>CATIXQ010000019.1:10763091-10853501 GCA_949711755.1 Leptidea juvernica
GTGACATACACACCGCGAGTGTAAAACTCAGAGACTAGCTGAGCTTTAGACACTATATTCTAAGTATGCGCTATAGATCTCGGCCTAAGACGTAGCATGCACACTTATGGCCGTTCCCAATATTGAGTCTATCTCTGGTTGTAGCCTACATGAAATAAAAATCGTAACCATCGTTGACTTTTCTGTCGCAATAATCTTATCGACGGTAACTCACCTTATCCGTACACGCTGTCTGTCAATGAGAAGACGTATAGCTTACCAGCGATAGAAGTTTGAATGGAAATTGCAATTCACGCGTGGGCATAAATCGATGAGAATGACTTATCGGGTATACTGACAGTAGAATGTAAAAATTTATCTCTATCTGTAGATAGTATATTGGGAACGGCCGTAAATAAACACGTAATAAACCTGGCCTAATGTCATGCGTTCAAAGTCTAGCGGCCTTACAAATAAACTTGGTAAAAAGTTATAACTGATGATAAACAAAGAAAATGCAAAATGTTTACAATATCGTTGACAACACTGTCAATACAATGATAATTCTGAAGTTTGCCGAATGATAAGCTGCCTTGCAAATAAACGCGGGAAACTTTATACGTCCGAACAAAACATTCGTAAGCAGAATGTCTATTTGTAAACATTTTACATATTCGTGGTTTATGATTAGTTATAACTTTATGCCAATTTTATTTGTAAGGCCGTAGACGTATAAATTATCAAAGTGATGTTCATGTGTGAAATGTGAGAAATAAATATGATTTTATTCGTATATGTACAATTATTTGTATTTAGTTTTTAAGCCTAAATAAATACAAGCATAAGAAAGATTAGTAGAATTACATCGAAGTGCTTACCTGACTGCGGACTTTGGGATAGATCCATACAACAACACGCTGAGTCCTCTGTAGAGACCAAAAAAGCCATGGCCTTTGACAGTTTTCTTGACGCAGTCGAAAATACCGGAGTACTTTTTGGTGCCACCTGAGAAAGAAACGAATTTTTAGTCAAAATATTGCTCTCAGCTCTCGTCTTGTGCGCATGATACAAAGAGTGTTCTGGAACACCGTTTTTATCCGTAATCGTCCCGCCTAGTTCCATGGTTGTACCACACGCCATAAATATATCTAATTAACATCCTCACTATATATACCAGTGGGAGGCTCCTTTGCAAAGAAGCCGGCTAGATTATGGGTACCACAACGGCGCCTATTTCTGCCGTACAGCAGTAATGTGTAAACCTTTATGTGTTTCGGTCTGAAGAGCGCCGCAGCTAGTAAATTACTGGGCACGGGACGAGCAGGACGTTCAGCTGATGGTAATTGATAAGCCCTGCCCATTAAAATGCAGTGCTTCTCAGGAATCTCGAAAAACCCAAAAATTCTGAGCGACACTACAATAGCGCTCGTCATCTTGAGACATAAGATGCTAAGTCAAATTTGCCCAGTAATTTCACTAGCTAGGGCGCGGACCGAACACAGAAATGTTTACATATTACTGCTTCACGGCATAAATAGGAGCCGTTGTGGTACCCATAATCTAGCCGGCATCCTGTGCAAAGGAGCTTCCACTGGTAGTAGGATAGAGACTACAAAAACCAAAACTGAAGGGAATTCTTTGGAGGAGGCATTTACTTTTACGGACCCCTTTTGTCCATACAAACCAGGGATAGTAACTAAGAATTAAGATTAAATATCTTGTAATTTTACATGGAATCAAATATAGCTTTATAACTATCATTATTATATTGTGTCCAAAATAACTCCCTGCCCGCGTCACATTCCCCCATAATATTCAAATTACTATGGGGTTCATTCCAAACATGGCTGACTGCTTGTCAATCATAATCGGTGACAGCATAGCCTACTATTATCTATCTATATATATAAAAATGAATTGCTGTTCGTTAGTCTCGCTAAAACTCGAGAACGGCTGGACCGATTTGGCTAATATTGGTCTTGAATAATTTGTGGAGGTCCAGAGAAGGTTTAAAAGGTGAATAAATAGGAAAATGCTGCTAAATTAAATAAAAACAACAAAATTGTTTTTCTTTTGATGTGTCCATACATAATTTCTACGAGAGAATTTATTGATGCACGGTTTGTCAGTTCTGCTGTAAAACAATTTCATTACAACAACAGGGAGCATATTTTACGAAATAATTCTTGATGTTATGATATATTACTGACAAATTCATAAAAAACATTATTTTATCTATATTAATATTATAAAGCTGCAGTGTTTGTTTGTTTGTTTGTTTGAACGCGCTAATCTCTGGTACTACTGGTCCGATTTGAATGACTCTTTAAGTGTTGGGTAGTCCATTTATCGAGGAAGGCTATAGGCTATGTTTTTTTTTCAAAATTAGGGATCCGTAATAAAATTGCTATTTTGTAACACAAGGTATAAAATCGAAAACCTATTTTTGCGTGCGCTGCAAAAACTATTGACAATAGAACAAAATGATGTACAGGCTATAATATAGGCAATATTTTATTACTTATAAAACTATCGCGTGAATTATACTTTATATGGCAAAACAACGTTTGCCGGGTCAGCTAGTTTATTATAATATACAGAACAATGTCTGTCGGGTCAACTAGTTTGTTAATATTTATAGTAGGCTATGGTAACAGTAACAATAGATTCGCTTTCCTATTCTATTTTGCTGTTTTAGGGAAGTTCTTCTCTCTGGCACACTTTGTTCAGGTAATGACAGAGAAGTACATAGGACCGCCGTCAAACAAGTATTGCAAGCATTATGTATGTGTTTTAAAATTTTACAATTGATGAATATTCCAGATTGACGAGGTTAAAATAAAACACTCAATACTAATTCTAGTAGGCTTCATAAGATACATAATAGCTTTAAGGGTAAATGTATACACTTCTATAATAAAGTCCCAGCCACTGTTCAGGCATTATCTATAAATAAATTTAAATGATTTATAAAAAAATGGCTCTGTCGTTAATCCTATCACTCCACTGCTGAATATCTAAATGATCGGACAGCCTGGGACTAGATTGTGATTATTTTATAGCGATAGAAATGGCTGTTCAATATTGTATATTTTTATTGAAAAGAGCGCAAAAAAAGAATGCTGAGAGAGTTTCTTGCACCGCTTCTTCTCTCTCAGAGCGCCATTTGTTTCCGAAGCGTTAGTAGTATCTAGTAGTTATTAGAATTGACACCAAAAAGAATTCTAAAGGAATCAATTTTGAGAAAATAAATGCCTTTATGCCTTTTAACACGCTCATGATGTAGGTAATGTCGGAACTCGGAGTGACATGATACCATCAAGTGAGCCCAGCGTTCGTCCTCTAATTAATTACGAACATTACGCACTCCATTAAATTTATGCACTAAGGTTAACAGTCAAGCATTGAGTTAAAATAGATTTATTCGATCTAGAAAAAAACAAAACTTATTTCGAGGTAGACTTATAAAATTTTAAAATCTACAGTTTTATATACGGTTTTTACTTTGTAGGTCGAGTGGCATTCACCTCCAAGCGAAGTAGGGTTATATTTTATGAATGGATAAAGGCATAAAAGGCATTTATTTTCTCAAAATTGATTCCTTTAGAATTCTTTTTGATGTCATTTCTTATACTACTAGATACTACTACCGCTTCGGAAACAAATGGCGCTCTGAGAGAGAAGCGGCGCAAGAAACTCTCCCAGCATTCTTTTTTTTTTGCACTCTTTTCAATAAAAATATACAATATTGTACAGTCATTTCTATCGCTATAAAATAATCACAATCTAGTCCCAGGCTGTCCGATCATTTAGATATTCAGCAGTGGATTAATAGGATTTACGACAGAGACATTTTTTTATAAAACATTTAAATTTATTTATAGATAATGCCTGAACAGTGGCTGGGACTTTATTGTAAAAGTGTATACATTTACCCTTAAAGCTATTATGTATCTTATGAAGCCTACTAGAATTAGTTACAAGCAATCCCTTATTTCTAGTGTTATAATATAGAAAGCGAGCTAAAATCACTATGAGATGCCCCAATACCTCTATACCGAACATCTTCAGGGCATCATTCATGAAGCTGTGAAGTGCCCACTGCCTTATCAATTCAAGGCATCATTTATACCAAAAAATGCCCACTGTACTTAATACATCCAGGATATCAATGATGTTGTAGGTTGGGAACATATCATTGCAATTCCTAGATTCCTTATAGACACTCAGCCATGTAAATGTATATTTATATATAAAAAAAAAACATAGCGAAAAAGTCTTGTTCTAACAAGCATGTGAATGATCTAGAAAAATTGAGACATACATCTTTCAGTATAAGTTATTGATGATGAATGACAACGGAATATCGTTTACGTTTTATTTCACATTATAAACACGGACGATCAATATCAGCGATTCATTTTTTATTTATGCATACATTGACGTAGTTTAAACAAGTAGGCTTCGAATTGCCTAATAAATGGTCAAAAAATTTCAAGCAGTGTTGACATTAACCAGATAACATTTAAACATTCATTCAAATTAACACCTTATGTCGTGGCAGTAATGTTCAAAGTCTATAAACAAAAACTCTGCCTAATAGGCGCATGGGCAGAGTTTTGCTTCGGATGATTTTTGAGCGTGACTGTGAGTCTAGTTGTTAAGCGAGCGAATGAGTTAAGAAAGAATGACTTATCAAATATATAAGGCAAGTGTGTGTGGGCAAGTCGGTCGCGGGAGACCTCGTAGAACATTCGTCGACCAAATTGGGGACTTTTTAAGAAAAAGGAAAAGTCCAAGCACCCGGAACCGGCGAGCGTGTATATAAAGAGTAATGAATGTAGAGGAAGCGAGTGAGGTTTGAAGGATAGAAGCAAGTGGCATTCTGTTGTTTCTACCTACCCCAACAGGAAAAAAGCATGTGTGTGTGTGTGTGTCATATGGGGAATCTAACCTAATGTGTCTATTAACATTATGGACTTAGATTAAGAATTGCTCTCCACTACGCTCCAACTAGATATCGCAGGCGTAGTTGCAAAGTGCGACAACTTATACTACGCCCACTGGTGAACTCGAAATGTGTAACATTGACGTGCCAGATGTTCTGTTAAACTTTGCCAATAATGGTAATTAAAATGCCGGGTTGCATAGTAAAACTTTGTAAAAATAATACTACAAGAAATAAGAAAGACACTGGGATCACTGTATATCATCAGTAGGTGTATGATACAAAATTTGAAAGATGCCATTCATACAAGCATCTAATAGTTCCTGTAAAAAAGCTATTGTTTGTAGATAGTATGTTGTGTAGTTGAAACACACTGAAACCAATCCTTAATCTAAGGTTATGGCATTAGTTTACGAAACAATCATCAGAATATAAGCGCTGATTGTATCTGTTATCAGCTGCACACTGTCTCACAGCACCCTAATCATTGACTCCATTTTATTTATGCATTATACATAAAACACCACTCAGGAACCATGTGCCTATAAAATCTTTATCTTTTTTAAACTAGCTA
This sequence comes from Leptidea juvernica, assembly GCA_949711755.1. Lineage (NCBI taxonomy): Eukaryota > Metazoa > Arthropoda > Insecta > Lepidoptera > Pieridae > Leptidea > Leptidea juvernica. The sequence continues at coordinate 10,768,593 of CATIXQ010000019.1, forward strand.
TGTTTACTTTATACCATATTATCTTTATTATCTCTGTTTCGTCTACTCTAGTTTTTTTAAGGTCACCTAACTTGCTTATAATTTTAATTAATTGAACTTGATTATGAAGGTACAGTGCTGCTCAACTGAATGACCGTCTATCTGAACTACTACGCCCAACCCGCACAACATTTTAATTGCACTCTTATATCATCATGATAAACTAGTTGATAAACAATATTTTTCCACATGAAAGTAAACTCTCTAAAATGCCTAAATGATTGACAGTGAAGATCAACCTGAATTAAAGATTTTTTAATAATTAATTGTACCTACAATCATGTAAATTAACATGTTTTACTACAAAATTGTTTGTACTTTTTTCATTTAATTCCTATTTGTCATTAAAGATATACAATAGATATGGTTATCATATAACTGTAAATATGTATAGCTGAATCAATTTAAAAATATAGGAAGTTCGATTATCCAAAAATATCGGTTTTCTGAACACCCATGGCCCCTAATTCGTTCCGATAATCGACACTCTACAGTACATAAGTAACCTACAAACTGCTTCTCAAACAGCATTGTGAAGGGGCGAAAATAAGAACAATGTGGCAAAGCATGATTTTAACATTAATAGGAATAAAAAGTAAATGGTAAAAAGGTTAAAACAGTCAGTAGCCATATACTTTGGAAATTTTTATAAAAATCATATTAAAATATGTATAATAAGTTATCTGTTAATTATGATTATGTCATGGACTACAAAATTTAATTTAATGACTACACAATAAGTGCCAACTTATTTAAATTTAAATTTTAAAATTAAAATTTGATAATAACTAGTTATACCAGTGGGAGGCTCCTTTGCACAGGAAGCCGGCAAGATTATGGGTACCACAACGGCGCCTATTTCTGCCGTAAAGCAGTAATGTGTAAGCATTACTGTGTTTCGGTCTGAAGGGCGCCGTAGCTAGTTAAATTACTGGGCAAATGAGGATCTGAACATCTTATGTCTCAAGGTGACGAGCACAATTGTAGTGCCGCTCAGAATTTTTTGGTTTTTTGAGAATCCTGAGCGGCACTGCATTGTAATGGGCGTGACGTATCCATTATCATCAGCTGAACGTCCTGCTCGTCCCGTCCCTTATTACCATAAAAAAAAAAATGTATTTTGCAATAAACAAAAATATTTTAATTACAATATCCATTACTAATGAAGCTGGTATAACATGTTTGATATTGTCTGCTATAATTATATACAAATATTTAAATTATTTATGTAGATATTTTTATCATTTATAATATAAGTATAAAAAGTTTGTTAATTCTGGTCAGATAAGTACACAATAAACTAGTTATTGGCATTTATTTTCCGTACTTAGATAATAATATGTAGTTTCTTACTTTTTATAAGTGAACAAAGTCCAATAATCTAATAGGAAAAATTAATATTGTTTCGTAAACTGTTACGTCGCGCCACTTTATAATAGCGAAGTGTGGCTGTTGTTCAACCTCGAAATGCTATACTTGTAATTCTGTTTTAAAGGAAGGAAATTACCTTATTATTCAATAAATTATTTAATAGTTGCCGGTCGTAATGACGCAAGCGACGAATATTTACTTTATAAAAATGCGAAGATATCGGTAAAACATCTACAGGTGATAAGACTTTATAAAATAGATAGGTTGATGACTGACCGAATATATATTATAAGTGAAATAAATACTAGCTGACCTTTTTCGTCTAACTGGAGCTGAGTTTTCACATATTCGGTAGGAAATGTTATTAAAATTTCAATGCCACCAGTTATGCCTCCAGCTACTACTCCTTTAAGTCCGGTAGATCCGCCACCAGTGGCAGCCGCGGCTCCAGTTTCCGTCATCCATGGTCTCGAAAAGGGATTTATGAAATTTCCTGTCCCACTAGACATTATAAAAAAATTACACTTAACCGATATTTTCAACTGGAGCGCGCGACACACAACACACCTCCCATCGATTCAAAATACTTACTGCCAATCTGATTTTTGAATCTGTCATTTGCGCTGACAACTGACAGCTAAGTACTGACAAACGAGTCAATGACAACTAACAAATAGAAATTACAACCATGTATTGACAAGTGACAACAATGATATGACAAACTCCAGCAAAAGAATCAAAGATATTTTGACCATAAACTTAGTATGCTAGCGTAACAGAAAATCACTCTCCTCATTACAGCGAGACTAAATTTGAAATGTTCATGTCACGTGCTAGATTAACAGCTAATGTTTTAATGGGTTAGTAAAGTGACATCGACGTCATTGCAATATATTTTGTATGTTTTATTGCTATGTAATATTTATTTGATGTAAATAAAAAGAGAACATGGCTATAACAGTAATAAAAAAACGCTAATATATCTTTAATTTTCCTTCATTAAGTTGTTTTTTATGTCTTTACGTGTTATGATATGTAAATATCATTCGCAGTCTGATAGCGGAACAGCAAAAGTGAGCTGAAAGACACTGTAAACACACTTTTCTGCTTAGTCGTGTGTTAACTGTATGTCAATCATCAAGTCTAAGTGTGCTGTAAAAAAGTGCTCAAATTATAGGTTAACGACGCAAAAAAAGATAGTGTGACCTTATCACCGGTAAGTTTAATTAATTAATTTAAGATGGGTTCACAAAAAGCGTAAATAATTTAGTGAAACGAATATTTTTTCATTATATATTGCACAATTATTATTGATAAGAATTAACATCACTTTCTCTCCCGCTTGTCAGAATGGGACACGTGAAAGGACGCGACAACAGTCAGAAATGAATACTGTACAGTCGCTGTTTTTTTAAAGACTAGTAGTAGTAGTAGTAAGACTAGTACTATTTAGAAACAAACGCATCGTTACCTTGTGATAATAGATACTTATTTACACCGAAAATTTGTAAAAGATAATCTTTTTCAGGTTTTCCGTACACGAGATATTGAAAGAGAATTGGGGCCAGTTCGTAGCAAGAAAGAGATATGAAAAATTTTACAAACCAAATCAGTCCACTATCATTTGCTCGAATCATTTCCTTGAGGCTGATTTATATATCACCACTAAAGGATTTAAACGTTTAAGAATTCATGCTATTCATGCATTAATTCTAGTAAAACTATTTTTACATTTGTAAAAATATTGAAATCTCTTTCGAATATCAATATATTTAGTCAAATTGACGCTTACACAAAAGTCCAATTTAGCCACGTTTATAATTTATATGTTGATGTCCGCGTATACTAAATATGCCAAAAGATACCATGGGAAAGATGTCTAAGTGTAAAATACAAAATTTGACAAATTAAATTTATTTCAGGGAACTTAACATTTTAATAACCAGCTTACCGAATTATTTTCTGAAAAAAAAACTTATATAATATGAGTGTTTAGAGACTGAGCGTTTGGCGATTAAATAAAACGACTGCTTGACTGTGAGGAATATGTGGAAGATATGATTTATTCTAAAGTTACATGATATATATATACAAAATCCTTAAAACTAGTTACCCAATTACAATTGTTACTTAAAAAATATTTACAAGTTCAGAAAATACACACCAATACTAAAGCTTACATTTTAACCAGTAGTAAAACGTTTCATTCAATAAGAATTGAGAATAATATTATGTGTTCTATCTCGCTCTAAGACGAATGCTATCGCATCGCGTCGAACCTCGATCATACGATGTCAATGAGCATTCAGCACCTACTCTGTCGCTTATTGATTAAAATTGCATGAATAGCGATCAACCCCCGAGTCCCGACGCGTCATTCGAGGACGCTCGGCCTTGCTGTGCGGGTGTGTAACGCGGAGCATATGACTCGTCGGTCGTCGAGAGAACGTAACGACGCACGTACATCCATGAGATGTCTACTGGTGATCTGTATGATTCTATGAGTTGATGTACAGCATTATGAAATGGTTCTTATCAGAGCTAATATTACGTTATATAAAATAAAATGTTCTTTTCAGAACGAATCTTTCAGCATACGCTTATTACAGTTATTATGCACGACTAATATTTCTACGATCTATAATGCTACGTTACAAGTTAGATATTAGACATTTGTATTAATTGATATTATTGGTTGTAGGTACAGCTACAGGAGTCCCCTTCAAGTGAAACGCACCGGCAACTTGATGTGTCGGCCTGTCCTTGACATTTTGATAGGCTGGGACGTCAAGTTGTTCGTAGGGTCTGGTAACTTGGTATTTTGGGTATTGGTGGTATGTTTGTTAGGTATGGTATCGGTAAGGTTTTTGGTAACTTGTACAGGTAAAGGTAATGAATATAATGTATTGTTTTCTTCAGTTTCATTTAATAAATATGCAGGTTTTAAACGGTCGATCGATGTTTTTTTGTCGACCTGGTAACTGAATGGTATAAACTTTACCGCTTCGTTTGATAACACGGTACGGTCCTTCATATTGTGTTTCTATTGATGAACAAATATGTGTTTGTTATTACGATGTGAAGTAGGTGAGTGTGGTTTATTAGCTGCGATATGGGTACGTAATTTATCAACGTAGGTATGATCCAATGAGGTAGATGATGTTTGTGTGTTTATGTCGAAGAAATCACTTGGTAGACGAAGGTTATAGCCGTATGTTAGTTCGGCGGCGCTAACGCCTGTGTCCGATCGTAGAACTGCGCGCAGGCCTAATAGTACGGTTGGTAGTTAATTGACCCATGCACAGGTGTTCGTTAACCTTGAACGAAGGACTGTCTTCAAGCAACGATGAAAGCGTTCTACCTTTCCGTTACTCTTTGGGTTATAGCTAGTACTTCGTATCCGTTTAACTCCCATAGTTTTCATGAGGTTGTTAAACAGAGAGCTTTCGAATTGTCGACCTTGATCGCTTGTTAGTGTCGCTGGGCATCCAAATCTTGAGATCCAGTGATTGTATATGATATCTACAATTGTCTCGGCTGTAATATTGTCGCTAGGGATTGCCTCAGGCCAACCAGTATGTCTGTCGATCATTGTTATCAGATAACGATGTCCTTGAGTAGAGGTAGGTAGAGGTCCAACAATATCTATGTGTATATGCTGAAAACGATCGCTTGCGTCAAAACATTGAATTTTGCTGACTGTGTGGCGTTGTATTATACTTTTCTGACAATTTATACAAGTTTTACTTCACTTCCCGATATCGATATTCATTGATGGCCAAAAGAATTTTTGAGATATTAATTTACGTGATGTTCGTATTCCTGGGTGAGCAATATAATGTACACTATTAAAAATTTGTTTGCGGAATTCTTTAGGTATGTAAGGACGTACATGACTTGTTGATGTTTCGCAATATAATTCTAGGTTCGTGTTAGGTACATTTATTTTCTTGAAGGTTAAGTTTGTTTGTTGAATGAGTTGTTTTATACTGCTGTCTCGCTCTTGTGCGTTTGATAATTCGCTGTAGTCGATCGTAGGTGATACGGTTATTGTTTCTATGTGACTTAATGCGTCGGCAATAATATTGTTTTTTCCACTGATGTGTCGAATATCGGTTGTGAATTCACTGATGAATAATAATTGGTGCGTTCGGCGTGGCTTTTCGTTTGCAGTATGTGTTTTATTCATAGCGAATGTGAGGGGTGTGTGGTCTGTGAATATAATTAATTCACGTCCTTCAAACATCTTACGGAAAAGTTTCACTGACTTATAGACGGCTGAGAGTTCTCTGTCATACGCTGAGTATTTCTTCTCCGCCTCTGAGAATTTCTTTGGGAAGTAACCGAGTGGTTGCCAATTATTTTCGATGTATTGTTGTAGGACGGCACCTACTGCATTGTCAGACGCATCGCAGAATATTGCGATAGGGGCATCATGTGATGGGTGAGCGAGTAAGGTAGCTTTGGATATACTTTCAAATTCAAAATTCAAATTCAAATATTTTTATTCAAAATAGGATGTGAAATCACTTATTGAAAGTCAAAAAAACTACCACCCATTCCAAAGTGAATGCCTCAGGCCTGAGAAGAATGGGCGCAACAAACTCAGCGGGCTTTTTTTTTCATCAAAAATATGTTTTACAATTAAAGTAACATTTACAAAGTAACATTGTACAATTAAACTTATTATTTAATAGCCTGAGGGCGGTCGCTCCATTCCCAATCTGTGGTATCATTAAGAAAGTCATTTATGTTATAGTAACCTTTACCACACAAACGTTTATTAACAATTCTTTTGAATAACGTAATACTTTTGTTTTGAACATTTTCTGGGATCTTGTTGTAAAAGCATATACATCGCCCCACAAAAGACTTACTAACTCGACTTAGCCGAGTAGTCGAGGCATCATCAGTTTATGTCTGTTCCTGGTGTTAACATTATGGTTATGACAGTTTCTGGCAAATTCACTTATGTGCCTATGAACATACATAGGCACATACTATGAACATACATTACATAATCAAGAATATATTGAGAAGCAACAGTCAAGATTTTAATTTCTTTGAATTTTGCTCTCAATGATTCTCTAGGACCTAGGTTATAAATAGCGCGAATAGCCCTCTTCTGCAGGACAAATATTGTATTAATATCGGCAGCGTTGCCCCATAGCAATATACCATAGGACATAATACTATGGAAATAACTAAAGTGTACTAGTCGCGCCGTATCTATGTCAGTTAATTGTCTAATCTTTTTAACCGCGTATGCTGCAGAACTAAGTCTGTTCGCCAATCCTTCAATATGGGGGCCCCATTGTAATTTGGAATCTAGAGTTATGCCAAGAAATATAGCAGATTCCACCGGTTCTATCACCTCTCCGTTTAACAAAACATTTGCATTTACATTTTTGACATTTGGTACGGTAAATTTAATTAATTTAGTTTTCTTCCTATTTAACAATAGGTTATTAGCGCTAAACCAGTACACGATGTCAGATAAAATATCGTTCACTTCGTCATACATAGCTTGGTTTCTTTTCACTTTGAAAATCAGTGAAGTGTCGTCCGCAAACAATACTACCTAATGTTTTTTCTCTATAAGATTAGGAAGATCATTTATATAGATAAGGAAGAGGAACGGTCCAAGAATAGACCCTTGTGGTACCCCCATACTGAGAGGAGTCCCAGGAGATCTCCTGCCATTCACGTCGACCCTCTGAATTCTATTGTTTAGATATGAAGTCAGAAGATCGAGCGCAGTTCCTGTCAGAGCGCAGGTCAGGAAACACGCCACGATTAATACAATTATTAATTACTATTGCAAGATATGGTGCTATGACATCGATTATTGAACTTATTATTTTAACAGAAATGCCCCATATATCAGCAGTTTCTTTCATGTCTAGAGATTTAAAAGTTTCAATTATTTGTCCAGGGCTAAAAAAACTAAAATTGAAACTTTGTTGACATCCTATAACATTTTCCAGAAGAAGTGACTCAGCAACACTGGTGGAGGAGACAAGAGTGTTTGTAATAGAAACTGGAATCGCAGAAAAAAAAATCTCAAAAGCAGTAGCAACTTCCTGCTGAGATTGAATTATTGTATTGTTTATTGATAGATAATATTCAATGCTGCGGTCTTTTAATCTTCCAGATTCCCAGTTAATAACATTCCAAGTCATCTTTATTTTATTTGGTGCATTTTTAATTATTTGTCTGATATGCATAGACTTTGTAATAGAACAAACACTTTTAAATAATTTAGAGTATTTTTTAACATACTCGAGAAAAGATGCATCATGATTATACAATGATGTCTCACTATACAGTTCATATAGCCTTTGTCTGCTCCTATGAATTCTATTTTCTATTCTAAACTATTCTTGCACTCTTCGAATGATTGTGATGCTTCGTCGGTCCATTCAATTATTGTTTTATCACGTTTCTTGACATGGTGTAGGTAAGCGTTTAGCGGAGAGCGCGTTTTTTTTGTATTGATGCAGCATTCGGTATGTGGTCACGATAGAAATTTAACATGCCTAGAAATCGTCTTAAACCTTTTATAGTTTTCGGTTTTGAATATTGGGTAATGGCTTTAATCTTCTCTTCTGGTGGCTGTATACCGTTTTTTGATACGATGTATCCAAGAAATTCGACTTCCTTTTGGCCTAAGTTACACTTCGCGGGGTTGATAGTGATACCGTTTTCTTCCAATCTTCTAAGAACTGTTCTTAGGTGATCGCGATGCTCAGTCTCGTTTGCTGAGGCTATGAGCAAATCGTCGATGAATGGGAAAACGTAGTCTAATCCACGGAGCACTTCGTGAATAAATCGCTGAAATGTTTGTCCCGCATTCTTTAGACCAGGACACATGCGAGGAAATTCGAATAAACCCATTGGTGTGATGATAGCTGTTTTCTCTATGTCCTGATCCCTGGTATTTAATTGTTGGTAAGCGCGGTTGAGGTCGATTCAAATTCAAATTCAAATATTTTTATTCAAAATAGGATTTATAATCACTTATTGAACGTCAAAATCTACCACCCATTCAAAAGAGACTGCCTCAGACCTGAGAAGAATGGGCGCAAGAAACTCAGCGGGCTTTTTTTTATATAAAATAAGGATTACAATGTAATATCGTACAATAAACATTAATAATTAAAGAGCCGGAGGGTGTTCGCTTTAATCCCAGTCCGTGGTGTCATTAAGAAAATCGTTTATGCTATAATAACCTTTCCCATACAAACGTTTTTTAACATTTCTTTTAAATTTCGTAACACATTTGTTTTGTACATTTTCTAGGATCATATTGTAGAAGCATATACATCGCCCAACAAAAGACTTACTAACTCGACCCAACCGAGTAGTAGGCATAACAAGTTTATATTTGTTCCTCGTGTTAACATTATGAATGCCACAGTTTCTAGAAAATTCCTCAATGTGCTTATGAACATACAAAACATTATCAAAAATGTATTGAGAAGCAACAGTCAAAATGTTTATTTATTTAAATTTTTCTCTTAATGATTCTTTAGGACCTAGGTTATAAATCGCGCGAATAGCCCTCTTCTGCAGCAGAAAGATAGTATTAATATCGGCCGCACTGCCCCATAACAATATACCATAGGACATAATACTATGAAAATAACTAAAGTATACTAATCTCGCCGTATCTATGTCAGTTAACCGTCTGATTTTCTTAACCGCATATGGTGCAGAACTAAGCCTATTCGCCAATCCTTCAATATTGGGGCCCCAATGCAATTTGGAATCAAGAGTAATGCCAAGAAATATAGCAGATTCCACTGGTTTTACCACCTCTCCATTTAATAAAATATTCGCATCTACATTTTTGACATTTGGCGCGGTGAATTTAATATATTTGGTTTTATGATTATTTAACAATAAGTTATTGGCGCTAAACCAGTACACGATGTCAGATAGAGCATTGTTTACTTCGTCATATAAAACTTGGCTTCGTTTCACTTTGAATATAAGTGAAGTGTCATCCGCAAACAATACCACCTTGTGTTTTTTTTCTACTATTGTGGAGAATATTGTTTTGCCAGACAGATGATCCTTGACTCTCGGCACTGGATAACGATCGGGTTTGGTTATGCTGTTCAATCGTCTATAATCACCACATACCCGTATATCGCCATTCTTCTTAGGTACTATATGGAGTGGTGAAGACCATGGACTTTTACTCGGTCTGCAGAGTCCTTGTTGCATCATGTTTTCGAATTCTTTCTTCACTATTTCATAACGATGAGGTGGAATGGGACGAGCACGGCAATGTAATGGAGGTCCTTGTGTTTCAATATAATGTTCCACGTTAATTTTTGGCGATAATTGCATCGATGTTAATCTCGTGGTACCGGGGAATTCGGCGAGTATCGCGTGGTACGGGGCCTGTATGTCGATACTTCGTATTGTGGGTGATGTCGTTGACATTATTGGCGCGTTGATTTTAAGATTTGTGACGGCATCAATTAATCTTCGATTTTTTAAGTCTACGATAAGTTTATGGTGGTTGAGAAAATCGGCACCTAATATTGGTTTCGTGACGTGTTCTAATTATTTCTCACCATAAGTTGAAATTGTTGTGTTGTTTGCAGCGTACAATTTAAATGGTAGAGGCGTTGCTTTCAGGCCTAGTTTTCTTGGTAGGACGGATATATTAGCACCGGTATCTACTAAGAATGACATCTTTGTTTTCTTGTCTGTGACAAAAAGGCGCTATGAAGTGTGAAGGACGCCGGGTTCCGCCGCAGCTAGCGTCCGTTTTAGTTTCCCGATGGCTCTTTCTTGAAGCTGCAGGGCGTAGTACAACGTCGTGCTTCACTACCAAATCGACGATGGTAATAACAGTAAAGTGTTGGTGAGTTATTGAGTGTGCGGGAACGGTGTTGTGACGAAGTTCTATTGCGAGATGACGAGCGAAATCGGTGGCGATGATAGTGTTGAGATGGCCTTGACTTGAGTTCTGCGACTTCTAGTGATAGTTTTCGTATCTCGTTAATAAGGAATTGTGTGTGATCTACCTGATTTGACGTCGATGATTCTGGACCTGATGCTGGTGGCTGGCTGGAGACGGCTGCTACCTCCTGGATTTGCTCCATCATCGTGTCAGCAAGCAACGCTTGTTCCTCCAGCGTCGACTTCGCGCTGAATGACTCGCTGACGGCTAGCACGGAGCGGACGTGGGCTGGCAGCAGCTTATTCCACATCATGCGGAGGGTGGAGTCGGTAACTTAGTCCCTTGCAAGGTTACGCATGCGTCGCAGTAGCTGTGAAGGCTTCTGGTCTCCGAGCTCCATCTCGGCGAGTAGCTTCTGGAACTTGCGGCTGTCGGATTCTTCATACACCGATATGAGACGTTCCTTGATTGCTGAATATTGTTTGTCTCTCGGTATGTTAAATAGGATGTCGGAGATTTGTTCGATGTCAGCCTTTTCTAATTGGACGAGCACCATCTGTGTCAGCTGGACTTGACTCCTCTTGAGGTCATCGGTGGCGGCTTCAAAGCTGTGATACCACAATCGCGGATTTTCCCGCCAAAATGGTGGTATGCGCATTGACAGTGAAATGCTGGAGATTTCTGTCGCGGTTGGCGCTGGGAGTGGCTGAGCCTGGTTTGTGTCTTCCATTTCTTCGTCGGGTTGATATTCCTCGAGCAGAGATTCGTCGAACAGGAATTCTTCGTTTCGGCGAGCTGGTGAAGCTGTTCTTCGATGTGTAGCCGGGCACAGGTTCGGTGTTCTTCTGTTCTGGCTTCCTTCCGTCGGCGTTCTTGTTCGGGTTCCTTCCGTCGGTGTTCTTGTTCGGGTTCCTTTCGTCGGTGTTCTTGTTCGGGTTCCTTCCGTCGGTGTTCTTGTTCGGGGTCACCACTTTAGAGACTGAGCGTTTGGCGATTAAATAAAACAACTTCTTGACTGTGTGGAATATGTGGAAGATATGATTTATTTGAAAGTTACATGATATATATACAAAATCCTTAAAACTAGTTACCCAATTACAATTGTTACTTAAAAAATATTTACAAGTTCAGAAAATACACACCAGTACTAAAGCTTACATTTTAACCAATAGTAAAACGTTACATTCAATAAGAATTGAGAATAATATTATGTGTTCTATCTCGCTCTAAAACTAATGCTATCGCAGTTTGTGTAAACTCGCGTCGAACCTCGATCATACGATGTTCGATGATCAATGAGCATTCAGCACCTACTCTGTCGCTCATTGATTAAAATTGCGTCATTCGAGAACGCTCGGCCTTGCTGTGCGGTTGTGTAACGCGGAGCATATGACTGATCACGTGAGTATATCTGTGGTCGTCAAGAGAACGTGACGATGCTCGTACATCCATGAGATGACTACTGGTGATCTCTATGATTCTATGAGTTGATGTACAGCATTATGAAATGGTTCTTATTATTACGTTATATAAAATAAAATGTTTTTTTTCAGAACGAATCTTTCGGCAAACGCTTATTACAGTTATTATGCACGATTAATATTTCTACGATCTATAATGCTACGTTACAAGTTAGATATTAGACATTTGTATTAATTTATATTATTGGTTGTAGGTACAGCTACAAGTGTTTGTTTCGCTTATTATAAATTATCTTAACTTATTAGATCCAAATCCATTTAGAGCGTTAAGGAGTAACACATATATTCACAGACCATTAAATAAACATTCAAACTCTCGCCCTTATAATATTAGTGTAATATTTGATTAAAAACGTTAAAAAAGTCCGACAACAGATTTTGATCAGAAAATAGGGACAGACTGACAAACATAAATATTATAGCAACCTTCTTTTTTGTCAGGGTAAAAAAAAATACTTAACTGCTACTCCACTGGTGTTCAAGCCGGGTTCTGAAATTCAACATACGCAATTTAAATAGATGTGTTTGCAAAATACAGCAATAGCAAAAATAATAAGTTCTGAAATGAACGCTGATAGTTGTATTATTACATATTCTTTGCTGATACTTACTGTTTTAGAACAGACATGTATTTTGCTTTTGCATAATACCACCCACATTACATTGACAGTTGGTATTCTACAACCAGGCGTTATTAAAGAAATTTCTTGCCAGGCTCAGCCACCTTGTGGAATCAATTATCGGCTGATGTTTTCCCGAACCGATATGACATAGTGGGCAGTTGATCATTCCCATCCCGTGAGCCTCTTGCCCGTTTGCCTCCTCTAATATAAAAAGCCGTCTCTTTTTATCGCACTCAAATCATAAAAAAACGCCGAAGAATTGGCTGTATGGGCTCTAACCTTTTGCCTGTCCTAAAATTGAACGAAGAAACTAAAAAAATATCACTAAATGGCTGTCTGATTGTGTAGGTTAATTTGTTATTGTTTTATTCATATTTTGAAGATAAAGAAACATTAACATAAATTTTCTGAATTGTTAAAGCAAATTATATCAAAATGGCTTTGCGGACGTACGGCGATAAGCCGATAAGTTTTCAAATTGAAGAAGGTGGAGATTTTTACTGTGTTGGATCAGAGGTATAAAAACAACTTAGTCGAAAATATTAAACCAAAAACATCCAGTATTGTAACCTTGTTACTTGTTATTTATAGGTGGGTAACTATTTACGTCTATTCCGTGGATCTTTATACAAGAAATACCCTGGCATGTCCAGGAGGACACTCACAAATGAAGAACGAAAACGATTAGTTGATAATGGCTTAGGTCCCCATGTCTTGTCTAGCTCCGTGTCTCTCTTGAAGGCTTCTGAAGTCGAAGACATTATTGAAGGCAATGATGAGAAGTAAGTCTGAAGGTTTATTAAGATCGCTACATTTCTAACGTTTGGGACTGTTTTAATGAGCAGAAGTGACAAGACAACCAAATGTTCACCAGTTTCTAAGTGACAAATCCTGTCTTTATGTTATAATATAATATATCATATTGACACACTTTTACACTTATTATCCTGCCCCAAACTAGGCATAGCCTGTACTATGGGTACAAAGACAACAATATATTTAATACAATATACTTACTTGAAAATACATAAATACAAATAAACATGCATGACTCGGAAACAAACATCCATATTTGTCATATAAATGATTGCACCTACTGGGGTTCAAACCCCGGACCTCTAGCTTAGTAGTCCGGGTCACTAACCATTGGGCTATATGGTTCATCTATGACAACTAGTGCAGCTCAGGTTTATTGTATCTAATAATTTTGAGTAGCATTGCATTGTGTTTGTCACTTTGAGACAAAATGTTTACATTTAATACAATAATGCTTGCACATTACTACTTAACAACAGTGTAAGGTATTTAAATAAAACACTTTTAAAGGATTAAAACACGTGTAATTGTAACGGTTTTACATTAGATCTTTGCGTTCAAGATCTGGAAAGGTCTTGAAATGTCGGGTTAACTAATATAAAAATGTAACTTACGCAAACATCTAATGTAAGACGTTAAAATTACACACATTTTAATCCTTTAATAGTGTTTTATTTAAATCTGTGTGTAAATTTCAAAATACTATGTGCAACAGTATGGCCTGGAAAATGCTAAAGAGAAAGTTATTGCTGTGGTACCCAACATGCTTGCATCCTTTGCAAACAAGTGTCCCATTGGTAAATAAATCACTACTTTGGTACATCTAAGTATTTTAATCCTGTTATAAACCATCTTGTATCAGTGTAAAATTTATCACAATAGACTGCATTTACGCTGTGCCTACATTCAACATACTTGCCAATTCTGCTTTTGAAGTGATAAAAACTCAAACAGAGTACACCAAGATGTTGAGCTAATAGAGAATATATTAATATATTTAATAAACTTTCTTTGAAAGATAAAATGTATTGATGACAGAAGAAGAAATACTTAACAATATATTTAGTTATAAGAAATACTTTACACTAAATTAACCTGTCATACCCAGTAATAATCTAATATTTGCAGCACGAGGCAAGCTTTAATATGTCTGTAGCTATTAAATGGTTACTATATATTAAACTTAGGGCTTGTGGCACAATAGGTGAAAACATGGACTGTCAACCTGGTTTAATCCACCCCTGTGATGAATCACTACTATTATATTATGTTATCTATGTGTTTGTTTGTCCTCTTCCATTAAAAAGAACTACAACATGAAATTTATTGTGGATATGTTGTGATTGATCCTGTCCCAAAAAAGTCTAGTCTAGACTAATTCTGTTTAAGTTGTTTTATTTAGTATTTCAAGTAAAACTTTGAAGATAAAATTTGCTCAATATTTCTGTGCTCCTGAAAAATTATTTTCTGTACCATCATGATACCGACCATCCTTCGCCGAGATAAATTATTCCAAGCTATCACAGTTCTTCCTTAACAGTCTTATCAACTTGATTCAAAAGCAATATTAATACATTGTGCTATTTTTTTACACAACAGGTATAAGGCAATTTCAGTAAGTCAAGAGCTGGCAACACCTAGAGAAGGTAAAACAAAGAAGCCACATACTCCATCATGGCTGCCAGTGATGCCAAACTCCTCTCACTTAGATGCTGTACCACAAGCAACACCAATAAGCAGAACAAGAGTTCATAATAAAAAGGTAAGTTTATATTCTAGTAGGTGGAATGATTTCTTGCATTATTACAGTATGGCAAAGGCCAAGAAGAATGTTGACAGAAAGTTTGTTGAAGATTTTGAAATTATACATATTTTTCATTCACACTAATAATTAAGCAATATGTTGTGAGGAAACCTCAAACTGCTGCAAAGAGAATGTCAAAAAAATACTACTTAACTGTTTGTATGACAAGTGTCAAACATTACACTCGCAAATTGTATGTCACTTTGTGTTAGTGTGTTTGCATTACTCAAAATAGAGGCTAACTGTCAACCTCAATTTATTAGACGTTTTCACAGCTGTCACATTCTATCTAAACATATAAATGATCTAAGCTTAAAAAAATGTTTTCAGGTGCGCACTTTTCCACTGTGTTTTGATGACACTGATATGAGTTCAATGCTCGAGAATGCCTCACAGAAGCAAATTTTGGTACCAATTAGACTTGATATGGAGATAGAAGGACAAAAACTGAGGGATACTTTCACATGGAACAAAAATGGTATGTAAATGACATGAACACAACAGAGATACATATACAGGGATTAATCAAGTTTTAAATTCATTAGTTTTGTGTCAATGTTCAATTACAAAGAAGCTCAATAGGTTTATTTTAACTTGCATTTGCTTGAGTCTGGACCATATAAATAACACTACATCTATAATATTATGTTTGTTTATTTTATGTAAAACTTTTTAATATTTCTCTATGGTTCCACTTTAACTCCGATCAAATAAATTAAACTAATATGTACCAATAATTACAATTGCCAAACCAATGCATGTCTACCTCGAGGGTCGACCGCAACGACAGGTATGTTTCGTACCTACATCGCGGAGTGACACATGCCTTGTTGCAAAATAGAGGGAGACACCACCCTCCTTCACATGGCAACCCAGCAATGTTCTTGGATGCCTATGGCAGTTCGAAGACGCTGATAGTTTTCTGAGACGCCGTGTGTTTGTTGGAGTAAGATTAACCGACACGCACAGTGGGCCAATCAAGTGCCCGAATGCGTAAATAGCCAAGTCAAACTTACTAACTAACCCCAACTCAATTCCGTAGGACCACAGGCTTTAAGATACTTTTATATAGGAGTAATTTATTACAGAGAGACAATTTTGAGTGCCGTTACATTAGCCAGTTCATCTTTCTGAGTTGTATGCCAAGTGCTTTTCTTTTATTGAAAATATGTTTTTTCCATGTCAGTCTTCTGTCCATGAGTATACCCAAATATCGCACTTCCTCGCATTGGGGTATTTCAATGTTATTCAATTTTACTGGAGGGCATGAGCCATGTCTAAGTGTGAAGGTCATATGAGCAGATTTGGACTCATTCGCTTTGATGCGCCAGTCGCGCAGCCACACGGTTATCTCATCAAGACTTCGTTGTAGTATATTGGATGCAATTTCCGGATCTTCATGAGTAGATAACACGGCTGTATCATCAGCGAAGGTGCCCTCAAGTACATTTTTTGCTAATGGTACGTCAAACGTATACGTATACGTACGTACCCTAATATATGTGCGAAGGGAACGATGGCTGGTCCATGCGTCAACGGTCCTCGTGAATGGGTGCTGCTGTGCGGTGCCAGGTCGACCTGTTATAATTAATGGATCATTGTATTTGTTGGATGCAATTACTAACTTTGACAATGATCACGACCGTCATTTTCACGAATCCTTCATCCTTACACAAACATCGAGTTCAAGCTCTAAAGTTTGATGTATCCAATATACGATAATTTTATATACAATTATTTCTTTATTACTTTTCATTTAAATACATTTTGTTCTTTATTACTTTCATGTAATAATTTATATTATTTAAACACCTCTCATATATTGGATGCAGCCACCTTATAAACTAATTTATTATGTATATTACAGCCATTGTAATATACTCTAGTTGATTGAAAAGATACTCAAATCTTATATGTTCTTCTCACTTTTACGAACTCATGGTAAATTCAGTAATTTAAAAGAAATATTTATAGTGACGATTCAGAAGATCTTAGTTTAAGTCTATTGAATAAAGTTTATATGACTTTGACTTTGACTGTGTACGGCTAGATCACTTGACGTTGCGTACAGACGTCGCTTCATTGTGTGTCTTCAATCGCATCACGGGGATTGTTCCGAAGAGCTGTTTGATTTTATTCCTGCTACCGAATTGCACCACAGGCCATAAATTAGGATATCATCCTGACTATCTGAATGTTTTGACTTTCTCTTCGGTGCGGTATCAAAGAGATTTCATCCACGTAAACTATGATTGAGCTTCCTTGTGCGATCCAGGACGATACAACATGGGTACCTTAATGAAAAGCGCATACACTTTCAAAAGCCTGCAATGGTTCTGTGATTCCTCTGGTGTTGCTAGAAAATATTGGTGGCATTCATAACTTAACATCAGGTGTTCCATATGCTTGTTTGTGCTTCCATAAAAAAATATGGTGTTATTCACTTTATTATGTTTTTTAGAATCAATTATAACCCCGGAGCAGTTCGCCGAAGTATTATGTGATGACTTGGAACTAAATACTAGTACATTTATCCCGGCGATTGCGTCGTCGATCCGACAGCAAATTGAGGCATACCCAAGTGAACCTCCCGCCCTTTTGGAAGAACAAACTGACCAGAGAGTTATTATTAAACTTAATATTCACGTTGGAAACACATCTCTTGTAGACACGGTAAGTTTGGTTGGAAGGTGTTTTAGTGTTAACGAGATATTAAGTCCCTGACTTCTTAAAGGGTTTTTTTGAAAAGTTTGCATATATCTGTACATATTAACAATATTGGAGAATCTGTTTGTAATACAGTACAAGCTCTGACTAATAAGTTGTTTTCAGATTGAATGGGATATGTCTGAGAAAGAAAATAACCCTGAGCAGTTTGCAATGAAACTATGCGCTGAACTAGGCCTGGGTGGAGAGTTTGTGACCGGGATCGCATACAGTATCAGAGGTCAACTGAGCTGGCATCTGCGTACATATGGGTTCAATGAGGCTCTACCCACTGTAGAGGTATTCAATTTTTTTCAGAAGTCACAAAATATCAAGATTTTTTTTCATATTTGGAGTTAGATCTATAGAGCGTACTAAGAATTTGCTCAGACTTTACTTACGAGAAACTTGACTGGTCAAATGACTATAAAAAAGAAATAAAAGATTACGATAAGCTTACACTCTGCTAAGTTTCTCGTAAGTAAAGTCTGAGCTAACTATAAATATGCTCTAAAGATTTTAGACTAAGTGATTGCAAATTGGATTGACATTTCTCATTATAAATATATTTTATTGTCACTTTCAGACGCCGTACCGCCAACCGTCGGATGCCGAGATCTGGGCTCCACACCTGGAGACCCTCACGAATGCTGAGATGGAGAAGAAGATTCGAGACCAAGACAGAAACACGAGGAGAATGAGACGCTTGGCTAACACTACTCCTGGTATATAAAGCCTTTTATTAAATTAATTCCGATGTATTTTTGGCGGAAATTTTGTGAGAATTGGCCCATCTGTTTAGCTACTTTTGGGTAGTGTCGCACTAAATAGGCACTAGTGATGTAAATTAAAATATATCAAAATTTTTGTGTGGGAGCTACCTATTAGGAGTTATAAACGAGTTAAAATAAAAAAATGTAGTTGTTCAGTTTTGCCCCATTCCATAATTGATTTTGTATTATTTTGTATTTTGATATCGTATGAGCGACTTTTTTAATTTATTGTAAAATTATCTTTATAATTAAAATTTAAACAATATTTCTAAAAAAAAACATTTAATAAAATATAAAACTGCATGAAAGAACTGTTTGGGTTTGCGTAAAAAAACGAGAGACTAGACGTTGAAACTTGGTGTGTTTTAAAGGTTTTATGTACTCAATAATTTATTTCACAGATGTATCTCTGAGTCGCGCTGTCAACCGACTGATCAGAGCAGATGAAGTGTTGTTCCCGACTACGCCGGAGAAGAGGAGGAAGAAAATATAATTGCATAAAGACCACAGCATTGGTTTATTTTTTTAATATATTTTATTAATTATGTAATACTATAAGTTTTTATTTAGGCAGGAGATAGGTAATCATTCCAAAATAGTCCTATTGAATGTATTTTGTGAAAAACGCACTTTAATGTTTATGAGTTATATTATGCAGTAACTTTTAAGAAGAACTAAGAACTAAATATCATTTATCAAATTTTTGGTAAAAATAAATTTTTTCATTTATAATAATAAAATAAGAGAAAACACATCAACAACCATTTTATAAATAGTAAAAAAGAAGGAATGTCCAAAGTTTTACAAACATTAATAAAAGTGTTCAATTTATTTCATCAGGTTCGAATCATAATTTATAGCTGCCGAAGATACCTGTATTCCTCATGGGACTCATAAAGTTTTTGTATTTAACTCCACTAACGGGTTTTGCTTCCAGGTTTGGAAGCAAACTGTCAGTGACATGATTATAAAAATGTGTTCCTTAATTTAAAATAAAATTATAAAACAATTAAAAGTGGAACAATTATTCATTACAATAACATAAGGCTACTAAAAACTACATCAACCTGACATGGACTCAATTGTGCTGACCTTTCCACAAAAGCCACAATATAAAGAATAAAATAGAATAGAACATGTTTCCTATTGGCTGACTTAAACCTGTAATGTCAACCTAGCATTCTGCATCGTCTATAGCAGATATGACAGCATCGAAGAAATTTTTCCGGTTAATACCAGTGGCTGCTTTACATAAAATGTGATGCATAACCACACCTGGATGATAACCTCAATGGCGCATTTCGCAGTAAATTACACCTGGCACAGCCATTTTGTGGAATCATATTCTGCAGGATGAAGGGCCCCTAAATGTAAGGTCGTACTCCCACTTCTAAAGCCGGCAACAGCTCCTGACCTCTGGTGTAGCAATGTTCACGGGCGGTTGTTTATCATTTTCCATTAAGTTTCATATTATGCTGTCCTCCTTATATTATAAGTAAAACTACTTCTAAACATATTTACAGGGAGCAGGCTGTTGATATGCTCACTATTATAATTGAATCATAAAATTGCCGATCCATGTCCAAGGATGGTTAGCCTGACTTGACTGTCTTGGCATTATATGTTGCTAGGTCTTGTAGTCTTGCCGAATTCGGGATTATTAGCACCCCCTGCCCCGGTTGTTTATCGTGCTGCTACCCAAGCTACCACGAGTGGGGCCGCCGGGAACTGTGGGCCGGGGTCTTACAGTGTCTGTCATTTGTCATTTTGCGCGGTTGTAGCATAATCGCCACGCTTGGCAGGTGGTTTGGCGAACATAGTAGATGTTGATGCTCTCTCGGAAGGAAGCTGCTACTCAGTTTCTTTTCTTTCCATCCCTTAGTCGCCTCTTACGACACCAATGCGAGATGGGATGGTGTTATTCTGTTGCGACTTGCCTATTTGCCCCCTCTAATATTATAAAAAAAAATTTACGTCAGCCATATCCAAGACATAAGTCTAGTCTTCATTCGTACCATACGAAAAATACTCCACATGGAAATGAATGTTATATTCCCCGGAGGAATTTCAAGCCTCTGACTTCGACTTAGGAGACAGACTTATTCCACCTTTATTAAATGGCACTACGAAGTTCTCTTGGACTGAAATATTATAATATAGGATATTATGTAATTGTTTAAGCATTTTTTATAATGTGTTTTTGGTTAAGTGTGATATTGTGAGAAAATAAGTATAAGTTCTTCATAACTAAGTTGTTTTATTTTTTCTCTGACAACAAGCAGAGACGAATTTATCACCATAGTTTTTTTACTATACCTACTGCAAAATACTTTATGAATGTAAATATTCAGCAAGCACTAGTTCTTAAATACCAAAATGTTTCACGACGTTACACTTTAAAAAAATCCCTCTAAAGCTATTTTTAATAACCTACTCGCCAACAATAATTATTAAAAGGCATAAAGCAATAAGTGTTAAGGCAACGATGGGATGCGGTAATGAGGGAGAGCGTCCCCCTCCTATAAGCACCATCTGCAGTCGTACCGATTCATTATATTGCAAATCGGTACTACGCTAACGCTATCGGTACGGTAAGAACGCAGAACGAAAGAATTGACATAGTACATAGTGTTATATCTTTTACGATTAATTTCATTTGGTTTAAAGGCCATTAGGCATGCGGTGATAACTTAGTGTGCATCATATATTATTCCACTGCCGTTAGGTGTAATACATCTATGATCATGAATGACAGTCCACAGGTTATCGCCTAAGCGGAATCTTAGGTACGCGAAATACCTTGTTGATATGATTGTTTGACAGCTGCCACAAGTGTACCTACGTGGTTTCATCATTTCTTGCGCCAACTCTGAAGACGCACACTGGTGATGACCTACTGAAGGTAATCTTGTGCTCATATTCCAGAAGATATCTCAATACCTAATCCATGATTAAGTGTGTTTTGCCAATCATCATAACTGTATAATAGAAGCTAAGCACACCTGATCACGAATTTTGTATTGAGACGCCTTCTTGATGGAATACGGCCTTGTTCTAATCAAAAAGTACACTAAACTAATAAAAAATATCAGCCGCAGCTGTCAAATCTTAGGTAATTTATAATTTTCTTGATGCTGGAGAAAAATCCGATGAAAACAGGCCAGGTTTATTACTTTAGTGTGCGTGAAAAGCTACGTCCTACGCTCGCAAAATAATAACAAAATAACAGCAACATTCAGCGGTGTGAACTAACCTTTAAGTAAGTACTTATACATCTATGTATAAATTTACAAATTAATTCTCATTTCCCGTATGTAAAAATTGTGATAAATGCCGATCGCCATCTATTGCATCTAAAATAGAAGCTATGTCCTGCCTTATCCAAATACCTGGTAAACCTACATAGCATGGCAACGTACAATTTAAGAACTTTGTATTACAGCTTCATGGGACTGACTTAATACTTCCGCATGATCTTGTGAAAAACAGTATTGACAGCTGGGCAGACGAACAAAAATGATGCGATTCTTATCGAATTCCTTTTTCTATGAGAGCTACGGAATCCTAAGAACATCTGCTTCTCGACACCGGTGTTGTTAGCGACAAAGTGTCGCTCGGCTTAAGCTACGTTAGGATCAGCAGTACTAGCCAAGTTACAACCGCTTTGTATCGACTCTCTTTCTACAATCGTCAACGATTCGCAGTTGTCACGACTGAGTCAATCGCTCGTTCTCCAATATCTTTAGAAAACATCTTTAATTTTAGTTTATGGTGAGCGTTCTTTCAAGCTTCAAACCTATCAAAGTCACAGTTCATGTAGGTAATAATGCGCGCGCGGGATGAAGTTTTGATTTAATTGTTGATTGTCTTTTAAAGACTTAAAATGTAACCGAAATAAGGTAAGAGATCTTCATACTTTCTATTATATCTACTTGGGCACTTGAAAGTCTTGAGTCCTCTCTTGAGAAGGTCCAATTTACCTAAGTTTGCGCGTTTACCACAAAAAAAACTCCATTTGTCGAATCACCGCTCATCGACAACACTTCCCTTAAATCCTCACCTAGTATCGGAATACTGGCTCTCGAAATCTCGAGAGATTGCCAATTCCGTGGCCATCTGGAGGGCAAAGCCAAATCTGCTACAAAGAAGCTGGGCGTCATTAATAGAGCACGGAAATACTCCAAGCTGGCCCACATTCTAGCGTGATGTCTGGTCTGGCGCACCCCAGTATCAGCTCGATCCATTTGACCGCGTACAACGCAGAGCTGCTCAAATTGTCGGGGACACAGTGCGCTGTGAATGGCTGGATCACTTGGCGTTGCGTAGAGATGTCGCTTCATTGAGTGTCTTCTACCGCATTTATCACGGGGAGTGTTTCGAAGAGCTATTTCACCAGATTCCTACCGCCGAATTCCACCTTCGCAAGACACGCAACAAGTTAGGATATCAATCCTACCATCTGGATGAGTGGCGGTCCTCCACAGTGCGGTTTTCAAGGAGCTATCTTCCACGTGCTACAAAGCTATCTTATGAACTTCCTTGTGGTGTGTTTCCGGGACGATACGACATGGGTACCTTCGAAAAAAGCGCGTACACCTTCCTTAAAGGCCGGCAACGCTCCTGTGATTCTTTTGGTGTTGCAAGATATAGTGGGCGGTGACCCGTACGCTCGTTTGTCCTCCTTTTCCATAAAATAAAAAAAGTATGCATATTAAATGCGAAATGGCAAATACAATCCAAAATAAGTCTATTAAACGAAACACTTCTCCATCTCAACACAGCTGAATCAAATAAACGCCAATGACGCCATATTTATTGTAGTTTTCTAGTGGGTCTCAGCGAACGCTAAGTGGTCGCACAAAAACTTAGTGTTTCGATAGCGCTTGTCAAAACTGTAACTTGGCTACGATTAAATATGAGATGTAGGTGTGGTAGCAATCAACATTATAGAAACGATTACCTACATTTCTAGTCTATCTTTTCGATTGTTTTGATCACGTGACTAAACGTTACAGACCGTATACTTTGACTTGTTTCTTTGAACTCGCTAATCATTGGATCTACATGTCGGATTTGAATAATTATCTTAAAAATAGACGAAGATAGAAGGAGTGGTAGTGCCATGTTGGGTCATTACGGACAACCGAATTGAGCCGGCACGCCCGGAGAAATACCACTCCCCCACTCGAAACCAGCGAGAAATAGTGGCTATGTATGTTTCGTCCGGTGAGTGGGGTATCTGGAGGCCTACACCCCCCCTCCCAAATACAAATGACAGCACGGACTAAAAATAGACTACTCCAGGACGGTACCAGGCTATGCAGCCCTGGAGAATCCGTCCCTGGGCGTCCACAATTAGGGCCTGTACCTAATAGTGGTTGCCCAGGCTGCCCCGCGTATTCTGGAGGGGGCAAATCTGCGCTGACTCGGGGCAAACAGAGCAGGAGGCTCAAACCACCCTCCTCCACACTCGCTGTGGACTTTTGCAACATCAGGGGGCATGCATCATCATTCGCTCAAATTTAAATGCCGTCCACTTTCACCTGGAGACGGCGAAGCCGGCCCTGCTCTTTTTAACCGAGACAGATATCCTCCCTGGCTGATTCATCTTACCTTTCATACCCGGGGTATAATTTGGAACACTCCTTTATACCACGGGCTGGCGTGTGCGTTTACGTCAGGGAGGATGTCTGTTCTCGACGCCTGAGTTTTCTTGAAGGACAGGACCTATCCATCATCTGGCTGCGTGTAGACTGCGATGACCATCCGCTAATCTACGCATGCCTGTATAGGTCCCATAGCGGTAACGCAGAGACTGACCGGCTCCTCGAACACATCCAAATGGCTACAGATTCCGTGTTGGAGCAGATTCCCACTGCAGAGATCGTGTTTCTTGGCGATTTTAACGTCCACAACGCCGAATGGCTAGGTTCACGTACCACCGATCATGCAGGGAGATCTGTTCACGACTTCGCCTTAGCATGTGGTCTGACGCAACTGGTTATTGCGCGTTGGCGAATGCCAAAATTGGCCTCTCGCGGAAAGCAGGAGTGCTATCAGGCTTGGGTCAATGCGGTGGTATCTAAGGATGTGAATTCCAGCGAACTTAAAAAACACTTCAATCATGCCTCCAGGTCCTTCAAAAGAGTTATTGCTGACGCGAAGTCGAAGCACATTGGCAGAATTGGCGAGAGACTTGCACGCCTTCCCTCGGGAACTCGTGCGTTCTGGTCGCTCGCCAAGGCTGTCCAAGGAAACTTCTGCCAGCCAGCCAATCCGCCACTGCACAGGGATGATGACTCGTTGGCCCATGACGCGAAAGAGAAAGCTGATCTCCTGGGCTCCCTCTTCGCGTCCAATTCGACTCTGGATGACCAAGGTGCACCACCACCGCATATTCCGCGGTGCGAGTCGTACATGCCGTAGACATAGGTAAAAATCCGGCATTCGCTTCTCACCTTGGACATTCACAAAACGAGCGGACCCGATGGCGTTCCCCCGATAGTGCCTCGGACCTGTGCTCCGGAACTGGCGCCGGTCCTTACCCGTCTTTTCCGGCTCTCCTACTCATCAGGCGTAGTCCCGAAATTATGGTAGGCGGCTTGAGTGGACCCGATCCCTGGTGGTGTACGCTCTGATCCGTCCAACTACCGCCCCATTGCCATTACCTCCATTTTCTCCAAAGTAGTGGAGGCAATCATCAACCGCCAGCTCTTGGGATACCTACAGGAGCACCAGCTGATCAGCGACTGCCAGTACGGTTTCCGTCAGGATCGCTCAGCTGGTGATCTTCTTGCATACCTCACCCATAAATGGGCGCAAGCGGTTGAGTCAAATCAAAATCAAAATCAAATCAAAATATATTGATTAGTCGAAGGGAGAGGCGTTGGCGGTGAGTTTGGATGTCCAAACTCACCGCCAACGGTAGGTAACAATAGCGAAGGCCTTCGATCGGGTGTGGCATAAAGCGCTTATAGCGAAACTGCCATCCTATGGGCTTCCCGAGAACTTGTGCAAATGGGTCGCTAGCTTTTTGGCCGATCTGAGCATCAAGGTTGTTATCAACAGTGCATGCTCCGACTTAAAACCCATAAACGCTGGTGTCCCGCTAGGCTGCGTGCTATCACCTACACTGTTTCTTCTGCATATCAATGATATGCTGCAAATCAGCAGTATTCATTGCTTTGCAGACGACAGCACATGGTATGCTTCCTACACCGGCCGTGCCAACATGTCCCGGGATAGCGTCGACGAGATCCGGAACAAACTTGTGTCTGAAATCGAGACTATGCTTTGCAAAGTCTCGGAATGTCACCTGTCTAATTTTTATAAAAGACAGATAGCTAAATCGCTATCCTTTTATTTATTTTATAACTCAGCCAATTATTTGGCAACCCGGTCCCCTGCTTCTATTGAGCAGGTTAGTAAGTCGATTATCGCTGCTTCTATTGAGCAGTGTAATAGCTTGTTGCACTCTGCTCCTATTGAGCAAAGTAATTATTTGATTAACACTGCTTCTATTGAGCAGTCTTATAGTTTAGTTTCTGGTTTGGAATATGTTCCAAATTATTTAAATTAGTCAATAAGACAGTAGGGGACTCCTCTTGCAATATAAATACACAATGTACAAGTAATAGTAAACATACTAATTGTAAAGTTATAAACCTGATGCACCAAAATATGCAAGGATTGTTAGGTAAAGAACTGGAACTGGAGTTACTAATGAACCATGAAAATATTGATATCTTATGTCTTACTGAACACTGGCTTAGAAAATATGAGCTCATTTTAAACTCCAGTGGTCATCGGGTGGCAAGTGTGTTTAGCAGAGAAAAGGCAACAAGTGGCGGCTCTCTTATACTTATAAGTAAATCATTTAAATTCAAAGACCGCAAAGATATTGTGGGCCTCTCTGTTGAACGTACCATTGAAATAGCCTGTGCAGAGCTTGAGTGTGCCATTGTTGTAAGTATATACAGACCCCCCGATGCATTATATGAGTTATTTGAGAGTGTATTGGAGGAGGTTCTATCAAAATTATCAGAATCTAAGAAATATATTATGATTTGTGGTGACTTTAATATTAACTTATTAGAAAAATCCACCACAAGTATTAGATTCAAATCTTTGCTTAAATCATATAATATATCAAATATTTTCTTAGAACCTACTAGAGTAACCAGCACCTCTAAAAGCTGTATTGATAATATTTTTACTAATTATAAACCTATTTCTCAATCAATAATTAGTAAACTGAGCTCAGACCACTTTGGTCAACTAGCCTCTTTTAATATTGAAGGGAACAAATGTACTTCAACTAAAAAGTTTATGTTTGTTCCGGTAAACAATAGGCGAATGAAGAAATATAGAGGCAATGTTTCAGAAAAACTCTCAAACTTGTAAGTTATTTAAAATAATTAAAACAGAGTTTGCTTCTATATTTACTTCAAAGACAGTCAACTCGGGTGGTCTCTTGTCATTTAACAACTGGGCAACAGCTGGTATTCATAGGAGCAGACAACGGTTATATGAACTATATAGTGAGAGATCATCATGTAATCATGATGCATCTTTCCTTGTATATGTGAAAAATTATTCAAAGTTATTTAAGAAAGTATGTACTATTGCTAAGTCAATGCATATTAGAGAAATAATTAAAAATGCTTCAAATAAAATAAAAATTATTTGGTAAGTTATTAACTGGGAATCTGGAAGAGCGAAAGACTGCAAGTTTGAATATAATCTAATAATAAACAATACAAAAATCCACTCTGAGCAGGAAGTAGCTTCTGCTTTTGAGAAATTTTTTTGCTGACATTACAGTTTCCATCTCAAGCACCCTTGTCTCCTCCACCAGTGTTGCCGAGTCACTTCTTTTGGAAAATGTTAAGGAATGTAAACAAAATTTCAAATTCAGTGTTGTTAGCCCAGCAGAAATAATTAAAATTTTCAGATCCTTAGAAATGAAAAAAACTGCTGATATATAGGGCATATCTGTAAAAATAATAAGTTCTATTATTGACGTCATAGCACCATATCTAGCACTAGTTTTTAATAGCTGTATTGAACATGACGTGTTTCCTGACCTTCTGAAGTATAGTAAAATTACACCAATATTTAAATCGGGACTCACTTCTGACCCGAATAATTATCGCCCTGTTTCGGTGTCATCATCATCTTCTGATCTCATATTTAAATAATAGGATTCAGAGGGTCGAGGTGAATAGCAGGAGATCTCCTGGGACTCCTCTCGGTATGGGGGTACCACAAGGGTCTATTCTTGGACCCTTCCTCTTCCTAATTTATATAAATGATCTACCTAACCTTGTAGAAAAAAAGACTAGGTGGTATTGTTTGCGGATGACACTTCACTTATATTCAAAGTGAAACGAAGCCAAGTTTTATATGACGAAATAAACAATGCTCTATCTGACATCGGGTACTGGTTTAGCGCCAATAACTTATTGTTAAATAATCATAAAACCAAATATATTAAATTCACCGCGCCAAATGTTAAAAATGTAGATGCGAATATTTTATTAAATGGAGAGGTGGTAAAACCATTGGAATCTGCTATATTTCTTGGCATTACCCTTGATTCCAAATTGCAGTGGGGCCCCCATATTGGCGAATAGGCTTAGTTCTGCAGCATATGCGGTTAAGAAAATCAGACGGTTAACTGACATAGATACGGCGAGATTAGTATACTTTAGTTATTTTCATAGTATTATGTCCTATGGTATATTGTTATGGGGCAGTGCGGCCGATATTAATACTATCTTTGTGCTGCAGAAGAGGGCTATTCGCGCGATTTATAACCTAGGTCCTAAAGAATCATTAAGAGAAAAATTTAAAGAAATAAACATTTTGACTGTTGCTTCTCAATACATTTTTGACAATGTTTTGAATGTTCATAAGCACATTGAGGAATTTTCTAGAAACTGTGACATTCATAATGATGTTAACACGAGGAACAAACATAAACTTGTTATGCCTACTACTCGGTTGGGTCGAGTTAGTAAGTCTTTTGTTGGGAAATGTATATGCTTCTACAATATGATCCCAGAAAATGTACAAAACAAATGTGTTACGAAATTTAAAAGAATTGTTAAAAAACGTTTGTGTGGGAAAGGTTATTATAGCATAAACGATTTTCTTAATGATACCACGGACTGGGATTAAAGCGAACACCCTCAGGCTCTTTAATTATAAATGTTTATTGTACGATATTACATTGTAATCCATATTTTATATAAAAAAAAAAGCCCGCTGAGTTTCTTGTGCTCATTCTTCTCAGGTCTGAGGCAGTCTCTTTTGAATGGGTGGTAGATTTTGAAGTTCAATAAGTGATTATAAATCCTATTTTGAATAAAAATATTTGAATTTGAATTTGAATGGGGCCGACCAAATTTAGTCCAACTCAACCCCAAGAAGACACAAGTTTGTGCGTTAACCACTAAAAAGTCTCCCTTTGTCCCCTCCCCTCGATTCGAGATCACTCCTCTTACTCCCACTGTGGTCACTTGGAAGAGAAGGCCAATCTGGCTTCAAAAAAGCTTGGTGTACTCAGTAAGGCGAGACAGTACTTCACTAAAAGCCACCGCCTGCAACTTTATAAGGCGGAAATTCAGCCTCACACGGAGTACTGTTCTCACCTCTGGGCGGGTGCTCCCCAGTACCAGCTTCTTCCATTTGACCGCATACAACGAAGAGCGGCTCGAATCATCGACGATCAAGTCATCTCCGATCGGCTTGATTCTCTAGCATTGCGTAGAGATGTAGGTTCTCTCTGCATCTTCTACCGCATTTATCACGGGGAGTGCTCAGAGGGAGAGAGTTCGGGTTGATTCCAGCGGCTGAATTCCACCACCGGACATTACGTGCAAGGTACCATCCGCATCACGTAGACGTCTGGCATTCCACAACCGCGCGTTTTGTTCGAAATTTCTTGCCTCGCACAGCCACTTTGTGGAATCAACTACCGGCAGCGGTCTTCCCGAACAGATACGACTTAGGGGCCTTCAAGAAAAAAGCATACCTTAAAGGCCGGCAACGCATCTCTTGACACACTGTCGTTGCGGATGTCTATGGGCGGTTGCCTCTCCTCTCCCCATCCCGTGAGCCTCTTGCCCGTTTGCCCCCTCTCATATATAAAAAAAAGACAAAGAGCTTATAAAAATATTAAGACCTCATTGGACTCGTAACGACTCAAAAACTAGTAATATTTCAGATTTTTTTTTATAAATAAATGCTTAGAGAAGAGAAAATTTCCAATATAATAAAATTTCCATCAAAAAGCGATAGACATACATTACTCAGATCTCAGATCTATGGATTTTTGTAAAGTTCGTTTGAAAGAAAAGTGCTCCTGAACTGTTTGTTAGCTTGAGCTGGCGTAGTGGTTACTTATATGTAAATACAATGTTCTATAATAATGTTCGATACCTAGTATATCAAATGTCAGCGATAATATCTGCTATAAGATGCCATGTATTTATGATAAAAATATATATTACACGCGGGTTAAACCTGGCAAATAAAGGATCTGTTTGTCTGAACTTTAGAACTTCATTAATGCAGATCACGTCCCAGATATTACATCGATTAATTAATTTGAGAGCAGTTATAAAGGTTTCTAATGGTGTCCATAACATTCTCCGAGTAAAACCCGACCTACTGTTTTTGGATCAGTCACATTTAGATTTAAACCACCGGTTAGTAAAGCTGCATTTGGGAAATTACTACAAAAAATACGTCGACGGATCTGCTGATTCTATTTCAAAACCACTTTTCATTATTTTTACCGGGTTTTTGAAAAATGGACATCCAAATTGTAGCATGTTATGCATCCTTCACGCCGTGATATGTAGATAAAAAATGCGGACCAATATGTACTCTATACCACATCAAATGTTTTTAAATCTTGGTACATACCTGTACGGTACTTATTGATTTTATTAGGAATCATGAGGGTAGTTGTACGTCTCATCATCATCATTGCGCGACTCGTGTCATCTCCGCTAGTCGATGCCAGGAGTCGCGCTTGGGTTAACAAGTGGAGAGGGACTGTTGAGCTTTGCTCGGGCGTGGTTGCTAGCATTACATCTATAAACCATGTTTACCCCGAGTGATATTCTGGTGTCATCAAGTCTTCCACAAGCTTCGTGACTCTCCACCACGTTGACGTCCAGTATTGAACGTCTTTAGGTTATCACTTTGCAAGCTTGCGATTGCCAGTGTGACGTTCACCTTGGAATACCAGAGTCAGGACCGTTGGAGCTACTGCGCCGCCGACACCTGAGTGGCGTGGGAGTGTTCAAAGGTTAGTGGAGTGCATTTTACTTCTTTCTCATGATTGTTGGTTGATTGCAAGTGCCTACATAAATTCATTCATCAAATGAGCCAAAAACTAGCGACCCTATAGGAACAATTAATACAGTCCCAAACATTGATTCTTGAGCCGAACAATACCTAATATTGTTTACCCTACGCAATAGCATAATAACTGAACAGCTCGGTTACAAACCAAATGTATTAACTATTTATTTAAACACATTCACAGTCTTTCAAAAATGGTTTAACAATGAAGACTTCTGCTAGAAATTGCTTAAAATTACTTGAGATTCGAGACAACCTGTTAAAATGGCCGCTCCTAAAAAATCCCAGTAAAAGTGAAGATCCCAAAGCGCAAGGCTACGTTTTAGGCCATTAATTATGTATTTACTAACTGCCAAATATTTTTTCTTCTTTTAAGTTGCTTAAAAATAAGTTTTCTATTTTGTACACTGCAAAACTTTATAAACTTGATGATACTCATTCTAATGCTTAATGCTTTTCCGACCGGTACCGTCGCAACCGCTATGTCCCTGCATTTAAAATCTGTAATATATTCTAAAATATTCATTTTAATTACATGCTGTAAAGGGGCAAATTGATCTTTATTAAATGCACAATGTATTTAATGTACTTTATTGTATATAATAACTACACACTAAATAATATTGAATTTTCAGTAATTGTTAATGCATTTGTTTTAAAAAAAGTAACATCACTTATACCATGTAGAGATATGTTGATTCCTAATTGGCCAGAGATTAATAGTTTGAATTTAGCAGATCCACAATACGGATCTCCTGGTAAAATTGATATGATTTTAGGAGCTGATGTCTACGGCCTAATAATTATGAAGGGCTTGATGAAACATCCAACAATGAGTGGGCCGATCGCGCAAAATACTCAATTCGGATGGATTTTGTCGGGAAAGGTACAGCTGGATGTTTCATCCAGCAATCAAAGAGTTGTTAGCTTACCCGTCCAAGTGAAAGAAACGAGTAATGAGTTATTAAAACAGTTTTGGGAGATCGAAAGGGAGCCTGATTTTATTGGGAAGAGAATGACAAGAACAGAATTAAGATGTGAAGAGATATTTGAAAATACGACTGAGAGAGATAGTAGTGGGCGTTATGTAGTCAGATTACCATTTAACGGTCCTAATCCAGAGTGTTTTAAGGGAAAGTCATATGAAATATCTACACGCATGTTAAAGTCTTTAGAGAAACGGCTACATAAAAATCCAAAGCTACATGAGGAGTATAAAAGGGTTTTGGAGGATTATGTGGTACAAGGTCATATGGAAGAAATTGTAGAGCGAAGTGAGATTGACGATGAGTTGGTGATGTATCTTCCACATCATGCAGTAGTAAGGGAGGATAAGGAGACGACAAAATTGAGAGTTGTTTTTAACGCGTCCTGTAAAGGTACGAATAATGTATCCTTGAATGATAATCTCCTTGTTGGTCCCAAACTTCAGTTTGATTTGAGGCATATTTTAATGAGGTGGAGGCGATACAATTATGCCATAGTGGCGGACCTTAAACAAATGTATCGGCAAGTGAAGGTCAGCGCTACAGATGCAGATTTCCAAAGAATATTGTGGCGACCGATCGCAAATGGTCCAGTTAAGCATTATCGCTTATTAAGACTTACATTTGGAACGGCATGTGCACCATATTTAGCCGTAAAATCTCTGCAACAGTTGGCCAAGGATGAGGGTGAGAGGTATCCAATTGCTGCTCAAATTACTTTACAGGACTATTATATGGATGACCTGCTCACAGGATGTGAATATGTACCTGAAGCCATTGAGATTTATGACCAAATGAGTGAGTTGATGAAAGCTGGTGGATTTGAGTTACAGAAGTGGAGTACGAATTGTAAAGACTTACTTAATTATATAAGTATAGAGTGCCAAAATAAAGATCAGTCAGTCGTATTTAAACACAACGACATGGTTAAGGTTTTAGGAATTGGATGGAATAAAAATTCTGATAATTTCGAATATAATTTGCATTTGCCTGAGAATATGGAGACACTGACGAAAAGAAACGTATTATCTGACATAGCTAGGTTGTATGATCCGATGGGCTGGATCGCACCTATAATTATAAAGGCGAAGTATTTCATACAAAAGCTATGGAAATCGGGCCTGAGTTGGGATGATAGCTTACCTGAGGAGTTGATGAGAGAATGGCATAGCTTTCGAGATGATTTAGCTAATGTCCAATTGGTGAAAATACCGAGATGGCTGCGAACGAGACGTAACGATGATATCGAGCTACATACTTTTGCTGATGCTTCGCAGATAGGTTATGCTGCTGTAGTCTATATTAAATCTAAGAACAGTAATGGTAATGTTGAAGTGAATTTGGTAACAGCTAAAACTAAAGTAGCACCGGTGGAAAAGGAAATTTCGATTCCACGTATGGAGCTATGTGCTGCCTTACTTGCTGCTAAGTTAGTATTTGACGTCTCACAAGTGATGAATGTTCCCAAAGAAAATCTGCGGGCTTGGTCAGATAGTACAGTCGTGCTAGCGTGGATTTCCGGAGAACCGAATCGATGGACCACTTTTGTCAGTAATAGGGTCTCTGAAATTCTTACAATATTAGACAGAGAACAGTGGAATCATGTTTCGACTCACCAGAATCCTGCTGACTGCGCCTCGCGTGGAATGTCAGTAGCTGAGTTGATTAAAAACAGTTTGTGGTGGCATGGTCCGCACTGGTTACGAGAGGAAGAGTATATCGGCGAGAACTGTAAAACTTTTGACACAGCCGAAGAAATGAGACCTGTTAAAGCCTTTATAGCATCCGTTGTGCCTCAAGAGCAGTTTATTTGGTTAAGATTTTCGAATTTACCACGAATGCTGAGAGTTCTATCTTATTGTAAGAGAGTTTTACATTACAAATTAAAAGTGGAAGATAGACCAAAGGATATAACTATTGTTGTTACGGCAAAAGAAAGAGAAGAAGTACTAAGAGACTGCATTCGTGAAACACAACAATTATTCTTCGGAGAAGAAATAAAACTTTTGAAAGCTCGCAAAGATCTGCCTTCAACGAGTAAACTCCTCACTCTTACTCCCTTTATCGATGATAAAGGGACTCTAAGAGTTGGTGGACGCATCCATGAGGCTGAAGTGGGATTTGATCGGAGACACCCTATGATTTTGCCTAGTGAGAGTCATCTCACTAAGTTAATAATCGATGATGCTCATATCAAATTACTTCATGGGGGTCCCCAATTAATATTAAATTTACTAAGGTCCAAGTACTGGATTATTCGAGCGCGCGAGTTAGCGAAGAAGTGCTACAGATCATGTGTAAAGTGTATTCGATATAGAAAACAAAATAACAATCCATTAATGGGCCAGTTACCTGAAGCGAGACTCAAACCTATACGACCTTTCAAGGTAACTGGAGTCGACTTTACTGGATGTATCAACATCAGATTTTCACCTGGACGTGGCTCAAAATCCTTCAAGGGATATATTTGCGTATTTGTGTGTATGTTCACAAAGGCCATTCATCTCGAAGCAGTGTCAGATTTGTCTAGCCAAGGTTTTATTGCTGCTTTTCGCAGATTTGTTGCGAGAAGAGGTCATTGTGAAACATTGTACAGTGATAACGGTACTAATTTTGTAGGAGCTAGTAAAGAGTTAAAAGCAATGTTTCTTAGCTCCACATCAAAGGTACCTGACGAAATAAGTGCTTTACTAGCAAACGATGGAACGACATGGAGTTTTATTCCACCATCAGCTCCTAATTTCGGAGGATTATGGGAAGCTGGGGTTCGTTCTACGAAGGCACATTTAAAACGTGTTATAGGTGATGCTACTTTAACGTTTGAGGAGTTGTCAACGGTTCTTAGTCAAATCGAAGCGTGCTTAAATTCACGCCCTCTGTCACATTTAAGTAGTTGCTCTGAAGATCCTTTGCCGTTGACACCTGGTCATTTCTTGGTTGGGGAACCGCTAATTAATCTTCCTGATGAAAATTATGAAAATAAAAATATAACTGGATTGCAAAGGTGGAAACTAACACAAAAATTAGTGCATGATTTTTGGAAAAAGTGGTCGGAAGAATATTTGGTGACCCTCAACCAACGGCATAAATGGAACAAAACAGAATTGGAACCCGAAGTTGATGATGTAGTAATACTTAGAGACCATAATCTTCCCCCCGCTAAATGGCTCTTGGGTAGAATCATTGAAAAACATACTGGTAAAGATCAAATCACGCGAGTAGTTACCATTAAGACAAAGCATGGATTATATAAAAGACCTTGTAATAAATTATGTTTTTTACCTAAATCTAACATTGTTAAATGAATTACGTAACCTCGAGACGTTTACTTTGTATAACTACACTGTTAAATAATTGTATGTACACGATGAGTTATTTTAGGTTACTGTATTAATTAAGTAGTGTTTAAAGTTAGACGTGCTTAAGAGTATATAGTTTTCTTATTTATTAGTGTTTATAGTTAAAACAAAATTTCTTTTTTTTAATGTAGTGTATGAGTTATGAGGGAGTGTATTTATTCAGTTAGTTTTATATTCTTAAAATTTTTATGCCCATATCTCACGGTGGGCGGTTTGTAGAGTATTTACTTTATTGAATAAGTGTTTAGCGTTTTTTTTTGTATAAAATATATAAGTTAGTTTCTTTTTTTTTTCGTAGTTTGTAAAAGAACGTAGTTCTTTGGTGGGCGGTATGTGTAATTCGACGCTCACAGTAGTATATATAATATGTTGTCCCGCCTAGATCATAGATGGCGCTGTAAATGTAGTTGCTTAAGAATGAAACGCGCTTTTAGTATTTTATAGCTTTTATTAGCATGAAGCCTTAAGCATAAATATTGAGTGAATAAAAGTTTGTGATTTGACAAGTGTGTGTGCGTATTATTTACATCTCGCGTCAACAGGTTTAATACTGTATTGATTAAAATCGCTTCGTAAATAAGCCATAATTTCGGGTTATCCGTAAGAGATATGTGGTGGTTAGTTAAGTTTCGTGCTTTCGCGTGCCCGAGAGTACTTGTAGCCTAGAGAGTATCATAATATTTTAGAAAAATACCCAGAAATGACTAAACCATCTGGCATACATAACACACCCACACACGGCACTGTACACCACATCAGAACCACACCTGGACCACCAATTTGTCATAACCCACGAAGGTTGGCAATTGAAAAACTGAAAATAGCTAAGGCTGAGTTACAGAATGGCACTTGTCGTCCTTCTAAGTCACCATGGGCGTCACCTCTGCACCTAGCACCGAAGAAGGAGAACGGCTGGAGACCTTGCGGTGACTACAGAATGCTCAACGCACGTACAATCCCTGACCGGTATCCGGTTCGTCACATCCAGGACTTCGCTCACAGTCTTTCGGGATGTAAGGTCTTTTCGTCTATCGGCTTAATTAAAGCTTTCAATCAGATTGCTGTGAATCCTAGTGACGAACCAAAGACCGCAATCACAACCCCGTTTGGTCTTTACAAATATCCATACATGACGTTTGGACTTCGTAATGCCGGACAGACGTTTCAGTGTTTTGTTGATGAGATGTTGCGTGGGCTAGACTTTACTTACGCTTATCTGGATGATTTTTTGGTCTTTTCGAAAGACCAGAAGACCCACGAGCAACAATTGCAGAAACTTTTCACCAGACTTCGTCAACACTGCAAAGTGTATTTTCGGTGTACCGTCCATAAAATTCCTTGGATATACAATTTCAGCAGGGGGCACAAAACCATTGCCTTTGAAGGTGGAAGCTATAAAAAGTTATCCAACTCCTAAGACAGTCAAAGATCTTCGTCGAAGACGATTTTTACCAGGAACTGCAGCCTTCCAAGCGCCTTTGAATGCACTTCTTACCGGCTCTGTTAAGGTTCCCATCAAATTAACTTTACAGATGTTGAGCTAGAAGCATTCCAGACCTGTAAAAGATGTCTTGAAGATGCAGCTATGCTAGCACACCCGGACTGCGAGGCTAAGTTGGCAGTAGTTACGGATGCAATTGACAAAGCAATTGGTGCAGTCCTCCAGCAGCTCAAAGGTAACTCATGGCAACCTTTAGCATTCTTTTCTCGAAAGCTTAGCTGACTCAGGTAAACTATTCACCGTACGATCGTGAACTGCTTGCAATTTATGAAAGTATTAAATATTTTCGGCATATGTTAGAAGCTCGACATTTCGTGATTTATACAGATCACAAGCCTCTGACATTTGCTTTCAATACTAAAAAGCAAAATTACTCACCGATACAGTCCCGTTACCTTGATTTTATTGCCCAGTTTACCACGGATATCAGGCATATATCGGGGAAAGATAACGTGGTTGCTGACACTCTGTCGAGAATAGAAGCTATCACACAGCCGTTAGACCTGGAAAAGCTAGCACTAGCACAGCAGTCCGACAATGAGTTGAAAGCTCTTCGTCAGGGCGACACCTCATTACGACTCCGTCAAGTAATATTACCTGGCACAAATTGTAAATTATATTGCGACGACAGCAATGACACATTAAGACCTTTTGTTACAGAAGGCTTGCGCAAACAGGTTTTTGACAGTCTCCATTCATTGAGTCACCCTGGAGCTAATGCTACAGCTACTTTGGTCGCTGAAGGGTTTATGTGGCCCGGAGTTAGGAAGCAATGCAGAGACTGGGTTCGTTGTTGTTTAGCTTGTCAACGTTCTTAGTTTACACGTCACGTGTCTTCGCCGTTAGGTCATTTTAAACTACCACAATCTAGGCTCTCATTTGTACACATTGACCTCTTTGGTCCACTATCTATAGCTCACGGCTATCGCTATTGTCTCACCGCCGTCGATAGATTCACACGTTGGCCTGAGGCAATACCTTTAGTTGATGTATCTGCCGAAACTGTAGTTAAAGCCTTATTAAGCGGATGGATATCTCGCTTCGGATGCCCTAACGATATCGTTACGGACCGTGGTAGACAGTTTGAGTCGACACTCTTTAAAACCCTTTCGCAAATTGCCGGATTCCAGCACCGAAAAACCACTGCGTATCATCCGGTATGCAACGACTTAGTGGAAAGATTTCATAGGCAACTTAAAGCTGCCGTAATCTGCCACGCCAGCGACAATTGGGTTGACTCTCTCCCACTAGTGCTATTAGTAATCCGAGCCGCATTTAAAGAGGATCTTCAAATATCGTCCGCAGAACTTCTGTATGGAGAACCCTTGCGTCTCCCTGGCCAATTCTTTTGTCACCAGTTTGAAGAGTCTATTGACATTACAGATTTTGCGGCACGTCTCCGCAAACGAGCTGAGGAGTTGAAACCAGTACCTGCTTCACGGCATTGTGGTAAGCGTCCTTGCTTCGTTTTTAAGGATTTAGCCTCCTCTTCTCATGTCCTATTGAGAGATGACAATGTAGGAGGAGCCTTAAAACCAGCGTATTCTGGGCCCTACTGGGTTAGTCAAAGGGGAGACAAGTTTTTCAAAATTTTGATAAATGGCAAGGAGCGTACAGTATCAATAGACCGCATCAAACCAGCCTATATGGTCCAGACATTAACACGCACGACACAATATCACTTTACCAAACCACACCAAACATAACATACACTGGACACCCCCACAACACCAGATGTATCTGAAGATAGAGGAAGATTTACAAGATCAGGTCGTAGGGTACAATTACCGGACTATTATCGCCCTTGACGGTCTCTGGAGGGGGGTTATGTGGTGGTTTGTTAAGTTTCGTGATTTCGCGCGCCCGAGAGCACTTGTAGCTTCGGGACGCGACTGTCATTGGCGCGCGTGATGTACAGACTGAGTTGACAGCTGTGGTGTGTCTAGGGATGGGACAGACGCCTTAAAGCAACGTTTTCAGAAGACTGCAGTGCCATCTGTTAGTTGGCCCGAAAAAGAAAGCTTTGGCAGCTGTCACTCGCATTGAAACCTTTCAACTTTTCTTTATTTGTGTCACTGCCCACTGGTCATAAAATGGCGCCTACTTCTAGCGTCTGCGCATGTATGTAGCTCTCGTGTTCCATTTTGCATATTTACACAACTAAATCTATCCTTTATGTTCTATGTTTTGGCAAAATTAAATAACTAACTCTACGCGGAATTTACACATGGTAAAAAATTTAAAAGTAGAGTTAGTTATTTGATTGTGTCACAATATTAAAAATGAATTTTATAATTTCGAGCTTATATATAGTTATTTTCGGGGCCAATCTCCAGATGGCTCTAGTTTTCAAATAGACAGCTCATAATGCGTAGAGAGGGCTCTCTTTTCCCTATATATTATTATACTCTTTGGGTGTGTCGCCGCGGCAAGTCGACTCCGCCGGCGCATGCGCACCGCGATCTCTGCGCAGGCTTTACCAATCCACAACGGGTTTTGAGACTTTTATGAATGCGATTAAGAAGTGTTAGCACATAGTGATTAGTTAGTTATATATAACCTTTGATTTCAATGTAAATATAGTGCGTTCGTTTGTTATAAGTATTTTAATTTAACACCAACGCCCCTTCAGATAGATATAAACCATTCCAGACTCTTAAAGACCTTTTTTAAGATGTACGATACTGTATAAGAACCGCATCAGAATCCATTCCGTAGTTTTAAGAACTAAGCATACATAGGGACAGACAGCGGGTATCGACTTTGTTTTAAACTATGTAGTGATACGTAAATAATATTGTAGAATTCTCTTGAAATTCACACTACCACATGTACGAAGATAACCCAAAAATTTATAGACCTGTAAAATACTTCGCTCGTTGATTTGCTACTGCGAGACTTGGACAGGCTTTCAGATATCTAGGTGCTTTCAGATATGTAGCTTCGGAGGCCCGCAGCTACACCTCAACAAAACGGTAAAATAACTTTAACAATGTTAGCAACAGTGATAATTTATTGATTAGTCTATATTTAGAAATTGTACAGATAATATCTATATAAACTTATATGAGAGGATTAATTATAAATTATTTGTGAATCTTAGTAATTAAGTTTTATCGTGTAACTGTTATATAGAATATCTCGTACCTTTAAACGAGCAATTCTTGTATATATATATATCTAATCTCGGAAACGGCTCCAACGTTTTAATGAAATTAAGTATAAGAGCGAAAAAATGATCTAGCTAGGTTTCAATTTTAAAAAAATGTAGTTATATCCGTGTTTTAATGAGAAACAGCTACAATAACATTACAATATAAAGGTAAATTTCGGCACTATATACGACACTACAATAGCTCAGATGGGACATTGGCTGATCTTGAAAGCAGAAGACCCCGGTTCGAATCCAGATGTCCTATAAGTTCTTTTTTGTTTAAGTATTGTACATTCTTAAAAATCCGAGCAATGCTCGGTCGTCCGGATATTATAAAATTATCTCTTATATAGAATCCTAGCTGACCCACCAAACGTTGTATTGCCGATATTAAAATCGCGATACAAAAGTAACTGTTGATCGTAGATAGGTGAAAATTTGAAATTGTATGTATTTTTTCATGCTGACTCATAAACAAAAAAATTAAAAAAAAATTAAAAAAAAAATTGGCGTGGACCATCCTTAACATTTAGGGGGATGATAAATAGCTGTTGTCCGATTCTCAGACCTACCCAATATGCACTAAAAATTTCATTAGAATCGGTCAAGCCGTTTCGAAGGAGTTTAACTACAAACACCGCGACATAAGAATTTTATATATTAGATATAAAACAAATGATCCTGTGGGTCACCTGTTCTAACAACAATGTGGGTGGTGATCAGTGTGGGATTTCTTTAATTAATCCTTATCTGTGATTATGGTATCGTAGTCACCATAAAATTACTATATACTAGCGTAAACACAACCTGACAATTCGAAAATGCATAACAAACTATATGCATAATAATGTGTGCGTTAGTTAATGGTTTATTATTCAAAATACTAAGGAGTAAGAGAGAGGACGGCGTGGCTGACTCTTTACGACTTGTCAATAAAAATCAGTTACAGTAACAATAAATTCGCTTACCTTTTTTATCTTGTTGCATCTCCTTTAGAGATGTTTTTCTCTGTCAATGTCATCTCGTATGTATCTAGTTTATGGTGGATGTTGTATTTATACAACGACAACGATTTGGAAAATTTAAATATATTAATTAATAGCTATGATGATGAGTAGCACAACAGCGCCTATTTCTGTGTGAAGCAGTAATGTGTAAGCATTACTGTGTTTCGGTCCGAAGGGCGCGTAGCTAGTGAAATTACTGGGCAAATGAGACTTAACATCCTATGTCTCAAAGTGACGAGCGAAATTGTAGTACCGCTCAGAATTTTTGTGTTTCTCAAGAATCCTGAGCGGCACTGCATTGCCGCTCAGCACCAGCCCTGCAATAGGCAGGGCGTATCAACTACCATCAGCTGAACGTCCAGCTCGACATGTCCCTTATTTCATAAAAAAAATTAATTCGACTGTCATATAAATTAAAAATAAAATATTTATTGGTACAAAATCGTAACCGAAGTATCCCTTCAAATCTCGCAGAAAGGTAGTAAGGTACGTGGAGCATGAAATAATACGATGTGAATGATTTCAGTGGAAAAGTTTCCCTCAACAAAAAGCCTACTTGTACGCAAATAACTCTGTCGACGTCAGCAAATAAATTGGTCTTGGAGGATCGATCCGAGGCGTGGCTGATAGTTGCTCTAAGTAGTAATAAATGCTTTCTTAATGTGAATTAATCGGGTACTACGAAGGTGTATTGTTCAAATATTTTATTCCACACGAGACCGAAACGTTTAATTGAGATTTGATCACAATTTCATGAATTTTAATCGTGTATGCATCATAAACCAGTTCATGAGTATAACTACCTATTAAAAATGCTATTTATAATGGAAAATTCCATCAATTAGTTTAATTCTATTGTTTGTGAACTGTTTGAAATGTGTCAAGCTCGCGGCAATACATCAACGAAAACCGCATGACTCGTAATTAACAGTTGACTAATCACGGGCAAAAAAATCTAGAAACATTTTTTTGCCCTCTGCAAAATAAGTACAATTAGATTAAAAATTGCACAATGTAACAGTAAATACACGATTGCGCTTTTACTTAAAATATGAATTTATAGATTGTGTAGAAACTTATAAGAGGTCCGAATCGGTCCTATTTCTGAACTTAACTAACTGCATTACGAAATAAAAAAAAAGTTAAGACAGACGACCCCTATAGCCCTGTTAGTGACCCTGCCTACTGAGCTAGAGGAGTTATTGATGTTTATATGTATTTATGTATGTTTAAGTAAGTGTATGATTGTCTTGTACCCAAATCAAATCAAATCAAAATATTTTATTGCAAGTCACATTTTACAGTAGGATGGTTGGTACATTAATGGGTAGACAATATGTGACGCCCTGCAAGGGCACAGCAACGTTATACATAAAATAAATAAGTCTTATACATTCTTATACTATATTGTAACTAATTCTCACACTTGTAATTAAAAAATTCGGGTAAATCGTAGAAGCATTTTGAAACTAAAAAATTTTTAAGATGTCTTTTAAATAGAGAAGGCTTCTCTTTATTTTTAATTTCGTTTGGGATGTGACTATAAATTTTTATTGCCATGTGGTGAGGGCTCGATGACACTAATGACATACTTGTTTGGGAAATTTTTAATTTGTTTAAATTTCTATTATTTCGCTTGTTATTTGGTAGTGTTGAGTATAAGTCCGAATGTTTTTTAACAAATTTACATGCTTCTAGGAAGAGTTAAAATTTTGTGTTTAATAAAATATGGTCTACATGAATCCATCTGCTGAATATTTTCTAAAATTCTGATACATTTTTTCTGTTGAATAAATATATCTTTTATTTCACTACAGTTACACCCATAGTACAGGCT
This sequence comes from Leptidea juvernica, assembly GCA_949711755.1. Taxonomy (NCBI): domain Eukaryota; kingdom Metazoa; phylum Arthropoda; class Insecta; order Lepidoptera; family Pieridae; genus Leptidea; species Leptidea juvernica. The sequence goes on from CATIXQ010000019.1 coordinate 10,811,348, forward strand.
ATGCCTAGTTTGGGGCAAGATAATTTGTGTAAAAGTGTGTCAATATTATTATTATTATTAGTTTTAAACATATAATGCACAAGATTAATATATATAAAATAATATATATATATATTATTTTATATAAAATCTCATTAGGTAACTCTTTCGTTTAAATTTAAAGTAATTTTGTAAATAACTTAGTTTTAAGACATCTAATTTTATATTTCTTTCCTCCTTTTATATGTAGATATTATTTTAATTAATATTAAATTTTGTTATTCATCATGTAAGATACTAGTAACTATAAAATTAACCTGTGGATAACGGTGTGGGTTCTCACTAGAATTAATTTAATATCTACTATACTTTGAAATTGTAAAATGTATTGTGTGAACTGTTTGTTGTCCCTAAGAAATAAAATAAATAAAAATATAAATTAAAAAGAATAAATAATCTACGAAAATATTAATTATCTTTATAAAATAAAAAAGTGAATGGTTATATATATTACTGTTTTACTCCGATCCGAACACCGTTGAGCCGATCACTAAGAAAATTGGAATGCATGTTTATTTATGTGGTGAAGGTTTTTGTGCTTATTCTATGTGTTGCAGAAGATTATTATTAGTATAAAAAAGTCAATTCCCGCTGTTTGTCTTTATGTATGCTTATATCTTTAAAACTACGCAACGGATATTGATGGGGGTTTTTTTTAGATAGAGTGATTCAAGAAAAAGTTTAATAAGTAAGTATCCCTACGTTGGGATATTGTAGAGAAACACTGATATTTTAGAGTCAACGATACTCTTGATCTCTGCTGTTGGGGATGTATGTAAGTCTTTTGACCATTTGCCCCTTGTACGGGGGCGGCACTGAAAATTTCGGGAATCAAGGTAGTGACACAACATTACTATGTAAAAATGTATTTATTGCTTTTCGAAGTATTCTCCGCGAAATATGACACATTTTTCCATACGATGGAACCAATCATTGTAGCAACCATTCCATTCGGAAGTAGGGGTCTCCAAAATGGCCGTTTTGTAGGCGTCCACAGCTTCTTCAGGTGATGAAAATCAAAGTGATTTTTAAAACCAAGGAGTTTTCAATTAAAAAGATTTTAATATGACAGGGACAGTGGAAATATTCCATTCCCGATACTTTTAGTGCAGCCTATGTATATAAAATAATATTGATTGCAAATAAATGAAATGTTGACACACACCACACCTACTGTAGCGCTGAGTAATTTCTGTTAAAAAAATATTTAAGAAAATATTCATAGGCAGGCTACTTGATCCCATCATTTTTGCATTGAGCAGGTCTTTTAAGTAATTCATTGAGCGTTCATAAAACATTTTTTATTACATACCGTCAGCGAGATATAAGCCGGTAACTCGTTTGCAATTCAATTTGCTGACATTCCCAGGCCGTTTGACCCAGAAACTTGAGTTTTCCCGATAATATACACCATAATCGAACCATAAACGGGCTCTTCATTATTTTTTTAAGTAAGAATAACAAAATTAATAAATGATGTTTTAAACGGACTAGTAAAAAAAGAAGGACTCCGCGCCGTGATATGAGCAAGTGAAGCACCTTTATGCTAGTGTGTGTGGGGTTACGGGGTATACCAGTTACACAATTTTTTCTCCCTGAAACAATCGTATATCCACAAATACTTTTATATTATTGTTTTTACACTTTTTCACAACGCACGACGGCATTTTAAAAATATTTTATGGCGACGCAAACTGATCTGTCACAGACGATGGCAAATCTTATAATGGCAGCCGATTGGCTTGTATTATTGTAAGTGTATGCGTGTGGCTATGTATTTACACGTTTACCGGCTTGTTTTGGTGCCTCACTGTTATGTAAGGTGACACGGAGTCCTTATTTTTTTACTCGCCCGTGGTTTTAAAAAATAATATTTTGTACGATTTATGTATCAGAAGAATATTTTTACTATATTCACTTATAGAGAAAATATATTCTATTAACAATACTTAGATTAAGGATTGGTCTCCGCTGCGCTCCAACTAGATACCGCACTACCTAAGATCTATGGCTTTTTTATTACGGCAACTATTAGATGCTTGTGTGCGTGACATCTTGACACTCAATGGCATCTTTCAAATTGTGTAACATTCGCTTCGTGTTATTTTACATTGAAATTAATAAAATACAAAATACTTACTGATGATATGTGATCCCAGTGTCTTTCTTATTTCTTGTAGTATTATTTTTACAAAGTTTTACTACACAGCATTTTAGTTTCAAATATTTGTAAAGTTTAACAGAACATGTGGCACGTCAACGTCACACATTGTTCGAGACTGGCTCGAGTACGCCCACTTCGGCGAGTATTAGTTGCCGCACTTTGCGACTACGCCAGTGGTATCTAGTTGCCAGTTGGAGAGCAGTGGAGACAAATCCTTAATCTAAGTTACAGTATAATAAAATTTATTGAAGTAGGCGTTACATTGTCGAAATCCATAATTATCCAAATGATTTGAGTTTTTTATTTTTCTTTAAACAATTCGACACGTGTTTCGCCTCTAAACGAGGCATCCTCAGTACGTGTAGTCTCGCCAAAATCTCTGTTTAAAGACAAATATTGGCGGAATGAATACTAATTAATATTATTAAATATTTTATTTATTAATTTTTAATGGACTATTTACGTTTGTCTGGCGATATTATATTCTATATCACCAAGAATATAAATAAGTGAAAAATTATGTAATTTACTGCTGAAAATATTTTTTCGTAGGGATCTGTTAACCGATATAAAATAATACGCTGCGGCATCACTTCGAGGGATTCTGCAACTGGTCCGTAGGTCAGAGATATGATCGTAGTCTCTGATAAGGACTTATTACGTACTTCTGACATTTCAGCTTCAAGCTAAGGGAATACTACAACTTCAAAGGCTGTCAACTTTTTACCTATTGGTATTGTGGGTATCTACAATGGGCGGTGGTTATTCACTATCCATCATCTGAGTCTCATCTCCGTTTGTCATCTCCAACATAAATAATTGATCCAAATGACTAAAAATTTGATCTCGTGAAATAATCAGTCATTCGTATAAAGCCTTCCCACCACAACTCTTTTAAAATTATTTATTTCCAGTTGCTAACTCAAAATCTAAGTTAATCTAAGCGTAAATCCTGTTTGGGTTAAAACTTCTTATACGTTACAGAGTCTACAACACGATAGTGATCATTTCAGTGTTGTAGTAAAAGTGAATGTTAAAAACAGTATCTATTTAAACATCTTGTATGTTTGTATGTATTATATAGCTGACGATAACTCGCCAATGAATCAAGCTTGGATGTAAGACACGTCAAGTTTCAGTTGATAAACAAGTGGTGCGCATGCCCGAACTTCACTAAACTTGTGTCCTGCATGAAGCTGTAACCACCATCCCTAGGGATTTATCATGTCGATACTTTTTATCGGTTATTTACTATTAAAAGTGTCAATATAAGAACTGTATTGACTAACGTTATTTTTTCGCTTAGTAAGGAACGAGAAGTACTTATAAGTCTAATGAATGTATGAATTGATCTACAGATTACTAAAAAGGCAAATTTTTTTAAGATTCTACTTTAAAATTAGAAATGGATTTGTAACTGTTGAAGTTTATTTTTGTCTTTAATGCACAGTTATGAAGAGAGTGACAAGTAACATTAACGTATTAAGTAAAGTTAACATGTAAAACAAGAATGTGTTTTTGAATGTTAATAACATTTGAGCTGCAATTATAAATTTCACAAAATTTGAACAATCGTAAGGAAAACTAACAAAAATGATTAAGTATCAAGAATCCAAGGACTAGGGCTATAAAGTCTACACCTCTGTGTATTATTTGCGTGATTTGAGTTTAAATTAATTATATTTCAACTAATTTCTCACTAAAGCTAGATGAATAGGTTGTACTTTAAAGTTTACAGATTGAAGCTCGACCAGATGTACGTGGGATGAATAAGAATTGTCGATTATGTGTCACAACCCTAGCTTCGGATTTCAACTCTCAGTGTGAAGCCGGGAGATACAGACGCGGTCGGACCCGCATCATTTCTCCTAAATCTCGCGCCAACGGAAAATTAAAAAAAAAAACTGAAGTTTCTAAATTGTGACGGTTAATATGAATTGTTAGGTTTTGTTGATGACTTGTATTTTTGTTTTTGGCAAACTTTATTCTTGTGATCAGCTGATTGGTTTTAGTTTAAATTATGTGAGTGTGTTGGAATATTACTTTTACAGTTTGTTGGTAAGTCATTTAAATATTTTTATATTTTATTTAAGTTTTCAGTAATAATTGTAATAAAATATAATAAAACATTTTGTTGCTATTTGTTCCAGGTGAAATACTTCTGTTTTAATTAGAAGTTTTTGTAGAAATGTCACATTTTATCAAATTTACTGAATGTATTGTTTGTTAACGTGAAAGAACGGATTAGCAAAATACTAAATAATATTATTATTACTAAACTATTACTTATACACAGTGAAATATTTTTAAAAACTATTTAGAAGGCTAGCTTTTGATACGTCATGTACATGATTCCCGAAACTCCTAATCGTTGTGTCTATTTCAGTAGTTTGACAAAAAAGGTGTTTTAATAATAAATAAGACCTTATTTTTTTATCCTTATACAATCTTCTGTGCTAGAAATGCTTTCATCATCAATTTCTTCGTGCTTCGTCCTTTTCAACATTATACACGTCACGTGAGAAACATTTATTGAATTTGTCTTTGCTCTTCCAAGCGGCTACGATTCTATAAACTATCCCCCTTATTCATAATAGTCTGCTAACTTAAAGCATTGCTAATTCACACTCCGTTTTCTTCTATTGACCTAAGTCAGAATGAGAAAAAACACTCCTTAGCGGCTGTTTTAAGTTAGCGGACCATTATGAATAAGGGCGTGAATGTATTTATTCTATTGCTAAAATTGCGTATTGATGGCCAGGCTTAGCCGATTGTCATAAAAAATACTCGTCCATTCTATTGTAGTCATGTGATTTTCCACATTAATTTTATATGTATAAATTTAAATTTTTGTAAAAGTATTAAATACTAGCTGACCCGGCAAACGTTGTTTTGCCATATATTTTTAGAGTTAGACCGTTTCTTGGACATTGCTTTATTTTTTTTAAATAAACGTAGCTTAAGTTACTCGTTATTACATCAGCTACCTGCCAATAAAAGTTGCCGGATTAGCCGGAACAAACAGACAGACAGACAAAAATTGTAAAAAATGTTATTTTGGTGTATGTACCGTATTCATAATATACATTTAGTAAAAAACAGTTATTACTATTACAAACAGACACTCCAATTTTATTTAAATGTATAGATAATTCACGCAATATTTTTATACATTATAGCCTATATGTTATTCTGGTGTGTAAGCTATATTATTGCAAAGTTTCATCAAAATCTACTGTATAGATTTTGATGAAACATGATGTTTGCGTTAAAGAAGTTCAAACATACATCCAGACATACAAACTTTCACATTTATAATATTAGTAGGATAGTTTTTATGAAATATAGAGAATAGAACAATCTTATCTTCAATACTTATTAAAGTGGGTTTGGTAGAAGCTAATGATGATACGGTTATGTAAACGTATTATATTATGTTCGCCATTTACGATTTATCTTTGAGTAAAAGTTAAATTGATGATATCAGCCATGTTCGAATAGATCAACCCTCGCTCGAATGACGCGAGATGGTAATTTTATATTTCCTCCGAGGCCCGAGCATTTTTTGGAGATTTACAGCCCAAGGCGAAACTTTTAAATCGCTCGCTGAATTTACGCAACTTTTAATAAATTCAACGGCTTTATGATTTGTCAGACTTTTACATTCTCCACACAAACTCGTTTCCAGAAATGTAAAACATTTTCCATTTTTAACAGTAATTATAATATATATTCAATTATATATTATAAAATACAGGAAAATTCTTTTCTTAGGAACCATTTGCTCCAATCCAGTTATGTCAGGCCATAGTCCCAGTTAAAAAAACATACTGTGTATTTATTGATTACCTGCTCAATCCCAATATTTACATGTGAGGAAAATCTAAACAATTTGTTATGTTTTTAAAGTGACAGCCCTCACGTTCATAAAATTTTGTTGTCTGAAAATGTATTTGTGATTATTCTGTTTCTGAATATAATATTGAGATTCGTTGGGGTCACGTATAGGCAAAGTTATTTGTTTTCTAAAGTAGCACATATAAAATATTCAACCCTTCAAAATAAGCCTGTGTGAGCATTACTAGGGCCGGCTTATTTCCGTAACGGCTTAACTATACACGCAGCGTTATCAATTGTTATTTTATGCTACCCTGGTAGAGGAAACAGTTATAATTTTATAAGATACGTACAGTTGGCCTCTATATCTTGTTTATGTTCAGTTTCGTATTCCTACATTAATATTTATGTCTTAGCCTTGTTATTTTAAATATAAGGTAGAACAGTGTGATTCTGAGAAATTTTATAAGAAATATTATCCAAAATGTTCTGAGTTTTATTTAGAGTTAATTCCGCCAGTGTTTGTCTTTAAACAATTCGACACGTGTTTCGCCTCTACACGAGGCATCCTCAGGACATGTTGACTCGCCAAAATCTGGCACGAGACACAAAATCAGTCTTATCTTGGCGGAATTAACTCTTAACGCGGAGAAAACTCAAAACATTTGGATAATTATGGATTTCCGCAAAGTAACGCCTACTTCAATAAAAGAAATTTTATATATTATATAATTTTTAATATTTTAAGTAAGAAAAATATTACATAATAGGTCAGGTCATTTTGGGAAGATTGTCGCCCACACATTGTTACGTATAAAAAATAATTGTTTTTATTAATCAAATGACTATTTAAATTTCAAGAAAATTGACATATAAATCTGACATGAACATTACTGTTTTCTTAGATTAATGATTGGTCTCCGCTGCGCTCCAACTAGACACCGCACTACCTAAGAAGAATAGCTTTTTTATTACGGCACCTATTAGATGCTTGTGTGCGTGGCATCTTGACACTATCTTTCAAATTATGTAACATACGCTTCGTGTTATTTTACATTAAAATTAATAAAATACATGAATACTTACCCAGTGATCCCAGAGTCTTTCTTATTTCTTTTAGTATTATTTTAACAACGTTTTACTACACAACCCGGCATTTAAGATTCAATTATCATAAAAGTTTAACAGAACATGTGGCACGTCAACGTCACATATTGTTCGAGACTGGCTCGAGTACGCCAAATTGGGCGTAGTATTAGTTGCCGTATTTTGCGAATACGCATTCGGTATCTAGTCGGAGCGTGGCGAAGAATAATCCTCAATCTAAGATTGTTTTTTTACAATTTTATATTATGAATTGTGCATTGCTTAGAAGTTTATTATTCTTATTCGTTAGGTTCAATGTTGTATAAAATAAATTAAATATAATAACAAAAAAATTGCCAATGACCGCTCTCCGACTCTTTGAGTCTTACGATGTGGCGGGTAGTCAGACTATAAAGAGAAACGGACAGAAAGAAAAAACTTAAAAATCGGTCTTATGTTATAAATATTGTGTAACCCCTAATAGGCGTTCAGTAAAATGCATTTTTGTTTAACAACTGACAATGCAATTTAATTATAAAACACTAGCTGACCCAGCAAACGTTGTATTGCCGATATTAAAATCGCGATACAAAAGTAACTGTTGATCGTAGATGGGTGAAAATTTTAAGTTGTATGTAATGCTGACTCATAATCAAACAAATTTAAAAAAAATGTCAAAAAAAAAATCGTGTGGACCACCCTTAACATTAAGGGGGATGAAAAATAGATGTTGTCCGATTCTCAGACCTACCCAATATGCACTCGAAATTTCATGAGAATCGGTCAAGCCGTTTCGGAGGAGTTCAAAGTTTAACACCATGACACGAGAATTTTATATATTAGATAATATTTTATCCTGTCTACTAATATCTTCCCTTTCTTGGCGTGCATCTGCGCAGAAAGGGATGTCGCTATGACAACTTATTGGCTGACAGGCTTGCCCTGCATGTTTCAGAACGACAAATCTCTGTTATCCCTACTTGAACATTTTATTGAGATAAAACCTTCAGTTTCGAATGCAACGGGCAACTACTAGTAAAATATATAAATGTTTTGATAGAGACTCATGCAGCATAAATTTTACTATCATCCCCACCATCTGTATGTTGTGTAGTTCATATGTAGAGCGGTTTTAATGAAACTTTCTTCCACGCATAACAAATCTATGGAATTACCTTGGACGGTGCTTCCTGGACGTTACGAAACGGGTATTTTAAAAAAGAGTGTGTGCTTATGCATGCACGCATGAAGTTATACTTCTTTGATCTAACAAAGTAAAAATCATTAAAATTATTTATTTCTCGTGCTATTCTACGTTTGTAGAAAGAACAATATTGTAAAAATCTTGCAACGATGGCTTTGACAATTAATTATTAAATAACGAATACGGCTGTACGGGCTTGAACCCTTTGCCAATCCCAAATAATGGACGAAAAAACCAAAAAAAAAAATATCGAATGTCGCAAACGTCAGAAAATTTTATAAACCAACTTCACCCTGTTACTTTTGTGTTACAGTGATGCGCGCGCATCTTAAAATTTCACTCTCATCATTTTTTCATAACGCGCTTTAGAAGTATAACTTTAAAAAAATGTACTATAGTATAGAGGGCTGCGGTGATCACTTCTCAAGTTACCCGTTCACTACAAATCCATTAAAAAGTCATTAATATCCCCTTGTATCTTGTTTGTGCAGCTCGGAGGAAAATTAATAAAATATTTACATGAAAGACAATTTAGTACTCTACCTTATGTGGAATGTATAATTGTTAAAGTTACCTTCAAACTTAAAGAACAATAATAATATTAATTGTTTATTGGAAATGGAGAAGTTAAACAGGAGTTTAAAAAATCAATTTGCCGTTTCGTTCTAAAAATTCAGACATTTTATGTGAGGTTATTTAATCAAAATATTTACTTTCGTTACTTATACATTTTTGCCACCTCACGGGAAAGTATGCCTTTAACTCCCGGGAACTGAACCCACAACTCCATGAAGGCTTCTATTTCTGCTGCGCTACTTCGGAATATCTAATATATATAATTCTCGTGTCGCGGAATTGGTTACCAAACTCCTCCGAAACGGCTGAACCGATTTGTATGAAATTTTGTGTACATATCGGGTAGGTCTGACAATCGGCCAACATCTATTTTTCATACCCCTAAATGATAAGGGTGACCAGCCCCTAAATATTTTTTTGACATTTTTTGTTTATTATGATTCAGAATTGAAAAATACATACAACTTTAAATTTCGCCCTTTTACAATCAACCCCTTTTTTAATAACGATTTTTATATTATTCTGTTCCATCAGCAATAGGGTTGCAAGATGGCAATCGAATATAATAATAATTGTAGTACGATAAATTTTATGTTCGATATATTTGGTAAGTCTGAGAATCGGTCGTCAACTATTTTTTATACCCCAAAAATTTTATTATTGAATTTTTTTTATTACTTTATATGGAAATACAACGTTTGCTGGGTCAGCTATAAATTTCAATTTACCCATCCTTACTTTTAAAGCAGAATGAAAAAAAAAACATTAAAATTCAAACAATTCAATGGAAATATTCCAACAAAACATGTATACAAAAAATCATTATTTTTTTTAAATCTAGAATGTTCGAGATAAAAAGTGAAAAACTTGCACTCTGAAATCTTGCACCAAGGAGTTCTTAATCCAAAAATAGCCAGTCCGTGGGCTCGAAAATTTCATACTTGAATCCCGTTTTTCTATCTACTAGATATTATGTCAACTATATTGATATATATTTTATGTAACAATAAAAAGCAGAAATACTAGGACAACATACTTAAAAAGAGTTCGTCAGTTTGGTTGGCCGACCTCGTATCGTTCCAACCGAAGCCGCAGTACTAATGAGAGTTTCACTGCAAAAGTAAACCACAGTTTTGTAATACAGTGACTAAGTAGAAATGACGGGATCATACTTAACATGGGTAGAAGTTGAATTATGCAAAGTGGTTTAAAAACGGAAAATGGTCTAATCTTAATCTTCTTAATAATTGCAGATTATTTCCAATTTCTGTTTCAAGTGTTACATTAACTATTATTTAAAACGAACAAGTACGGCGTGAAAAGTAAATAAAATAGCGGTGCATTACATCTGTTAGTACTTTTTTAGTAATATTTATCAGTAAGTTTTTGTTATAGTGGTATAAAGAGGTCAATAATAATTCCTTAGTATATTAAAAACTCATGTAAGTATATGCCCGCAATTTCGTCTGCGTGCGACTACAAGGAGCTGCATAAAGTGTTTTCCTAGAACCAACATCAAAATCTACATATCCTTCCTACCAAATAGTGCTACGGAGGAAGAGCGACGAGCGAGTGTTCATCGTAAGGGGCCCCATAAGAGTCAAAAATAGTTGCAAATGTTCCTGGCTACATGATGGACCCAGCACTTGCACAGTTTCCAATCAATGCTTCGAAATTCGTCAAATTCTATATAGTTATTTTATAATTTAAGTCTTTTTAATACAGTAGTTATTCGTAAAAAAATACTATACACATACTTTAATATAAAAACCATAAAAATCCATGGTTCGTCAGCAAACATTCACATTATTTACACAGCATAATTTAATCATTAGATTGAAATTTTCAGCTGAAGTAGCAAGTTCGTCGATTCGCACCGTATTATTTGCACACATCTTGTTAAATGTGGGTACTTTGAAGGTTGATTTTCTATTAAATCCTATCCTACGAGTAGTTAATGTTAAAGGCTGGTTGAGATACTTGATATATCTACAGTACCTTAACATTGATGCGACAACTGGGCCCATCATCACCATAAGCAGCCGGAAGACGTCCACTGCTGGACAAAGGCCTCTCCCAAAGATTTCCACGACGATCGGTCTTGCGCTGTCCTCATCCAACGTATTCCGGCGATCTTGACCAGATCGTCAGTCCATCTTGTGGGGGGCCTCTCGCCCTCTGAGCGTCCATCAGCTTTCTCATCAGTCAGTCTCTCTTTATCATCATAGTTAGCGACCACGTCTGCATACCGTAAGTCATCACTGGCAACACTTACTGGTTGTAAACCTTCGTCTTCAGACACTGTGGTATTTGGCCCGAGAACGCTGCCCATCCGACGTTGATTTGACGAATGACTTCTTTCGCGAAATTGGACCTGCCTAACTGGATTGTTCATCCGTGATAGAAGTACTCATCGACAATTGTCAGTGTTCCCGTGTGGTCCCATTGTAATTTTGTTCAGGTCTCACAATGGCATCCATGAGAAAACCATAAAAGTCTTAAATTTGCTATACATACGTATAGCAAAGTGGATGATAAATTAGACGAATAACTCAATATCGCGCCAACCGATTTCGATGATTCTTTTTTTATGGGAAAGGAAATTTTTGGAGTCGGTGTCATCCAAGATAGGTTTGTTACTACATACATAGTTATAGGTGAGATGTGCTTGAGTCGTGAGTAGGCGAGAGGCGAGAGGCGAGAGCGGGTCGCGGCGGAAGGACACTGATTCCAAAAATGACAATAATCGTAACTAGAATTAGTTTAATTAATTAGATTGTATAAAAATACGCAATTATTTTTATACTTTTTAGTGCACATTATATCTATTGTTTTGGAATAGTGATCTTAAAGGCGGTTGTTTTTTTATTATTTTTTTTTTCTATCTTGCTGTATAGCCATGCCCGCCCGCTTTGCTGGGCGAATATTAAAAGGAAGGAACGTTGGAATTCGAAAAATAAAAACATCTTGGATAAATTACGCATCGAATGGTGGTAGTTTCATGTCGATACGATCAGTGGTATAGGCGTGAAAGAGCCTCAAACAAAGACCATTTTCTTTAGATAAATGTTAAAATAAAACACACATTGTAAAAATAATAAAGATACAGGGTTGCGCAATAGAACGTGCATATTTAAAATATTGATTAAAAAATAAATACAAAAGGTATAGTTAAAATAAAACTGAGGTATTATTAAGAAATAACTGAAGTTTATTTTTTAAAAATAACATCGTCTAAATGATGACCCTCTCTACGACGACACTCCTCTAATCGCAAACGGAAGTTATTGAAAACTTTCTTCAGTAATGCTGGTGTAATTGCTGCCATTTCACCACGGATATTCTCCTTGAGCTGATCGATGTTTTTCGGATTATTGCTATAGACTTTGTTCTTGAGGTATCCCCACAAAAAAAAGTCAGGAGGCGTCACGTCTGGACTACGTGGGGGCCATGGGATATCACCTCTTTTCGAAATCAGTCTGCCAGGGAACATCTGTTTCACAACCGCCATGGAGTCATTTGATGTGTGACAGGTAGCTCCGTCTTGTTGAAACCAAGTCCTAGAATTCACTATTCTTGAATTTTCAAGCTCTGGAGCCAAAAAACCTTTCAAAATCGCAACATAGCGTTGGGTATTAACAGTGACGTTTTGCCCCCGCGCATTTTCAAAGAAAAACGATCCAATTATTCCTCTACCAGAGATTGCTGCCCATACTGTCACTTTAGGACTATGCAGTGGTTCCTGGTGCTTGAGTTTGGGATTCTCACTGTTCCAGTAACGACAATTTTGACGGTTTACGAACCCATTGATATGGAAGTGGGCCTCATCTGAGAAAAGGATATTGTCAAAATTGGAAAATCGATTAAGCATTTCATTAGCAAATGCGAGCCTTGCTCCGAAGTCAGACTCTTTCAATTCTTGTGTTAACTGCAGCTTGTAAGGATGCAGTTTAAGATCCAAGTTTAAAATTCGTTGCAAACTTCGTCTTGATAAGTGTAAGACAGACGATCTCTTGCGAGTAGACATTTGTGGATCTCCTCGTACAGACTGCATAACTCTCTCAATATTGTCGCCGGTCCTAGATGTTCTTGGACGACCTTTTGCTTGTGGTTTAAACGTTGAACCAGTCTCTTCAAAACGCTGTACCCATATTTTAATTAAATTAGCACTCGAAGCTTCACTAATTTGCTGTAGTCCATATTCAGAACAATTTAAACGCCTAGTAACGATGTATGAACGAGAGTTCTCGTAAATTGCGCGCACGCAAAATGCGCGACGCTTGCCGTCGAAGTGACTCATAGTGACTAAAACTCCATGAGCCCGCCTACCCAACGATGCAGACTCCCCCCGCCCGCGCACTTTCTACCCCGCGAAAAAAGATGATGCAATATGCACGTTCTATTGCGCCACCCTGTATTATGTGAACGTTATATCAACGTTATGAAAATGTATGTTACTTTAAACATAATATAACTTTATGTTTAACAACATCAAGCAGATACTCATTGCAGAATTTGCATATTTCATTCCAGGAGTATGTAGGAAATTGTTTAGTACCTACTTGTCTGTTAATATTGTGATGTATAAATTGATCATGATTGAAATAGCAACGTTGATCAAGTTACACCAAACACGCCTCGTTTGCATGGATCCAATTAATTACATATCGAGTGTTCGATGTGTACGTCCAGAAATTTCCTCATATGTCGTTCACTTTGATGCCCTTTTTAATAGCCCTAGTTGACATAAATATTGAATTTACGACAGTTCTACTACATAAAATAATTAGTATGCGGACATTTATTATATCATTAAGTAGTAATAACTTATTTTAATGTTAAGTTCATTTTGGTGGACTTGTTTTATTTGAGAGCTATTTTGAATCTGTCTGATGTGATTTCTGATTTATGACTTTTTTGAAGTGAAAGTTGAAATTATGGATGAAAGTTTTATACTTCTAAGTAATTATAGTTCGGCTGATTCAACCCAATGATCAAACAGTCATTGGACCAGGGGTTGAATCATTGTGATTCCAAAGCCGCGACCAAATTATTGAAATAGTTCTGGAGTTTTAAATTTTTTATGTAATATAAATGAATATTGTATAACCATATAAATGCTAGCATTTTTATATTGATAACTAAAGCAATTCGTGCGATATTATTCCCTAATCATTCCAAAATATTCAAAAATGCATCATAATTAGAGCTTTTTAGTCACTGTGTAAAAGTGGAATCCTGGTGACTAGTAATACAGGTATTTTGTTACCACAGGCATTTTGTTACCACAGACATTTTGTTACCACAGGCACCAGCGATCCACGACCAAAACTTTTGTATCCCCTGTATTTTTAAGTTTTCGCTGTATTGTAATTTTGGTAGTTGGTGAGAAAATAAAGTTATTACTTTTTTTTATAATGTTCAAGTTTTCAGTTCTGCCGGCACTTCTGGAGTGCAACCCGTATTATTTTTTAAATGAACACGAATCTAAGACTTCCGTATAGGCTGAAACCTGAGTATTTCGGATTTTGTCAACAATTTCATTGGTTCTCATTTGTTTGTTTAAAGTGGCTTAGTTACCTTCATTGCGATATCTTATCGCGGAGCACCAGTTTCCTCAAGGGGATACAGGTCCTTGCCGACGGTTGCCAGATGACGCTTCTATCTTTTATCGAGTATTGTAAGAAGGTCGCGAAATTGGGAAAATAAACCTTGTTATAAATCCCAGAAGACTCAAACTTTCGTATCAAGCACTTTAGTATTCATCTGTCGTAACACCTCTCTTCGATAACACGACCCGTAATGCCTCGCCTAGTATTGGAATACTAGGTCTCGAAATCTAGAGCGAAAGACAATTCTGCGGTAGTATGGATGGCAATGTATCATACATTGCCGGTTGGCGCTGTATAAAGCGCAGGTCCATCCACATATGAAGCATTGTATTTGACAGCGTGCAACGAATCGAGCATTTTGTGAATATCTCTTAGCGTTGCGTAGAGATGTCGCTGCACTCAGTGTCTTTTATCTAGACGAGTGTTGAAGTTTAACCGAAAAGCTATTTGACTTATTGATATTATTACCCCATAAATTCAACCATTACACTAAAAACTTTGATATGATCCACCAGGATGTGTGGCGTTCCTCCACACTCCTCCTCCAAAAGGTTTTCAAGGTATTTTCTAACCCGTGCATCCAAACTGGAAGGATCAGCGACGATACGACATGGGTACACTTGAAAAACTTTCAACTGTACACCATCGTGAACATAGTCCTGTAATTCCTCTGGTGTTGCAGAGAGTATGGGTTGCGGTGGCGCTTTCATAATAAACCTAAGTTAAGTCGGAATCAATTAGTTCGTCATACATAAATTGAAAGATCTTTGTAATACTATCAACACTCTTAGATAATCTATACATGTTGATATCGTCTCTTGCCAAGCTCAAGTCTCTAGACAACCATTAAAACAGGCCAGGCTTAATAGTTAATACTTCAGTGTGCGTGACAACCTACGTCTTACACTCGCGATTTGTATGTCACTTTGTGAGTGTGCGTGCATTGCTCAAAATAGAGGTTACCTCTAAACTCAATTTTTTTGAAGTCACAGCTGTCATAGTCTATTTAGACGTGTAAATGATCTAAGTCAACACAGATCATCTATTTACTAGGTATTCTTATATCTTTCTGTGTTCTGTGGTTTTCTAATATCAAAACGAACACAGACTAACTTAATTAATATTTCATGAATTATAGTACTATCAACTGGTATATTTCTACTGAGCATCATTTGTACTAATAATATAGAGATCGGTATATGGTACACAATTCGTGGAAAATTTGGCGCATGTCCAAGGACGGCACTGCATAATTTAACATTTTGAAACTGAATAATAAAATTACGTGAATATCTCCATGGGCCGATTTTATTAAAAAACTTGGCGAGTGTCTATTTTCGATTTACATATTTGCACAAACACATCATATTATCTTCGAGTATTATTGCGGTCGAAATATAGTGCCAAGCATTACAATAATCTAGATGCAAACTTTTCAATATAATCTATTATCTAAGTGATCGGACAGCCTGGGACTAGATTATGATTATTTTATATATAGCCTTAGATCATTTGCGGCCGTTCCCAATATTCAGTCTATCTCTTACCAGCGATAGAAGTTTGTATGGAAATTGCAATTCATGCGTCCCAATATAAGGCGATAATAATGACTTATTTACTGACAGTAGAAGGTAGTAATTTATCTCTATCTGTAGATAGTGTATTGGGAACGGCCGTTATACATCTAGATATCCTATGACAGCTGTGAAAACGTAGAAAAAAATAGAATTTAGAACTAACCTCTATTTTGAGAAATTCCCGCACACTAATACAGTGTCATACAAATCGCGAATGTAACGTAGCTTGTCATGCACACTAAAATAATATTCCTGGCCTGTTTTTATCAGTTTATCAAGAGACCTCTATCTAGACGTATAAATTATCTAAGTACAATATTGTATATTTTATTAAAAAGAGCACAAAAAATTTTGGGAGAGCTTTTTAAGCCGCTTCTCCTCTCTCAGAGCTATATTTGTGTCCGAAGCGGTGGTAATGTTAGAAATGACATCAAATTGATTGATTCTAAATCTGAATCAGTTTTCAGAAAATAAATGCCTTTTTATGCCTGTAATTACTTCTGCCTAATAGATATGCATATAATATATAGAATCCTATTCCGTTCCTTTATCAAATCAACTCAAATCAAAATCACTATTCCTGTAGGTCAAGGGAATGCCAAGTTTTCTTTTCTATTTAAATTTACCGCCACTTCGCAAAAGGTTGAGCTTAATGAGAAGTGGCAAGAAACTCATAGCCACTCTTTCAAATCAATATTTACAGATTCATCGTGAAACAAATCATTTCAACTACAATATACTATGTAAAGTGACACAACAAAAATACTTAAACGTCATATACTTAACCCTACAGTGGTCGCGCATAAGATCATATCATTAGAGGTCGCGCGGATGACAGTTGTAATCCATTTTCATTCAACGATTTATAATAATATTATCAGTATTTAGATTGTATTTATTTATTTAATATATACGAAAACTTAATTACTCACAGTATACAACAAAAATGTAATAAAAAATATTTTTCTTAACAAAATAGGTTTAAGAACCAAGTCCTTATAAATAATTTGGAACTGAAATAAATTTTTGCCTAAATATTATGTCTGATATTAGATAAGAAATTACTTACAGCTATTGCACAAATATACTTGCAATGATTTTGGCAAAATTAACCGCATGCTTGGCAAGATATACGTGTGGTTTTATTGCGTTTTCTTCCGAATAAAAAAACAGCTACCACGCGCGCCTTCACGTTGGGTACTTGCTACTTTCTGGTGGTTGTTCTTCTAATGGATTTCCCAAAAGGTCGTTCATGGAATATTGACTTTGCTCAATCAGTATGAGTTTATTTGTAGAACTAGTAATCTTAGAAATAATACCATCATCTAGAAAGAGGGACATAGAATCCATTGGTGTAGTAATCTTTGATTATGCTTCTTGTTGAGGCCTCCGTCGAACACGAACAATATTATGTTGACGCATCAAACGGCAAAAGCAAAGTCGTTATTGTAGCAATTTAGCATTATGAACACCTTGAAGCAGAATAAATTTGAAATTGGTAAATCCTCATAATGTGAAACATCATGTGCAGGGCTTACATCTGATCTAAATCATGATCGTCGTCATATTCTGTGCCCGAATTTATGATCTGGACTTCAATGTGATCAGAATTTTCGTTACCTGAACAAGAAGTACCCCTCTACCACGTCTTCATCTACCCGTCTTCTATCTTCCGATACCCGTTCTTGGTGCCAGTATCGGGTCTAAAATAGAAAAAAATAACAATTACATAGAATAGAAGTATGAAGAATAGGTTATTTCATAATCTTGGATAATATTTATTACTAAGGTTGCTATAAATATAAAATAGAACAATTATTATATGGAAAAAATATAGTTAAAAATACTCACGTAAGCAGTCGTGCGGATGATGTTCGTCCTCCACCCACAATTTCGAACTTTTCCTGACACATCCAAGTCACTCAAGCACTTGGCCGTTACTGACATCACAAAGCGTACCATAGACATTACTTAACTCAGCGCTACCTAAGTGTTTCCATATAAAAAACAAAAAATCCCGCCAGTTAAATCAGCTTGAATGACATATGTCATCCGCGCGACCACTATTGGGTTAAAAGTAATGCCTTTGAAGTCAAAAAACTAAATGTAAATTAAAACTGCAATTTTGTTTCTCTGATATGATGGATATTATATCATGACGTAGTTGTGCTCATCTTCTATAGTGTGTCCTGAGTTTTTTTATTGAATAGGAGGACAAACGAGCTTACGGGTCACCTGGTGTTAAGTGATCACCGCCGCCCACATTCTCTAGCAACACAGCATTGCCATCCTTTAAGGAAGGTGTACGCGCTTTTTTTGAGCATTCTTGTCCAAGAGAGCGTTGAAAGATGCCAATGAACGCGGTATAAGTGACATGGCTCGGCAATATACAAGTGGGTTGTGCGTGAAAGATAACACCAATACGTTGTTTACCTCTACGATTATTAAAATTCTGTTAAAACATAAACAATATATATTCGTAGAGGTGTTTAAAATCTCTTACGCACAATGTGACATATCATTTTTAGAGAACCCGTGACGGTTCAGTGCTTTCCCACCTCAAGTCCCCAATGTGTCTGATAGAGTTTTCAATTCAATAAATAAATTTATATGGTTCAATGCCATCTGTCGGCAAGTTGTAGCAAAATGCCATAGTACGAATAATACAATCTTACGGCCCTACAAATAAACTTGGTATAAAGTTATACCTGAGAACAAACCAAGAATATGCAAAATGTTGAATATATCGCTGACAACACTGTCAATACAATGATAATTCTGAAGTTTTCCAAATGTCAATCAGCCTTGCAAATAAACGCGGGAAACGTTAAACGTCAAAATACATCATATATGCTCAGATATAATTTTATGCCAATTTTATTTGTAAGGCCGTTAAGTGTCTTATATCTATGTGTATTGCCATAATGCTGTCCACTTAGCAGTCAGTAACAAAAACGTGGACAAACCATCTCCTTGAAATACCGCGTTAAAATGCAAAATTTAATCTAAAGTCAATCCATCGACTACTAGCTGATATTTACAGCCACAACAATTTTATTCATAAAAAAGATTACTGGCACAAACTAAAGCCTCAAACGGCTGCATTTCAAACAGTAAAAACTATTCAATCGAACACATTCTCCCGTAAATAGAATCATTTAATTCAATGCCCTGCTTTTCGTTTCGGTGGCTATGTGGACCGAATAGCGATAACTTGATCGGTATTGTAGCAGAACAGTGTTAGCCGCAACGATTAAAAATAATTTATTTTAGTTTGAAAGTTCACTGTCAGAATGTTAAAAATATATAAATAGATACAACTGAATACAGTCAAGAGACACAGTTAAGTATGAATTGAACTTGAGTACAGCAATATATATATATTATATATTGCTGTTCGTTAGTCTCGCTAAAACTCGAGAACGGCTGGACCGATTTGGCTAATTTTGTTCTTGAACTATTTGTGGAAGTCAAAAAACAACAATTTCATTTTTCCTTTCATGTATCCCCCGTCGTTCAGAAATCAAATTGAAAGTATAGTATAAAATGAATAACTAATAAGAATTTTAATATCTCTCCAACTTTCTCAGGAGGTAAATAATCAACTAATTTTTAGGTAACTATAGTTGGTAGATTACTGACATCTATCAGATTATTTTTATATAAATTGATTGATAAAATGTGACGACACCTACATTTATTATAAAGTTAATACAGTTTTAAGAAATGATGATTTTTATAAGTACTACGTGCTTACTCATGTGTGTACGCGGACGAAGTCGCGGGTAACTATGATTTAAAGTATGAAGTATAAGTAGTGAATATTTTTTTTTATTCACATTACTCACATTGCTTTTATGTACTTACATCCAAAATATTAAACTCGAATGCTTTTTGCTTTCAATTTATGCACTAATAATTGGTATTTTATTATATTCTTGTAAAGTTTGTATTTGGTTATGGTAATTAATTTTAATACTAACATTACGCAGCCATGTTGAAGAAAATGTGTGAGGTATGTTACATACATACTTACAAATGATTAAATAAACGTCCTTAATTATTTAAAATATGTAACCTATATAATTGTTAATTTGTTAGTTATACAATGCAGTGCCGGTCAGGATTATTGAGAAACCCAAAAATTCTCAGCGGCACTATAATTGCGCTCGTCACCTTGAGACAAGTTCGCGCCCTTCAGACCGAAACACAGTAATGCTTATCATTACTGCTTCACGGCAGAAATAGGTGCCGTTGTGGTACCCATAATCTAGCCGGTTTGCTGTGCAAAGGAACCTCCCACTACTGGTCCCATAATCTAGCCGGCATCCTGTGCAAAGGAACCTCCCACTGGTAACAGCGAACCGTCCTATTGACGCATCGCCCGTAAATCCTGGCGTGCCTTGTTCAACTATCAGGTTGTGGCTCTCAAATTTCGGTATAAATTGAATTCGTATATTTAATCCCAGAAATGAGGAATGTCACTTTAAAAAAAATAAATGAATATATAAGTGTTCATTACTATCGGATAAGCAAAGCCATCGTGTATGTTTAATCTTATGTTTACATTACAAGTTATGTTTACATTTAAGTCTATTCAGATGTAAAAGCGAGTACAGCTACGTAATATTATGTACATGAATTACTGCTCATTTAAATATATTGATGTCTGATCCCGTCGTGTGTCAGCCCCGTTTATAAGTTACAATCAGGTTACATGATATAACTCAGTACAAATAAAGTTTTACCTCCTCATTCATAACGCTAACTTATAACAGCTGCTACAGAGTGTAATTTTCATTCTGTCTTAGGTCAATAGAAGAAGACAGAGTGAGAATTATTAGCAATGCTTTAAGTTAGCAGACTATTATGAATAAGGGGGTCATTGTACAAGCAGGTTCTTATGCCTGTATGGACTCCAGTTATGGGATCCAGCTATGAGGTTGGACCGAACAAACAAATATTCAAATCATACAACGCTTCCAGAATAAAGTATTAAGGGAAATTGTGAACGCACCTTGGTACATTCGAAATAGCGATCTCCTTCGGGACCTTAACATCGAGTTCGTTGACAAAATAATACAAACATACACTGAAGCTCATCAACACAGGCACATAGACTTCACCATCACGTGAACGTTAAGAGTCCTATTACATTTTTTATGCAAATTCATGATTTTTGACGCTGTAATTCTCAGCAGCAGTAAGATATTTTAATAATATGATTATGAATAACGCTAATACAATTCTTCCTCTTGTAAGTTGGAGTTCCACATTTTCATTTTTCTTTTCATGTAATCTACTATAAATATTTTAAAAACTCAGTTTGCAAGAAAAACCGCCGCCGATGGAACTTTGAAGCTCTAATTCACATTGTAACATTTAATTCTCATAAAAACTATAATTACTATATGATAAGTTGAATGTTTTACTTGTTTATTGGAGTTCTAGAATTTCTTTAAATTCCCTGAGAAAACCTAATTTAAGCCATAAATGTCTTGATTCAGCGTCTATTATATTCCAAATAAACACAATTTTATCAAATAAAGTAATATTATATAAAACTTCGCTCACCAACGTAATTTCGTGTATTGCAAACGAACACTAGCGCTCGGACACTGTAAGCGAGCGTTGACGATTCGTAATAGGACTCTTAAGGCCTTAACAACACTAATATAGTAAGAAGACTAAAACAAACAAAACCATTTGAGTTAGTGTAGTGCAATTAGTATAGTACAATGTAATAATATTGATATTATAAAAGACACATGAACAAAGTGACTTCCCATTAATAGAGACATTAAGAAATGTGTTAATGGACACATTCTTTAGTTTAATCTATCAAGCAGTTTAAGTTATTAGTCTAAGTTAAGGCTAGATTGTAATGCAAGTGGGCAACACTATAATAAGTATATTATTATGTTCTCTAGAGGAAAAAAAATTTTATATAAATTCGCGGATATTCAAGACAAACGTTCTGTCAAAACGTCAATTCTCCGCAGTGCTGCCAAGCCTGTTTGGATATTTCTTGTTTTGTTTTTCATTTTAAACAAAATATATTTAAAATAATCTCGATATTGCAAGTTTTGGCAGTTTCAAGTCAAAACTATTTTCAATGTAATAATACCTAAGATCATTTATAGCCTAGATAGACTATGACACCTGTGGAAAAAATTGAGTTTAGAACTAACCTCTATTTTGAGCAATTCACGCACACTAACTCAGTGTCATACAAATCGCGAGTATATGACGTAGCTAACTGTCACGCACACTAAAATAATATTCCTGGCCTGTTTTCATTGGTTGTCTAACAGCAAGATACAATATACATATTTACCGAGATTTCCATCTATAGAGACTTGAAATTTAGTAGGAATATTCGTTTCGTCGAGTAGAGGTCAGCTGAGAACGGATTTCATGAAACGCCCGCAAGAAAGAAAGAAAGAAATCATTTATTCTGCAACTTAAACCTAGTATACAAGTAAACTTAATTATTAATTTACATCAACATGCAGAATTGGAGTTCACCTCAGCATAATACTGATCATACCCACAGGTGATATGATCAGCGCTGGTCTTCCGAAGAGGGATTGTGGGGACGATACCACATAATATATGGATCATTCAGATATATGATTTTGTTTTATTTATAAATTTTTTAACTTCCCAATAAGAAAATTGAAAAATTTTAAGGTAGTTATTGGTCTTACCCTGTTTTGCAAAATTCCAATTCTCATCGGATCTCGACGTTCTGAGGTCCTACGAAGGTTCCCCGACTACTCTTGCGAGGGTGTCACTATGTCTGTGTGTGTGTGTGTGTTTGTAAGTATTTAAACCTCCTATCTAGTTTTAATTCGGTCAACATCGGTGGACTCGTGCGAGAGATGAAAGAAAGAACGAAAGAAGAAACCGAAAAATGTGATTTTTTTTTTTCGGAATTACACCGAAATTCTCACTCACTCAAGAGCATAGAACAGCTATCTTTTTGAGCTCGAAAAGCTCAAAAACGACGCATTAGATAAAATTTAAGTGCTTAGCACGGCCTTTAGATCAACTGTTTTCTTAATTATTTTATTATGAACAGAACACCTGTCGAATGAGCTAATACTTACGGTTTGTAGCTACTTCTTCATAGTTTAATGCATAACGTACAATATACTGTAGACAAACAAACAATCCATAAAAGAAAAACATCTCAGAAGCGAATCTATTGTAACTGTAATCGATTTTTATTGACAAGTCGTAAACAGTCAGCCACTTTTGCAATTAGCTCCATAATATTTTCAATATTTAACTAGTAAAGCAGAACTACACTTACGCACATATTAAAAAAAAGTACATATTGACAAATCAAAAAAAAATATATAAATAAAGTTATAAAAAAACAATAATTAAATTTTTTGTGGTAAAAAAAATTGATGACGACCGAGTCTCAGACCTACCAAATATATCGTACAGAAAATTTATCGTACCTACTACAATTATTGTATTCGATTCCCACCCTACTGAGGATCTGTGGATGGAACATCTAATATATAAATTTCTCGTGTCATGGTGTTACACATTGAACTCCTCCGAAACGGCTTGACCGATTCTCATGAAATTTTGAGTGCATATTGGGTAGGTCTGAGAATCGGACAACATCTATTTTTCATCCACCTAAATGTTAAGGGTGGTCCACATGATTTTTTTTTTTATTTTTTTTTACATTTTTTTTTATATTTGTTTGATTATGAGTCAGCATTACAAAAAATACATACAACTTCAAATTTTCACCCATCTACGATCAACAGTTACTTTTGTATCGCGATTTTAATATCGGCAATACAACGTTTGCTGGGTCAGCTAGTAATAATATAAAAATCGTGATTAAAAAACAGGGGTTGATCGTAGAACGGTGAAAATTTTAAGTTGTATGTATTTTTAAATGCTTAATCATAAAAAAATATAAATAAAAAAATTGTCATAAAATTGAAATATATATATAGGGTGGGTGACCCTTATCATTTAGGGGTATGAAAAATAGATTTAGGCCAATTCTCAGACCTAACGATGTACACACAAATTTTCAAACAAAATGGTTTAGCCCTTGGACATAAGAATTTTATATATTAGATATAGGCCTTTGTCCAGCAGTGGACGTCTTCCGGCTGGTGATGATGATGATATAAATAAAAAATACATATTGACAAATTAGAATTAGTCTCGCATTATCTTTCTGTCAGGTATACTAATATTACTACTAGTATAGTCTATGGTTTGATGTAACCCAATAAATTTTATCGTAGAAGGGGTTTTGAGCAGTGAGGGAAACGATTGAAGTAAAAAATGGAGTTCTCAGGCTACTTTGGCTCGGTTCCCAGTCGTCAATAAGGATTATTGTCCCTTGGTTTATATTATTCTGGTTTGAATGAGGTCAGACAATGTTATTAGATATTGTATTGTCGTAATGCCGTTTGATAGACTTTTCCTGCGGTAATTAATCTTTAATTTGATGATGTTATACTTTATATAATAGCATAGATGGATGTAAATAGAAGATCTGCTTATGACCTGCTAATTATAACCTAGCTTCTAAAGAATCATTAACGATAAGATAATATTATGCGTATAGACACGTAAGTATGTAAGTAAGTAAGCTAGACCCTGTCGTGATCATAATGTTAATACCAGAAATAAAAACAATGTTATTATGCCTACTACTCGGCTAAGTCGAGTTAGTAAGTGTTTTGTGGGGCGATGTATATGCTTTTACAACAAGATTCAAGAAAATGTTCAAAACAAATGGATTACGAGATTCTAAAGAACGTTGATGTGGTAAAGGTTACTGTAACATAAGGCAAAAAAAGAAAAAGACCGCTGAGTTTCTTGGGCCCGAGTTTGCTTTTTCTCAGGTGTGAAGCATTCATCTCCGAATGGGTAGTAGTTTTTGATTTTCTGCTATGACAAAAATATTTGAATTTGAATCATTTATATTCTTTATTCTCTAAGAAGAACTACTCCATATTTTAATTATAAATTTCTTTGATTATATAAGAAGTACGTGTTCCCGTTTATCGTAAAAGATATGTTATTCTTAAGTACTTTTGTAAGTCAAACTTTTTTTAATTTTTTGTTTTTAACTATAGAATCAATAGATCATTCTAACAAAATTTCAGCTGCCTCAGCTTTGCCTGCTTCCCCGGGATAAAGAATAGGGAAGTCCTAGGCCTAAGGGTGTCGTAAGAGGCGAGCATAAGAAACTAAGCATTTACCAGTGGGAGGCTCCTTTGCACAGGAAGTCGGCTAGATTATAAGTACCACAACGGTGTCTTTTTTACCGTGAAGCAGTAATGTGTTAGCATAATTGTTTTTCGGTCTAAAGGGCGCCGTAGCTAATCACATTACTGGGCAAATGAGACTTAACATCGTATGTCTCAAGGTGACAAGCGCAATAGCAGTGCCGCTCAGAATATTTAGGTTTTTTATGACTCCTGAGCGGCACAGCATTGTATTGGGGACGACCTATCAATTACCATCAGCCGAACGTCCTGCTCGTCTCGTTATTATCATGGAAAAAGCTGTCTTACAGATACAGTGTAAAAGACAAAAATGGAAATCCTCGGCTTCCTAAAAAAATCATAACATATTATTGCTTTTCTTGAATTAACTTTCAAATAACATTAAGGTAATTATTTTGTAAGTAAAACTTTAAATCGTTGTTGAAATTGATACCGACCGCTGCTACCGAGCTTTGTTGTAATTAAAGCCAGCTTACTTAATTAAGGCTTCTGTTTCTGTGTAGCTTATTTAAATTAAGCGAGATCTAAGGTGCAGATAAATAAGTATTTAGAATGCCTTTATTGTAGGAATGTCGATTAATTTTAGTTTAATAGGTTTTATGTTGGGAGGTGTCTTTTAAAGTAATTATGAACGTAGTTGAGGCTTTGTTTTGATATTATGTTTAGAACGTTTTTATGTGGGATAGAATTTTGATGGAGAATGATTACCATTATCTAAGGTGGCCGTTTAAATCAAATCAAAACCAGTTTAATCATGAAGGTCAATGAAATGATTTGTCTAATCAATCATGAATCAATCTACCGCTACTTCGTAAAGGGTTGAGCTTATGGAAAGAAGTAGCAAGAAACTCATTGCCAATCTTTTAAATCAAGAAACTACAACTATCTAGGCTGGGATCTTGAATGGTACTGATAGGATTTATCCCAATGGTATCCTTTTGGCAAGAAAAAATATTACTGAATTCAAGAAGAATTGTGGTTTGAATTCATCCATTTTATTCAATTCAAGAACGGTGAATAAACTGTACGTGCCGTTTGATAAGTTAGAGGTAAGGGCTCTTTCTTGGTATTCAATTTTACAATAAAATACCCGACAGCATACTAGGATTCGATAAGCACAAATTCAAGAAATAAATTAAATCTTCTTTGACAAAGAAGGGATACTACCTAGTCTTGCTATAAATACCGAAACAAAGAAAAATACTAATTTCTATTGCAATTAATATTAATACATAAATATAAAACAATTTAAAATATAAAAACGTTAGCGTTCAGGCTAGTTATCAATAGAAGAACGCACTCTTTCCATGGGAAAATTCTTCACTGTCAATCGTACGGATTGTTTTAGGGACTCCAAATTATCAGGGCGCGCCAAAATGAGAAAACTAAATGAACAATCATATAAAAATGACAGATTCCAAATTCAAATGTAATATTTTATTTATTTTTAATTGTAACAGTATTTATGGCCTGACTAAGTATAGTATAGTAGATTATATAGAGGATAATGATGCATTTTTTTCTGGTTCTGCGTAGGACACCTAAAATTGTATAATATTATATTAAGTAGGCTGGGAGCTTCGGCGTCGAAGCTCCTTAACGAATTAATGTAACTTCATGATGTTAACCATGTGTTGTTGCAATCTGTTATGTTATTTTCACTTTCTATGGTAAATAAATATATTTCTACTAGCTGACCTGGCAAACGTTGTTTTGCCATGTAAATTATATATGTAAACCTTCCTTGAGCTTCAACGAATCTATTACAAAAGATTTCATTAAGATCGGTCGAATAGTTTAGGTGTTATTAGGGAACATACAAACATACATTCTCTTTTATATATATATATAGATTTCAATATGTAACAACTTGGTCAAAGTTGCAAAATATGGCGCATTAGAAACAAGATGGACGCAAAAAGTAAGTTGTTGCCAGACAAAGGATGCCCTCCCATAGCTAAAAGAGAAACTAGTGAAACTTTTGAACACAGGCCTGCATGCTGTAGGTATCACCGATGAATATCTTTGCAGGGAATATCTATCTTCGGAAGAAGCTATCGCTCAAGCAGTCCTGGATACTACTCTATACTACTATACTGGCCTTCAAAAGTAAGTATCACACTTTTAAAATTGGGTTAACGTTTTAAGTTCACAAGATATACTTTCGAAATAAAAAGGACTCCAAAGAGAATTTAATTTTGTACATAAAAACTTTATAGTCGGTAACCTTCTTTTAAGAATTGGCTGAAAAAAACCTTCAAAAACATAACCATTCCCTTATCAACGTGGACGTTTCCGAATTACAATTTTACCATTCACATTTTTCTTTCTGTTTTAAATTTTTTTCAAGATCGATGGGTCTTGTTTTAAAAATTTATGCTAAAAAGCACATAACATTTATTTATCATGCCTCTTTCAGTTGAAGAATGTGCTAGGATCATGGCTTTTCTGGAACTAGGCTGATGCCTTGCATACTGATGTATGCGTCGCACTGCAAGAATGGTGGGTGTGACGGTACGAATGGTCCAGAAGGTAAAGCGAAGGTACGAAGAGACTGGACACCATCTGAGGAGACCTTGTAATGGCAGACCCAGGTGTACCAGTGCCCGAGAAGATCGTTATATTATTTCCACTGTGTTAAGAAATCGCCACCAAAATGCAGTTGAAGTCCAGCAACAGCTACTTCAGACCCGGAGGGACTACATTAGTGACAGAACAGTGAGAAGAAAAGACTTGCTGAAGAAAATTTTAAACCCCGAAGACCAGCGAGTGGCCCAAAACTCGAGAGACAGCATCGAGTAGCGAGACTGCGATACGCCCGTGAACACATGCAGTGGGATGAAGAAGAATGGACAAGAATTTTGTTTGCAGATGAGTCTCGATTCTCCCTTTACACTTCTGATGCAAGGCGAAGTGTTTACAGGCGACCTGGTGAGCGATACCTTCAAGCCTACATCTCAGAAAGAGTCCAATACGGTGAAGGCTGTGGGCTGGCATATCTTCAGAAGGTCGCACAGAGCTAGTAGCCATAGAAAATGGCACTCTCACTGGGCAAAGATATGCTCAAGAGATTCTCAATGAGTATGCAGGGCCGTATTTAGCAAATATGGGTGATAGATCGATGCTGATGCATGAAAATGCCCGGCCACACACGGCTCATATAGTACAAGAGTATATTCAGGAGGTCGGTATCAGCGTGATGGCTTGGCCATCAAGAAGTCCTGATCTCACTCCGATTGAACACGCCTTGGGAGGCTAGTCAGAAATCGCAGACCACCACCTACTACCCTCAGGGCACCTAAAGCAGGCCCTGGTAGAAGAATGGGAGAATATTCCCCAACATCGGCTCCGAAACCTAGTGTTCAGTATGCCAAACCGGCTCGAAGCTGTAATCAGAGCTCGAGGAGGCAATACCAGTTATTAAAAATTAAATAACATGTAATACATTTTAGTTGAATTTTTTTACACTAAACTAAAAATATCTATTTTCATTGTTTTATCTTTTTTATGTTGAAAATGTTACTAATGTATAATTTTAGTTTCTAAGAATTAAAGCCTATAAAATTTGCAACAAAACGTTTTTAGTCTTAAATCTCTACCTTATATAGTTAAGAAAAAAAATTAATTTGAAAAATGTGATACTTACTTTTGCAGGCCAGTGTATATACCACTGGACTGGCGGCTGTCAGTGTGCTTTTGTGCCTGTTTGATATTCGTCATTTTGGCGCTGTTGGCCATGTAGTGAGAGTCTGCGGTACTAAAACTAGTGATGACAACCTCAGCAAACATCGAAAGATGGTGGGAAATTATTTACAAAAAAATGTGTACTTTATAACGTTGATTTTTGAAGTATAAATATCACGGAAAACGAAATTAATTCAAAATGCAAAAATACTTCAGAGTATTGTACGTTCCTTCGCAGCCATTTGTATTATACGTCAATATTAGTTCTCAGGACACTCGCGAGTGGCGCTTCAAATAGGCACAAAAATTTGATGTCAAACATATGAAACAGCCTGTCGAGTGGTATTTGTATAGGTCAGTGGCTGAAACGTACCACTATCAGTCTCAACAATTCAACCACAAACAATGTATATATAGCCTTATTGCATGATTTTCTCATACCACATCTATCCAAAATAAAAAACGGCAAGAAATTCAACGGCTGATGTTGGTAGATAAACGAATGATTAAAAAATCCCTTACTAGTTCGTCGAGGATTTGCACCAGTTCACGTTTTCACTTGGGTTGCAATAAAAATAATTTTGATTGTAAATATTCTTTTGTATGCCAATAAGTGATGTAACCAACTACTCATCTCGCGTTTATCGACATCTACGGTAGAGAAGTAAACTTGATGGAAGTTGATAAACTTAGCACTTCTTACTTGACTTCTCTCAGTGGGAGGCTCCTTTTGCACAGGATGCCGGCTAGATTACGGGTACGACAATGGCGCCTATTTCTGCCGTGAAGCAGTAATGTGTAAGCATTACTGTGTTTCGGTCTGTAGGGCTCCGTAGCTAGTGAAATTACTGGGCAAATGAAACTTAACATCTTGCTTATAGTGATGAGTGCAATTTGTAGTGCCGCTCAGAACTTTTGGGGATTTTCAAGAATCCTGAGTGGCACTAACTGGCGTATAAATTAACATCAGCTGAACGTCCTGCTCGCCTCGTCCCTTATTTTTATAAATAAAAAGTTGCTAGATTTTTTTTACATGGTCTATAATAACCAAGTAACTCGTCCATCTTTACATGATCAACAACATACGGAGTGACTTATCCATCATTGTGTATGTAGGTTATGGATTGTTATCCATACAGATTTTATAACATTCCCATGATGTCTGTATGGTCCTGCCATACTTGAAAATGAAAATGAATTTATTTTAGAAGAAAAACTGACACAAGGCCGGCAACGATCTTGTGATTCCTCTGGTGTTGTAAGAGAATGTGGGCGGCGGTGATCACTTAACACCAGGTGACCCGTACGCTCGTTTGTCCTCCTATTCCATAAAAAAAAACTGACACATTCACTCAAAAAAGTTAATGAGAACAAAATATATGCTTAATCTAATACTTAACTTACTTAATACAAAAGAAACAAAAGCAAAACTTGATGTGGCAGTGGTCTTCCAAAACTGGAGTCCACTCAGTTATAGTTGTGTCTATACATTATGAGCACAACACTGATTTTCAGTGACCCCATTGTGTGAAGTATGGAGCTGAACTGACATATTTTAAAAGCAAAATATAACTGTGGTACTAAAATAGATTCACAAAAAATTTAACTAAAAATAAACAATGACAATTACAAAAATAATAAAAACGTATGTTTATAAATATATAAGGAAGAAAAAAAAAAATAAATACGAGTAGGTGTTTTATATAATACAATGAAATTTAAACAGTGCTCACCAAGGCGAGAGATGTAGGGAGGTATTGGTCATTAATATGTATTTTTTGAATTCTTTCCTAAAATTTGAGACTGTGTATAAAACCCGTAGCGGAGGTGGTAAATTATTCCAGCACTTGGTGGCATACTTCAAATATCAAAAAAATTTTATTGGTACCAAAAGTTATTTTAAATTATATAATTAGTTGGGACCTTCTTTTAGGTGACAAAACCTGTGTCAGAAGGTCCCGTTCATTCATATCTATAATCACTAAGTAGGTATTACACTAATAAGGTGTGGGTGTGTGTGTGTGTGCGTTTGTGTGAGTAAGAGGGCATGTGAATGTGCATTGTGTTCGCTAATATAATGTGTAATAAGTTTTATAAATAAATAAATAATAATGTTCTTAAGAATTTATTGTATATTTTTTTATACTTATTTAGAGATACTAGCTGACCCAGCAAACGTTGTATTGCCGATATTAAAATCGCGATACAAAAGTAACTGTTGATCGTAGATGAGTGAAAATTTAAAGTTGTATGTATTTTTTAATGCTGATTCATAATCAAATAATTTAAAAAAAAAAATGTAAAAAATTAAAAAAAAATTCGTGTGGACCCACCCTTAACATTTAGGGCGATGAAAAATATATGTTGTCCGTTTCTCAGACCTACCCAATATGCACTCAAAATTTCATGAGAATCGGTCAAGCCGTTTCGGAGGAGTTCACTGTTTAACACAATGACACGAGAATTTTATATATTAGATTTCAGTAACAGAATCTGCAAGAACCAATTATCCATAACACACCTTACGTTTTCATAATAATTGGGTAGTTTTGCTTGTAGAAAAATGCTGAGCAAATACTGCAAAAACTCAAAGATATACGTGAACAAGGAAAAGGTAACAGTTTGCAAACGGACTGGTAGTAATTCATTTTCACATCATTACCTCTTTTTATAGTGAAAAGATCTACGACCTTAGTGATATATATACTTGCATAAACGGAGATGGGACAAATATGTTATTTGAGATATAAACATAATCGTTTTTTTTTATTATTCTGTGTAAGATTGATAACAAAAGGCACTACAACCTTACAGCGCGTCATCTATACATATAAATAAAATTGGAGTGTCTTTTTGTAATATTGAAATAACCGTTTTTTAGTACATGTATATGAATATATATACGGCACATACACCAAAATAACATTTATTAAAATTTTTGTCTGTCTGTCTCTCTGTTTGTTCCGGCTATTCTCTGAAATGGCTGGACTGATTTTAACGGGACTTTTATTGGCAGGAAGCAGATGTAATTAGGAGTAACTAAGGCTACGTTTATTTAAGAAAAAATCTTTGTTTTTATTTCAATGTTGCATTGTCCAAGAAACGGCCTAACTCTAAAAATATTTTATATGGCAAAACAACAGTTTGTAATATAATTTCATCCTATTGTGTAACAAAATATTCAGTTATATACACAAGAAACTTTACATTGGTCATCAAATTTTTTCTCACTTACGAAAATGAGTTAGCTAGTTCTTTAGTTTAGCTGGACTACTTACAAACTTAACCTTTTGATTGGGCCATTCGTCTTCTTACTCCAACCAGCCCAGATCGTCCCAGAAGTCTAGTAGTCTTTTAAAATTTCTGCAGGCATCTGGGAGCGATGCTGGAGATCGGAGGATTTGTGCCCTTTATTCAGTTACACTCCTGCATCCCATGAACATGTGTTCTGGCGTTTCTTTTGCCACAGTGCATCCTATGCACATAGTGCTGTCTGTTAAGCCTTTAGTAAAATAGATGCTTAGTTAACCGTGACCGATGACAACACCTACTATTTTACCAATTTCGTCACTGTGTAGTCTCCTCAGGTTGTGGGAAAAGGAATCTTTTTTAAGTGATTACCCGTGTTTTAAGGTATTTTATTTTTTAACTCCTAAGAAAGTTAGAAAGATATAAAAATTCTCATAAGTTATTCATTTTAAACTATTATTCTTATTTGATTTCTGTACGACGCACGGGGGACACATTAAAGGAAATCAAAATTGTTGGTTTTATTTAATTCCGAGTATTTTCATATTTATTCAAAAAATTATTCCTTTTAAACCTTCTCTGGACTTCCACAAATAATTCAAGACTAAAATTAGCCAAATCGGTCCAGCCGTTCTCGAGTTTTAGTGAGACTAACGAACAGCCATTCATTTTTATATAATATATAGACTAGCTGACCCGACAGACGTTGTTCTGTATATAATAATTAATATAATGTTTTTATATGAATTTGTCAATAATATATCATAACATCAAAAATTACTTCGTAAAATATGCACCCTGCTGTCGTAATGAAATTGTTTCACAGCACAACTGTCAAACCGTGCGTCAATAAATTCTCTCATAGAAATTATGTATGGACACATCAAAGGAAAAAGAAATTTGTTGTTTTTATTTAATTTAGTAGCATTTTCCTATTTATTCACCCTTTAAACTTTCCACAAATAATTCAAGACTAAAATTAGCCAAATCGGTCCAGCCGTTCTCGAGTTTTTTGAGACTAACGAACAGCAATTCATTTTTATATATATAGATAAAAAAAATGTTTGAAGAGTGTTAAATGTTCACTTCTGTGGTATTTTCACTGAGAGCGTATGCATACGCTGACAAAAGCTGCTGAAAGTTTGCCGCTCCATATAAACATTAATCTGCTTTAATGACTTCATCTAGACCTCTCCTCAGAATATTGTGAATCAATAAGCATGGAATAGTATTAATTTGATCATTAACGTTTTGACAGCGGCAAAGTTCAAAGGTATCAACTACCATGGAGAAAATATGACGCGTATTTTTATTAAGGAAATAAAGTAAATAAAAAAGTATATGAGGTTTTTTTAATGAAAATAAGAGACGAGACGAGCAGGACGTTCAGTTGATGGTTATTGATACCCTGCCCATTACAATACAGTCACGATCAGGATTCTTGAAAGACCCAAAAATTCTGAGCGGTACTATAACTGCGCTTTTCACCTTCAGACAAAACATGTAATGTCTCGTTTGACCGAAACACAGTAATGCTTACATTTTAATGCTTCACGGCAGAAATAGGCGCTGTTGGTACCCATAATCTAGCCGGCATCCTGTGCAAAGAAGCCTCTGGTCAGACTGGTCAGACACTTCCTGCCTTAATTACAATAATTGTCCTTAATGTTTTATTGCGGAATACGTTCCAACTCCGCGGTAATGATACTCTTTAGTTCTCCGATGTTTTGCGGAACCGGCTGCACTAATGTCATTCGTCGTTTTAGAGCATCCCAGGTATGCTCAATGGTCTATGGAATTCCAATCCAAATGACGAAACCTCATCTGTGAACGCAAGTATTATCGTCTCCCAGACTAATTAGAACTTCCGTAATGTATTAATGGTGTACTTTTATTTTTAACCGACGTCAAAAAAGGAGGAGGTTCTCAATTCGTCGATTTTGATAATTCTTTTTTTTATTTGAAACATGGTGCTTCCCATGTGGTCCCATTGCATTGCAATCTTGGAGTCGATGTTAGCCAAGGTAGGTTTGTAACTTCATATATACATAGTTATAGGTGAGATGTGCTTCAGAAGCACGCGCGACGAGAGGTGGCGAGAGGAGAGAGCGGGGCCGCGGCGGGAGGACACCGATTTCAAAAATAACAATGATCGTAATTAGAATTACAGTAATTAATTAGATTGTATAAAAATACACAGTTAATTTTATAACTATTAGTCCATATTATATCTACTGTTTCGAAATAGTGTTTTTGAAGTTGGTTGATTTTTTTGTAAATTTTTATTTTAATTTCACAATGTCAAAATAATGAGCTTTAAGATCACCATAGAAAAGAATATCCCAAACAAGCTATATATATACACATATATTATACCATTGTCTGAACTTTGTAAAATAACAGTACACTTTCTAAGAAGAACTATATAAATGTTTGAACGGGCAGAGATCTTAAAAGTTCTAGAAACTTCCACATTGTGTTACAAAAGTTCTTTGTAGAAGATTTTAACAATTCAGAAAACGTTTTGTTCAGTATTTAATAACACGATCAACAAAACAAGATTTAATATATCTTAAAAACATTTGAATAAGATTTAATATATAAATGGGGCACACTAAAAGACAGTGCTAAAAGTTTTGCACTTCTAGCTAATCGGAACTATTTGAATTTCGAACGTTATATTTTTTGAAACGTTGCAACCTTCTTAGTAATAAAAAAAACAATTTGCGGGAAATCATTTGTCAATTGTTTTTTATCACGCATCAAAGTTCTACGTGCGCAACAAAAATGGAATTAAGTCGAAAACAGTTTAGAGCGATGATTTTTTATGATTTTAAAAGTTCCCTCTCCCCGCAAGTCTAGGCCGCTCGTCTTCAAAATGCTTTTGGGAGAGAAAAACCTTGCTTGAGCACCGTGAGGCGAGGAATTTGAGAGAGGTCGGGTTTCTCTACATGATGAATTTCGTGAAGGCGCCCTTCAACTGCCGTCAACGAAAATAATGAGGCTACTTCTAAGCGGCTAATTGAAGAAAATCCGCGGATTACCTATGAGACAATTCGAAGACTATTGGGGATTGGTATGAGCCAAATTCAGAAAATTTTACACGAAGAATTGAAAGTTAAAAAAAAACTTTGTTTTCGTTAGATCCCTTATGAACTAACAACAGAGCAGAATTAGGCTCGCGTGGAATGGTTTTCACAGATGCTAATCTAGTACGACCACGGACATTCTAATGCTGTTTATGACATTGTCACAGAAGACGAAACGTGGACTTATTGTTTTGAACCCGAAAAGCAATATTGTGAATGGGCAGGCGAAAAAGGTTGGTAAAAAAAAATCGCAGCTTTTTCTCAACTACGGGTCCCATCTGCACAATTCCACTTGAAGATCAAAAGAGTGTTAATGCCGAGTTGTATTCTATCATTTGTTTACCCAGGGTGTTAAAAAAGTTCGCGAAAGACGACCAAAAAGCCGCGTTCTTCTACATGACAACGCTTCTTCACACAGGGCCAACAAAACTAAGTCATTTTTAACTTCCATAAAAAGTACAACTCGTCACCGATTCTGCACATAGCCCCGACCTAGCACCCTGTGACTTCTGTATTTTACCCAAAATAAAAGATTTGATGAGAGGTTTCACTTTAACCAATTCCGAAGATGCAGTGATAGCGTTCAATCAGCACGTAGAAAACATGCCTTCAGATCTGTGGTCCTCCTGTTTTAAAAAATTGTTCGATCGCATGAAAAATTTTTAAAATGTAAAGGAGAGTAATTTGAAAAGCAATAAACATCATTTTTTGGTTATAACATGTTGATTTTTTAAGTTACGCAAAACTTTTATTGTAACCTACGGTATTTGCTATTTTGAAATAATTGATATTAACTCAATGCATTATAATATTTACATGGGACTTATAGGAAAGAGATTTTTGTCACTCTATTCCAATTAATCTCTAATGAAGGGAATTTCAGGTCCATCATGTCTCACGCCTCTCAGGCTCCACTTTTAGTACTGCAAACGAATCAGGTTTCTACGCAGGAAAACAGAAAATCCATAAAATGCTATTTAATATTCAGATTGCTACGTAAGAGAAATTTAGGCGATTGAAGTGACGAGCACTCGAATTTCAATAGTACGATGTGGGCGACCAATAAAATAATTTGTCCATGAGTCAGTGTAAGAAATTACTTAACACCAGTGAGAGGGTCCTTTGCATAGTATGCCGGCTAGATTATGGGTACCACAACGGCGTCTATTTCTGCCGTGAAGCAGTAATGTGTAAGCGGTCTGAAGGGCGCCATAACTAGTGAAATTACTGAGCAAATGATACTAAACATCTGTCATCAAACAAATCTGTCAGTAAACATGTCACATCATATCTCAAGGTGACGAGCGCCAATGTAGTGCCACTTAGAATTTTGAGATTTTCAAGAATCCTGAGCGGCACTGCAGGGTAATGGGCTGGTTGTATCAATTACCATCAGCTGAACGACCTGCTTGTCCCTTAGACGGAGAAGCGTTCGTTATGAACTTTACGAGTGTGTTTATGATTCTAGTAGTTTATTGTACGTCAATCAGTACAAAGCTAGATCAGGTATATTGTATTTCATTTCATATAGTATGTGCATTATCTTATATATAAAATTCTCGTGTCCCGTGTGCTTGTTATCATCCTCCGAAACGGGTAAACCCAATTTGTTTGAAAATTTGTGTGTATATCGGGTAGGTCTGAAAATCGGTCAACATCTAGTTTTCATACATCTAAATATATTTTGTTTGAAATTTTTTTTTTATATACTTCAAATTTTCACCCGTATCCAATCAACACCTACGATTGTATCGAGATGTTAATATTATTCTATTCGATATATAATACTGAATCGCCTAATGAATAATTAATGGTTTAATAGTTGATAAGTTATAAGTTAAGCGCAATTTAATCGTCCATAAGACATGTACTAATAGGTCAAATGGTTATTAATGCCCTCAGATACCTTATAACCTTGTGAAATACGCTCCGTCATAATCAATAGTAGAAATATTGAAGGTTACAGAAATATTCCGTGCTCATGCACTAATTGATTTGATTGATTATATGCATAGCCACGCCCGCATGGGGTTTGTTTGACACGAAATTGAAATTCGTTCATAATTACAGATCTTTAAGAGCTATAACTAGTACTTAAGGCTAACTTGTACGTCAATCAGTCGAATCAAGTATAACTATACTAAACAATTTGTTATGTTTTTAAAGCGATAACCCTCACCCTCATAACACCTGAGAGTTGAACAAAGCATACAAGATTTTATGACGATACGTCACTCGAACGGTTAGCTCAGTTGGTTAGAGTACTGGCACGGAACGCCAGAGGTCGTTCGAGGTGGTTCGAGTCCCGCATCGTTCATAAAATTTTGTTTTTCGAATTTTATTTGTATAACTATACTTAATTATATTCAGCATTTGTAATTAGTAACGCCAAAGATGTTAGGAAAACATCCATATTAAAAGTCCCTTTTTAATAGTTTTGTGAGATCTAAGTTAATATAATAATAATAATAATAACATTGGCACACTTTTACATAAATTATCTAGCCCCAAACTAAGCATAGCCTGTACTATGGGTACAAGACAACGATTTATTTAATACAATATACTTACTTAAACATACACAAATACATATAAACATCCATGACTCGGAAACAATCATCCATATTCATCATATTATAAAATGATTGCACCTACCGGGATTCAAACCCGGGACCTCTACCTAAGTAGTCAGGGTCACTAACCATTCAGTTGGAATACTGTTCTCAAGGATAGTGCCCTGACTATAATATCCACAGTAACAGGATTGAAATGCTTTGAAAGAAAATAATCCGCTACCTACCGTCGCACGTGACTTGATTTATTATAACTCTCGTCTGCATCATTTTCAAATCTTTTCATTCAAATCCTGCCGTTTATTTTTAGATAAGACTTGCTGCACAAAATACTAACAGGAATATTGAGTGTCCTGCTCTCTTGAGTTTGGTTTGACATCAATGTTCCTCATCCAACTCCTCGTAACTGCATTGTTTAAAATCCCATTACGCAGAACGAGGCTCGGAGCTAACTTAACTTTAGCAAGACTTTTACGGTCATCGAATTATCTATCTTCAACGATTGAGGGCTTAGACATTAACGTAAGCTTTGTAATTTTTTGAATAATAATTTTATTTAAATTTGTTCTTTAAACATATATTTCTCTTTTAATATGTGTCCAAGTTGTAGTTGTAGTCGAATGTACGAATGGCGGCAATCTTAAAATAAATAAAGTAAGCTAATCACTGAGTTAAGTCACCTTTAACTTAACTTATTCGGCGCGTTGTTATTGGTTGCCATTTAACGCATCTCTTATCGAATTTTCAGAATCTCTGCACTAATTTTCATGGGTTATATAAGTAACTGATGAAAATAAATTATTGGATATCTATAAGCAGCTTCCATCTTTTAATAGTTCCGTATGTCAAAAGGTGATTCCCTTTTAAGAAAAATCTGTTGTCCATCTGTGTCTTTGTCTGTCCGCCTGTCTGTCAAGACGGTTTATCTCAGGAATACGTGGACGGATTGAGTTGAAATTAAAAACATTTACTCAGGTGTACAGTATCTTGAAACTGTGAAATAATCTAACTTCCAAGTTACCATAATAATTATATATATATATAATATATATACAATCTATATCAATAAATTCTTAAGGGTTATGGCATACGTTCCGTTGACAAAGAACCATGAAGTTTTGCAAGTAATATCGTTTTATGATACATTTGTGAGTAAAACTACGATTATATTAATAAACGAAAATAATATAATTAAGGCATTATGTGTATAATTTTTGTTAACTTAAAATTTTTCATTTTAAAGTCAAAGTCAAAAATAATTTATTGACATAAAATTCAAGAGATTGCTCGTCAACGTCAATCACTTAATAAAATATTCAGATAGATATTAATTACACAAAAGTTTAAACATATACATATTTTTATAATAAGGCTGAACCATAAAACCCATTAAAACAACTATAATACATATTCAATTCCACATTGTAATATCTTCAATACTGTATTAAGCCTTCGACATAAGTCTGCGTTTAATAAAAGATTTAAATATATTTATTGATAATTCAGATATTAATATTTAACTTAGTTTTAATTTTATACTTGCATTATTTTATTTAGATTTACATTTTTTTATTCGTAGAAAGATATACTTTTGAATGGAAAGTCCGATGTTAATAACTAAAAAGTATTTTAAAGGTAAAACGGTCTTTAATAAAGTCATTTAATGGGATAAGGATTAATACAGATGCAATGAATGATGATGAATAATCTGGTTTGATTATCGTCGGCACTTTAAAATGTAAAAAAGTAGTTATAGTGGCTACTACTAACTACAGTAGTTGGACATATGGTATAGCGGACTTTTTACGTATTAATTTTTTGTGTGGTAAAGATTACTATAACATAAATGAATTTCTTAATGATACCACAGATTGGGAATGTAGCGATCGCCCTCAGGCTATTAAATAATAAGTTTAATTGTACAATGTTACTTTGTAAATGTTACTTTAATTGTGAAACATACTTTTGATAGAAATAAAAGCCCGCTGAGTTTGTTGCGCCCATTCTTCTCAGGCCTGAGGCATTCATTTTGGAATGGGTGGTAGTTTTTTGACTTCCAATAAGCGATTTCACATCCTATTTTGAATAAAAAATTTTGAATTTGAATTTGGTACTGACTGTAGATATTGATACGTTCTATAATACTGTAGAACATTTTTTTGTTCTATCATCAATAGATTCCGCAGCGCACGCGATGACATTTTTTGGATGACAAATTTTTTCACACCTTGGGTTATATTATTGCATTTTTATTAGGGATCTCTATTTTTATATCAGAATGTTATATAGCCTTTGTCACTCAGTGAAGCAGCAGATTTCTAATGGTGAAAGAATTTTTGAGATCGGTCTGGTAGGGTCCGTGCGAAAACATTACAGAAATATATATTTTTTATGAAAATAAGGGACAAGACGAGCAGGACGTTCAGCTGATGGTAATTTATACGCCCTGCCCATTACAATGCGCTGCCGCTCAGGATTCTTGAAAAACCCCAAAAATTGTGACTGGCACTACAACTGCGCTCGTCACCTTGACACATAAGATTTTAAGTCTCATTTGCCCAGTAATATCACTAGGCGCCCTTTGCCTTATACATTACTGCTTCACGGCAGAAATAGGCGCCGTTGTGGTACCCATAATCTAGCCGGCATCCTGTGCAAAGGAGTCTCCCTCTGGTGTATAATACAAAAACACAAATGTTTCCTCTTTATAATATTAGTTTAGATAAATATTAGCAAAATGTATCTCTAGTGTAAACTTTACACTTCTCTATGTTTCAGATGTAATCCATTATTGTGATATACTTAATACACAAACACAACAATAAAATTATACACTTTTCCAATAATATACGTTTTCGAAGCCAAATGGGTGATAAACAGTACAGTTAACACAAAGACTTACAATATATTAGCTACCATAGACAAACAAAGGGTGCGAGACAGAAGTATATCTCTAATGGAGATACAGCAAGATAGAAAAGGAAAGCGAATCGAATTCAGTTCAATTATTTTTATTCAAAACTAGCTAACCAGGCAGACGTTGTTTAGCCATATAAATTATTTTTAGAGTTAGACCGTTTCTTGGACTTTTTTTTTTATGGAATAGGAGGACAAACGAGCGTACGGGTCACCGGTTGTTAAGTGATCACCGCCGCCCATAATCTCTTGCAACACCAGAGGAATCACAGCAGCGTTGCCGGCCTTTAAGGAAGGTGTACGCGCTTTTTTTGAAGGTACCCATGACGTAACATCCCGGAAACACCGCACAAGGAAGCTCATTCCACAGCTTTGTAGTACGTGGCAGAAAGCTCCTTGAAAACCGCACTGTGGAGGACCGCCATACATCCAGATGGTGAGGATGATATCCTAACTTGTGGAGTGTCGTGCGAAGGTGGAATTCGTGGGCAGGAATCAGGTATGTCTTCTATATCACGGGGAGTGTGATAAATGCGCTAGAAGACACACAATGAAGCGACGTCTCTACGCAACGCCAAGTGATCCAGCCGTTCACAGAGCGCTGGGTCCCCGATAATTCGAGCTGCTCTACGTTGCACGCGGTCAATTGGATCGAGCTGATACTGGTGTGCGCCAGACCAGAGACGACAGCAATACTCCATGTGTGGCCGGACCTGCGCTTTGTAGAGTGCTAGATTAGAAACGGTTATTTCAATATTACAAACAGACACTCCAATTTTATTGATATGTATAGATAGGATACAAAATCGCATATTGAACGTCAAAAACTACCACCTATTTGAAACAGTATGTCTCAGACCTGAGAAGAACGGGCGTGAGAAAGTCAGAAATATTAATTTATTATTTAAATTTCTTTACAGTATTATCTAATATCGAAAAATAAAATTTATTATTGAATAGCCCGAGGGCGGTCGCTTCATTCGCATTCAGTAGTACCAATAAAAAGTAGTTTATCAATATAACACAAGTGCCTTTTAACGTTTTTTTTAAAATTTCGTTTTGAATTACATTATTTCATTTATATCATTATCATTAGTATCATTACATTTGCTTTGTACATTTTCTGGGATCATGTTGTAAAAGTATATATATATACATCGCCCAAGAGTTACTAATTCAACTTAACCGAGTAGTAGTCATAACAAGTATATGTTTGTTCCTGTAACCTGTTTTGGATTGTTACTGTAAGCACTTTACAATGGTTACT
>CATIXQ010000019.1:10853511-10902112 GCA_949711755.1 Leptidea juvernica
TCAACGCTTTTCTTATACAAGATGAACGAGGCCTTTGATCGAATGAATGAATGAAAACTTAATTAATATCAAAACAAACCACACAGAGTAATAGAAGTACATAAAATTTACAGAGGTTAGAGAAAAATAATTAATAACGTCGGGTTAGCTAAAATAATAATGAAAATGTAACTTTTAACGAAAATCAAATTTAAAAACAGTTACATATAGTGTTTTAATCCTATAAAAAGAGTTTTGTTTCAATTTGTAACACTCGCGTTCATCAAAGGAAGTACTATAAAACTAATAACACAAAAAAAAACAAAAACATTTATATATGCAAATTATTATAGTAAAGATCTTAATTTAAAAGTATAAGTCAATGTTATCAAAAGAAGGTGTTTTAGCGTCATGCTGCGTTGGTATAATTAGGTAAATTGAATAGTGGGAGGCTCCTTTGCACAGGATGGACCGGCTAGATTATGGGTACCACCACGGCGCCTATTTCTGCCGTGAAGCAGTAATGTAAAGTGTAAGCATTACTGTGTTACGGTCTGGAGGGTGTCGTAGCTAGTGAAATTACTTGGAAAATGAGACTTAACATCTTGTCTCAAGGTGACGAGCGCAATTGTAGTCTTGCTCAGTATTTTTTAGAGTTTTTGAAGAATCATGCATTGCCATATCAAAATACCATTAGCTGAACGTCCTGCTCGTCTTGTTCTTTATTTTCATAAAAAAAAAACCAACACAGTGCTGATTTCCAGAAGCCCCCTATTCCTATAACAAATACGCTTATTAAAAAATATTTC
The DNA here is from genome assembly GCA_949711755.1 of Leptidea juvernica. Taxonomy (NCBI): domain Eukaryota; kingdom Metazoa; phylum Arthropoda; class Insecta; order Lepidoptera; family Pieridae; genus Leptidea; species Leptidea juvernica. The sequence continues at coordinate 10,854,300 of CATIXQ010000019.1, forward strand.
CCGTATTTAAGATGAAATTATGATGAAGTATGCTGTCTCGCTCTTTGATGATACTACTTGACGAGGCTATATTTAATGTCGTACCCATTATCGAGAGCAACCGCGTTTCTTACGATTCATCTTAATCAGGAAGCCATGTTGTTTTCGAACTGGTTATAGCATCAACTTTCATTAATATGTCTGAAAGCTTCATCTCAATACTGAGACGAGAAAATTAAAATAACAATACAGTGAAAAGGACTGATGTTGTCTTGAAATTTATGGGTTTTCGTATGCATGTCCAAATTGATTTGTAATGAGATATATAAAGCCTGATAAGTTTGATCTATATCTAAACGTTGCTACATTTGTTTTATGGAGGGAGGACAAACGGGCATATAATCGGGTCACCCGATGGTCATCATCATAATTATCATCAGCCACTGCTGGACAATGGCCTCCTCCTAAGATCTTCATGATGATCGGTCCTGCGCTGCCCTCATCCAACGTATTCCGGCGATGTTGACCAGATCGTCGGTCCATCTTGTGGTCCATCTCCTACCAACACTGCGTCTTCCGGTACGTGGTAGCCATTCGAGGACTTTACTTCCCCAACGACCATCTGTATTTCATAAGGTGTTCAAAACCTGTGTTTGAACACATGTTTGCCGACCTTATGAAACGTTGAATAAACGCATAAGTTTTGATTAATAAGTCAATGTCAAATAAACTTGTTCAATTAGGCTTAAAATAAGCGCTTTTGAAATGTCACTATTTATAATTATTTATCTAAATTACTTAATCCTTCTTCTTACTAGTCCTACTAATATTATAATTAATGCAAAAGTTTGTAAGAATATGTATATATGACCCGGCAAACGTTGTTTTGCTATATAAAGTATAATTCACGCGATAGTTTTATAAGTAATAAAATATTGCCTATATTATAGCCTGTACATCATTTTGTTCTATTGTCAATAGTTTTTGCAGCGCACTCAAAAATAGGTTTTCGATTTTACACCTTGTGTTACAAAATAGCAATTTTATTACGGATCCCTAATTTTGAAAAAAAAAACATAGCCTTCCTCGATAAATGGACTACTCAACACTGAAAGAATCATTCAAATCGGACCAGTAGTACCAGAGATTAGCGCGTTCAAACAAACAAACAAACACTACAGCTTTATAATATTAGTATAGATAAAGAATATGTCTGGATGTATGTTTGTTACTCTTTCACGCATAAATTACTGAATGGATTTTAATTAAACATTACAATAATATAGCTTACATTATCAGAATAACAAATGGGCTAAAATTTATAAGGATAATATGTTTTAGCCAAAATAATACGATAAGTGTTAGTAAGTAAGGAAAAAATCTGCAATCTGCAAGCTACGCTGCAAAAAACTGTAGGAGTTATAAATATTGTAATGTATAATATAATATAATTGTTTATATTCATTAGTCCTAAAAATCCCGCGATAGCAGATTATATCTATCTTTGATATGTAAGCCATTATCGCTAAAATAGTGATACATAAATACAAAATTAAATTACATAATCTTTGTATATTATACTACATTATTGGAACAAATATTTAAATAATTAGTAATAAGGAAAGGAAGTAAATTAATTCATATATTTATTCGTATTGAATTGATAAAATATATTTATAATATATATTACTTTAACTAGGGTACAATATAATTTGTTATATTACATTATTTGTTTCATGATTAATAATTTATTTAATAATAATTATAGATAAAATTAAAAAAAAAACAAAATATCAAAATGGGACTGAGGAGAGCGGGAGCTATGATAAGTTGTGGAAGTATATTACGTAGAGGAAACGTGACCCTTCAGTTTTCGTTAGCGTTTGATTTTCTACCCATTTGTTTTTCATACCGTACGCTATATATAAAACGATTCTTAAGGAGTAAAATAGAAGAATATGCTTTAAAAATACAAATCATTAAAAATGATGCCTACTTATTAAAAACAAAACACAAAGAAGTTGGAAATTAGTAGTGAGTTTAGTAGCATGAACTAGTTAAACGGCTTAAGGGAAGTCATTTAAAATAAATAAAAATTGCATAAGCGTGGCTTAAACTGAAATCCTTTTCACTTCATTACCAGGCATCCGATGTTCTGTTTTGTGCACTGACGCAATTAACAATATTTTTTAACACTGAAAGGCCTTTAAAAAATATTTTTTAAAGGATTAAATCGTGTGTTTATATTTATAACTGTAATATGTCTTAGATAAGGTTTTTATGTATAGAACGTCATTGGGTTTTTGCGTAAAAGTAACATTTTATACAATTTATTTATTTAACCTGACGTTTAGTGACTTTTGCAGGAGCACGTTTTCAGGGGGACTGCTGTAGACAGAAGTCGAGAGAGTATTTGCCAAATTTTTAGCAAATACTTAAGGTTAAAAACATGGTTAATTACATGCGTTTTAATCATATAAAATGTGTTTTACTTAAATTCAAATTCAAATATTTTTATTCAAATTAGGACGTGAAATCACTTATTGAAAGTCAAAAAAAACTTACCACCCATTCCAAAATGAATGCCTCAGGCCTGAGAAATGTACAACACTCGCGTTAATCAGAGAAAGTGGGATCTTTGTATAACCCGTGCAAATAAAGAAACGAATCTAATATTGCGGTCACTAATGATTCGCTCTCACTCGCACATGTAACGTCACCTATCTGCTATTCCTATTTCACTGTCAGACCGACCTATTGTATCGCCGCCATATTTGATTTGTTGCGGTATTATTGTTTCGGAAAAAAAGCCTAAACATGTCGGTTAAAAATGATTTATATCTAAAAGTCATACTAATTATTATTAACCAGCTTTTTTTGGAAGTCCTTAAGAATTATATCATATAAAAGCATTCTATTTCCTAAATAAATAGACATTACTAAACCCACAACACCTATATTATAGTTTATTTAAACTACATAACATTAGATCAGCCAAATATACAAATGTAAAAAGATATATTCATGAAATATTAAATCGACCAAATACTGCATCAGAAACAAATATAAAATCTCATTACTGTGCTATGACACTTTTTAGATTTACGAATACAGCGCTATAAACATCCAATAATTGTAAAATATTTAGTTCAATTTCTGTCTGATATTGCGAGAGAAGGATAAAATTGAATTGTCCCTAAGATTTGCGACTATTGATCGTATCTCCTCTGCACGGAGTCATAAATAAGACGGTCACATTTGTACCACGATAAGTTACTCATACGTTATATTTAATATTGAGTTTTATAAGACTCGCTTTAGTTGCATTACGATAAATAATGTATTATAAATGAATGAAATGTAATATTTTGATGAATTTAGTCAAAATTATTGTGCAAATGAGTGTAGGAAAATTTTCTTCGTTCTCATTGGGGCAATACTAATAATAAGATGACCCATATAGCCGAATTGTTAGTGACCCTGACTACTAAGCTAGAGGTCCCGGGTTTGAATCACGGTAGGTGCAACAATTTATATGATGAATATGGATATTTGTTTCCGAGTCGTGGATGTTTATATGAATTTATGTATGTTAGGTTATCACGGGCTATTATCCGCAACTTGACGACTACAGCGCGCCTATTTTGCGTGGTGAGGTGGGCGGCTAATCCTGCCACCCCAGCTCCTCAAGGTATTGTATAAAACCTCTGATGTCACAAATGACCTCGGGGAGAGTCCTCGATGACCCCAGGTGTTTGGCCCGGTATGTGGCCACACTCCTACACTCCAGAATGACGTGTGCGGCTGTTTCATCTGCCTCCATGCAGGCTCTGCACAGTGGACTGTCGGTGACACCTATATTAAGCAGATGCTTGTTAAAATAGCCGTGACCCGTTAGTACATGAGTTATTTTCTGTAACCTAGGTCGTGGAAGTTTTACTAGCTTGCGAGAGAGCTTGGGGTCTATTTGAGGTAGAGCTTCTTTTGCTTGTCTACACCCACTCACTTCCATCCAGTACTTATTATGTAATTCCTTGGTTTGTTGACGTATTAGCATCGCAGGCTAGCTAGGCGGGGGAGAGATAGTTGGTTCTGGTCCTTTTGCTGTCATTGCTGAGCCCCTCCTGGCCAATTCATCAGCGGCATCGTTCCCTTGTAAGTTGCTGTGACCATTTATCCATTGAAGAGTTACTTGGTTGTTATTTTCGCATATCTCCCTCAGACACTGGTCACAGTTGTATATTAGCTTAGAGGTGGTAGTGTGGCTTTGTAGGGCTTACAGTACTGATTTGCTATCTGACAGGATGCGGATGGAATAGTCTTTTACCTTTCGAGTCAAAGTAGCTGTGACTGCTTCTATTATACTCATGCATTCTGCTTGAAAGACAGTGCTATGAGCTCCTAGTGATTCAGCTATTCTTATATTTAGGTCTTCCGAGAACACTCCGTATCCCGTGCCCGACCTTGTCTTTGAGCCATATGTGAAAATCCTGAGGTCTTTTGTACTGAAGTCCTCTTTCAGTTCTTCGTACAGCTGTATTTTGTATTTCTTATCGAATATAAATTCCTTTGGAGATCTATCACTTACTGCCAACAGCAGAGGCTCCTTTTCAATCACCTCATTTAGAACCTCTGGGTGTGGGGATTGAGTGGTTTTCCAAAGATTCAGTGTCTTCAACCTTACTGCGTCGCAGGCCGCCTCTTGTTTTATAAAGAGGTGTAGAGCCGGAAGATTCAACATAGCTTCTCCAGCCGCGGTAGGTGTGGTTCGCATACATCCTGTGATAGCCATACACGCTAGTTGTTGGAATTATTGCAGTTTATTACAAGTAGTGTTCAGCTTGGTACGTGGCCACCAAACAACTGCACCGTAACATATCATAGGTCAAATCACAGCTGTGTAGAGCCATAGTACGATATTCGGGGCAAGTCCCCATGTCTTTCCTATCATTCTACGGCATTGCCAGAAGGTTAAAGTGGCTGTATTTATTTTTGACTCCAAGTGGGCGGTCCAGTTTAACTTGCTGTCAAGTTTTACTCCTAAGTACTTCACTTCGCTGTTTAATTGGAGTTCGGTGTTAAACAGTTTTGGCAGTTTATGGTTACCCAAAACTCTTTTGTTTGTGAACATTACCAGTTCCGTTTTTAATGGGTTGACTGATAGGTCGTTATCTATGCACCATCTTTCCACAATTTTCAATGCTGCATTTGTTACTTCACATATAGTACTGGCAAACTTTCCGCATATCAATATAGTTAGGTCATCTGCGTAGCCTACCGTAAAGTAGTGATTTTCGTTTAGAGTGGTAATTAGATCATTTACTACCAAGTATCATAAAAGGGGTGAGATTACTCTCCATCTTGGGGGCAGCCACGAAGGTTCCTAGACAAAAGGTTTTTTCCGAAAGTGCGCCCTCTATAACGTTCACTACAGCGTGAAGTGCAGATTCGGTGCTTTTACCTTGACTGTATGCGTGTTGATTAGGGTGTAGGGGTATTCTTAAGGTAATTCTCCCTCAGTTCTCTTTCACACAGCCTTTCTAGGGTCTTCAGGGCGAAAGAGGTAAGACTGATGGGTCTGTATGATTTAACGTTGGAGTAGTCACTTTTACCTGGTTTAGGTATAAAAATCACTTTTACTTCCCTCCATCTCCTAGGGATGTATCTATGCGCTAGACACGCCCTGAATATGTTGATCAGCCGGATGTGGAGACCCTCTCCTCCCCATTGCAACAATGCGGGAAAAATCCCATCAGGTCCTGCTGACTTAAAGGGGTGAAAGGAATTTATAGCCCTCTTTGTTTTATCGGTGGTCACCACCTTGTATGCTTGTTGCAAGTCAGCTTCTTCAGCGGTTATGTTTTCATTTACCCATTCTATATGCTGCATTATTTTGCATCCTGGAAAGTGAGTTTCCGTCAGGACTCGCTCTGTTTCCTCTGGTGAGTTGGTAAATGTACCATCAGGTTTCTACAGGGATCCGAGGATTTATGTATGTTAAAGTAAGTATATTGTTTTAAATATATCGTTGTCTTGTACCCATAGTACACACTATGCCTAGTTTGGGGCTAGATAATTTGTGTAAAAGTGTGTCAATATTAAAACACTGTCATTATTACAGCGTCAAAGGAATAGCTGAACAGCTTTCTTGATGATAATTGATGCATCCAATATACGTTAATTTATATCTATGCAATTTATTCTTTATTACTTTCTATGAATTAATTTAAACGCTATTCAAAGAAAAAAAGAGTGAAAGAAACAAAATTTATTGACGTCGTTATACATTCTGATTCACAAAGTTATACTAATCTAATTATGATCTAATGACGCCAATGGGCCCCCAACTCAGCATAGTTGTGGTTTCGAAAGAATCCACAACGCTGGTCTTCCGTGGAAACCCAGAGAGCGCTACTAACGCACAGTCCTGTCACACGAAGGTGTACAAACTATTAATTCTCTATGAGCACAAAGCACAAAAAATAGTGAAACTGGGATCTTAAATTAAAACTAACAACAAATAAAAACATAAATATTTTAAATTGAATTTTGGACATTAATAAGATATTCCTTGTATTTTAATTTAAATAGCCCTAAACTAACGCAGTTCTTTTAACTTTGAACACCATTCATTTATTAGATGCAGCACCTTACAAACTAATTTAAAACTAATTTAATTGTAAAATACTCTATTAATTGAAAAGAGTGGCCGTTCAGTTTTTTGCATGTTCACCTATTTCTGCCGCGCCGTAGCTAGTGAAATTACTGGGCATTACATCTTTTGTCTCAAGGTGACGAGCGCAGTTGTAGTGCCGCTATGAATTTTTGGGGTTTTTCAAGAATCCTGAGCGGCACTGTATTGTAATGGGCAGGCGTATCAATTACCATCAGCTGAACGTCCTGCTCGTCTCGACCCTTGTTTTCATAAAAAGAAGTGATGTGTAAATCTCTATAAGGCAAGTGATACACGACATCTACGAGTATAGTAGAAAGGAGTAGTAGTGGAAAAAGTTTCCTATGATGTGATGCCGGCCTTAAATCCTTCTCCAATATTTTGGCATTCATCGTAAATCAGTGAAGGCGGATTGACGCCAGAGGAACCCCCGTCAAGCGGACATCGATCCGAATCTGTTGTAATTGATTTACATTAGGTCGTTACCAGCGCCGTATCTAGGTTAACTTGGAGTTGGCGATTTGCTGAGTCATTTACGTTCGGGCATCTATCTTCCTAATGTCTTAAGATCCACGACCTTTATTTCTTTGATGTGGGTTGACGTCTGTTGATATTACTATTCGATATTAATATCTTAGAATCCATCCCTGTATAAATTATGAATATAATATAATATTGAACAAAACGAGGCATGATTTGATATCAAGTTTCTCTTTAAAGACTTCAAGAAGAAATTTCACAAACGTGTCAGCCCTCAGTTGTCCCTTTTTCATCTAAAACAGTATTCGTTAAATTTATCTTAAGAAGTAGTGAAAGTTAAATTGGTATGATTCATATCAACCGCTATATCTATCAATGTTTGTTTAGCGGAAACAAGTCCTTAAATATTAAGTGCAACAAAACATTAATCGTCATATTATCATCTCATCATGTCAGCCGGAAACCATATACTGCTGGAAAAGTGCGTCCTAGATAATCGGTCCTAGATCTCCAAGATAATCGGTCCTACGCTGCCCTCATCCAACGTATTCCGGCGATCTTGACCAGATCTTCGGTCCAACTTGTGGGGGGCCTACCAACACTGCGTCTTCCGGTACATGACCGCCAATCAAGCACTTTATTGCTTACTGTTTTCTTACAAAACTTTCATATGTTAGTCGCGACGGATATAAGTGACCTACCATTTACGTCTACTGATACGTAAGTAAATGGAACGATGAAAATATTATATACTTAAACAAAGTTATATTAAATGTGGCTGCAACCACTCAAAAGGTATGACGAAAATCTTGAATAATGCCTTAGTTTGTGGATTTACTAGATTATTACTATTCAAATATCTTCGCTCAAGGATATAAAAACTATTTAATTATCTATAAATACAGAAATAAAATTTAAAAAACAATATTATATGAACGATGCGGGGATTGCCGACCAACCAACTGAGCACTGGTTAGAGCACTGGCACGGAACGCCGGCGGTCGTGGGTTCGAGTCCCGCATCGTTCATATAATTTTATTTGTGTATTAATCCTAGAAGTGAGGGTTATCACTTTAAAAACAAAACAAATTGTTTATCTATAAATAATACAGTCATATCTGAATGAAAGTAACTCATTAGTAACTTTAGTTAGAGTTCAGTATTTTTATTGAAAGTAATATATGAGATATCTAATAGAGCCATAGTGTCGTATAAAGTTCGGAGCTGCTTTTATAAATTCTATTTTCTGATAAGGAGTAATTTTTTTTCTAGATTTAGGATTGAAAAACGCTTAAATCTTAGGAGCCGTTGGGAGCACAACTTGTTTGCGCTAGCGCGCCTGCTCCTCAATACGCTATATCTAAAACATAAGATGTGGAAATATCGAGGCTACTAGCTACGGAACTAATGCCCTTACTTTAGGCAGGGCACGTTCTCTTCCTTAAGGTATACTTTAAGACACCCCACACTGATGCTGGCAATAGCCTCCCATTTCAGTAGGATGTAGGTCTTAAGTGGCTGGAGTAAGAGTATCATGGCTGTAAAGTGAATGTCAAATATATTCTTAATGTTCTTCAATATTATGTCATGTCATAGGTCCAGGTTCCGCAAATATTCAAATCGTGTCGCGGTGTTTGTTACCAAACTCCTCCGAAACGGCTAAACCAATTTGTATGAAATTTTGTGTGCATTAGGTCTGAAAATCGGCAAACATCTATTTTTCATACCCCTAAATGATAAGGGTGACCCGACCCACCCCTAAATAGTTTATTTTAATTTTTTGACAATTTTTTTTATTTTTATTGTTTTATGATTCAACATTAAAAAATACATATAACTTTAATTTTCCCCTGTTTACGAGAAACCCCTATTTCATCAGAATCTAATTAATTAATCTAATTCAGTTACGATTATTGTAATTTTTGGAGTCGGTGTCATCCAAGATAGGTTTGTTACTACATACATAGTTGAGATGTGCTTGAGTCGTGAGGGGGCGAGAGGCGAGAGCGGGTCGCGGGGGAAGGACACCGATTCCAAAAATAACAATAATTGTAACTAGAATTACATTAATTAATTGGATTGTATAAAAATACGCAATTATTTTTATAATTTTTAGTGCACATTATATCTATTGTTTTGGAATAGTGTATTTGAAGTCGGTTGTTTTTTTTTTTGTATCGTAATTTTTATATTATTCTGAGACTTAAGGTGTTAAGTTGCATTTGCCCAGTATTTCACTAGCTATGGCGCCCTACAGACCAACACACAATAATGCTAATCCATTCACGGCAGAAAAAGGCGTCGTACGACCTTGTGGTACCCTTATGGGTGCACAGGATGACGGCTAGAATAATCTAGCGTAAAGGTGCCCCCACTGGTAAAGAAATAAATAAGATTATTGTACTGAGTGAATTAATATGACACTGGTTTAATACTGGTAACACAACACTCAATGTGTGTTTGCAGATGTCTTCGCTCAATTTGTAACCCACTTCTTGAATGCTTCAATTACATTGCAGGCAATAAACATGCACGTCCGAAGTAAATCCATCGAACAGCATTATATTACAAATATTGCTTAGTAGATTAAATTAATTGTAATAAAACCATGTGTTGCCTTTAGTAAGGCAGTACGCGGGTGACCATTGATCGGGCCGGTCCTGGTTACCATTGACCATTTGCCTATAACCATTACAGGACTGGTCCGAGTAACCATTTTAACCAATTAATAGTAGAGATCCGCGTACTCACCAGTAGAACCATTAGTTATAGTTATTTACCAAGTGTCATAGATTAATTTATTATTATTATTGATGCAGTACGCGAGTAACTATTGATCGGTCTGGTCCTAGATAACATTAACCCGATTAATCCGATTCCAAATATTCATTAATGAGCTATTTGTATTTGCCATATACAGGGTGCTATAGAGACGGTAGATATTATATACTTCTTTCAACAGCTTAATAATACTCTATTGCCATTGTGCCACTGTTGATTATATATATAATTCTTCTGTACGTGTGTTGACAGTGAACTACTCCTAAGCGGCTGGACCGATTTGAATGAATTTTTCTGTGTGTTTTCAAGTGGATGCGTGGATGATTAGATTCACAATTGAACTAACTCCTATGGCTGGACTGATTTTGATCATTTTTTAGATTCTCAATACAGTCCATATATAGCCCCCCTGCGTATGTCAGTGATCTCCTAACGGCTGGAACGCTTGTACAGAACAACGTCTGTGGAGTCCGCTTACTTAAATATTTGATAAAAAAAATATTGACCCATTTTTTCCCAAATTAGGTATGCCTATACTCGGCATAGCTTGCACTTTACAAGATCACAATAGATCACATTGGTCGCTGGGTTACAGTACTAAAGCCGCATTTCCATGGGAGCAAAATATCGACTCGGTTACAAACATCCATATTAATCGTAACAACTGGTCGACTTAGTTGTGGACAGAACAATACTAGGGTAGAAGTAATATTATTAGGACACAATTTCAGACCATTGTATAAAATTTTATCCATTTACAGCCATAAATCTAGTGTTGAAATGGGTTAAAACATTTTTTTTGTAGAGGTAAGGGGTAAATATTGGGAAGTTTTAAGAAAAAATCCAAAATAATAGCCCCAGCAAAACAAAATATAACTTTTATCAGTAGAACATCTTCGTGAGAAACAGCCGGTGTAAACAATATGTAAGAAAATGCGGTGTGGTGGGGGAGAAGACACTTGCCGGCGATCACTACGTTAGTGCCGGTAGAGCAGTCAGGGTTGGCACTACTGAATTATCAAATAATAATCTATATATATAAAAGAAAATGTATGTTTGTATGTTCCCTAAAAACTCCTAAACTATTCGACCGACCTCAATGAAATCTTTTGTAATAGATTCTTTGAAGTTCAAGGAAGGTTTACATATATAATTTATATGGCAAAACAACGTTTGCCAGGTCAGCTAGTAATAAAATAACTATGTATCAATCTGGCTACTTATTAATTAGAAATTGTTATTTTCAAATATAAGTTAAATCTTTAATTAGTTTTAAATATCTTATTAAACGTATCCAAACGTTTTTAGTTTTCTTTAGTGTTAATTCCGCCACTATTTGTCTTTAAACAATTCGACACTTGTTTCGACTCTACAAGAGGCATCCTCAGGAGATGTTTACTCACCAAACTTTGGCACGAGACTCAACTAAACTAAAGAAAACTCAAAACATTTGGGTAATTATGCATTTCCGCAAAGTAACGCCTAATTCTATAAATTTTATTAAACGTTTACAAAAGTCAGAGAAGTTTGAGTGCGTCTCCTACATTTTTATATTCATATGTTAGGGAAGCTACAAACAAAAAAGATCGATCGATAATTTGTTTGAAGAAGCGAAGTTGGCATCGCTTTAATAAGCCTATCACACTAAGCTGCGAAAAAAAATTGTTCACTGTTCAACCTCTCCCACTCAGCTATGTATGACGTTTTTAATAATGAATTTATGTATCAAAGCTTAGTTAATTTATACGTCTTCATAGAGCCTCTTGCTGTTAGGCAACGCATGACAACTGGCCAGGTTTATTACTTAAGTGTGCGTGACAGCTACGTCTTACACTCGCCATTTGTTAAGCATTTTGTTTTAGTGTGAGTGCGTTGCTGAAAATAGAGATTAACAACAGTTGGAGCTATTTTTACGGCGTGTCTCTTCTTTCTTAATTTTAATTTCATCTTAATTTCAAAATTATCTAAGTATCGAAGTAAGCTATCTGTAGTTCTAAGTAATAGTTAGTGCACCTACTCTCTTGTATTTGCCTATTTATATATACAGATCTATAATTGTAGAAAAAATGTCTGTATATTTCTGCAATTGACTTGAAGATATATTGTTGTCTAAAATCCTAACAGCATTTAACAAACCACGGTGTGCGGTCGTTTCTAGAACAAAATACCCTCATGTGGGAATACATTGTTAGCGTCAAACCATATTTTACATTTGCAGCAAGAATTTGGCCGAAGTTAAAACCACAATTGTACGCTGGCTTCAAATGTGTTATGAATGTGATGCAATTGTTCGAATATCTTTCGGCGATGCTTGTGGTAATATGCACGACATAAGGACTTTGAAAATAAAAACAAATGAAAACTGTTTATTTGAGTCAAAATGTTCAGAAAATGGAGCCTTTTGATGTTCAATTTATTAATACTATATTTTATTAAGTAGAGATTCGCCGTCAACTTTTTAAATATTTTGTAATTATGAATATTATTGTAATATAACAATATTATTAATATTATATAATTTGTGAGCAGTAATGAAATCATCCGCGGGGCATTTGCTGGTCTTAATATACCAGCTGTTTTAGAGCCAAATGGTATTTTTACCCGCCACGATGGCAAACGTCCTTGGGCACGAGGAAGGGCGCTGGCGTGGGACGCGACTTGCGTCGACAATCTGGCTCCTTCTCATGTCCAAGTTACGTCAGTTGGTGCTGGGGCTGCTGCTTCGACTGCCGAAGGCAGCAAACGTCGCAAATATGGCGGTCTCTGTGAGTCTAACATCTTTGTGCCGTTTGGTGTCGAGAAACTGGGACCGTGGAGCCCGGAGAATGAACAGTGTACTATCTACGCGCCTCAATAGGGCTACCGGTAGCCCAGGTGCTGGCAGCTATTTCGGTCACCGGATCAGCCTTGCTATCCAACGTGGTATCGCTGCCAGTATTCTTTTGCCACTTCCCCGTGATGATAGTTTTAATTTAATGTAATTAGTATTGTTAATATAATTATAAGATTTCTTTTGTTTGACTAAAAATAGTATCTTATGAATTATCAGTTTTACATAAATAACGCACGTATACTTCATGTGTACACGGCAATTTTACAGATGAGTTTACTTTTTTTTAAGAGAATCGTGTCATGGTAAAATAATATGTGTAGGTTCCACAAAACATCTGAGGTAACGAGTTTCTGAGGTTAAAGTGCACAAACGCACAGACAATTGACGAACAAAAAAATGTACACTAATTTTGACACTTTGACAAACGTAGAAAAAAAAGTGTATCGCGGTGAATACAAGTGGAAACTGACGGTGCGGTGGGACAGAAGACACTTGCAAGCAATCACTTGGTGGGTGGCAGCAGTGCACTCAAATTCAAATTTTAAATTTTAATTTAAATATTTTTATTCAAAATAGGATATTTTGTTTCCGATAGCATTCACCAAAAATCACTAAGGCGTAATATTTCCGAACGACTCCTGGCGACTGAACCAAAAAAATTGCAAAAAACCTGGCTTCATAAATCCTCATATTCGAAGCTAATTCCATCTTTAGTTACTTTATTAATGACGTACTTCTTAATTTTATTATCATTTCCATTAATTACAATTAGCAGCACTACTATTGCGTTCGTCACGTCGAGATATAAGATGTTAAGTAGCATTTGCCCAGTAATTTCACTAGATAGGGCGCCCTTCAGATAGAAACACAATAATGCTTACAGATAACTGCTTCACGGCAGAAAAAGGCACCGTAGTAGGTACCCATAATCTAGCCGGCATCTTATGAAAGGGGCCTCCCACAGGTAAAAACTCTTTATATAAGCATAATTATTAAAATGAATCTTACAGGTATAGGTAAAACTCATATGGATTTAGTATAGTAATAGATAAGAACCATAAAAAATACCGTAATTCAATTCAAGGCAACGTTAACGTCCATAAAACAATTTATTACAAGTTCTCCTTGAGGGATACGAAACTTCGCGTGGATTATAACTTGCCGAATTTTTGTACACAAACATTTTCATGTCGAATTTTGGAAATTGGAAACCTAAATAGGATTCAGGAACACAAACGAAGTTTTTGTAAGCCTCTTATGAAAAGTAAAGCCTAATAAGTAATGTATAAGTTGAACATTTTCGCAATAAATAGGCGACACTGCTACGTGAGTGTCGGTAAAGCAGTTAGGGTTACCAGTTCTGAGTTATTAATCAGTAGAAGACGTTCTTCACGATAAATGGCGACGCAGTTGAGAAGGGGTGGTGCTGTAGTGGCAGAGGATGTTTACCGACGATAACTACGTGAGTAACGGACAAGCAGTCAGGGTTACCACTTCTGAGTTACTAATAAGTAGAACATCTTCGTGATAAATAGTCGACACATTTGCGACGGGGTGGTGCGGTTGTCGGTAAAGCAGTCAGGGTTGGCACTTCTGAATTATTAAATCATAATAACTTAGTAATAAAATAATAATTTCTCCGCCTATTAATTAATTATAAATTATTTCGATGACAAATCTTATTACTATATTTACAAAATATAAATATACAAATATATTATAGGTTTGTCATACATTCATTTAAGTTATAGAATGGCTGATATGTGGGTTATTTATAATTGTTTTTATTTACAGTAAATTATTTTTAAATTGCTAAGTCAAATGTCAAATTTATTTCTATTTCTTAGGTTTCATGTAAAAATTTAATAGGTAAGCTACTGAATTTGATGATTCTAAACTGTTTTTATTTACCTATACATATAAATAAAATTGGAGTGTCTGTTTGTAATATTGAAATATCATTTTTTTTTTACACTTTTTGTCTGTCTGTCTGTCTGTCTCGGCTAATCTCTGAAAGGGCTTTACCGATTTTGACAGGTCTTTAATTGGCAGGTAGCTGATGTAATAAAGAGTAACTTAAGCTACGTTTATTTCAGAAAAAATCTTTTATTTTAGAAAATAAAGTAATGTTGCAATGTCCAAGAAACGGTCTAACTCTAAAAATAATTCAAATTTATTTCTATTTCATAGGTTCATTTAGTGACTTTAAAATAAAAAGGCATTAAAGTCACAGAAATTTACGTGTATCTTATAGATATTTATTTATTTATTTATTTATTCGGTAACACAACACACACAATCGCACACTAATACATTAACTACTTACAAAAAATTAAACCTTGAGTACCTGGACGACCGATGGACTTATATCATACAACTTCAGTTATATTAGTTAATGCGTCATACACACAACGTCTAGACACTTCGGATCTCAATGGATTTGACAATTGGATCACGTAGAGTTGGAACTTGAAATGTTCTCAGAATACGACTTCTATTTACTAAACTGTGTCTGTTACCCTGTTTGGAAAAATAATTTACATTGATGATATCTTGAATGTTAATAACATGAACGTTAAATGCGCTATTATTCCATAATATGGTTGTATTTTTTATGTATTAAATATCTTTTCAACATCAATGTGCATTAAGTAGAAATCACTTATTATATAAAAATCAGGAAAGAGGTTTAATGGAGAGGAGCCTTTAGGTTTGCCTAGAACTCTTATTTATAAATAAAAGAGTTCAAGAAACAAAATCAAAGGATGACTATTCAAGAAACCATTTTTATTTTCAGTCTAAGACCTGGACATATGTTTCTACTCTACACGAGGCATGTTCAGGAGCTCTTGACTCTCAAAACGAACGAGAGTTCTCTCGTTCCTGTATATTCAAAGAGCTTGTAAATTATTAGTGAATATTAAAATTTAGGTTGATTCATTTTCAAAATAATTATCTGAAAAGGATTCTAAAATTATCTCTTTACTTAACAAATAACATATGTAAGAATAACTCGTTAAGACTGCGACAGAAATAATATATTTCTCGCGGCATTTACGTGAATTTAGATACTGTCAGAACTGGATTAACCAATAACTTCTCACTTCTGACTTTACAGAAACTATGATTTAGTAGATTTTATAGTTCAAGGATAGCCAGCTCGTTGAAAACAGACACTGTGGCTATAACATTAATTATCTTGACACAGCGTTACTTGAATCTGCAGCCATTTAAGTGTGAATGTGCAGTAAAGCGTAGAGATTATTAATCTTAATAAATCTCTGCTAGGGTTGATATCCACGATGCATGGCACTAAACGATTTAATCATTAACTTTTTGTCTTCTGACGTAGTTCGTAGCCCGTAGCGCGTAGCAGGGTGTTTTCTATTATCTAGCTCATAGCCACACGTGTTGTTTTGAGCATTTAAAGCTGTGTTTATTTTTATTAACTTTACATAATATCAATTACTTAGATAATTAATGGTATTTACATTTCTCATTCTATCTATTTCATTTATTGCATCAATATTTGAAGGTTTCTACCAAGTCAAGTTCTTCAATTTTAAGGCTTGATAAAGCCCGAATCTATCTTTGTCTTTTTCTTGCGATCACTGCGGTTACTACGCGTTCCTCTGCCGCTTGTTTTAATGGACCTGCTTACCGGACAATTCTATTCCTTTCATTTCTTGTAGTTCACCTTTCCTTCTCTCTTGTTCACTCTATCAATATTTTGCCTACGTTTTCTCGCTGTTTGACCACTGCTAAACTATTTTTTTTTCAAATGTTGTCGCTTCTCGACATCGCCTTCACTAGCAATCTTCTGCTGTCGTTTCGATTTATCTTTCTCTAAGTGACTTTTCTTAGTGTTGTAGTTTCTTTTTCATTCGTGTAATTCCCACGAGTACAATGACGGTTAGTCCCTTGTAAAGGGTATAAGGTCTTCTGTACATCAGGGTTCGCCCTGGTATCCCGAGGTACAACATTAGCGAAATGACTTTTGTTAATTATATCACAGATTGGGAATAGAGCGACCACCCTCAGGCTATTTAATAATGAATTTTTTGTACGATATAATGAAATTTTAAAAGAAGAAGTCCGCTGAGTTTCTTGCTCTCGTTCTTCTCAGGTCTACGGTATGCTCTTTTGAATGGGTGGTAGTTTTTGACGTTCTATAAGCGATTTTAAATCTTATTTTGATCAAAATTGATATGCTAAACTGTGCTATTAAAAATAACAGATAATTAAATGTTTACGACTATCACAATCTAGAATCAATTTGCCTTGTCGTTAAGATATTCTGCAGTTTAGTAATAAGATTAACAGCAGAACCCTTTATAATAAAACTTATTTCGACATAACTTCTGAACGTAGATTCAAACGTTATTATAAAAAAAACATAAGCTCATATTTTCTCTCTCAATTCCTATCAAAATACATACGACAAAATAGTTGGTAAGTTGAAGCTTAAGGTCATCTTAACATGGTTGAAGCAACTAAAATCACAAACTCTAGGGCAGTGTTAGAGACATTGCATTGTTTGCACACAATCTTATCTACAATGCAAATCGCCGCTCTGTATTGATGGCTCTCGGAACATGGTTCTTTGTGGGATATTGTTGTGCTGCATTTGGTATTCGAGATATTGGAGAGAATATTTTCTATTATTAGACTCACAAAGACATTGTTCTGATAATATAGAAAGATAGATTATAAGCGTTGGTTTTTTTCGTGACAATAAAAGACGAGACGAGCAGGACGTTCGGCTGATGGTAATTGATACGCCCTGCCCACTACAATGCAGGATTCTTGAATGTACCAGAAATTCTGAGCGGCACTACAATTGCGCTCGTCATCTTGAAACATAAGATTTTAAGTCTCATTTGCCTAGTAATTTCACGTTAAATTAGTTCTCAGTCAAGCTGTTTAGTAGGTAGGCGCTTTTTCAAAGTTCTGTCACCGTTGTAGTTATTTATTCTAGGTATCTTGGACTAGGTAACTTACCAGCGGACATCGACCGCGTAACGTGATTTTGCATAACTTGGCTTAAGTAACATAAAATATAAAATAATAGATCTTGGCGCAAATATATTATAGAATTGCTTTGCATTGTTGTCACTCAATTTTCAAATCAATGTCAAATCATTAAAAACAAAATCACACAAATTAAAGTGTAACCTACTCTTGGAGTTTTCCGTTTTCAAATAACGTGCTTATTTTTTCAATAATTCTATATACAATAGCCAGTCCAGAAATCTTCAATTTGGTCCATGTATTTTGAATAACGGAGACAACGGAGTCGTAGTAAAAAGTTTAGATATTGGGGTTGTAGCGATTATATTTGAAGATCAATTGTGCCCCCTGCCAATGGTGTGGAAGTCTGTAATTACGGACCGTACTTTTGCCTTGCTGGGGTTTTTAATCTCATCCTATTTCTCACGTTAATGTTATGGTTTGTAAACTGGCTCTATTACAGTCCAGTACAGCCCTGTTTCATAGTGACCAATGTGATCTATTGTGAAAGCCACAGTTAACTATAGCTTACTACTAAGATTGATTCTTTTCATGATATCACGTGGAGTGTGTTCTCTTCTTTAATTTTTTTTTGCTTCAAGGCATCCCAATATAACACTCATAATGGCATTACACATCAGATATGTTTTAAGGCCTCACAGCAAAATCTGAACAGGTTGGAATCACTGGGACCAATTTTGGCCATTCATCTTACAATGGTCAGATAGGAGGTCAGTATGCGTTTGTAATTGCCTCCTAACCATATTTATGTTTAATTTGGCACACTTTCGCTGTTAACTAACAGGAGACCTAGAAACAGCTTGGCTTAGATAACCTAGTATCAAGGTTTCTTAAGAATCTGCCAATCAGAGTTAATGATAATATAATAATTGTAGTTAATAAATCATTGTATTTGTTGGATGCAATTACTAATTATGACAAATGAGACTGGGCAAATGAGACTTAACTACTTATGTCTCAAGGTGACGAGTGCCGCTCATAATTTTTGGGTTTTTCAATAATCCTGAGCGGCACTGCAATATCAATTACCATCAGATGAACGTCCTACTCGTCTAGTCCCTTATTTTCATAAAAAAATAGTTACATGTAAAATATCCGTTTAAATGTTTAATGGTGCTGTTTACTATAAGAGCTAGTGTAAATAAGTGTGTTGACAAAGTGGGGGCAACAACATCCGAGTCGCCCTCCTGTTCCGCTTCGACAATTTGCACACAGACCCGATTCAAGTTTAATTGAGTTTCTTGTTTACCTACTGAACATAGTCACCTTCATTGATATGTAAAAATGTTAATAGCTTCATTACAATACGAAATGCAATATAATTACAATGACTAATTTATTTGAATTTATTTATTTGAAATTGGCATTTTATTATCAATTACTTTTTTTTTATATTTTCCATAGATTTGAAATATACTAGGGGATAAACCACTTGGACCTGGGACTAGATTGTGATTATTTTATAGCGATAGAAATGACTGTACAATATTGCATATTCTTATTGAAAAGAGCGCAAAAAAGTTTCCGAAGCGGTAGTATTATCTAGTAGTTATTAGAAATGGCATCAAAAAGAATTCTAAAGGAATCAATTTTGAGAAAATAAATGCCTTTTGCCTTTTTGCCTTGCCTTGACAGCCCGACATTGCATTAACAATTATATTTGTCGATGTGTGCGTTAGCTATGGGTATAATATTCTCAATACTGACGAGTTATCGTTTCGACTACTAATAAATCCCTACTTATTAAAACTTTTGTGAACTAGTAGGTACCAACACCGACAAAAACGTGAGTAAAGCCTTATTAATAGATAATTGTAATCCTTACTTACTTGGCAACAATTAGTGCTACCATTTCCCACAGTCCAACTAAATTAATTCTTCTTTATTGCATTCCAACTTCCAATGTATCGACTTGAAATAGACGGACAACTCAGTCGCTCGATACTTATTTCTTCGTTAATTAAAAAACTTCAGAACACTTCCAATATTCCGAAGCATTTTTCCTCAAACTGCTTGAAGTATTTATTTAACAACTTATTTGGATCAATACAAAAGAATTTTTAAGAGCCGCTGTTAATTAATTTCGGCAGATTGGAGAAATGTAATTATAATTGTTAATTTCAATGTTGTCTATTGAATTTGTAATTGTTTGGATTCTTTAAATTATTGTTTGCAAATTAATTATAACAGATTTAAAAATACAATTTGATTCATAGCAAATAAAGACATCGCCTGTATAAAATTGCTATGTTTTGTTTTACACTTTTATTGCCTACACTTGCATTGGAGAAAATATTAATGAATAAATTAAGAAGTATAAAGAATATAAGTAATATTATTTGATGAAAACAAAATGGCCGCGTTGAATGAAAAAATGAGCCCGCTGGGTAAATTGCAAATATTTCCACGTCTTGTATTTGTTATTCGAGTATAATGAGGGCTTGAAACTAATGCTTAGTTAATTGATTCCGATGTGGCAACTAATTCGCTAACCATGCGAGACCGTATCAGAAATGAGGAGATCCGTAGGAGGACTCAAGTGATCGATACGATTGCGAAGCTGAAGTTGCAGTGAGCAGGGCACATAGCTAGAAGGACAGATATACGTTGGGGCATTAAAGTCCTCGAATGGCGACCACTGGAGGAGGCAGTGTTGGTAGGCCCTTCTAAATATGGACCAATGATTTAGTGAAGATTGCCTAATAGGTTGACTAGGGCAGCGCAGGGCCTAATGTCGTGGAGATATTTGAAGGCCTTTGTCCAGCAGTGGACGTCTTTCGGCTGAAGTGAACGAACTTTAGTCAAAATGAGAACCATGAAACGTAATTTGTACTTATGCTTTCAGTTTGAATATATTGCTTCATCCCAAATTACATGATTTTAGATCTACAGAAAGAAAGCAAGTTAAGCAAAGTCAAAGGGCCGCATAATGTATGTAAAATTAATTATTGTATGTAAAAAAATTTTCGACTTAAATTGGATAATTATAGAATGATAATTTTTTATATTAAAATATGAAATGAAATGAAATGAAATATATCTTTATTGCATACCACAAAATAATGAAACATAACAAAAATCGAGACTACAAAAAGCAATAGGCGGCCTTATCGCTTAAGAGCGATTTCTACCAGGCAACCTATAATGAATCAGTTATAGTTGAAAAGATAACAGAAGGTGGTGTTATCGATATGCATATAATTTAAACATACAGTAAATAATTCCAAGAAAAGAACTAGTATTGAAATTGTCACAGTAATAAATAATAATTATGGAGCATTGTTTTGAAAGATTGGAGAGTTTGAGCCTTTCTGATTTCAGAGGGAAGAGAATTCCATAGGTTAACAGCTTGCACAGCAAATGAATTGTTGAAAAAGGAAGTTTTATGAACAGGTGTACAAAGCAAGAGATTATGGACAGACCGAAGATATAGTTGGTGAGAACTTAATGCTGAAAATTTTTCCTTGAGATATATAGGAGTTTTAGGATCAAATAGGACACGATAGAGATGTATAAGTATATGGAAATTTCTACGAAAGCGGATAGGGAGCCATTTGAGCTTTTTGCGAAATTCAGACACGTGGTCATACTTACGTAGTCCAAATATAAAACGAATACACATGTTCTGCAATCGTTCAAGCTTATCCAACTGGAGTTCGGTTAAGTCGACATATGAAATGTCAGCGTAGTCAAGAATGGACAGGAGAAGGGGTTGAGCGAGTAAAGTTTTCGTGGGAATAGGAAGAAAATTTTGGAGTTTTTTTAATGAGTGAGAGGCAGCATAGAGCTTCCTACTAACTTCTTTTAATTGATGGTGCCAAGACAAATTCCGATCAATGAATACGCCCAAGCTCTTAACAGAGCAGCTAAAAGGAATAAGAGTTCCTCCTACAGAAATGGGAGGTAGATTACCCCACTCAATTTTATGGGTTAGTTGTGAGCTACCAACAATAATACATTGAGTTTTCGACGGATTCACTTTTAGTCCATGGGCAGTACTCCATTCCACGATTGTAGTTAAGTCTTTGTTAGTGTTTTTAATAGCTAAAGGCAGACCCTCGAGAGAAGATTGTGAGTATATCTGGAGATCGTCTGCATACATATGATACCAGGAAGTTAAATTTTTAGTTATAGAGTTAATAAAAATTGCAAAAAGAAGAGGAGATAGTACACCGCCTTGTGGAACTCCAGCGGAAAGGTTAGACCAGGTTGAAGTGTTATCATCAATCTTAGTCCTTTGCCGACGCCCACGTAAATAGCTTCGAAACCACCCTATCACTGTTGGAGATACGTTAATAGAACTCAACATGCTCAGCAAAATATCAAAGTCAACAGTGCAGAAGGCATTACTAAAGTCGAGTAGTGTAAGTATTGTGAGCTGTTGCTTATCCATGCCAGATCGGATATCATCGGTAATTTTTATAAGTGCAGTAGTTGTACTATGTCCTGGACGAAAACCAGATTGGAGAGGGTTAAGAACACTGTGCTTATTAATAAATATAGAGAATTGTTGATGGACTAAGCGTTCAAGAACCTTGGAAAGAAAAGGTAGTATAGATATGGGGCGATAGTCAGAAAGATTATGTGGTTTAGAAATTTTAGGTATTGGAATAACATTAGCGTCTTTCCAGGCTACAGGAAATTGGCCAGACGTTATAGAAAAATTAAGAATATGGGAGATTGTAGGAACTAGGATATCTATGATAGGAAGGATCATATTACGACTAATGCAATCACTACCAACGGCCTTAGATGTAACAGACAAAATGGTTTTTTTAACGTCAGAATCAGTGAAGGGAGAGAAGTTGAACGGTGGAAAGTCAGGGGTTGGGATTAAGGATAGGGATTTAAGCGTTTGAGCTTTAGTGTTATTGTCAAGAAAAGATGAATTTTTAGAGAAATGTTGATTAAGTTGTTCAATATTTAGATTATTGGAAACTGTATGTTGTTGCTTCCCAACTCCTAGCGTTCTTAGGAATTTCCAAACTTTACTGGTTTCGCCGTTCTCAACAGACGAGTAGATATGGCGTCGCTGCGCGTCTCTGCACATTGTATTGCAACGATTCCTTAATCTTATATACTTTTCCCGGTTAAGATCAGAGTTATTCTGCTTATAAATAGATTTAGCTCGATTTTTAGAAATTTGCAGTTTTTTAATATCATCAGTAAGCCAAGGAGCAGGTAAATGCTTTATCTTCACGGGTTTAACTGGCGCATGCTTATCATACAGCTGTATTAGCAAAGAATTAAAAATATCAACTTTATCGTTGATACTATTAGAATTAAAAATGACATCCCAATCAATAGTTTGTGCGTCTATAGAAAGACGTTGCATATCCATCCCAGAAAAATTCCGCTGCATCAGTATTTGGGGTTTACGTTTAGGGGGGCGTACTTTATAGGAGAGGAAAATGAGATCGTGGAAGGAAAAAGCATCCGCAGAGCATTGCCCATGCGAGTTTACATACTCGGGCTTAGAGACTATGATGAGGTCAAGAAGAGACGGAGTGGAGTGAGGAAAGAAGTGGGTGGCTGTAGCTGGAAGGATATGGAGATTGTAGGAATCAGTAACGGACAAAAGCTTTTTTGAACGATGGTCATCTTTAAGAAGACAGGTATTAACATCACCCATCAAAATCAAGTGATCATATAGTGGTACAAATTTCTCGAGGATATGATCAAAGGAAGAGAAATAATCGACATTAAGTGAAGGACTGTAGAATACTCCAAGAAGGATTTTTGTATGTGAAAGGATAACTTCAACAAGAAGATACTCAACTTCATTCTGTGACAAGGAATCACTAGAAGAACTTATGATTGAAAACGGAAGGTGAGATCGAAGATAGATTGCAACGCCGCCACCAACTCTACCCACACGGTCGTTGCGAAGGAGGTGGTAGCCTGGAAGGTAGTAAGAGGAAGAAGGGAGGCTAGGCTTAAGCCACGACTCAGAAATAAGTACGGCATGAACATTGCTAGAATCAAACGACGCCTGAAGGTCAAGATAATGTGCAGGAATGCTTTGTGCATTGAGGTGAACTATATTAAAGTTTTTCTGTGTGTCGGGGAAGTGATTACTGAGAGCAACGTCAATAGGAATATAAGATACACTTTGAAAACTTTCTTCACCACTAGAACCAGAAGAGACTATAGACTGAAAATCATCAAGGCTAGAGTTATGTGACATTTTGAATCTTGATAATATGTAAAAATTATCGACTGTTTATTACTACTTATACTATTACACAAAAAATAATCCTATATAAAATAATATCCAAAAGTATACCTGCAACGAGTTTCCTAAACTAAAAAATAATATACAAAAATAATTAAATTTAATTAAATGATTAACGAACCCACCCGCCAGTTGCAAGGAGAGATTAATTCACTTCTTAAAACAAACAATAATAAAAAATAAAAAAAACAAAAGATAAAGTAAAAACAATCAAAAATGAAAAAGTAACCCTTTTTTCCTTTTAGCAAAAATAAACTATCTCAAAACCCTCAAAAAACATAGGTAGGTTTTAAATAGGTAAGTTAGAGGACTAAAAACTAAGTGACTAAAGACAAAAAATTACAATAATAAAAATGAAGTACATATACAAATTAAAAGAATAAAAATAATATAAACTATATCTATGAAGCTGTGTTGAGATAGACTTGTAATTTTCACGTAAATTATTATAAAAAAGAAATAAAGATTGCGCGCCTCCATCTGAGTACTCCATTTTTATGCTGTACAAATTTTATTTACGGTGAAAACATGATGCAGTAATTAAAACATAATATTTTTAATACCTTGACCCATATTAAGGGTGAGAAAAAATAAATAATAAAATAATAAGTGGCGCTATCTTACAGCTTCAATAACTTAGCTTACTAATCATGTAATTCTATAATCTAATTCTAATAATCTATAAATGCCAGCGCAGTGATGACCAAAAGCCTTGTATCCAAAGCAGTTATTTAGTCTGCGGCTGGTATGTCAAATGTCATAGCTGTCATTAGATGACAGTTGTCACGTACATCTGCCAGTCAACACAAGACACTACAGTCTACACAAATAACAATGGTAATTTAATAGGTACCTATTATGTAACAACTACAGTTTTCATTTTCTAGTATCAACAACGGAATTTGATTTATTACACTAAAACTACAGCTTATTAAATATATTATACACAGGAAAGAAATAGCATAGGCAATATACAATATAATAATTATGTAGTATGACATTTATACTGTGTAACAATTGAAAATGTTTGAAATATAAGCTGCATTTAGTAATATCAAATTATCAAATTTTATGGAAAATTGTTTATTTAAAATGTTTAATAAATAGCATTTAATAGTTATATGATGTTCGATTTTATTTTTGGTATTAAAAAACAGAACAGGAGGTAAATGAATACTGCAGGCTTGTTACCAAACTATTAAACTATAACACAAATGTTACAATGTGGTGCATTACAAGTTAGGTATATGCATTCTTTATATATTATCTTAATTATCAACACAGGATGGTTATGAAATTTTGTAATAAGTTATAAATACTAAATAAAAAAAGGTTTAATTCATATACATAACATAAAGATTCATACTAGGATAGCTTAGTCTTTGTGGTAGTGACATAGGTAATTAGAAGTTACAAAAAGCTTACAGTTAACTAAACCTATGAATTGTACAAGTTATTTAAAGGTTACATTACCTTAAAATACTTACAGATTAATGATACCTATTACTTATTTTTGGCCGTTCTTTTGGACCTGGAGGTGAGACTGGCAGTACCCTGAGTCAGAGGCTTAGATGTCTGTTTAGATGTCTGTGGTATGCTGTGTAGGTCAGCTTTCCACTCAGCTCGGTGATGTGAACCATCTGGGCCTATAATATGTATGCATCCATCCCTTGTCCAGCACTTGTTTATGCCGAATCTCTGCCTTGCCTCCATAAATAAGTTATGACGACTCTTTGTTAAAAACTCTGACACAGTTAAACCGCTGCCCTTAAATCCAGTTTTGGAGAACCAAACCTTATCCCGCAATGCTACATCCGCAAACTTTACCACTATAGGACGAGGTTTCTTTTCGGAAGGACGTCCTAAGCGATGGGATGACTTGATGGAAGCAACAGAGAATCCAGTCACACCAAGATGTTCCACCAATACTTTACAAACACGTGAAGTAACATCTTCCGACTTATCTTCGCTGACTCCGTGCACTAGTAGCATTTTGCGCCTTCTACGCATCTCCAGACGATCAACCTCTATACCAAGGAACTCCACCTGTCTCTGCAAAGTATTCATGGCAGAAAGCACAAAGGTCCTGAAGCTGTTAAACTCTGCAGCCAAGAATGTGTTTGTAATGGGTCCATTATCTAGGCCCTGCTGGAACTCGCTCATCTTCTGTTCGAACATTTCAGCCATGGCGTTGAGCGAGTCTTTTAATGCATCCATGATGACTGGTGATACGTAGTGATCGGAACAAAGGGATATTAAAGAAGTGAACTTAATTGACTTTCACTAGGAGAATAAGTACTGTCTGGTGGGTACTATTTATCACATTTATCACACTTAACACTAAATCTACTAAAATAATAGTATAAAATTACTTTTTTTAATTTTAAGATGATTGAAAATACGGAGCTCTTTAAAAACAGTGTTAACTTTTTTCACACCTACCCTCAGAAAAAAAATATTTTAAGTTTAGAATAAGTGAACTCGCTATTCCTCACATAAACAATTAAGTTTCATGAGGATGGCTTAAATAGTTTATAAGTTTGTCTGCTGTATATTTTGAACAATAAAAAATCAGGTTTATCTTTAAAAACTTGATTTTCACACAGCTCTAGTGAACCGCAGACCTGAATATGTGGCTTTTGAAATTGATATCTCCTGAGAAATAGGATATTAACATACAGACGGACAATCAAGACAAATGGGGTGGTCAGAACTGTATTAGAAAACGTGGCTTCTTGTTGCGGAGCTGTCAGTAACATGTGTCGCTTCACTGAACAACACAACCTTTTCACGCTCTGTGAACACGATAATGGAGCATCAACTTGGAAACTTTCTCGCCGGCTATCTTCACTAGACTTTACTTCATTAAAGATATAAAAATACTATGACATTGACCTTGCGGGTAGAACAAAATAAAAAAATAACGTTTTGATATAAACCCAAAAAATAACTGAGTGTGGTTAAGACTACATGACGTATATAATAATATTAAAATAAAAAATCTATATTCATAGCGTTATAATTTTAACAATCATCATCATTATCATCAGCCAGAAGACGTTCACTGCTGGACAAAGGCCTCCCCCAAAGATCGCCATGACGCTAGGTCCTGCCCTCGTCCAACCTATTCAGGCGATCTTGACCAGATTATATGTCTATCTGTACTACTAAACTACGGGCCTACTAAAACTGTGTCTTCCGATGTCACCATTCGAGGACATTACTGCCCTACCGGTCCTTTATGCCCTACCACTAAAGTTTCGCAATCATTTACAATATGTAATTATAATTGGGTATACTCTAAGTAATCGCGCTCCTATAGTCAACTCAACCCAACCTTACTCGAGTAAGCTTTAATAAGTCCAGCGCGACAGCTCAATCATAAAAGGCTGATATCTTCTCAAAACTGATTCTTTTAGATTTCTTTTTGATGTCATTTCTAATATACTAGATACTACTACCGATTCGGTCACAAATGGCGCTCTGAGAGAGAATAAGCGGCGCAAGAAACTCTCCCAAAATTATTTTTTTGCGCTCTTTTTAATGATATATACAATATTTTCATTACCCACAAAATCAAGTGCTTACCGTGCCGTATCTATTCACTTAAAAAAGCTTTATAACGACAAAAACTTTTTATTTTTCTTTTATTTAAATCATATAGAAAGACCAACAGCGTAGAATAATTTTAATTAAAACAAATATAGGAACAAAAAGCAATTTTAAATATAATATGCAGAGATCATTCTATAATTTTTTAATATTTGCATGACCCTCTCTTAGTAATACGATTTTAGTTGCCCGTCTAATTCAGACCCTAAAAATTTAAGTAAGACTTAACGAATTTAGGTTTCCGTACTGATAGGATTACAAGAAAACAGACAAAATTAAACGTTATTTTTTACAAATAAAATTTGAAAACAAAATTTTACGAACGATGCTGGTCTCGAACCTGGGACCTATCGCGCTCCGTGCGAGTGCTCTTACCAACTGATCCAACCGTGCGAGTGACATATGGTTAATAAAATCTTGTATGCTTTGTTCAACTCTCAGGTTGTGGTTCCATCAACAGTTGGCTACAGTTTCAAAACTTGAGAGTTGAACAATGCATACAGGCTTTTATCAACCATACGTCACTCGAACAGTTGGCTCAGTGGTAAGACCGCTCGCGTAGTGGAAAATTTGATTTGTGTAATAAATTTAATCTCAGAAGTGAGTGTTATCACTTTAAAACTTAAGAAATTGTTTTATTATACAAAAAGTATTAAACAGTACAATGTATCCCCTTGCTTTTTTATTGATGGTGCGTGATCCCCGCGACCATTGTAACACCAGATGAATCACAAGAGAATTGCTCAAAAATTAAAGTAATAAAAGTCATTTACTTATCTCCAACATCAGTTTTCTTCATAATCATTATTTTTACGTAATCACCGTCGCTCTCTCAGAAAGAAGCAATGTCGCAAGATGCAACCCGAATCTTTTCCCCCCGAGGGAGCAAACAGGGAAATTAAGGCAGCGTTCGTAAGAAACGTTTTCGGTCGACCGTTTTTTCTCAGACTTTATTTGCAAATACGAATACCATGAAAAAGTCTTTTCATTTTTTAGTTGGTATTATTGGTAACAGAATTTTAAGAATCGTATCAGTAAATCCAAATATCCCCCTACAACCCTTACCTCTTTATAATATTGGTATATATTATTTTCAATTTTCATTTAACGATACGCCCATGCACACATTTTTCTATAGGCTTTATATGGATGAATAGATAAGTATTTGATGCTTGTATTCCATGCGTTATTTATTCTTGCCAGACCTGGGAACTTACAGACAAACAAGAAAAACAATTAAGAGTATGAAAGAAGTGTTTTAGGTATTCGATTAAAGGACAGAATAAAACAAGACGAGATAAAAAGCAAAACCAAGTTTAGAAATGTGATTAATTTTAGCAAGAGATAAAAATGGAAATGGATATGACACATACTTAGAGATAAAGGAGTTTATGGATATAGAAAGTTATAGAGTGGATACCATGTAACAAAAAAAAGAAGATGAGGAAGACAGTTTAAAAGATGGGAGGATGATCTACTTAGTATAGCTGGCCCCTTGTGGCGTAAGTATGGCTTGACATAGAAAGGAGTGGAAGATACTAGAGAAGGCCTATGACCAAAGACAACCTGTATAATAAACATACTCGTTGCTAATTTATATTGTTGAAATTTAAAACATTGTAATACAGCAATTGAGGCTAATATTATTATAACGCTGACCTGAACGTAATCCAAAATATAAAAAAAACATGATCAGACTAAAATGGAACGTAATTAGGGCATTAGCAAAGGCTTCACGTATTACTCGATTAAGAGCTCACGATTGTCTAGCTTCAATTTAAAAGTGTTATTATGCGCCGTCCCAGAGGTCGCTGATAAACACCTGGGGCCTGGAGTACTTTATCAGGTAACATTTAATTACCAGAGATACGTAAGGGTTACATGACGACAGGGCTATCAAATTACTACAATTTTTTAGCTTTCAAGCTGTCTTTATGATAAATAATGGGGCATAATTTTTCGTAACTGTAATATGGTCTACTTAAAATTTAAAGTATTTATATATTTATTTATTAGGTTTATTTACGATCACAATAATACACACAAATATGAAAAGTAGAACTAGGAACTAAATGGAGTGATTGCTTACAAATAAACACAGCATGCAAAAATAATTTTAAGTATTATACAGAATAAATTAAGAATTAAACAGATTTTTTTCAATTATTAAATGAGTAGTTTACTACGTTACATAATCTATTAAAAATGATAATTAATTATTTTTATCACAATAGATCACATTGGTCGCAGTGAAACAGGACTGTATTACCTGTATTAAAGCCACTTTACAAACCATAACCACTATTATTGGTTCTAAGCTATGTCTATATATATTCAAGCAGATCTTGGGCTTTCGAACTGATTAGCAGGTGCTACAACATAATTGTGTAGCCGCTACGACGTAGCAACAGATAATTGATTACGCAACAACATTACAGATATTGTTGAAAATGAAAATATCATTAATTTTTTAGAAAGGTTCATTTATGATGCTCAAAATTATCCAACATTTTATTAATATTGGAATTGTATTTTCAAACAAAGGATATATGAGGATTATTATGATAAGTAATCTTTGCTAGGGACTGTCTTTTTATTGAAAACCTACAATTAAATAATAAAAATAAAAAAAGTTGAATAGGAAGGAGAGATTTGCGGAGGTAAAAATGTAAACAACGTTTAAAAATGTATGACTGAATAGTTGTACATACATATCAACATTTAGATAGATAGATAGACACTTCATTGCGTACCATACAGACTTAAAAATAAAAATTTATGTAATAAAAAAAGATCTTAAGCTAAATTACAGTCATAGATACGCAATGGGCGGTCTTATCGCTTGAAGCGATCTCTTCCAGACAACCCATAAAACAATATAGGATACAATAAGTAATTATAACAGGTATCTTGAAAAAAACGTCTGTAAATATTCCTTTACTTATTAAGAAGTTGTTTAATAATTACAATAATATTACATACATTCTTATGTTTAATGTAAAAAATAAAAAGAAAGAAAAAAGTTAATTTACATACCTAATAAACCTAACCCAAATAATACTACTAAATACTATATAAATACAATAACTTAAAATTTATAGTATTATACGGACTGACAGTTATATGATTGGTCAGCGGTAACATTCATAAAGTGTTGGCTTATAGCGTTGCAGGCGTAAAAACCAGGAACCCGAGTTTGACATCCTCATCGCCCATAATTTTGGTCAAAAAAAAACATAATATGTTTATTTTAATCTCCAAACACAAGTACGTATTTCCATTGCTTAGCAACATATTGTTTTTATTTTACATATATCAGTACATTTATGAAAATTGAATAAACGTTCACAAAAATCGCCACTTTTTGCTCTTAATAGTGATTTTAATTAGTATAACACTAGAAATAAGGAATTGCGTGTAACTAATTCTAGTAAGCTTCAGAAGATTTATTAAAATGTTTTATTAAAAATTGGCTCTGTCGTAAATCCTACTGCTCCACAGCTGAATATCTAAATGATCCGACAGCCTGGGACTAGATTATGATTATTTTATAGCAATAGCAATGACAGTAGAATATTGTATATTTTATTATAAAGAGCGCAAAAAGAGAATGCTGGGAGACTTTCTTGCACCGCTTCTTCTCTCTTAGAGCGCCATTTGTTTCCGAAGCGGTAGTAGTATCTAGTATATTAGAAATTACATCAAAAATAATTCTAAAGGAATAAATTTTTTGAAAATAAATATATTTTATGCCTTTTATAAAACAATTTTTTTGGACCGTTCATGCAAGGAGATATGAACTCAGAACATCTGTCGACTAAACTGTTAAAACAATCTGTGATCATGAATTGTTGTTGGGTTAGAAGGCCTTATGGTAACTGATTTGTACTGCCTATGCTCTTGTGCTTTTGTCTATATTGCCTCAAAAATCATATTGCTGGCCTTTCAAGACACGTTATGCACTTTAATTTAGTTTTCCTGATTATTTATTTATACATAATCCACATCCCATAAAAAATAATATGATCTGAATGTTTATATTACCTCTTCTTAGATTTTTTTATATAATCACCATAATAGTTAAACCAATCTATAGAATATTTTTATCAGAAGTGTCATTATTTCGGTATTATTTAATATATCAATGTTTTGTGACAGGCAATACAAATATATAATCTGGCTTTGTTTACAGGGTCTACTTTAGAGTCAACTCTATCAGGTTATCAATAACCTGCTCAATCCCAATATTTGCATGTTAGCTGAAAATTGAACTGAGGTGTTGCTCTTTCAGAGCTTTACAATTTATTCTTTTTAAAGTGACAAAGCCACAACTTGAGAGTTAAACAAAGACTTATCAAGACTTATGAACCTTATGTCACTCGAACATTGGTTGGCTCAGTGGAAGAGTGCTCGCGCGTGAGAGGTCGCGAGTTCGAGTCCCGCATCGTTCATAAATTTAGTTCTTAAATTTACTGATAACGTTAAATTTGACTTAAACCTTAACATTTACAGCAACTCGGCCTGAGTTTATGTCTATGATCTGACAAAAAGATAATTACATTTCGGTAATTTGGCCTTGAGTCAGCGAATTCCAAGTCTACGCTGCGATCTCAGCGCCGCCACGCCTGTTATCAAATGTGTCACAGCGAGAATGATAGATGACATCACGTCGATAGAGCTAAGGTTTTTGCCTTGTGTTACATACGACAGTTGATTTATATCGGCCACAGGAAAAAATGTTTGTGGCATCTAGCCTCGAACGCAAGGAAAACTAAATGTCTCTGTTTTGAATTTAAACGGAATAACTATTTAATATTTTTAACTGCTTTTTACAATTTAATGGAGTTATTTGTTGAAATGTATTGCTATATATTTTTTAAACCCTAAAATTCTGAGTAGCACAGTAAGGCTGATTTGCCCAGTAATTTCACTAACACGTTACTGCTTCACAGCAGAAATAGGCGCCGTTGTGGTACCCAAAATCTACCTATGCAAAGAAGCCTCCTGCAAAAGAATAAAAATATAAAATATATAACTATAAAATGTTATAAATTATAATCCTTGGTCTTAATTCAGCTAAATTTCCCAAAATATCAATATTATTATTATTATTATTAAATAAACCAATCATAAGCAAAATCTCTATTTGTTTACATTTTGCATATTCTTGGCTTATTATCAGGAATAACTTTATACCAAGTTTATTTATAAGACCGATAGAGTATAGCTATAATCGCGTACCTTGAGCGCAGTCCGAACCGTTCATCCCCATGCAAAGCTCAGTTGCTCGAATTGTGAGAGACTCTACTCTATGGACACCTCGATTGCTTGACGTAGAGACGTCACTTCATTGCGCTTCGTATACAGCAGGCGAAGTCGCAAAGTGCGGCAACTAATACTACGCCTGTTAAACTTTGCTAGTAATTAAAATTTAAATCCCGGTTGCGTAGTTAATCTTTGTAAAAATAATACTACAAGAAATAAGAATGACACTGGAATCAGATATCATCAGTAAGTGTTTTGTGTTTTATTAATTTCAAGGTCAAATAACACGAAGCGTATGTTACAAAATTTTAAAGATGCCATTGAGTGTCAAGATACCACACACACAAGAATCTCATAGTTGCCGTCAATGACGTTCAATATAGAACGTCATTTGTTGCTGTAATAAAAAAGCTAGTTAGTTCTTAGTTTGGTATCTTGTTGTAGCGTGGCGATGATGTGTGGCGTACACAGTGCGTTGCTCCAAATTGTGGAATGAGTTTCCTCAAAGGAAAGGAGAAAAGGGCGCTATTGCTCATGTGATTCAGTTGGCAATTAACATAAATATTTGTACTTTCTTGTTTTTGAAGTTTGATTAAAAAATGAATTCCTACAACTAAAGAATATTCTTTGATGCCTTCAGCATCTTGGCGATATGCCTATACTTATAAACGGAAGGCCGATTTTTATGTTCGGTTATAATGCGAAAACTATTGATCCGATCGGTATAATATTTATATGTTAGTGATTATTTATTCGGAACCTATATTGTATTTTCTGTAAATCGGTTGGTGATGAGTTGATATGCGGTGCGTTAAGCGAGCGGTGCCATCCGATTCACGAATGCACTTGCGTAAATATCGGCGGCCGGAAAGTGACTGGCGTTGAATGAACGGTTCAATCAATCAATCGACGACGCGTCGACGGTTCGCGTGTCTTCAGTCCCATGCGAAATGAAGCGAATATATATTATTGTGCGCTTGGGGGAAAGAGAGTGAACATGAAATTAGTTAATTATTTCAAACATTTTTTTGAGTTATTCTTGGTACATCAAATACAAATTAACCGCCCTGAAAATGTACTTTATAAGAAACGAAGTATGTATTTCATTTTTATAGCTTTAAAAATATTTATTATAATGAAAAAAAATCCATTTGATAATACTTGAGCCGGGTGGAGTGATTTGAACAAAACTACGTTGTAATCTATTACTTCCTTGCTAAGGGATAAATATATAATCCAAAGCCGGCAATGTTATCGAAAACCCCTCTTATCTTTTGTTCGGTTGCTATGGGGTTTAATTCCCAGAAGCATCTGTCTATACCAACTAAGCTAAAACTCGCCGTCACTCTGTTACGTTTCTGATATTTGCTTCCTCTTGAGAATTATTTGAAAATCACGAATGTTACAAGAAATATTTATTTATTTATTTTACCATTGATTTTCGTTTATCATGATTATGTATTCGCTTTTATCATAAATTATACTACTGATGATAGATGATACCGACTGGATAATGAGTTTTCAAAGTAACTCATATTTTCTTATATAAATAGGCAAAACACCAAGCCATCTCACATTCTGGTTAATGTTCTAGAAAGACAGAGTGCAGCGTTGATACGATCTCCTTTCCACATCAGTCAGTTGTCAGCACAGTGCTGCGCAGAGATTTACAGACCATTTGGAAACGTAAATACGATTTAGCAGTTAGCTTGAGCTCAATTCCGACTCCCCGAATAGGAGATAAGCTCTTTAGCCAGGCTTTGGATTGGTGTAATATATTATCAAGTACTCTGAGTTTAGCTATTATTCTGAGTAGTGGTAGACAGACAAAAAAAAATTGAAATTTACGACCAACGTCACATCGAAGCGTTAGCTATTACTTGGAACCAAATTATTCCAAAATGTATTTAGACGACAAAGCTTGCAACGATCCTACAGGCTAAAAAATGAAATTATATAAATAAAGAAATGCCTAAGCCATCTTTAATAATATTATATTTTTAATATTGGAATCTCCATAAATAATGGAAATCTTGGAAGGTTTATTCTCAGATTTATGAAAATCCCTTTGGCGTGAGGAGTTCAGTTCAACTATGATTTCGTGTTCCTGGTAATAATAATAAAAAATTCGATGTTCTAATAAAAATCTTTAACAAAACAAGTTTAACACAAGTGAGGCTGAGGTTTTTGTTTAAAACGAATATAATAAATATATTAACATTTCTAAAAAAACCTCTATATACCTGAGACTCTACAAACTGCCTGGAGGCTTTTTGTACTGTTTCTTGGAAAGAAATGGGATTGCTTTACCGGATCTGAGGTAGGTATAGTGACCGAACTAAACAGACTCTACTTTATTGTGGATAAGCTTCGCTTTAGGGCATTGTTTTAGTGATTCATCTATCACCAGCCACTGCTATTTGATAGTGACTATAATATGGGAAACAACTAGCTGACTTGACAGACGTTGTTCTGTAAATAATAAATAAAATACTGTTATGAATTATATTTCATCAATAATATTTTAAAACATCAAGAATTATTTCGTAAAATAAACTTCCTATTGTTATAATGAAGTTGTCTCACAGCAGAACTGTCACACCGTGCGTCAATAAATTCTCTCGTAGAAAATGTGTCCATACAAAAAATATTGGAAATATAAATAATTATGGGTCTAACTATGGGTCGAAATAAAAACTATCCTATCTCTCAAGTTGGACTAAACTGCACTCCATGAAGTAATCCCCATTAAAGTGCTTTCATTAGTTTGGGAGTTGGACTGGAAACATACATCAGGATACTGGATTTATATATATTAAGAAGATCATAGTGGTACGTTGCATTTAGTCATATTTCCAATATATCTTCATGTATTACACGGAGAGGTAAGCTTCAACATGCACAGCTCTTTGTTTATTAGGCCCCAATTATGAGAGTAATTTTTATTTTAAAGAATTGCTACAAATAGTTTAATTTTAATTTTCAAACAATGCCGCTAAGTTGTAGCAATATGGTAAAAAAAGGATTGATAAAGGGAACAAGCGCACTAACTTGTAATATCACAGGGGTTGCTGATGACATGCTCGTGCGCAGATGCAGCTTCAATCCTTTATTATAACTCGTATTGGAAAATTATTCATATCTTGCTATAACCATTCTCATGTTAAAACCAAATTATAAAAAACAATTTAAAATTGATCTTCAAATATTCTTGTAAGTTTTTTAATCAAGAATATTAAGGTTTTCGTGTGAAAAAGTTTAAATGCGTTTGACATTAAATTTTTATTAGAAGTGGCCAGTGCATTAAAAGAAAAGGTTTATTTGGTGATATTAAAGAGCGCCATTTACATATTTATTTACACACAATCAGCTCTGAAGTAATCGAGTATATTTTGACACAAATCTCGTTTATCTGTATATTATATCATAAAATAACAAAGTATTAACCACGAACATTCTGTTTTACAGACAATTAATTAACCCTCTAGGGAAAAGTAAATATCAGTAATGAAACCGAGTGATGTGGAATTCTTATTTGGATGCTCAGAGATTGATGCTTCTGGAAATTAGGCCCATAGCAACCGAACAGTTAGAAAATGCGGGCTCTCTCCAATAATCTCAATTAGATTGTTTGTTTAATCAACAATGTATATTTATATAAATAACCATCCTTGACGCATTTACTTCTACCAAAATTTTGAAATTGAATTATTATTTTTGAAATTGAAATGATATATAAAGCGATGACGGTGTAAATGCTGATTTAAAAGAGTGGCAATACGTTTCTTGCCACTTCTTTCCTTTAATTCGCAACCTTTTATGAAGTGGTGGTAAATTTAAGAAGAAAACTAATCTTTTAAAATTCGTTAGTGTCATTTCTGTGACCTACATGAATTTGATTTGATTTGGCGAAAGCCAAGGATAAGAAAAGTTCAGAAAAATGTTTCTATACACTGACCTGTAGAAATATCACTGGACAGGCTGTTCCATATGTTTGAGAGCAAAGTTTTTATGCCCATCTGAAGCGCCACTCGCGAGCGTCCAGAGAACAAATTTTGACGCATAATACAAATGGCTGCGACGGAACGTACAATACTCTGAAGTAGTTTTGCATTTTGAATTAATTTCGTTCGGTTTCCGTGTTATTTACATTTTATTATACTTCAAGAATCAACGTAATATAGTTCACAATTTTTATGGAAATAGTTTCCTACCATCTATCGAAGATTCCTGAGGTTGTCATCACTAGTTTTAGTACCGCAGACTTTCTCTACATGGCCAACAGCGCCAAAATGGCGAATATCAAACAGGCACAAAAACCCCTTTACAGCCGCCAGTCCAGTGGTATATAGTAGAGGTCAGTGTTTCTATATAAAGTGACAATCTCCTCAAAAAGTCGACGATTAGTCCCATTTTTGGTCGTAAGTGATGCACTGGCGATGAACTAATGATGTACCTCGTGTTTCCAACATACTTTAATGGAAAATAAATAAACCACTCAACAATACTTGCATATCGCGTTGAAAATCCTCATAGACAAGCTTTTTAAAAATGTTTCTTGGACTATCCAGCAAGATTTTGTGCCTGGTCACAAGGCACGTAGGTACTACCTAAGCTTCAGTGGAAGTAAATGCTCTTTAAAAAAATTATAAGAGCTAAAGACTGGGCCTCGTCTAGCCGAAGTCTAAGCCACTTAGACTTTAAATTCAGTTCAGTTTTAGAAAACATGGCCTGCTAAGCGACACGCCGTCCTTGAGTCGAGTAAGAAATTTCTAAAGCAAGCAGTGACTAAATTCCATATTTAAAAAACTGCGTATATCCAGAAATTCCTGGACAGACAGACGATAGGTTTGTACTAAAGCAGAAGATTCATTTCGAATAGAATTCTAGTCATTTATTGCTTCAGATTCAATAAATAAATAAGTTCATATAAGTTTTATTGAGATTACATAACGTTTTTAAAGAAATAAATACATTTTTTGTTTGTAACAGAACATAGCCGTTCTAGATGTAGTAACACGATGTTGGTGGTTCTCTTCAATAACATCGGTGGCATTTTCTTTTTCTGTATTCCTAGCATTATGTTGCAGTTCATTCAGACGCTTAGATTAAGGATTGGTCTCCGTTGTACTCAAACTTTTTTATTAGGTGCTTTTGTGTGTGGCATCTTGACGCTCATCTTTCAAATTTTGTAACATACGCTTCGTGTTATTTTACATTGAAATTAATAAAATACAAATACGTACTGATCATATGTGATCCCAGTGTCTTACTTATTTCTTGTTGTATTATTTTTACAAACTTTTACTACGTACCATTTTAGTTTCAATTATTAGCAAATTTTAACAGAACATGTGGCACGTCATTGACACACATTGTTGGACACTGGCTCAAGTACGCCCACTTGGACGTTGTATAGTTGCCGAACTTTTCTGACTGCGGTATCTAGTTGGAGCGCAGTGGTGACCAATCCTTAATCTAAGGCCAGACGACTGTCTAAAATTTGTTTTCCTATCCCTCAGGTACATTATTTTTTCTGGATGAAAGTAACTAGACGTTCTTTTTATGAACAATCACAGTGTAGGAATGGATATTTACGTATTAAGGCATAAAAAAGGCATCTATTTTCTCAAAATTGATTCCTTTAGAATTCTTTTTGATGTCATTCTTAATATACTAGATACTACTACCGCTTCGGAAACAAATGGCGGTCTTAGAGATAAGAAGCGGTGCGAGCAACTCTCCCAGCATTCTTTTTTTGGTGCTCACAATTTTAATCAAGTACAACTATTTAGCTTAACAGAAGCTGTTCTGTCATTAGAAGAGATATGATGCAAGTATACTGAAAGAATGTAGTCTATAGCCATCGGAAACGTGTAACCGAAAATAATGAGTTAAAAAATGAAACAAAAATAACAACCAAGGCAACAGCCTTGAGAAATCGAGCGGAGCTAGGTTACCTCTCTTGCACAAGATAGGCATAGTTTTAATTCAGAATTAGAAGCATTTATAATATTTTTTTAATTTATTACAAACATAATACAATTTTCTTTACAAAATTTACAAATCTATGTCATGTTAAATAGTAATGGTGTACAGTTAATAAATTTACGTACAATATTTATCTAGTTTGAACAATTAGCATTTCTCCAACTGTAACAGTTGGGGGTATTTTCGTGATTTTTTATATAAAAAATAGAAAATTTATTTAATTAGGCGTTACTTTGCTGAAATCCATAATTATACAAATGATATAAGTTTTCTTTAGTGTTAATTCCGCCAATATTTGTTTTTAAAACAATTCGAAACGTGTTTCGCCTCGAGAATCAGTCTCGTGCCAGATTTTGGCGAGACAACACGTCCTGAGGATGCCTCGTGTAGAGGCGAAACACGTGTCGAATTGTTTTATAAACAAATATTGGCGGAATTAACACCAAAGAAAACTTATATCATTTGTATAAAAAATAGAACTGTAACAAAAAAAAAGAATTTTCTTCTCACATTATAAGCTTTATATAAATCGTCAACAAATGGTTTCAATTATACACTATTTTGGCGATTTGTTGCCTTAAACATATTTTTCTGAATGATTTTATAATATGTACTAATAAAATAATCGTATTTGTGTAAATAACTTTGAACATTACCGCTATACAATCGTCAATTTTATAAAATACTAGCTGATACCCCGCGACGTCGTTCGCGTACATATTTTTACATCCTGGGTTACATTATTGGACTTTTATAAGTGATCCCTAATTTTTTGAAAATGTAATGTACCCTATAAAACTCGTGGATAGTGTAGCTTCCCAACAGTGAAAGAATTATTCAAATCGGTTCAGTAGTTGCGGAGCCTATTCAATACAAACAAACAAACAATCAAATCTTCCCTCTTTATAATATTAGTAAAGATTAAAATGGATATAGTATGTTATCCATAAGAGGTAAACATACGCCATCGCGGACTTCTCTTTAGGCCTATAAAAGATACATAATTCCACATGCATTATTTTGGTATACCTCAAAGGGTTTTCGTTGAAAGCTCTCAGACGATACGATTAAGATTAAGAGATAAACTTTATTGAATAAGGCGTTATTTTTACCAACCAAATGTGAGTTTTTCTTCAGTGTGAATTCCGTTAAAACTTTATATTGAGTGTTGGTCGATGAAGTCAAATCTACATCTCCTGGAGGTGCCTAGTGTAGGTGCGAAACACGTGATAACTCACAAACTCATAGAAATACATTTTTTTTTGTTATCTATTCATAAATAATATATAATACACTTTTATAAAAATAATACAACAACATTATGTATATATTATATCTGTGAATAAATTTGTTTATCTCTGAATGATCATGCTATCCCTTATTTGACTTGTGCCGACTTTATCTGACTTTACCTGACCGTGATATGACAAAGCCTTCAATACCCAAAAAATAAAATGCTTACCACACATAAAGAAGTTTTACTTCATCTGATTCTACAGATAAAGCGACTCATCTATTTAAATATATGATAATGTCGAAGATTATATTTAACTATATTCTGTAGGTTAAGTTATTCTTAATAGATATCATGAACTATTTAATACAATTTAAATCCCCATTCTACGATTAATCTTACCCAATTGAGTCTCGTAGCTGCCGGAGCTCTGCTACAGAAGTAGCAAGGCGTAGCGGCTAGTAGCTTAAGTCAAATTAATAATATTGTCTACGGTTTCTTAATTAATTTTAATAAATTTGAAGTCTTCTTTAGTTTACGTTCTATTATTCATACTGTAATTTTCAAATGTTATATCAATAATGGAATTCAAATGAGGTTCAAAATTAAAATTAAATTCATTTCATTCATTTATTAAAATTAATTTCCAACATAAAGATAACTCAATTTACTTGTTTCTTTAAATGTCAGCGAGGCATTTTTTTACGAGATGCGAGATTATGTAATGCAAGAACTTCTGAGATATTTCTCTCCAAGTTTTCTACGGAATAGAGCGAAAATATATTTGCGCGTCACTGTATGGTAAAAAGAAAGTTTAATATATCAATGACATATCGACGTGGATATACTTCAGAAGTTAATTCGATTGGTAGCACAAAGTACTAGCAAACTTTTTATTGCAGTTAACTTTGAATCTCATTAAAATCAAAGTTTTTGAAGTTTGAGTATTTTTGTTGAGTGAGATACTCTAGAGTTTCACTTTACATAGATTCTAATTTAAATAAATTTAAAAACGATGAAGTTGTAAATGTTAATTTAAAGGAGTGGCAATGAGTTTTTTACCACTTCTTCTCATTAAAGCTCCACCTTTTCCGAAGTGG
Source organism: Leptidea juvernica (assembly GCA_949711755.1). Classification (NCBI taxonomy): domain Eukaryota; kingdom Metazoa; phylum Arthropoda; class Insecta; order Lepidoptera; family Pieridae; genus Leptidea; species Leptidea juvernica. The sequence goes on from CATIXQ010000019.1 coordinate 10,895,514, forward strand.
TGGTGACTGGTAAAAAGTTTACCTTTTGAAATTCAAAAGTGTTATTTATTTTACCTAAATGAATAAAGTAATTTTGATTTCACTTGATTTTTATCTATTTGGTGAGATGACATCGAACTTATAACATTTATTAATAAGAGCCAAGTAGGTTGTATCACTAAACCACAAATATTTTTGTAGGAATATTTACGATGTACATTTCCTGTATTACAGACGCCTTATAAACTCCCAAGAGGAAAGCAAATATCTGTAATAAAGAAAATATCAGTAATGAAAATGAATGAAGTGGAAATATAAGTAGGATTTCTAAATATTTGAACATTTTGGGATTTCACAGACCCATGGCAACCGTTCAAAAGACAGAACGGCCTATCAGCAACTATTTCGATTCGTTTAATCGAATGTTTAACACATATAATGGATTAAGGCTGTGTTTGACAACTTTAATTGTGGGATTAAATAATGTATCAACATAATTAATACTACGCACTTCGATAATTTATACGTCTAGATAGTCTCTTGGTGTTAGACAACCGATGAAAACAAGCCAGGTTTAATAGTATAGTGTGCCTGACAGGCTATGTCTTACACTCTCGATTTGTATGTCGCTTTGTGTTGTAATAGTTAATTTTGCTCAAAATAGAGGTTTATACTCATATGATACAGCTTTATTACTTTCACATTATTTCCAGAACTAATCGTATAATCTTAAATTTACTTTTTAAAATAAACATTTGTGAAGATAAATTTAACTTGACTATAGACCGACAAAAGGATATAATTTGTGATTTTGCTCAGTTCAGTAAATATACAAATATAATGCCCGAATAAAATATGAAAACAAAATTTTATGAACGATGCGGGAACCCACGACCTCTGGCGTTCCGTGCCACTGGCACTCTCCCATCCGAGCTAACCGTTCGACTGACGCATCGTCATAAAATATTGTATGCTTTGTTTAACTCTCAGGTTGTGGCTTCATCTCACACAGCCATGGTCGTTGGTTCGAGTGTCGCATGGTTCATAAAATTTTGTTTTCAAATTTTATTTGTGTATTAATCCTAGAAGTGAGGATTATCACTTTAAAACATAAGTAATAAGTAATCTTAATTATTATGCCAATTATTATTAACTTATTTATCGAATAGAGAGTGGAAGAGTCTTGTTCACGAAATACATAAATATTTGTTGATATTTATATAAATGAAACGCATTAAATACGCACCAAGATTGAAAAGAATCAACATCAAGATAAGAGAGTATACGGTCGTGGTCGCTAGCTATTGCTTCAAATATTTTCATATCATCCGCAAAAAACAAGAATTCACTATACTTATTGCTAACATTAATGATATTTATGAAAAATATAAATAATGGTGCAATTATCAGCTAGTAATATAAATTAAATATGTAGACAAAATTCATGGACGATACGGGACTCGAACCTGCGGATCTCGGGTACCGTCCGAGCGCTCTAACCAGTCGAGCCAAGAGATAGAGCGATATCTAAAGTCAGTTTCCAAATATGCAATTATTATCTAATAGATGGAGCTAAAACCAAGTTGAACAAAAACATACAAAGATTTTCGGATTATGCCGCATGCGGACGATTGGTTTAGTTAGTAGAACGCTGGGACGTAGCCCGATTGGCGTAAGTTAAAGAATTTTCGAATACAAATTTTATTTGTATTACTACTACAACAAACCTAATGATAGTAAGAATCCATGAGAATATAGTCACTTGGCTTGAGTTAGCGAAATCCGAATAGTTCATCTTCTGTCTGTACTCCTCCGCGCCTGTTATCAATGTGTCACAGCGAGAATGATAGATGACGTCACATAAATCGAGCTTTGCTAAGTTTTTGTCTCGTGTTACTTAACATCGGACAGTTGATTTATTTCGATCTCTGAAAAAATGTTTGTGCCTTCTGGCATTGAATTCAGAAGTTGTTATGCCTATTGCGTTTGTGTTCATTGTGTTTGCCTATTACAATTATATAAGGCTATCTAAAGGAAAGGAATTATCATGTTTTTTTTATTAGCTTCACTAAACGGGATACACTCTTAATTTTGTATAAGACAGAAAAATACGTTAACATATTGGGGCGAGTGCCTCCTTTTGGAAGTGAACACAGCATGCTTTTAAATGTGTTCTAGATTTTATATAAAACTAAAAACATTAACTTAAGCTAGATGAACACAATTCAACCCCACAGTCCCCAAGCCAATAATCCACTTTTTCTAGCAGAAGTCTTCTGAACCTAGCGACTGACGGATACATATGTTGATTACATATACAACAAATACTAATTTTATGGTAGCTGATACCTCAGTTATAGGCGAAATTGACATGTTATTAAACTAAATTAAGCCACCACACTTGAATGAACCATTCTCACGAGTTAATTATACAAAAAAACAGAATAAAATATGATTAAATAGAATCATTAAATAGATCTTTAATAATTTATATTACTAGATAGAGCCAGTGGGAGGCTCCTCTGCACAGGATGCCGGCTAGATTATGGGTACCACAACGGTGCCTATTTCTATTTTTGGGGTTTTTCAAGAATCCTGAGCGGCACTGCATTGTAATGGGCAGGGCGCATCAATTACCATCAGCTGGACGTCCTGCCCGTCTCGTCCCTTATTTTCATAAAAAAAAGAGCCTAGACAACAGGCTACGTCTTACACTTGCGATACGTCAGTGAGCGTACAGTGCTGAAAATAAAGTCTAACAGTTCGCCGCTATTTTTTTCAAAGTGTTCACAGCTGTTATAGTGAATCTATACGTATATATCTTATCTCAGAAATAGACATTACCTACCTGTGAAATTTTGAGGTATATCTGTACTAGTGGTTATTTTGGGGCTTATTATATTACACTTATAATTGAGTTTGATATCGCAACAAAGCTAAAAAAATGAGAAAAAGGTATTTGAGGAAACTATTGTCGTCACGCAGTAACTTTCCAGTCTGACAGTCTCACTATTTTCGCCTTTAGAGTGCGAGAGGGACTGCAACTACAGAACTATAGCTCAATCCAATTATAACCACAAAACTTAACGAGAAACAGACTGTTTCGTATTCCCCTGCTTTCTTCTCCATAACAAAGCTAGAAGAAATTTTAGAAGGTTTTAATTATTACCTCTAGTCATTGATCATTGGATTACATTAATTTATTGCTCGTTATTCAGAAAGTGAACAGGGAAAGTAAAAGGTAAACAGTAAATTAACAAGTGGGAGGCTTCTTTCACAGGAAGCTGGCTAGTTGGGTGCCATAGCATTACCTTAACCCGTCAAGCATTGACGTACATTAAACAAGAAGACTGAAATAAAATTATCTGAAGCAAACTCTGCCTACGCGTCTAGTAGGCAGAGTTTTCGTTCAGTTGTGTTTTGACCGCGCTTTGAATACTACGCCACGCAGTCTCAGTAACATTTACTCAATTTAGTCAATGATATATTTATTATTATCGATTTTTTTTGACATAAATGCGCAAAAGTAGTGGTTAAACCATTATTTTTTTTGGTAATAATAAAATAATGGTTTATAGGTAAATGCGAAATGAGATAATTTAGATGCCTTATGCAGAGTGTTGTCATCCGCGATGTAGTGTTTTGAGCAACAAAAAAAGCACACCATGACAATACGATCCTACACTCAACCTATTTATTATACTCGTAGTTTTCATCGCCATAAGATGCGCTAACAGCGTTCGAAATCTGTTTACTAGAAATAAGAGCTTCAAAAATTGTTTAAGACGCATGAAATCTTGTATAAAGGTGGCTTATTCTTTGAATAAATTTCTAGATTTTTGTAGTGAAATCTTCTTAGCGGCGTTGAGCACTTTTCTAACAATGGGTATAAAATGTTAAACTCGCAGCAGGAGACGTGACCTGATCGAAAATTCGTAAGACAGTCGTTGAAATTATGGATGAAAGTTGATTTTATACGAGGAATAAGCTTTTTAATGTAATAGTACATTATTGTAAAGGCCGGGAAGTAGGCAATTGCAGGTCGAGTATGAGTTTGAAGGCCGAGCCGTAGGCGTGGACTTCACTAAATACGAGACAGGCAATTGCCATTTCCCGCCGAGGCATATATAGTGCTTTTCTTAAAAGAATGCAGGGAAATAAAACACACTTTTTATATTTATTTTTATTTTATTTATTAAGTAGGTATATAAATAACAAATCAAGACGAATTTTCAGCTTTGCCGCCAATTTTTTTTTTATCATCTGTGCCGACAGGCAAACGCAAAGAGACTATGTTATGCCAAGAATGACAAAAGAGATCCGATCAAAGAGTATTTAATAACCCCAGCACGCCGTTTCATATAACATTGCAGGAGCGTTGTAATGTTCCAAATTCAAATACGATACTACGCGTGTTCTTTCTTCGAAAATAATGACAATATTTCTATGCATGTTTGAGAAAAATAATTGTAATAGTTCCGAAGTATTAAATTTTTTATGTAATATAAATTGTCATTTTTGTGTATGTCAAATGAATATTGTATTTATTTAACCATATAAATGCTAGTACTCTTATACTGAATAATAAAACAATTCGTGCGAAATTATTCTCTAACCATTCCAAAATATTCAAAAATGCACAATCTAATGTTCAAGTTTTTACTTCTGCCGGCACTCCCGGAATGCAACCCGTTATTTTTTTTTATCAATATCAGTTAATTTTTCAGTTTCTCAAAATTTTCCCGCATATGTCAAAGTTGACAGTGATACGGGAGAAACAATGTTTTGTTACTAGTTACTAGAAACTAACTAGTTGGTGAAAAACTAATGATAAAATTTAATTACATTTTCAGGTACAGGTAACAGGTACCAGTAACATCATATACACAATTTGTTATGTTTTTAAAGTGATAACCCTCATTTCTGGGATTAATACAAAAATATAATTTGAAAACAAAATTTTATGAAGGATGCGTGTCTCGAACCCGCGACCTCTCACGTTCCTTGCGAGGACTCTCCTAACTGTAGATCCTGTAGATGAAGCCACGACCTAAGAGTTGGACAAAGAATACAAGATTTTATCAACAATACGTAACTCGAACGGTTCGCACAGTTGGAAGTGCACTCTAACGGAACGCGAGAGGTCGCAGTTTCCAGTCCCACATCGTTCATAAAATTTTGTTTTCAAATTTTATTTGAACATCATATAGTTCTTTTGAACTCTTTCAGAGAAGAAACTACTGCAAAGTTTTGTGAAATTCCCGCGATGATAAATTGTTGTAATTCCTAAAGCTTTCAGATAAATTACATTCAACGCTCAGTATTGAGTGATAAGCCCACAACAATAAGCTTCGATTATAGAGAGTTGTTTGCGTGTTGATAACAGATGGGTAGAATCGATTTTGTAACATTATCTGATTAATTAATCGCCATTACAATGAACAGACTATACAGGGTGTAATCGTTAAGTGTGACCAGTCGATTATTCCGTAACTATATCATATATCAAAAAACTTTGAACTGATATCGAAAGTACGTTAACTAATTAGTAACATGACATCAATAACCATATAAATAAATAATTTTAAAAATCTAACGAGAAGTATCCAATTATTTGATATTAAAAACTTCCATATATTTAGTATAAGATTATTAGTATAAGTTTTAGTATCCTTATTTTAAAAGGTTATTTTAGCTCAGGACTGATATAAAGACAAAGTAATAAAACTATATTTTAATTGAATTATATTATTTATTTCTTAGTAAGTACAAATTTTATGTTCGAAGTGACGTCCTTGATGTGCAAAACAATGAATGACCTTTCTACTAATCTCATACTAAATGCATGGGAGTGTTTAATATCAAATATTTGGATACTTCTCGTTAAAATTTGGAAAAAGTTATTGATGTCAGTTTCTTTTAAAATTTGATGTAATTTTATGTTAATTACAAAGATTTTGAAATCTGTAATAGATTCGGAATAAAGGCCTGGTCACACTTGACGGTAACAGCCTGTAAGCCTAGCCCGGCTTTGTTCTAGTTGATATTCCAAAACAAAAATTGTTTGTTTTTTACTTCAGTTACGACAGTTAGTATAAATTCAAATGTTTTTCTCCAAAATTGGATCGTGGCATCACTTACTGGAAGTCTATCAATCTATTTGAAAGAGAAATGCTTCAGGATTGACAAGATCAAGCGCCAGAAACTCAGCGGCACAAAGGTACGAAATGTGGACAACTAATTACTACTCGGCGATCGATGGCTTCATATATGGCTAAATTGGCCTAACTGTCAAAATGCTCTTCCAACTGATCAGACTTGGAGCTCTAGATCATGTCACTAACATTTTTCCAATGATTGTCATTGGAAAAATAGCATTGGCTTTTTCTCGAAGAACTTTAATATTCTCTTCAGACATAGCGTGGACATCTGTTATTTGATGTTCAGCTCATAGCCGTCAATGAGAAGCACAATATTCTCCTTGAACTATTTTCATTGATAAATATCATAATATAACTAGTATAACAATATCAAGCAACAATAAATCATGTATACCAATCATAAAAACTTTAAGATATCAAAGTTCCACTCGCGGTTATTGCCATCAAGTTTTCGCGTAA
>CATIXQ010000019.1:10902122-10976646 GCA_949711755.1 Leptidea juvernica
ATTTCCACTGTTCCTGTCATATTAAAATCTTTTTAATTGAAAACTCCTTGGTTTTATAAATCGAATACCATTTATTATGTCTATGTCTTATCACAAGGTCTTTTCAAACTTGTTTAGTCGTTGAGAAAATGGAATTGACTCGAGAAAATTCTAGAGCGATGATTTATTATGACTTTCGAAGTGGTTTAACACAAACACAGTGTGTTGACCGGATGATTTCTGCATTTGGTGATGAAGCCCCATTCAAAACCACAATTTATCGCTGGTTTGCTGAATTTCAACGTTGACGTGTCAAGCTCAGTGATGATTATTCCTCTTGAGGGACAACGAACGGTTAATGCAGAATGGTATGCTAGCATTTGTTTGCCACAGGTCGTTTGTGAACTCTGTAAAGAGAACTGCGACCGCCGCATCATCCTCCATCACGACAATGCGACTCTAACACATCCACCGTGCAGCCCCGACCTAAGCCCTAATGATTTCTATACTTTCCCTAAATTAAAGAATAAATTGCGTGGTCAGAGATTTTCATCACCTGAAGTAGCTGTGGACGCCTACAAAACGGCCATTTTGGAGACCCAACTTCCGAATGAAATGGTTGCTTCAATGAATGGTTCCATCGTATGGAAAAATGTGTCAAATTTCGCGGAGAATACTTCGAAAAGCAATAAAAACATTTTTAAATAGTAATGTTGTGTCATTTCCTTGATTCCCGAAATTTTCAGTGCCGACCTCGTATATTAAGTATATTTTATATATTTGATATATAAGTAGCTTTTTATATTTATAAGTAAGTTTAGTAATCGAGAATGAATCAGAAATGAGGAGATCACATAACACATAGTTCGATGTACAGATGGCCGTAAGCTATATAGGTCAGGGCTATATGGCGGATGTATTAACACCTCCCAGCCACGGTCTGTGTGTGTTGTCTTAATTTATCGGGATCAAATACCCCACCCTTTCTATTCTTCTGTTCTATTCAACTCCGACTGATTTCTCTCAACAACTTGCTTTGATCTCATCAGTTGTTGGTAGTAGAGATCTGAATCGATGGTTTTAACCGGCGGGAGAAGCTTATAATGAACAGTGCCCTTCTAATCCCTATAAATAATTCCATCGTAATACCTAATAAATAATCCTTCTATGTTGGCGCTAGATTAACTAAACGTATTTTTATATACTTAATTGTAAAACTTTTACAAATTTTCATATAGATATAATTTTATACATTTAGATTTTTTTTTAATATTTGTAGTACAGCTACAAATATAGTAACATGTGAATAAAGCTTCCCTAATAAATTAAAATAAATAAATACATGATAATTTTTTCATCACCTGGTTATAATCTCTTCAAGGTTCTCAATCAAAATGAGTACATAATTCATTTACATTTTCAGTCAACTCGTGTAACACCCAAGTATCACACTTTTATACGTAACTATCTTTTTTTAAATCGGTCAAAACCGATATGCTCTTCATGCTCCAATTTTTGCAAATATAGCGTCTATTTTATGTGTAACAGGGCAACTCGACCGAGGTGCATATTTGACATCAAAATTCAGGGAGTGAATACGCACATTAGTAAACGTAAAAAAAATATTCGCAGCTATTCTCTGCTATTGCATTCGTTGCATTTTTCCTTTTTTTTTTTTGTAAAACTTGAAAACTTATCAATTTTCTTCCTTAAACTTAGATAGCTGGTCACACATTTTTAATAGTTTGTTTCTTTTGAGATGTAACCTTTCTAATAAACTTTCATCAATATCAGCCAGACTCAGATATTTCACGCAGATTTTATACTAAGTTTATACATAATTAAGCGAAATAACCTACAATTATATCGGTGCACCTCTATAACTTTAGATAGCAAACTTTATTTTACCAATGACATAATCTCTAATGCAAATTAATGTATTTTTATCAACCTACTTTGAATTACGCGCGTAGGTGTCATGGCGGCCGATTATGACGTAACGCCTCAGAAATCAATGATAGCACGTCAATTATAAACCATAATATTTCAATACGTCTATTTTGAATATTCTTGACGTACGTGATCTATTTTTCATCACCACTTATGATATCTTCAAGGTTCGATTAATATTGAATACCTCAATATTTAAAGAAAAAGCATCAAGCAAAGCAAAGCAAGCAAGCAAATATTAATAGTTTATTATATTTTTAAACCATTCATTCTTTGAATCATTCATATTTTCATCAAAAATAAGTTAAAACTGTGAGTGGTCACCGCATGAGTGGAGTGGTCTCCACTGGTGAAGTCTACGTTCTGACCTGCACTCATCGAGATCCAAAACCCGTAACTTTTCATCGAATTGCAAAACCTTTTCAAAGAATTCAACTATTAATCTTTAAACAACCGGCCGTCTGAACAGGTTCTGTTCAAACCTTCAAGGCTAGGGACTAAATTCATCAAGGCTAACAATCTTACCCTAAAATTGATGGACGTAAGAAGTCAATAGGCCCCTCAGTCCCCGCATGATGCTTCCTAATACATGCATCCAAATTGACAAATATTCAATAATACAATCACAGTGGATTCTTTATACACCAATAGAATATATTACATTCATAAGATAAAACAATCATAATATGCAGAATTATTATTAGGTGGACCAGGAGCATCTATTTTCCATACTTCTTTATCCTCTATATATTCTTTAATTTTTTTAATAATTTAATTTAATATAATTTTTAACTTAATATTATAATAGCATGAAGTGTCGTCACATTCTTTCGAGGCTAGAAATGGCAAATCATAATGTAGAGGAGGAATAAGAAAGGTCCTACGATTGAGCCCTGATACACGCCCATCCGCATTACAGCTCCAGATAAATTTACATTATTTATTACTACTTTCTGGGTTCTATAAGCTAAGTATGAAGTTATAAGATCAAATGATTTGCTTCTTATTCCATAACAATTGAGCTTATGGATGAGGGTACAATGGTCTACGCAATTAAATGCTTTCGAAATATCACATAATATTCCTAGCGTTATCTGATCTCTCCCAAGCATGAAATATGTCAAGGTTAAGATTCCTTTAGGCTGGTAGGTACCTACACATCAAGTTCGTATTAAGTTAAGTAAGTATTCGTATAAAATACGTTGTAAGGCTTGTATTTTCATTTATATTTGAACGCTACATAATTAATCACAAAAGAGTAGAAAATGCAAACAGTTAAAAATGTCACAGATGAATAGCACTAACAACCAATGCCTCTTATCTATATATATAAAAATGAATTGCTGTTCGTTAGTCTCGCTAAAACTCGAGAATGGCTGAATCGATTTGGCTAATTTTGGTCTTGAATTATTTGTGGAAGTCCAGAGAAGGTTTAAAAGGTGAATAAATAGGAAAATGCTGCTAAATTAAATAAAAACAAAATATTTGTTTTTACTTTGATTTGTAACAAAATATTTGTTTTTACTTTGATTTGTATATTATGTTATTGTACATAATTTCTATGAGAGAATTTATTGACGCACGGTTTGTCAGTTCTGCTGTGAAACAACTTCATTACGACAGCAGGGTGCATATTTTACGAAGTAATTTTTGATGTTATAATAATATATTATTGACAAATTCATATAAAAATATTATTTTATTTATTATGTGCAGGACAACGTCTGTCGGGTCAGCTAGTATTTTATAAATATTGTACTATTTCTTATAAAATAACGAATTTGAAAGTACAAATTAAATCAAATTAGGTTAGCCGAATTGCTCCTAAGTTAGTACAGTTTCACAGAATATAATCTGTTAAACAAGCAAACTTTTGAAATGGATTATTTGTATTCCAATCAGAAATGACTCGGAGAGTTATTGGAAAAGTTAGTTGCAGCTGAGTTCCTGTAAATAATAACTTTAACGCGAAAGTTATAACATAACTCTGTCTATACGAAACGTTCAATTTGAAGTAGAGTCATCTGGGGTTGTCTGTGTAACATAACCTAGTAACTAAGAAATATATATATTTTAATGTAAAGTTTAAACGTATTAACACTATTAACTTTTGAAGTTATACTTCTTTAGGCGCGTTATGAAAAAATAATGACGGTGAAAATAAAAGATGCGCGCGCATTACTGTAACACAAAAGTAACAGGTTGAAGTTGGTTCCTACAATTTTCTGACGTTTGCGTCATTCGCTATTTTTCTTTAGGTTATACCTATTTAGATATTTTATGTTTTTTTTTGGTTTCTTCGTCCAGTATTCGTTATTTAATAATTAATTGTCAAATCCATCGTTGCAAGTATTTACAATATGGTTCTTTCTACAAACGTAGAATAGCACGAGGAATAAATAATTTTAAGGATTTTTGTAAGTACACACACGCTTTTTTAAATACTTTTGTAAAAAAAACATTTCTTTTTAATTAGCATGATGGCTTTTTTGGAATTGACCAACTTGGTTCTTATTATTTGTCGATAAAGCGGAAAATTGATGTGCGATTCGAGCTTATTACTAGCTCGGCCCCAGGGCCTCAATCATTAAGTTTAAGGAAATAAATGTATTAAATATGGCATCCCAATATACATATTGAAGTATATTTCATCAAAAAAAAATTACGGTCGCATAATAAATACAAGAAATTAACATAAGGTACAATAACATCAAAAACGTCTGCAAAAAATCCGCTTTTCCATCAAACTTGCCAGTAATATCCAGGATCTAACAATATGTATTTAATAATGTCATTACAAACATTCTCTGTAAAAAAAGGTTATTACAAAATCTGATTATTTGGATGATAAAAAGACATGGGGTCAAAGCTGCTCAAGTTCACTGAGTTTTAAATAAGTTGGGTAATGAATATACCGGTGTATTAAAACTATTTGTAAACATTAATTAATTAAGTTATCATTTTAAATTAAGACATATAAGAGTGTTATTTTTGTGGAGTACTTACAAAATAAACATTTTTCAATTTTGTGATGTCTATATATGGCAATAGACTATAGAGAGTGCATTCTGTCAATGTCATTTATATCAACGGACGCCGGATGCGACTGAACTGGTCTGCACGAATTTACCAGGCTATCTTCATTTTTGGTTCTTTGACAAGGTTGTTACTCGTACTATAACATACATCGAAGCATTGTCGGGCTTAATAGTATACAATATTACATTCGAGTTTTACTAACAAAGGTTACAATGTAAGATAGAGAATGTAGCTGAAATTCCTCTATCTGATAAACAAGGGTGTACCCTTGTCTTTCAAATAACGTTAGAGTTACAGTTATCCCGCCCTTACAAACATTAATTAGACAATCCCTTATCACTTAATCTTTTATCCAACTTTAAGGATTTACTAGTGTGAAGTGCATGAAAATAAGAAAGAAGGTTTTAATGAAATTTAATTTTTAAAATAATTTATGTTAGACATAGACCAACTATATATCTAGTAACTAATAACTAGACATCGGTTTGGCGTGGCCAACATGAGACAGATAATATTCTATATATATAGGTACATAATAGAACACAAGTGTTCTTTCGCTATCACTTTTACATCGTAAAACACAACATCGCATCATATTTCCTTCGATTCTACTTAAAATTTTCACTGATGTTGAATAAATAGTGGATATAACAATAATATCTATTTTTATAGACGCCAATAAATGTACACAAAATATCTGTGCATCACTGTCAAGTTTGTTTAGCACACCGGGTGTGCTGACCTTGAAAAAACCGGCACGCATGGTGAAACAAAAAATCTAATCACTTTATCTCATTTCTTTACATAACACTCGCATAAGTTTTTCTTTTTCTCGTGTGAGTGAGACGGAAGCTATCAATAAATCTAGTTACTATACTTGGTCTATGATGTTAGGTATAGTAAACCTTTACCACAAAGCCGTTTTTGACAATTCTTTTGAATTTGATAACACATTTGTTTTATGAGTTTTTTACAGTTTTCATAAGAAATGAACCTCGCTAGATGCTCGATTAGATGCTCGCTATTGGAGGGTCAAATAAAATATAAGACGTCTGTCAGCTGTCGAAGCAAAAAGAATAATATAATTCATTTGAAGGCTTTGATATCGTAAATGGAATTGTTCTTTGATATCCAGCTTGCTGTTCAATTTATTCAGAGTGCATATTGCGTCGAGATTGCGTTCCAGTCTTAGCTCAATGCCTCCCACTATGAGATGGAACTCCATTTTATGTCGATTACTTGGAGTTTCGTGATATTGCAACTTATAATAAACTGACGTATAGACAATTTTTAAGCTGTCACATCTTAGATTAAGGATCGGTCTCCGCTGCGCTCTTACTAGACACCGCACTACCTGAATTAGATGCTTGTGTACGTGGCATTTTGCTACTCAATTCAAATTTTGTAATTTATACACGCTCCGTGTTACTTTACGTTGAAATTAATAAAAATACAAAATACTTACTGATGATATGTGATCCCAGTGTCTTTCTTATTTCTTGTAGTTATTATTATTATTATTACAAAATCTTACTACGCAACCCCCCATTTTAGTTTCAATTATAAGCTTAACAGAACATGTGGCACGTCAACGTCACACATTGTTCGAGACTGGCTCGCGTACGCCCACTTGGATGTAGTATTAGTTGCCGCACTTTGCGACTTCGCCTGCGGTATCTTGTTGGACTGCAGCGGAGACTAATTCTTAATCTAGGTCATTTCATATGAAAATAAATAACACGAAGCGTATGTTACGAAATTTTAAAGATGCCATTGAGTGTCAAGATGCCACGCACACAAGCATCTAATAGTTGCCGTAATAAAAAAGCTATTGTTGTTAGGTAGTGCGGTCTCTAGTAGTAGCGCAGCGGAGACCAATTCTTAATCTAAGTGAACGGACCTTCAAGAAAAGAGCATACCTTAAAGGCCGGCGACGCATCTCTTGACACCTTTTGTTGCGGATGTCCATAGGCGGTTGCCTCACCTCTCCCATCTGGTGAACCTTTTGCCCGTTTGCCTTAGTTGGTAAGAGCATTTCCCCAGGGATGCGGGCTCGATTCGTTCATAAAATATTTGAGTTGAAATGATACTGCTAAAAATTAAAACAACGAAATAATAACAATAGAAAACTTCTAATTATGGGCTCTTTTTATAACATCCATCTCATTTATTTGAATAAATAATGAGTTCCTCCTCTGCGCTTCTCTGATATAATATTTTCATTTCCCTCTGACAAACGAAAGCCGGCTTGTCTCGAATAATAGAACTCAGTGAGGGCTCACACGTCAGAGGGACTCAAGTTGTTACTTTGACCTCTTGTATCAGACGGAGTTTTAAAAAGTGACAAACTAGGTTTATTTTTGTTAGATACATATTTGAATTAGATTGGAAGACAAAATTTATGAACGATGGAGGACTCGAACCCGCGACCTTTAACGTTCCGTGTGAGCGCTCTTCCACTGAGACAACCGTTCGAGTGACGTAACGTTCATAAATCTTGATATGTCTTGTTAAATTCTCAGGTTGTGGCTTCATCTATAGGATCTACTTTAGGGTTGATAACCTGCTCAACCTCTTGCAACACCAGAGGAATCACAGGAGCGTTGCCGGCCTTTAAGGAAGGAGTACGCGCTTTTTTTGAAGGTACCCATGTCGTATCGTCCCGGAAACACCGCACAAGGAAGTTCATTCCACAGCTTTGTAGTACGTGGAAGAAAGCTCCTTGAAAACCGCACTGTGGAGGACCGCCACACATCCAGATGGTGGGGATGATATCCTAACTTGTGGCGTGTCGTGCGAAGGTGGAATTCGGCGGCAGGAATCAGGTTAAACTGTATAATAATACCATAGTTACATGAATGTATCATCATACAGTACACAGTTTAGATTTTTTTTTTAAAATAAGGGACGAGACGAACAGGGCTTTCAGCTGATGGTAATTGATACGCACTGCCCATTACAATGCAGTGCCGCTCAAGATTATTGAAAAATCCAAAAATTCTGAGCGGCACTACAACTGCGCTCGTCACCTTGAGACATGAGCTGTCAATTCTCATTTGCCCAGTAATTTCACGAGATACGGCGCCCTTCAAACCGAAACACAGTAATGCTTACACATAACTGCTTCACGGCAGAAATAGGCACCGTTGTGGTACCCATAATAGCCGGCACCCTGTGCAAAGGAGCCTCCCACTGGTAGATATTGTCATTTCCTAAATAAATAATCTTGAATACAGCTATATAGCTATCATTTCATACTTATTTTACCTGTGCTTATACTGTGTAATAAACGCGAAGTAAAGTTATGCCAAATTTTAAACTTTTTGTCCTTATCTTACCTTAGTCACTTCAGAATTACATGACAGGGAGAAGTAACTTTGAACTTGGAGTAACTTACCTTAACTAACTTATGTCGCATTTAATAATAAGACAGTTCAACTACTCCGAATTGAACCGAACCGAGCGTAACTCTTTATCCTTTACTTCACTATTTCCATTGGTCAACTCAAATCCGCAAGAGGCCACTATCCCGAGAAATCGCCATAATAGCGCACAATTGAAACCATTTCTTGACGGAATATATGCAGTTTAAATTTTTACAAAAAATAATTGTATATCTACAGAATCTGAGAAGAAGATTCATTTTTTCTTTACATTTATATTTTTCTATTCAGTTTAGATAAAAAATGTACGTAAATTTATTAATTGTACACCATTACTATTTAACATGACATAGTTTTGTTAGTTTTGTAAAGAAAATTGTATTATGTTTGTAATAAATTAAAATTCTTCTAATTCTGAATTAAAACTATGGCGATCTTGTGCGAGAGAGGTGACCTAGCTCCGCTCGATTCCTCGAGGCCGTTGGTTCGTCAGCCTTGAAGAAATTTGTTAAAAAGATCGTCTATTCTTTACAAAGGTATATCAAAACTTCTAGAAATCCAACGTTTTATTTAAGTGACCCTTTGATCAGTTTACTCCATAATTAAAAGCTCCTCGAAAACAAGCCTTGTTAAAAGTATAAGTGATCGATTATGATTATTTTATAGCGATAGAAATGACTGTACAATATTGTATATTTTTATTGAAAAGAGCGCAAAAAAATAAGAATGGGAGAGTTTCTTGCGCCGTTTCCTCTCTCTCAGAGCGCCATTTGTTTCTGAAGCGGTATTAGTATCTAGTATATTAGAAACGACATCGAAGAGAATTCTAAAGGAATCAATTTTGAGAAAATTAATGCCTTTTATGCCTTTTAGTGACGCTTAAAAATATGTCAGTGAAAAATTTCTTCAATCATTCATAAAATATTAACCAGTTACATTTTAAAACGATAAAAACGAATTTCATCGTCGTCTTTTATATCTAAGCAAAGCGTTTCTTTTTCCTAACTTGCAGCGCTACGATTGGAAATTTATTTTTTCTATTTCTGCAGTCATACTTTGCTTCGATTTGCTTCGCTCAAGCATTTAACATTATTATATATTGTATTTCCTTCTTTTACAAGAATATATTTGTAATTCGTTTACGCATATTTTACAATCACTAAAATATTATGTTGAATCTTTCGCTGGGTTTCATGTCGTAAGAATTTATGGATTCCTTACTTAAGGATTGGTCTTCGCTGAGCTCCAACTAGATACTGCAGGCGCAGTGCAAAGTGCGGCAACTAATACTACGCCCAAGTGAGCGTACTCGAGTCAGTTTCGAACAATGTGTGACGTTGACGTGCCAATGTTAAACTTTGCTAATAATTGAAACTAAAATGCTGTGTAATAAACTTTGTAAAATTATTACTACAAGAAATAATTAAGACACTGGGATCACATATCAAGAGTAAGTATTTTGTATTTTATTAATTTCAATGTAAAATAGCTATGCTAGGAGTTTAACTGCGAGATCGAATCAGAAATGAGGAGATCCGTAGGAGAACCAAAGTTACCGACATAGTCTAAATAATTGCGAAACTGAAGTGGCAGGGCACATAATTCGACGGACAGATGGCTGTTGGGGCAGTATAGTCCTTGAATGGCGACCACCTATCGGAAGACACAGTGTTGGTAGGCCCACCACAAGATGGACCGACGATCTGGTCAAGATCGCCGGAATACGTTGGATGAGGGCAGCGCAGGACCGATCGTCGTGGAAATCTTTGGGGGAGGCATTTGTACAGCAGTGGACGTCTTCCGGCTGATTATGAATGTAAAATAACACGAAGCGTATGTTACGAAATTTGAAAGAAGCCATTGAGTGTCCAGATGCCACACAAGCATCTAATAGTTGCCGTAATAAAAAAGCCATTATTCTAAGGTACTGCGGTATCTAGTTGAGGCGCAGTGGAGTTGAATCTAAGATCGATTCTTATTGATAATATGACTTATTTGGTGAATGCATTTTATTAGTCTGACAAAACTGTAACTATAAATCTTAGTAAGCAACAATGTTACACTTTCGTCTTACCGGAATTAATTAATGATTTGTCTGTAACAGAACATTGGCACAAAATAGCTACAACATTGGTTTAAATTATTTGAGACGTGCCGCAGATGGTGCCGATCGTTCAATAGTCGGCAAACTTAAATCATATTGTTGACTGTTCGCGAGAATTCGATAGGTACTTTACCAGTGTGAGGCTCCTTTGCACAGGATGCTGGCTAGATTATGGGTACCACAACAGCGCCTATTTCTGCCGTGAAGCAGTAATGTGTAAACATTCTTGTGTTCTATCTCTGCAACCAGTGGGAGGCTCCTTTGCACAGGATGCCGGCTATATTATGGGTACCACAACGGCGCCTATTTCTGCCGTGAATCAGTAATGTGTAAGCAGTACTGTGTGTCGGTCTGAAGGGCGCTGTAGCTAGTGAAATTACTGGGCAAATGAGGCTTAACATCTCATGTCTCAAGGTGACGAGAGCAGTTGTAGTGCCGCTCAGAATTTTTGGGGTTTTTTTTTAAATATGGGAACCAAAACCTCTGTACTACTATCTCATATGAAATGTATGGGTGTGTTTTACATAAAAAATTTGGATACTTCTCATTTTTTTTTTAAAAATGTAAGGGACGAGACGAGCAGGACTTTCATCTGATGTTTATTGATGCACCCTGCCCATTACAATGCAGTGCCGCTCAGGATTCTTGAAAGACCCGAAAATTCTGAGCGGCACTACAACTGCGCTCGTCACCACCATGAGACATAAGATGTTAAGTCCTATTTGCCCAGAAATTTCACTAGCTACGGCGCCCTTCAGACCGAAACACAATAATGCTTACACATTACTGCTTCACGGCAGAAATAGGCGCCGTTGAGGTTTAATCTTTATTTTTTTTTTTTTATGTAATAGGAGGACAAACGAGCGTACGGGTCACCTGGTGTTAAGTGATCACCGCCGCCCACATTATCTTGCAACACCAGAGGAATCACAAGAGCCTTGCCGGCCTTTACGGAAGGTGAACGCGCTTTTTTTGAAGGTACCCATGTCGTATCGTCCCGGAAACACCGCACAAGGAAGCTCATTCCACAGCTTTGTAGCACGAGGGAGAAAGCTCCTTGAAAACCGCACTGTGGATGACCGCCACACATCCAGATCTAGTCGGCATCCTGTGCAAAGGAGCCTCTAAGAAGTCTACAACATATTGCCCTTAGATATATATTTGTATTAGTAACAATGTAACATAAATTTGTTATTCACATCGGCTTAATCCGGATCAAACTAGAACCAAGAAGCTTCTCGGCACGTTCCTATCACGTGTTTAATTCCATTTTCATTCTTACGTAACGCTAGGGGTGAGATATCGTGATGAGAAATGAGTAGCGATTTGTTAGAAGATGAAATACAATGTTTTTGTTGTATGCTTGTAAGGGAAATGAGAAAAGAGGGTGTTTTAAATATAACATTTCCCGAAACTCGCCAATTACTGAAAACTGAACCCCACTGGATCCCACTTATCGGTGGATTCCGGGCTAATTCAAGTTTGGGACCACTTTGATTAAAATATTAATAATTATCTTCAAAGTCAAATAAAATTTTTCAAAAATCTGTTACGGTTTTCGTGTGTGTACCGGCCACCGATTAGGTATCGAATGATTGCTTTTACAGTACATATTAACATTAACAATTCGAATATTATAAAATCTATTCTAATATTATATTGCTATATGTGAGCTTTTTATGTTGAGTGACCGGCGCAGTGTAATGTTATCGGGGTCATATCATAATAATAATAAAAGCCTCGTTGAAGATACTTAGTAATGTATGTGTTGGAAGACCACGCCATATTCAACATTATAGTTCATTTTTCCTTCAAAAAGTAGGAAATATACAAACGACCTTGAACAGAACCACGACGTTAGTCGATCCATTTGGCCGCGTGCAACGCAGAGCAGCTCGAATTGCCGGGGACCCGGTGCTCTCTGAACGGCTGGATCACTTAGCGTTGCGTAAAGACGTCGCTTCATTGTGTGTCTTCTACCGCATTTATCACGGGGAGTGTCCCGAAGAGCTGTTTAACCTGATTCCTGCCGCCGAATTCCACTTTCGCACGACACGCCACAAGTTAGGATATCATCCCCACCATCTGGATGTGTGGCGGTCCTCCACAGTGCGGTTTTCAAGGAGCTTTCTTCCTCGTACTACAACACTGTGGAATGAGCTTCCTTGAGCGGTGTTTCCGGGACGATACGACATGGGTAACTAACAACAGGTGACCCATACACTCGTTTGTCCTCCTATTCCATAAAAAAAAAAATCGTTAGACTTGCACACGTCCTTTTAGGTATTGAATTTACAATAACAAATAATTTTTTTGCGGTCGGCTCTTGATCTAAGTACGAAAAACGAAACACAACCATTGAACCTACTTAGTATCGGTATTAGATAGGAAGCTATCATAATTGGTTATTTCACTTTAAATTAGATTGTTTCAGCGTCTTAAGGAAGCCTAATAAATTTAAATTTGGATCACAATGACCCTTAATATGCTTTGGTTTAATGTTTCTAGATTTTAAAAATATCGGGCGGATCTGTGAAGTAGGTGACAACAAAGTTTGCGCGTACGTCATTGCTCGCGCGTGAGGCCCTACTAGCTGGCCTACTCTGTAGAGGCCACCGCACGTACTTACGATTTCGATACCTACACGGGCAGTGAGACAGGTTTGACTATGCTGTGCTGCATCACCTCCGTGTCTTATACGCTTGTCTCATAGATTCAATCAAATTCCGTAAAGTTGGTTAGACAACCAACTTCTTCTGTACCCATAATATAAATGTTCCTTAAAATGCTGCTGAATATCTAAGTGATCCGACAGCCTGGGATTAGATTATGATTATATTATAGCAATAGCAATCGCAGTACAATCAAATATATAAAATTCTAATGTCGCGGTGTTTGTTGTTAAACTCTTTCGAAACGGCTTGACCGATTCTCATGAAATTTTGAGTGCATATTGGGAAGGTCTGAAAATCGGACAACATCTATTTATATATTTATATATTCATCCCCCTAAATATTAAGGTTTCCACGTCAATTTTTTTTAACTTTTTTGACATTTTTTTAAATTTGTTTGATTATGAGTCAACAGCAAAATACATACAACTTCAAATTTTCACCTATCTACGATCAACAGTTACTTTTGTATCGCGATTTTAATATCGGCAATACAACGTTTGCTGGGTCAGCTAGTGAAGTATATATTATTAAAAATACGGCAACAAAAAGAATGCTGGGAGAGTTACTTGCGTTGCTTCTTCTCTCTCAGAGCGCCATTTGTTTCCGAGGCGGTAGTAGTGTCTAGTATATTAGAAATGACATCAAAAAGAATTCTAAAGGAATCAATTTTGAAAGAATAAATGCCTTTTATGCCTTTCATTTATATGTGTGTTCAACTTATCATGTGAATGCTAAATCTAACGTGAAAGTACTATTATTGAATTATGACGAGTGTTATTATTGGAATGCAAACGTCATCCAATATTCGAGTTAGATCCACTTACACCGTTGTATATCGGTTGCTCGCGAGTGAATTGAATTTATATGAAATTCAATCCAATGTGGTGCATTAGCTAGAATTTCTATATATTCTTCTGCTGTTATTCCTACCGCTGTTTTACAAATCGATTTAACATGACAATCTATGAAAAACGGCATATTAAATAATCCACAACGTCACCAGTTTTGTCTATCCACAAAAAAAATTGCATATCCTGTGGTTAATGAATATACGAGACCAAATCAAATATTACAAAAAGTTCAAAAAGTTGCGGGGAAATATGTATTCTTTTTGTGTATAATTTTTATATTTGGTCCACATTATTACTCTCATATTCTACCAGTGGGAGGTTCCTTTGCACAGGAAGCCGGCTAGATTATGCTTGAAGCAGTAATGTGTAAACATTACTGTGTTTCGATCTGAAGGGCGCCGTAGCAAGTGAAATAACTGGGCAAATGAGACTCAACATCTTATGTCTCAAGGTGACGAGCGCAATTGTAGTGTCGCTCGGAATTTTTAGGTTTTTCAAGAATCTTGAGCGGCACTGCATTGTAATGGGTAGGGTGTATCAATTAACATCAGCTGAACGTCCTGCTCGTCTCATGCCTTATTTTCATAAAAAATATAATTTCTATTGTTCTTATTTTTTATATTGACGCAACTTCTCTAAATAATCCATGACGTGTTACCGACGTTGACGAAGTTAACTCTATCCTACACGTCGTATGTTCTTATAGATCAATGTGAATAAATTAACTCTTAGAATAGTTCCTGTTTAGCAGTTGGCAGTATTGTATTATACTCAATAGAGGCTTAACTGTTGTTATAACCATATCGTGGGGCTTATTCGTAAAGCCTCAACGATAACTTGATGAATAGGCAATAACGCTAATGACGATTAAACAAATTAATATTTGCAATACACATGATTCCATTGAGTTTTACCAGTGGGAGGCTCCTTTACATAGAAAGCCGACTGGATTATGGGTACGTATTTCTTCTCAACGGCGCCTATTTCCGCCGTGGAGAAGAAATGTGTAAACATTACAGTGTTCGGTCTGAAGGGTGCCGTCGCGTAGCTAGTGAAATTACTGGGCAAATGAGACTTAACATCTTATGTCTCAAGGTGACGAGCGCAATTGTAGTGCCGCACAGAATTTTTGGTTTTTTCAATAATCCTGAGCGGCACTGCATTGTCATGGTCTTACTCGTCTCGTCCCATATTTTCATAAAAAAAAGTTTAAGAATGGAAGTATCTAACACAGCATGGAACTATCATTGTACTTAAATAATAATTTCAACATTTGTATACTATTTTTTTTTTTACATAATTAGTCGTTAGAAACCCATAATTAAGTAAATGTTATGCGTTCGGCTATGCCTGAGTTGGGGCATTCCCGCCTGCCTGCACAGACTTAATTAACACTTAAGATATCTCATAAAGAACTGTTATAAAAAAATATATATTTAGTGCGTTAATAACAAGTCACCTCAGCTTGGGATGGCCTCCGGTCCTCGACACTAACCTATGCGAAACATAGCGGCACTAGGCCGCTACTTCACGCCGGTATTCTGTGCGAGTGTGGTAAGTAGCCCGGACGAGTCTAGCCCGATTGTGCTGACGTCAAAAGACGGTAGCGTGACTCTCCCACTTTCAATAAGCCCGTAGTCGCCTGTTACGACACCCTTGGGCCTGGGACTACCCTATTCTTTTTACGCCCCGGGGAAGCACAGGGTTCATTGGAAAACTAATTTTGTAATATTGCTTAGACTTCTATCTTCCTCTTATCTTCTTCCTAAAAACTAGGTCTTTCCAAAAACAAATATATTTTCTACGCATTGAAAGTAATTTGTACATGCGTTTAAATTTAATTATAACATTAAATGTATTTTTTTTATTACTTTATTATAGACGCGTATAAAAGTATTAAAAACCTAAAAACGTACTAATTAATTTGGTAAAAGAAGTTACCAATTTGCTGTAGATTAAAAAGCTGTTGTAATTACACACCGAACGACATCTGGACTTATCGGATTAACTCTTAATCGAATCAGTTCGAGTACAGTACACACGGATATTTTGTTTAAGGTTGGGTTTTATCAACTAACTTTAGCAATAATAAAAATGTTACAGTACCGGTTATGCAAAAATATGATATAGATGACGTCATAACTTTAACTGTAAACTATCATCAAAAAATGTTTCATATAAAATATTCGACATGATTTGAAATTTCACTTTTTAACCGACTTCAAAAAAGGAGGAGTCGGAAGTATAAAAATAATTGCGTAATTTTATACAATCTAATTTATTTAATCTAATTCTAGTAATTTTATTGTTATATTTGGTGAGTCGGTGTCAGTAAAGGTAGGTTTGTAACTACATACATTGTTAAAGGTGAGATGTGCTTGAATCGCACGCGTGACGTGAGGAGGGGAGAGGCGAGAGGGGGGCCGCGGCGGGCGGACACCGAATCCATAAATAACAGTAATCGTTACTAGAATTAGATTAATTAATTAGATTTTTATACTTATTAGTGCATATTATATCTATTGTTTTGGAATAGTGTTTTTGAAGTCGGTTGCTTTTTTGTTAATTTTTTTTTAACGAAAAGTATGCCAAGGTATACGATGATACAATACATTCCGCAGTATATGTATGTAAAGTCACCGTTAGTGCTATGTTTCACCCCGGTGTCCCGACACAACGGTGGCGCAACCAATCGCTGCTACCAACTAAATATACAGCTCTATAGAGAAAAACTCACCTGGAGTCCGTTTGATTTCGCAATCAACTTGGCGGCGCAACCAGCTCTGACGCGTCATGACTCTGGTGTTTATATGGTGTCTAGTTTCTAGTAGTAGCAACCTAGCTAATATGATGCGAGCCATCCTTAATAGTATAGAAGTGCCTTTGAATCACTTTTTTCAAGTCTCTGAAATATATGAACAAGGTGTCATTCGATTAGTAGCGTCTAGATGATTTATGTAAAATTAATTTCCGCCCGAAAAAAATGCAAAAACTATGAAAAATTTATAGAGGTGAGCATATATATACTGCAAATACTAATAAAAAATTAAAATAAAGAATAAAATTTCCAAAAAACCTAAAACAACTAAACAACATACAAAATATTTATACAATATGTTATGTTTTTAAAGTGATAACCCTCACTTCTAGGATTAATACACAAATAAAATTTGAAAAACAAAATTTTATGAACGATGCGGGTTTCGAACCCACGACCTCCGGCATTCCGGTTCTATCCCGGTACCGGCACGGTAAAATATTTATAGTTTCCCAAAGGGGTGAAAATATTCTTAAGGTTAGTTGGTCAACTTGACCATTTGTATCATACGTCAGCTATCATTAGCCTCTTGTTAATCATATGTCAACTGAACCACAACTAAACGATGAGAATTATAAAGCAAACGTTATTTAACTAAATTATGCGGTATTTTCATTGGTTGTGTTTAAAACCTTTTTTATTACAACATTGTTATTTTTGCAAACGTAAAATAGCCCGAGGAATACTTTTTTAAGGATTTTTGTTTTATTATGCCAAAGAATTATAACTTTTTGCGTTCGTACATAAATACATACCCTTTTTTTACCCGACTGTGCCAGAAGGAGATTTTGAGAGTATGTATGTTTGGCAGGTTCTGATTCAGCTTGAGAGGTGTCAGATTTGTAGTTACTGTAAAAGTGACACTAAAGAAAAATAAAACAAAATGGCGGATTTTGGGGCCAAATAAAAATGTTTGACACGCTCTGCAGCCTGAACGGCTGAAGGATTTTAGCTTGAGAGGTGTGGGTATATTCGTATTCAATGTGAAAGTGATACCGGGTATAAATTTTTAATTAGAACATAACATAAGCTTGAAATTAAGAATTTTAGTGTAAACGGGCACTCGACTAATACGGGTAGGTGAATTATAGCACAGGAGACCATTGCATTTTTAACAATATTTTTAAGTACAAGAAAAAATTGTAGTAGTCGTGACCCATTTTAGAAAGTTAGCCAGTCAGATTGGGGTAATCTACAATAATAGGTATGTGCTCTCAGCTCATTAAGCATCCATTTCTAGAATTTGAAGGATTAAATTAGGAAATCTTATGAGTTACCTAGCTCTATTAGTCGAGTTTGCACTTCTTAAGGCGCCTTAAGATGTATTGTCTAAATTGACATATTTCGTATGGATTCGACGCTTATAAGTATTGCCTGAGCAACTTTGGTACTTAAGTTAAGTGCAATCTGGTATGACGGCTTTGCTGTTTTAGGGTTTCTTCATATCTAAATACACAGAAACGCATTCGGGCTTTTTATTTAATAAAGATAGCTGTTCTATTTGACCTCTGCTTAAAGAAAGAAAATATTTATGATAAAGAGTGCTAATAAAATTAATATGTATAAGATAACATTACCCTATAAGGAACGCATGATAGTGAATGTATGTATTAACTAGACATTACCAGGATTAATATCCTGTAAGTTGTAGATAAGTATACCAGCAGAAATTGAAGCAAATGGGCTCATATCTGATATAAAGGAATTTATTGGTCAGTTGCCAGACCACGTAATATGTTCATATTATTCTGTGCTTGGCAAATATTGCGAAAGAGTGAACCGCTCTATGGATTTAAATGATATTTTGTAAATATGTATTATTTGAAAAATTGTAAAGGGAATTTTTGTCTTTTTTGCATGAAAATCTCTGTGAAACAAAATGTTCGACTTTCAGTTTGGTGATAGATAATTTATACGTCTTGATAGACTGTGACAGCTGTGAGCACGTCGAAAAAGATAGCGGTGAACTGTTAGCCTCTATTGAAGGCAATTAACGCACTCTACATAAAGTGACATACATAATAATATAGCGAGTGTAAGACGTAGCGTAAGTAATAAGTC
Source organism: Leptidea juvernica (assembly GCA_949711755.1). NCBI lineage: Eukaryota > Metazoa > Arthropoda > Insecta > Lepidoptera > Pieridae > Leptidea > Leptidea juvernica. Next base: position 10,920,984 of record CATIXQ010000019.1, read on the forward strand.
TGGCCTGTTGTAATGCGTTGTCTAACAGCTAGAGACTCTATCTAAACGTATATATTATTGGTTGATATAATGATTGAGCGTCTAAATATTTAAAAAAGACCATTTGGCTTGTTTCTGAAAACCGTCTTATAGTAGTGGGGTGTAGAACACCTACAAATATTTTTTTTATTTTAATATAAATTTTTCTAAGAAAAAAAAAAAAAAAAAAAATTTTTTTTTTTTTTTTAAAAAGAAAAATTTAAATTGTTAAAATGGTTAGTGATGACACTTATGTGAAGTCAGACGTTTGTAAACAACATTAGAAGAGAGTATTCTGTTGTATAATATAAATAAATATAATAATAAATTTGTTTTTGTAAAGATCATCTAAGGTTAATGGAGAGGGCTGTGCTCGGAGGTTCCCTGCGAGATCGAATCAGAAATGAGGAGATCTGTAGGAGAATTAAAGTCACCGACATATCCCAGATGATTGCGAAACTGAAGTGGCAGGGCACATAGCTTGACAGACAGATGGCCATTGAAGCAGTATATTCCTCGAATGGCGACCACGTACTGGAAGACGTAGTGTTGGTAGGCCTTCCAAAAGTTGGACAGGTGTTCGCCGGCATATGTTGGATCAGGGCAGCGTACGACTGATTGTCGTGTCCAGATCTTTGGGAAAGGCCTTTGTCCAGTATAATTTACCAGTCCGAATCGCTACTTAAATCCATAATCTACTTGGTTGGTAATAGATAAGTTATTATTTTTCACACTTAAGTCATATAGCCTTCTACATAAAAGTATTTAAAACATAATATAACTATACAAGAAGTTGAGCAAAAGTTACAGATATCAATGTTTTTAAGAATCGTCTTCATAAATTATGTCGATTTTTTGACGGTCGATAGTAAAGAAATCGAATCGGTACCACAACAGCATATCACTAATTGATTAGTACTCGAGCTATCGAAAGTAAAATTAACGGCAGGACAGAGCATAATAAAAGTAATCTACAATGGTTCAGAATACATGATTTCCAAATCTCATTGCACGTTTACTTCATTTAAGCTTGGTGGTCGTAAAACGAATTCAGCATTTGATTGATTTGATTTATTTCACAGATAAGGAAGTTAAGCTTATCGTGTTTTATTAGGTCATCGTGAAGTAGAACATGAAATAGCGTTTTATACTAACGTGTCAATCTTCCTTTTCAAACTAACAAGTTCTGTGCATAGACGGCCAAACTCTGTAGGCGGAAACTTGGAAAACTTGTACGTGTTACTTCTTAAAAGTTTAGGAAAGATTCAATTTTACTGAACATATTTTATCATAGGGAGTGAAAATAGAAAGAGGACAATTTCAATCACTCTAATAAATATTTACCCGGAAGAGATCTCTGATTGTAAGTTTTAACAAAAATAAATGTAACCAATTTTTTTATCCATTTATTCGGTAGCACTGTCTTACGTCCAGGGGCGTGCATATAATATAGGCAATTAGGCAGTGCTTACCTCGTTATGAACCTAAATAAGTGCAACAAGTGAACCTAAAATAGCATTAGTGTTAAAGTTAATTTACTTTAAGTGTCTTCCGTTATTTTATTACTACACTTCAATTAAACACCCATTCATAAATTTTTTCCTTACGCTAGATACAAATATCTACGGTAAGCAATCTTTGCTTATTCTAAAGCTCAACTACGACTAGTTAAATCCACCTTGCTAGAAAACCAATGCACGCCCCTGCTTACGTTGAATAAAAATTGTTTCTTTAAAGAAAACAGGGCGAAAGTGTGAAAATAATATTTTGGTATGCTTAATCATCCCCTACCATCTGTGTGATGTGTGGCTGTCCTCCACTGTGCTCTTTTCAAGGAGCTTTCTTCCACGTACCACAAAGCTGTGGAATGAGCTTCCTTGTGCGGTGTTTCCGGGACGTTATGGTATGGGTACCTTCAAAAAACAGTGCGTACACCTTCCTCGTTTGTCTCTTTTTTCCACAAAAAAAAACGCTGACTACATTAGTTCGAATACAATCTTGGTGCTATATTTGATGTTGAAACGTTTTTAATTTGATTGAATAGTAGGGTAATTTTTGAATTTATGCTCCGGCGTGGAACTAACACAGCAGAAACAGCTTGCAATATCAGTGCTGTGTTAGAAGGTGATACGGCTAATGAAGGCACAGTGCGGTTTTGTTTAATCGCTTCCGTAAAGAATACTTCAAATGAACTCCAGTGTAAACTAACCACTAAGCTACTAAGTAGAAGAAGTGATATTACTAGAAGCTGCATCAGGCTTTAAAGGAATTTCTGGTATACATCTGTATATGCCTAGTTTATTTAAAGCTGGCAACCGAGCCAACGGCCTTGAGGAATCGAGCGGAGCTAGGTTACCTCTCTTGCACAAGATAGGCATAGTTTTAATTCAGAATTAGAAGCATCTTAATTTATTACAAACACAATACAATTTTCTTTATAAAAATAACAAAACTATTAGTGTGTTAAAAGTATTGGTAAGCAGTTAATAATTTATCGTACAATTTTTATCAAGATTGAATAATTAGCGTGCTCCAACTGTAAAACTTGGGGGTATTTTGGTGATTTTCTTTCGCTATTTTTTTGCATTTCTATTAAAAAAAGAAATGTAAAAAACTTTGAATTTTCTTCTCATATTGTGTAGACATTAGTTTTGTAAAAATAAAAGCCATATATAATAATTAAAGTTAAGAGTTTTCACTAGATACGGCGCCCTTGCGACCGAAACACAATAATGTTTACACATTACTGCTTCGCGGGATAAATAGGCACCATTGAGGTACCCATAATCTAGCCGTCATCCTGTGCAAAGGAGCCTCCACTGGTAAAGTATAAGTATATAACTTTTCACTTCAAAAAGATTAGACTACTTCAACTATTTGTGGAGGTGAAGTTTGTAACTTTATTGGAAAACTTATTTGATATTCGAGTAGGTTATAACATATCGATACAAACAATGAAAAAGTTATTTACATACCATGTTATATTAGTAAGTTTCAATACAAGAAGTGATGGCGAAAAATGCTGAGACGAAAGAGATAGAGTGTGCGTGTGAAGAGTTGGAGGAAAAAGAAGCGAGAGAAGAAATACCAATAAAGAAAACTTAATTGCCTTAGATTTATGATTGGTCTCCGCAACGCACGAACTAGATACCGCACTACCTAAGAACAATTACGGCAACTATTAGGTGCTTGTGTGCGCGGCATCTTGACACTCAATGGCATCTTTCAAAATTTTGTAACATACGCTTAGTGTTATATTACATTAAAATTAATAAAATACAAAATACTTACTGATGATATGTGGTCCCATTGTCTTTCTTATTTCTTATATATTCTTTTTATAAGGACACTTTGTATAAAGTTTATAAGAACATGTGGTACGTCAGCGTTACACATTGTTTGAGACTCGAGTACGCCCACTTGGTATTAATAGTTGTCCCACTTTGCGACTACGCCTGCGGTATCAAGTTGGAGCACAGCGGAGACCAATCCCAAATCTAAGTTCATTGTAGAGAAACGCTACATACCCAAATACATTATTAACAAATGTTGCTTCCCTCCCTTCCTCTTCCGTCCCTTTTTAGAACCTCATGTCAGGACGACTAAGTTAGATTAGCGCCGTGAGCAAATCTAAACTATCCGTAGCAATAACAGAGCATCTCATGTGTTTAATATTTGCGGAGGGACAACAATTCAAACAATGATCAATAATTCCAACAATCTGTACATACAGATTGTTGGACAGACTAACATTAGTTGTTCAGTATTGCCTGCTCAAAATATCTAATTCATTCTGTGTCATTAGAGTATTTTCATGGAAATCCTGCAGAAATAAAGTAGAAGTAAAGATATTCATATTATTTTATTCATTTCATATATATTTGTCCGTTTATAGTCATTGAGTAAAAAAAGTATTCTATCACTTATCTGTAATCCAATTAAATTTGTATTAATTACAGACTAAGAGCTGTCGATATTTTATGCTGTAATTAATTGATATATTTTAAAATGAAGAAAACGATTCTGGTGAATGAAGTTAGTCAATAAATTTCAGATGACACAATAACTAAATATTATATACTTTCGGATGGTCACTTTTAAGACCTATAAAAAAAGGAACTGTTTCCAAAAATACTGAGTGGGTGTCCTTTTAACGACGCCGTATTTTTTTTATTTGTTAATTTAACTGTGTATATATGTTTTGTGATGTCATGAATAAATGCATACTTTACCTTACTTTACTTTAAATCGTACCTGCTGCATATTTTACTATACCAACATTTATGTAATTATTTTGTTGTTGTAGAATGTAAATGTTATGTGCATATAGTAAAAAGGGTTAACATGTCTTATTAACGCTGTCATTGATGAAATGGTGCATTGTCTTCAAACATAATATGTTCGCGATAAAAAATAAAAACTCATCAAAAACTTGGATTAAATTTATATGCTCACTCTTAGCCTAGCTTTAGAGGCGAGTGGAAACTTATTCTGAACCGCACTATAACGAGTTTATGAGCTTTCAATGAAAAAATGACTCAATTAAGTTTTTAATTGTTCCAATGGAATTCATTGTTTAAAGCGGGAAGGTATTAATTTGAATGCAGACTACGTAGGCAGTAAATGTCTTTGAAACTTTTGTTACGTCTAATTATTAATATTAAGTTGTAAGAATAGTATATTTGGTATATTTGTGCTTCTATTATAAAGGTGCAGAGTTTTTGGTTTAAAAGTACCTCTTAAAACACGAGTGTGGTCTGAGTAAATATTTTAGTGTGCAATAGTTTAATTATTGCGTAATTAATTCATTTGTTTCATCAGACAACAAGGATCCATTTAGATTTTAGTGTTAGTGACAATGTATTCTAAATAACTTTTATTTGTACTTATACAGAAGTTAGAAACAAAATACTTAATAACCTATGTTAGTACTTAATCACTAAAGGGGACAGTCCTCTGCATGAGTTTCCCCATTAGAGGGCCATCTATTTTTTCCAGCTATTATGCGCAGGATTCTATTGCTGCATCCACGGACTCTGGAAAATAGGGAGACAGTTTTCTTACGCCAGATGGCATCAAAGCCGTCTGTCCGCACACTAGTAAACATAGCCTAGAGAAACGAGAAAATCCGGAACGCGTTAGTATATTGGACTCGCAACGCATTGTAAACTCTTTGCGTATACTGAAACCACAGGCTTAAGACAGTGTGACTTTCACAGCATCTGTACATCAGGACAAACCTCCGGGCCACCATATTCGCTCGGCCTGACACTGCCCTGCGTTCCCTTTCCATATCATCACTATCTGACAACCTCTATAGCCGAGTGGTTAGCGATCCTACCCACTAAGCTAGAGGTCCCGGGTTCGAATCCCGGTAGGTGCAAGCATTTATATGATGAATATAGATGTTTGTTTCCGAGTCATGGATGTTTAAATGTATTTATGTATGTTTAAGTAAGTATATTGTATTAAATGTGTCATTGCCTGGCAACCCATAACACAGGCTATATATGCTTAACTTGGGGCAAGATAATTTGTGTAAAAAGTGTGTCATTATTATTATTATTATTATTATCTCCAAGGTCCTCGGTTAACAAGTGAGGTATTTGATTTTGTGAACTATATTGAGTACTACTCCATCGAGTTTCAAAGGTGGAATATATGTTGGACACTTGGTACCGCCCTGAAAATCATGACTTCGGTCTTCTTGACTTCGTGAGCATCATGCGAAGCGCGCCAATTTGAAGGAGCCAGCACCATCATATCATTGGCATAGCTCAATCAGTTCATTTACGTATAGGCTGAAAAACAATGGTGAGCTAAATCCACCTTGTCTAACGCCACATTCCAGGATGTACGTATCCGAAAGCTCATTTGCCCACCTCACCCGGTTCTCAAGACCTAGATACCAATGACTTCAATAAATAATTATCCTAGATATTTAAACTATGCAATATTCGTTAAGAAAAATGCTACCAAGTTGGTGTTTCCGTGTATACTGTTCCTCTGTTTATATGATATGTTTGATAATCATAATAAGGTCAATAAATAAATCTAAAAAATTTCATTTCTTTAGTTGAAATTACACTTTGAGCACGTAGTACCTTGCGTGTAGTAAGTAAGTAAGTGTAGTAACTTTGATCACGATATATTTACAACTACTGTAAAATATTCATTCTTATCACTAGTTCTTCATTTTCTGAACATATGATAGGTTCAGTAATTTAAATGAAATATTTAAAAGGCAAAAGGCATAAAAGACATTTATTTTCTCAAAATTGATTCCTTTAGAATACTTTTTGATGTCATTTCTTATACTACTAGATACTACTACCGCTTCGGAAACAAATGGCGCTCTGAGAGAGAAGAAGCGGCGCAAGAAACTCTCCCAGCATTCTTTTTTTTTGCGCTCTTTTCAATAAAAATATACAATATTGTACAGTCATTTCTATCGCTACAAAATAATCACAATCTAGTCCCAGGCTGTCCGATCATTTAGATATTCAGCAGTGGAGTAATAGGATTTACGACAGAGCCATTTTTTTTAAAACATTTAAATTTATTAATAGATAATAATTTTTAGTGACGATTCGATAGCCCTTATAGGTAAAGCCTATTTGAATAAAGTTTATTTAATTTTGGCCTTCACATTATCTTTGCAAAGGCATATCTGGGTGCCAAAACAACAATACATCATATGTTTTTTGAGTGGTATTTGAATGGATGTTACAGATAAGCGTTTTCTACATGGAATACAACTAATAAGAATCCATAATTATATAAATGATGTGAGTTTTCTTTAGTGTTAATTCCGCCAATATTCAGTCTCGTGCCAGATTTTGGCGAGACAACACGTCCTGAGGATGCCTCATGTACAGGCAAAACACATGTCGAATTGTTTAAAGACAAATATTGGTGGAATTAACACTAAAGAAAACTCAAATAATTTAAACAATTATGGATTGCCGCAAAGTAACGCCAACTTAAATTAAAAAATTAAGAACCCAATCAATAAGATTGAAGTTTTGAGATGCATTTAAGATGACGGATGACATCTGGATTGTTAATAATCTTAAATTAAAGATTGAATACTGAAAGCCGTCTTATTTTCAGCGCTCCATTTCTTGTCTCCGAGAATCTGGGTCTCGATTCTTTCATTAACTGAATCTTGAAAGGAAACCTTACCAAGACATCTCATTACGACATTGTTATTAAAAGCCTTCTTCAGATTGTCTTTATCACGCCATAATTGCGACTTAAATTAATAAAAAGTGTGTGTGTACTTATGTATGCAAGCAAGAAGTTGTACTTCTTTGGCGTAACAAAGCAAAAATCCCTAAAATTATTTATTCCTCTTGCTATTCTACATTTGTAGAAAGAACAATTTATTATTATTATTATTAATTAACGAAAACGGCTGTATGTGTTTGAACCCTTTGCCTGTTCTCAAAATGGACAATGAATCCAAAAAAAAATAACGAATGCCGCAAACGTCAGAAATTTTAGGAACTAACTTCAGCCTGCTAGTTTTGTATTACAGTGATGCGCGCGCATCTTAAAAATACACTCTCATATTTTTTTCATAGCGTGCCAAAAGATGTATAACTTCAAAAAAATATAAGTGACTTATTAATAAATTAAAGATGTACCGTATATTTTATTCAAAATAGGATTTATAATCACTTATTGAACGTCAAAATCTACCACCCATTCAAAAGAGACTGCCTCAGACCTGAGAAGAATGGGCGCAAGAAACTCAGCGGCCTTTTTTTATATAAAATATGGATTACAATGTAATATCGTACAATAAACATTAATAATTAAAGAGCCTGAGGGTGTTCGCTTTAATCCCAGTCCGTGGTGTCATTAAGAAAATCGTTTATGCTATAATAACCTTTCCCACACAAACGATTTTTAACAATTCTTTTAAATTTCGTAACACATTTGTTTTGTACATTTTCTGGGATCATATTGTAGAAGCATATACATCGCCCAACAAAAGACTTACTATCTTGACCCAACCGAGTAGTAGGCATAACAAGTTTATGTTTGTTCCTCGTGTTAACATTATGAATGTCACAGTTTCTAGAAAATTCCTCAATGTGCTTATGAACATACAAAACATTATCAAAAATGTATTGAGAAACAACAGTCAAAATGTTTATTTCTTAAAATTTTTCTCTTAATGATTCTTTAGGACCTAGGTTATAAATCGCGGGAATAGCCCTCTTCTGCAGCACAAAGATAGTATTAATATCGGCCGCACTGCCCCATAACAATATACCATAGGACATAATACTATGAAAATAACTAAAGTATACTAATCTCGCCGTATCTATGTCAGTTAACCGTCTGATTTTCTTAACCGCATATGCTGCAGAACTAAGCCTATTCGCCAATCCTTCAATATGGGGGCCCCACTGCAATTTGGAATCAAGAGTAATGCCAAGATATATAGCAGATTCCACTGGTTTTACCACCTCTCCATTTAATAAAATATTCGCATCTACATTGTTGACATTTGGCGCGGTGAATTTAATATATTTGGTTTTATGATTATTTAACAATAAGTTATTGGCGCTAAACCAGTACACGATGTCAGATAGAGCATTGTTTACTTCGTCATATAAAACTTGGCTTCGTTTCACTTTGAATATAAGTGAAGTGTCATCCGTAAACAATACCACCTTGTGTTTTTTTTCTACAAGGTTAGGTAGATCATTTATATAAATTAGGAAGAGGAAGGGTCCAAGAATAGACCCTTGTGGTACCCCCATACCGAGAGGAGTCCCAGGAGATCTCCTGCTATTCACCTCGACCCTCTGAATCCTATTATTTAAATATGAGATCAGAAGATCGAGTGCAGATCCTCTTATACCATAGTGGCATATATATATACATATATCTTTAAACAAGCAATTCTTGTATATATATGGAATCTTGGAAACGGATCGCACGATTTTAATGAAATTTAGTACACAGGTAGTTTCGGGGGCAAGAAATCGATCTAGGTTCCTATTTAAAAAAATGCAGTTTTATCCGTGTTTTTATGAGAAACTGCTACAATAACATTAGAATACAAAGGTAAATTTCGCCACAAGACTATAATAGCTCAGATGGGACATTGGGAGATCCGGAAAGCAGAAGAGCCCGGTTAGAATCCAGATATCCTATTAGTATTTTTTGTTCAAGTTTTGAACCTTCTTAAAAATCCGGTCGTCCAGTTACTAAGCATTGTATGCGATATAGCTACTATAATTTTAATGAAAATATAAATTGTCGTCGAAATCTAAACGTTAACTCACCCAGCTACTGAACACATTGTTCACAAGCTTCGTGGAAGCACTTACGTCGTGACCCATTTAATTTCCAATCCTTTTTGTTCCACGTGTGGATCCTATTGAGGGAAGTTTACCGTTCCGCTCGGCTCGCTTTGAAATAGTATGCGAACTTGATCGAATAGGATTCGTTTTTGTACTCGCGTTCCAAAGCCGTAAATACTGAGAAACTGATTGAATTGTTCCGATTTTAAACACGTTTCTTTCTATTTAACATATTGTTCTTTCAGCCAGTAACTTAGTAAATAGGTAGTACTATTTTCACTAAAGCAATAATTAGTCATACAGTTAGTGTTACAAATTTAAATGAAATACTTTTGAGGCCATATTTTTAAATGATGTATGTTTTTAAATAATGTAAAATATAGTTTCAATTACACGCGTTTTAATCCTTTTAAAAGTATGTTATTTATATTGTCAGCCATTTTAAATATATTTTGCACTTAATACTACTATAAGTAGTATAAGTACTTAATATCAAGAATGTATTGAGAGGCAAAAGGTATGAATGTATTAAGAGATAAGGTGAATTTGTAACGCGTCACTTTGTGTTCTACCGGATTTTTCTTAGAGAATGTGAAGAACTGTTTGATCTGAACTGAATTTCCACCACAGTGTGGTTTTCAAGGAACGTTATTCCCAATTGTGGAATGAGCTTCCTTGCACAGTGTTCCCAGTTCAACACGATGCGGGTAGTTTAGTAAAATAACGCGTACCTACTTATGGTTACTCTTGTGTCTACAAAAATGTACTATTAGCTTGGTTAAGTTGTAGGTTGTGTCCCTTCTAGCATCCTGTTTAGATTTATATGAGTCATGACCTAATAATAATATAGGTAGTATTAGTTATGTTACTATACAAAAGGAATTGTTCTTTTTTAGGCCGGAAGAGGAGGTACAGACGAGCATACGGGTCACCTGATGTAAGTGGTCACTGCAGCCACAAGAGCGTTGCCTACTTTATAAAACGTCGAATAAATGTACATATGTATTTGAAAACCAATAATACTACATAAAAAAAAAAAAAAAAAACACGCATTTTATAGAAAACGGAACTAAAAAAAATAGGAAAAATATTTTGAAATTTAAAATTAGCATCAACTCCTGCCTTATTATATTATATAAATAAAAAAAAAATCTTATTTTGCAATTTGAAAAATGCAATAATATTATCAAATTAATGTATTGTCATCGGTCCTCGATAAATGTACGATATTTGAACGAAATCTGGTCGTTTAAAGTGGGTCAAAATCGCGCCCAACTGGGTCGGTTACAAACAAACATACATGCAGGTGAAGTTGTAAAAAAAGGGTTATTGAATAGTTTGTTGAAAAAAAAAAATCATCTTTAGGAGGGTACAAACTCGTCGGGCAATTTAGCTGTAGGATGTTATATGATGATGAGATAAACTCGGCAATCCCTTTATAAAATGTAATAATGTCCATCCATCACAATGAGACACATGTTTACTCTTCGACCTTCCCTTGATATACATTTCTGTCTGTATGATGATGATAAATAAAACTAATTAAAGGCCTTAGATAATTTATACGTCTAGATAGAGTCTCTTTCTTGACAACTGATGAAAACAGGCCAGGTTTATTACTTTAGTGTGCGTGACAAGCTACGTCTTACACTCGCGATTTGTATGTTACTTTGTGTTAGTTTTTTTTTATTACAATAAGGGACGAGACGAGCAGGATGTTCAGCTGATGGTAGTTGATACGCCCTGCCCATTACAATTTCGTGCTGCTCAGGATTCTTACAAATCCCAAAAAATCTGATCGACACTACAATTGCGATTGTCTCCTTGAGACATAGGATGTTAAGTCTATGGATGGAGGATGTAATGTAATGGGCAGGGCGTATCAATTACCATCAGTTGAACGTCCTGCTTGTCTCGTCCCTTATTTTCATAAAAAAAAAGTCTCATTTGCCCAGTAATTTCACTAGCTACGGCGCCCTTCAGACCGAAACACAATAATGCTTGCAGATTACTGATGTAATTATTTGCATATAACATTAAAATTGTAATCTTGCGACTGTTTGATGCCAAAATAAAATAAAATAACTGCTTCACGGCAGAAATTAGGCGCCGTTATTTTACCCATAATCTAGCCGGCATCCTGTGCAAAGGAGTCTCCCACTACCAATCACACGCCACTGGTAGTGTGCTCAAAACAGAGGTTCACTGTCAACCTCAATTTTTTTGACGTTTTCCCAGCTATCACAATCTATTTAGACGTATAAATGGCCTAAGCTAAAGCCTATATTTAAGTAAAACATGAATGTATGCTGATTTCATCCTGTTGCCGTTTTCAAAGAAACATTAATAGAAAACCGTTGTTTGACGCAGCGCAGGTATATCCACTAGTTATTAGCCCGTATGTGACAATCAATGTCACTCAATTCAACGCGGCTTGTCAAAATCGCTTATAATTTCTTCATTTCTCAATATGCTATTGATTTGGCTTTATGATGTACAAGTGCTGACCCGGCAAACGCTATTTTGCCACATAAATTAAGTAAGCTCTCGCTAATACTATGAATAATTGTCATATGTAATGATATGTCATTGACTGAATTATTTGTGTGCCATTGATATAGTCAACACGACTTTATAAATAATCTAATAAGAGAGAAATTTATACATAGATAATCTAATAAGAGAGAGAAATTTGTAAATAATCTAATAAGAGAGAGTAATTTATATATAATCTAATAAGAGAGAGAAATTTATACATAATCTGAAAAGAGAGAGAAATTTATACATAGGTAATCTAATAAGAGAGAGAAATTTGTGAATAATCTAATAAGAGAGAGTAATTTATACATAATCTCATATCAGAGATAAATTTATACATAATCTAATATGAGTGAGTTTATGCATAATCTAATAATCTAGTAATTCATCTATTCGGTCTAAGTGGGTTCCACAGCCTCACTCTTGGACTCGCAATTAACAGAGATAAGTCCAAAATGATGCTCGTGGACCTAATGGAACAAATCAACCTGATATCTCCCTGATAAGCAACTGTGAGGTTGTTCAAAGCTACGTATACCTCGGCTCCACGATCACGAACACTGGTGTGTGTGAAGACGAGATCCATAGGAGATGTGCTTTTCACACGATCTGCCGTTGACAAGCTGAATAAGGTCTGGTGCAACCGCAACACACTAAAGCCACCAAAGTCCGCCTGATGAGAAGCTTAGTCTTCCCAGTTTTCTTATATGGTGCAGAAACGTGGACGGTGCGCTCAGGCAAGATCGACGCAAATCGACGCACTAGAAATGTGGTGCTGGCGGCGACTGCTGCGAATTCCTTGGACTACGTTTCGGACCAATGTTTTGATATTGGAAGAACTCAAGGTGAAGGAGAGATTATCTTCGACAGTGCAAAAACGAATCGTCAAGTACTTCGGGCACGTTACACGAAACCAAAACTTCATGGAACTACTCGTCGTCCAAGGACAAGTGGAAGGCAAGCGGTCACGAGGTCTGTCACCTACGCGTTGGAAAAACCTGATAAAGGCTGCAACACAAACCACCATAGTCTAATGTTCCCGTAACGCTGAAGACCGTGGCAAGTGAAGGCGCATTGCGAGGGCTGCATTATCCAGACACGTCTTGTGTGTACCTACAGTCTTATCACGCAACCACGACCACTCTGTCAAGAGTGAACGACTAAGGAGGAGGAGGGTTCCACATTGGTACGTTTTTCGGCCGTACAAAGTAATATGTAAGCATTTATTGTGTTTAAGTTTAAAGGGCGCCGTATCTAATGAAATTACTGGGCTATCATTTTACGTCTCAAAGTGGCGAGCGCAATTGCGATCCAGTCAAAATTAGGGTTCAATCAAGGATCCTGATTACATTGTAATAGACGTATCACTTATCATTAGGTGGTCAATTTTTGTCATTAAAAATCATTATGATATATGTCGTATTAGTGATTATACAATAAGAATAGTTGTATTTCAAATTAATAACCTAACTTTGTGATGACGACGTTTGTCGTCTGAGTAATGTAATGTAGCGTCTGGCATTATGAGTATTAACACTTTATAGTCCAAAGTAACGAGCGCTATTGCGATGCTGCATACTATTGAGTTCCGATCCTGTGTTGCATTGTAAAGGATGTATCACTTATCAAAAAGCGAAAGTCTATCTCGTATTATCAAATTTTCTCTTAAAAATATCAAACGAGCATGAACAAGCCAAACGTGACAGCTTACTCTCATTCAACACCGACAAAATAAAACGCTTTGAGAGCCTATAGAAGATTTTACTTCAAAACTACAAACCAAAACATGATGAAAGTTAATTTACGGCCGTTTTTAATAACCTATCTATCTTTAGTTTAACTTACGGATACATACATTGCTGTCGTTTAATGACAAGATCTTACGTATCAATAGTTATGACGAATATAGTTATTGTCCAATGCAATCAATAGGTTACTGAAATGTAAGTAAGCGTAAAAGGATAGATTTGTCTACCTCTAGTAAGTTAAACTAAGGATAGATAGTATATAGTACGTAAAGTTTTTAAGTGTTTAACTTGTAACTAACATTAGTGATAAATAGTTTTTCATTATATTGTTTTAAAATACATGTATGTTTCAGACAGTATATTTTAAGTTAAAAGATTTTTGATAGCTGATCCGTGACTTTGCGTGCGTATAGAAATGATACAGCGCGTATTGCTTATAAAAACCGTTTTTTCTTAAAACTTATAAGTATATATTAAATGAAGAAATCACAATATTTCTTGTTAAGATAAAGGCCAAGTGGCTAAGGAATAAAACATAGAAGACTTACCCCCTTATTCATAATGTGACCGCTAACTTTTAACAGCCGCTAAGGAGTGTTTTTTCTCATTCTGACTTAGGTCAATAGAAGAAGACGGAGTGTGAATTAGCAATTCTTTAAGTTAGCAGACTATTATGAATAAGGGGGTTAATTGAAATATAACCAATAGTTTATTCCGTGATGCGCACTAGTGAAAACCAAATGGCAAAGAATGGAAGCCTTGTAGTTTCGTCATGTCGGTCTGTCTGTCCGTCCGTATGTCACAGCCACTTTTTTCCGAATCTAGAACTTTAAGTAGAGGTATTCTGTGAACCGCAATAAGATTTTCATACAAAAATAAACAAAAAAAAAAAACAATAAATTTTGGGGGTTCCCAATACTTAGAACTGAAACTCATAGTTTTTTTTTCATCTATGTATAGAGGTCCTCAAAAATTATATTGAAGTTTCTAGTATAATTTTTTTCTAAACTGAATAGTTTGTGCTAGAGACACTTCCAAAGTGGTAAAATGTGTCCCCCCTCTGTAAGTTCTAAAATAGGAGATAATAAAACTAAAAAAATATATGATGTACATTACCTTGCAAACTGCCACCGAAAATTGGTTTGAACGAGATCTAGTAAGTAGTTTTTTTAATACGTCATAAATCGTATTATCAATAACTTAAGTAAAAAAATACACTATTATTAAGACATCGATTAAAGTTACAACGAACCACAAGAACTTTCATATTCTGTTGCTTGCTTTTTATATTTATTTAGATCCTTAAAGACCGGCAACGCTCCAGCGATTCCTCTGGTGTTGCAAGAGAATGTGGGAGGCGGTGATCACTTAACATCAGATGATCCGTACACTCATTTATCCTCCTATAAAGATTGACTTTTACACGAAAAATGGCCAATCTTTTAATAGGGGTACTTGAGCCAGCCCACACATCTATCTTCACGTCTTAAGGATACTTTGAGCTAACATCATTAGTCTAAGTGTCTGTTTTGTTGAGGACCACTTGGCGAGACACGTATTGAGCTATACCACTTTTGTGTATCCGGAAAATATGTGAAGATGGAGAATATTATCACTATCTGCAGTTTTATCGAACTGATACGACTTAGGAACCCTCTAGCATACTCCTATAAGGTCCGGCAACGTATTTCTTGACCTCTGACCGGATGTTCATGGTACCCCACTCGCATCGCGTTGACGTCTGGCATTCCACAACCGCGCGGTTTTCGAGAAATTTCTTGCCACCTTTGAGGAATCAATTATTGGCTGCTGTTTTCCCGAACCGATACGACTTAGGGACCTTAAAAAAGAGCATACTCCGACCTTAAAGGCCGGCAAAGAATCTCTTGCCTTCACTTCATTGTATTATAATTTGAAAGAGCGACATCTCAAGTCAATTTCTAGATTTCATGCCGATGAAGCCACAACCTGAGAGTTGAACAAGACATATCAAGATTTAAGAACGTGACGTCACTAGAACGGTTGACTCAGTGGAAGAGCGCTTGCACGGAACGCAAAAGGTCGCGCGTTCAAGTCCCGTATCGTTCATAAATTTTGTTTTCAAATTTAATTTGTGTAATTAATACCAGAAGTGAGGGTTTTCACTTTAAAAAAAAAATGTTCTGGAAGTTTATCAAGTGTGGTTGCAATATTTTATGTTTTTTTCAAACCTTATAGCAAATAAGTATATTTCGATTCTATTCACAAGTCACGAGACGTGGTCGAGGGTCTCAATAGACCCGAGTAATGGAATCATAATTTCTTCCGAGGAAAATACAAAGAAATAACTTAGTTTTTGGCAACCCAAAGTCCGGAGCGGTATATGATTTTCCACATCACTTTGAGACATATATAAGTCTCATTAGGCCAGAAATTTCACTACCCTGAAAAAAAAACGGTATATTTTGAGGGTTTATTAAACAAATTGAGTTCATGGTTCGCGACTGTCACTGATCGGTGTCGTAAAAATTTTTGTGATTTGATGAAAAATATATAATATTAATAAACGTGAGAGATAAATAATTTTATTCTGCTACAGTTTTATTATGTTTACAATATTAACAGATATATCTTGAAATTTGTGTAAATATGAAAGAACTTTGACCCAAGGTCAGTGTCACCTTTGGTAGACTTTGCTTTGAATGTTTACAAAAGGGAACAACCTCAAGTACTGAGGTAAGGAGTTACAAGAGCATTGACGACCTTTTCAGTAAGTGTATACCTTTTTTCTACGTATGTCAATCAGCGAAATAATTTGGCTGAATATGGGAAACGTTCACTATCTAGATTTTTTCAACGAAAATAAGGGACGAGACGAGCAGGATGTTCAGCTGATGGTAATTGATATGCCCTGCCCATTACAATCTAGTAAGTACCACTCAAGGTTCTTGAAAATCCCAAAAATTCTGATCGGCACCACAATTGCGCTTGTTAGAATAGCTACTACATATAGAGTGTAGGGAATAGAAATTACAAGTAAAGCGAATATGAAAATCTAATAACCTTTATATTCGAGTAAACAAACATTATTTTAGGAATTTATTTATTACGTCATGACGCTACATCGGTTCGCAAAGAAGCTTTGATATGGGGAGAAGACCCGAAAAGAAACTCCCAACCCATCTTTTAAATCATATAACAAGACGAAGACCATTTCAGTTCAGAAATCAAATTAAATCAAATATC
The DNA here is from genome assembly GCA_949711755.1 of Leptidea juvernica. NCBI lineage: Eukaryota > Metazoa > Arthropoda > Insecta > Lepidoptera > Pieridae > Leptidea > Leptidea juvernica. Next base: position 10,937,836 of record CATIXQ010000019.1, read on the forward strand.
CTTGTCGCATCTACTCCCATAACAATTGGGAACTGTACTCTCAAAATTCGAGGAGTACGTCTACCTCGGACAAACAATCCAGTTAGGCAGGTCCAATTTCGAGAAGGAGGTCACTCGTCGAGTCCAACTCGGATGGGCAGCGTTCTGGAAGCTCCGTAAAATCTTCTCGTCCTAAATACCGCAGTGTCTGAAGACGACGGTTTTCAACCAGTGTGTGTTGCCAGTGATGACTTACGGTACGCAGACGTGGTCGCTAACTATGGGCCTTATAAGAAAGCTCATGGTCGCTCAGAGGGCAATTGAGAGGGCTATGCTCGGAGTTTCCCTGCGAGATCGAATCAGAATTTAGGAGATCCGTACGAGAACCAAAGTAACCGACTATATTTGGACTATCCAAATGATTGCGAAACTGAAGTGGCAGTGGGCAGAGCACATAGTTCGACGGACAGATAGCCGTTGGGGCAAGAAACTCCTCGAATGGCGACCACGTACCGGAAGACGCAGTGTTGGTAGGCCCCCCATAAGATGGACCGACGATCTGGTCAAGAGCGCCGGAATACGTTGGATGAAGGCAGCACAGGACCGATCATCGATGAAATCTTTGGGGAAGCCTTTGTCCAGCAATGGACGTCTTATACAGAACAATCTATGTACAACATACATCCAACAAGTCGAGGAATCTTTAATAAATTATGCTTATGTTAAAATACTAACGTAACACTTACTAGCCTCATTTAATATTCACAAGGGGTGACGCTATTAGATTATTTATAGATATTTGAACGGATAATAATATCAGAATAGAAAATATAAGAAAATAATGAATAATAATTAGATGTACTTAACGCTGACGTGTCCGTTCGGTGCAGCAGCTAGTTATCACCAAAGAGCTGCACCAACGAAACCTGAGTAGACTTAGGTTGGCAATCCTAGCTCGAACAGCCAATCAGCAACAAGCTCCTATTGGCTGTATTGACTTTAAAATACAAATGAGCTACTTTTTAGTTTTAAGATGTCAAAACATTACTCTGTTAACTTTGAATTACTTACATTCGGTTTTATTCAGTGTTATTTACTTCTTAAAGATAATGAAATAATAACATGAAACCTTAATAATCTAACACGCTCGTCTCCTTGAGACATAAGATGTTTCACTAGCTACGGCGCCCTTCAGACCAAAACACAATAATGCTTACACATTACTGTTTCACACCAGAAATAGGTGCCGTATAGGTACCCAGAATCGAGCCGGCATCCTGTGCAAAGTTGCAGTGGGAACTGGTAAAGATGGTATAAATATATTAAAGATAGTGGTGCGATTGTAGATATCCTACATATTACATATTTTACCTACACAAACCATGTGTATGTTAACTATAAAATATATCTCTTCCTTTGTTATTTCAGTTTAAAGCGATGTTTTGATATTTACAGGATGCTAAATGCATTACTTGTTAATAGGGTTACATCCTGTTACATCTACCTAAACTGATACTGGCCCAGTAATCAGGCCAATGAAATTTGCTCGCAGGCGTAGCGGCGAATATCGGTGAGCGTTACCCTATAATCAAACTGGGTATTATTTCAAACAAGAAAGGTTAAACGTTCCATAACAATAAATGCTAAAATTCTTTGAAAGTATATAAATTAGTTGTTTTTCGTAGCCTTATAAATCATCGCTGCTAAAGGACAAACAGTTTCTACTTTTTAAACATAAGAGATAATCCGGGCATGTATGTTGTATGTCACCAAACTCGAAGTGAACTCGACTAGTTGAGATGTGTCAAATGTTATAACACAAGGTTTGTTCAATATTAGTTCCTTTCGCTGTATTTATTGTTTTACTCGTGTCTTCACAATGTTGTAGTTAATATATTTCTTGCTTACTTGTTTTCAAATCATCACTAAAAAGCTTGTTAGCCGAGTATGTGTAGATTGATGCATCTATTGTGTTGTTTACCAGTGGGAGGCTTCTTGTACAGGCTGCCAGCTTGATTAGGGGCACCACAATTTCTCCCGTGAAGCGGTAATGTGTAAGCATTATTGTGTTTAGGGCGCCGTAGCTAGTTAAATGACTGGGAAAACGAGACTTAACATCTTGTCACAAGGAGACAAGCACAATTGTGGTACCGATCAGAATTTTTGGGATTTTCAAGAATCCTGAGCATAACTACAACATTGTAATGGGCAGGGCGTATCAATTACCAGCAGATGTACGTCCTGCACGTCTTATTGTCATAAAAAAAATGTACCATATGTACTCTATTTGTATGAACTCAATAACTCTTGTGATTTTACTTTTTTTTTATTTTCTTGTGTGAGGCATTTGAAGTTTGAGTAGTATTGTTGCATCACTTTGCAGATATTGTAATTGGAATGATTTGGAAAACATGAACTCAGTAGTAATACTCAATTTGTTTTGAAAACAGCATATTTAGAGTTTCTTGCTCGTTCCTCTCTGAGTAAATCTGCCTACCCAATGTGCTGTATGAAAAAATTACCTATTTTAAGGATAAGGTAATTTACCTATGAAATTAAACATTTTTAATTGATTGATTGACTTTGCCATTTTGGCGTTCTGGATACTTTCTAATAAAACCTACTTGGTCTTAGATTTCAGAGTGAAACTTTATTTGATGACTCACATTATGTTTTATAGATTTAAAAATGTTGGACTTACAATTGTATTTTAGCCGACTTCAAAAAAGGAGGAGGTTTCTTTTTATGTTTGTTACCTCAAAACTTTCGACTGGGTGAACCGATTTTGATAATTCTTTTTTATTTGAAAGCTGGTGCTTCCCGTGTGGTCCCATTTAATTTGGTCCAGATCTGACAATGGCATCCATGAGAAAACCATAAAAGTCTTAAATTTGCTATACATACATACATAGCAAAGGGGATGATAAATTTACGAATAACTCAATATCGCGTCAACCGATTTCGATGATTCTTTTTTTATTGGAAAGGATATACTTCAAAGATATATTGGTGAGAGTTTGGTTAGGTTCTGATTACGGAATCCACGGCAAAGTAACGGAACTCTTCAATTAAGCGCTTACGTTCATTGCTGCATTGAAATATTTAGTATATCTACACATATTTAAACAAATTCTTAATTAGTGTACTTCATTAATTGCGTATTTTTATACAAATCTAATTAATTAATTAATTAAAACAAATCTAATCTAATTAATAAATCCAATTCTAGTTTAATCAGTAATTTTTGGTGTAAAAATACGCAATTATTTTAATAATTCTCAGTGCATATTATATCTATTGTTTGGGAATCGTGTTTTTGGAGTCGGTTGTTCTTTTGTTACAATTTTTTTCTTCGTCGGATTTAAAAGTATAGATTAGAATAATTATAGTAATAACAAGTTAATAATTAACGCTAATGCATAAACTACCTTTCAATGAGATTTTTTTTATAAAACAGGGGCAAACTTGTTTAAGGCTCATTGATATTCGTAACACCAGCGGTGAAGAGATATATTACCAGCCTCTTAGTTGGGTATATACTCTATGATTGAAGGGACTGATATATTCTTTTTTGTAAATAAGGCACGAGACGAGCGAGACGTTCAGCCGATGGTAATTGATACGTCCTGCCCATTACAATGCAGTGCCCCTCAGGATTCCTAAAAAGCCCAATAATTCTGATTGGCACTACAATTGCTCTCGTCACCTTAAGACATAAAATGTTAAGACTCATTTGCCCAGTAATTTCACTATCTACGGCGCCCTTCAGACCGAAACACAGTAATGCTTACACATTACTGCTTCACGGCAGAAATAGGCGCCGTTCTGGTACCCATAATCTAGCAGGCATTCTGTGCAAAGATGCCTCCCACTGGTAAATGCATGTAGTTAAGAATAAATACTTCGATATTTTGAGTAGCAAATATTATTTGAATTTTACTGAAAAATGGCAACTTCATACCATAACCCTATTTATAGATCTGTAACCTTAAGTAAAATGTAATGTGAGCGCGTCCTAATTTCAGAAAACGATATATAATGACGGTCTTCAAACAAAGGCTTGTACACAAAGTCAAGTATTCCGGGAGCTTTACAGAGAAAAGTAGCTCGGGCTTGCGCGACGCAATAATGAGCACTTCTACTCACAATTTGTGTTACAAAAGACTTGGACCCTACTCACCGAAGTAGGTATCTGAAGGAGGGTCTCATACCAAAAATCGTTAACAAGAATAACACTTCTATTTAAATAGGGTTTTTTACTTTAACAAAATTCTGAAGAACAGATTTTAATGCACTTATTAAACACTTAAACATATTATGTCAAAATCAATTAGATAATAAATAGTAATTATAAAAAACTAAAAACACGCTTTTAAAAAACCGAACTTTTAGACGATAGATGAAAATTATTATATAAAAAAACAAAAATCTTGAAACATTGAATTATTTTATCAAATTAATATATTGTCATCCGTCTTCGATAAATCTACGAAGTTTGAATGAAATTTGACTGTTTAAAGTAGGTCTAAATCGCGCCCAAATGAGTCGCTTACGAACAAACATACATACAGGTGAAGCTAATAAACAGCGTGTAAAAATGGCTTATTACACAACAGATGAAGACATGAACTATACAAATGCTTAGAAATCATTAATATTAATTAGTTAACCGCCTATTTAAAATAATTATTGTTTTGTTAACGTCGCTCAAATTATTAAATGTTACAAATATAAACAGGGATTATATGCATTATTGTAGAGATTTAAAGATTCTTATAATAATAATAATTCATTTGTTTACAAAAGAAGTAATTGTTATTAATAAACAAATAAATGAAATGTAGTAATAAAAAAGACGTGTGGCACTCGGGGACTGCCGCGGTAAAGCTATTGCATAGCATTTTTATCAACTTATGCAATTATAATTATTTATTTATTTTATATAAGCAGTATTTTTTTTTTGATAAAATTAATTTAAAAAAAAGCAAATGGGAAGTGAGTTAAATTTAACTTGCAAGATTTAATTACAGAGAGACAACGGGACAGGTGAAACTAAATAAAAATGCTTGTCATACTAAAAAAAATTAAAAAAACGTGATAAGAAAAATAAAGCAATTAAAAAAATCAAGATGTACCCCAGGCTCGAACCTGGGACCTTCTGCACAAAAAGCATACGTGATAACCGCTGTTCTACGGCAACTGTAATGACCTTGCCGAAATATCTATATACATCTAGTAAGTAAGTGTTAGGTTATTTTCGTTACGGAATTTCTGGATTCGGTCTCCACGCTCAAGGCCCGCGATAGAAGCTATGCAATAGCTTAATTGAAAAAACAAAGTATAGTATGTGTATAAAAGTTTTAGTATGTGAAGCCGATATAGAAGGAACATGTATTTAAGCATATAGAGCCAATCCCCTCGAATCACACTTAAAAAAATTACTTAGATAATTGCCTTTACTTCTTAAATGTTACACAATTACTCTTTTAAAATTATTTTAGCCAAGCTATCACCACTTTTTATACTATATTTTAAGTAGAGGTCCAATTACAAATCAAAAAACCGCTTTCTACCACTGACATTGACCAAATGAGCTTAAGTGTGACATGTTAGTCATTTTAAAATAAAAACTATCGACATAGCATTCTTAAACAGTTCACCTTACTTCTTAGCATTAAATAAAAAACACCAAAATACACACAATCTGATCAAAGTTGGCTTAGCTCTACAAAATAAATATAAAAACAAACAAAATCATATACCGATATTTAAATAAAATCCCTATATGTGAGTTAAGCAAGAGATACCAGTGGGAGGCTTTGCACAGGATGCCGGCTAGATTATGGGTATTACCTCGGCGCCTATTTCTGCCGTGAAGCAGTAGGTAATGTGTAAGCATTTTTGTGTTTCGGCCTGAAGGGCGCCGTAGCAAGTGAAATTACTGGGCAAACGAAACTTAACACCTTATGTCTCAAGGACATGAGCGTAATTGTAATGCGGCTCAGAATTTTTGAGTTTTTCAAGAATCCTGGTAATAAATAATGCTCATTAAGCATGACACAGGACTCAATTGAGATGATAAATTTATGTAATTCTTTATTATCAAAATATGCTCCCCTTCATTATATTCCCTCATACATAATATTGTTATCTTAATGTAGATTAATTCACTGATTCCTGTTGAAAGTGCAAACATAAAAGGTTTAACGAAATACTGTTACGTTTCCACGTATAGCAGGTATAATTTACATTTATATTAAGATTATCGTGCAAACGCTTTCTTCATAACAATTTCTTTTTATTGTATTGCTGTTGGCTTATTTATTTCACAGGTTCTAAAGAATCATTTAGAGAAAAATTTTAAGTTTTTAACGTATTAACTGATGCCACTGAATATATTCTTGATAATGATTAAAAATTATTCACCAAGGCTCCTTTACTCTCTTACGCTACAGAATGCCGGCTAGATTATGGGTACCACAACGGCGCCTATTTCTGCCGTGAAGCAGTAATGTGTAAATATATTGCGTTTCGGTCTCAAGGGCGCCGTAGCTAGTGAAATTACTGGGCAAATGAAACTTAATATTTTGTGTCTCAAGGTGACGAGCGAAATTGTAGTGCCGCTCAGAATTTTTGGGTTTCTCAAGAATCCTGTGCGGAACTGCATTGTAATGGGCAGCGCGTATCAATTACCATCAGCTTAACGTCCTGCTCGTTTCTCGTATTTTCATTAAAAAAAATAAATGAAATATGAAGTTGAAAAATTGGTTATGTTATTTAGACATCTGATACGAGGATATTTAGGATACACGACGTAAAACTTTATAAGTTATTTAGTGCAAGTCAGGATGAAGTACAAAAGTTACAATAGCATACAAATGAGTATAACAATATTCATTAACAAAATTTAGAACATTAATTCCAACTATTTTTATCATTCAAATAATCTTTCACATTATAATAGATGTTAATTTATTTTTTACGATACATTTAAATTTTTTAATAGGTAAAATTTTAATTTCATTTGGGAGTTTATTATAAAATATAACACGATCCACTTTAAAAGATTTAGCAATTTTACGGAGCTTAGTAGATGGAATTGTGAGTTTATGTTTGTTTCGAGTATTGACACTGTGTACAACACTATTCTTTTTAAATTGATTTAAATTAATTAAGTTAAGTGAGAAAAAAAAACTGAGTTTTATATTTTTATTTTTAAACGTATAAGTAAGTAGATTTGTACAAAGACATAACATCAAAAATAAATATAAACTTAAGATTGATAAACAAGAAAAAAACAAAAAAATTCAAAAAAATGGTCCCAACTCAGCATGTTGCTGGTTAGAAAACCAACGCTGGTCTTCCGTTGGGCCAATTTTGTTACTTATAGTAAAATGCTTAGATACTTTATACGTCTAGATAGAGTCCCTTGCTGTTAGAAAACTGATAAAAACAGGCCAGGAATCTTAGTTTAGAGTGCGTGACAAGCCACGTCTTACACTCGCGATTTGTCCGACATATGTGTTAGTGTACGCATTGCTCAAAATAGAGGTAGTTTAGTAATAGCATAAATTAATCTAGATGTATAAATGATCTATGGTAAAATTTTATTGGGGAACTGTTTGCTCGTCCTAATAAAGTAAATTAAATAAAAATGAATAATATTCTCAGCGAATACAAAAACTCATAAAATAAAATATAACATGAGTTTTATTAGTAATTCAGTTAATAGATGATTCCAATCTGGTTTAAATTTCTGTGAAGTTAACATTCATGTCATAATAAGTCAGGAAAACAAAGCAGTTGCTGTACATTAATTGTTCTATCTGTAACTGCGATACTCGTATTCATATCTAGTGATGTAATATCTGTGTTATTGTTCTTTAAGAGCGTCTTCATCGCCATGAGTGTATGTTTTATTCAAATGTAGATGTAAGATGTGTTTGTGATGTATTTTAATGGAATGGACGCAATTTGTCACTAAGTGCTGAGTTTATATTTTAAAAACACTCGTATTCATATTATTTTTTAGTACAGTAATAACTTGAACTATTTATTATTCAACTAGCTGCCCAGACAGACTCGTTCTGTCATAATTTAACTGTAAATCTATGTATATAAAAATGAATTGCTGTTCGTAAGTCTCGCTAAAACTCGTAACGGCTGGACCGATTTGGCTAATTTTGGTCTTGAATTATTTGTGGAAGTCCAGAGAAGGTTAAAAAGGTGAATAAATAGAAAAATGATTAAATAAAAATAAGAAATTTGTTTTTCCTTTGATGTGTCCATACATAATTTCTATGAGAGATATTATTGACGCACGGTTTGACAGTTCTGCTGTGAAACAATTTCATTACGACAGCAGGGTGCATATTTTACGGAGTAATTTTTGATGTTATGATAATATATTATTGACAAATTCATATAGAAACACTAGCTGCCCCAACAGACGTTGTTCTGTAGATAGTAAAAAAACAACTGTTTTATATTTCAAAACATCAAAAATTATTTCGTAAATATGCTCCCTGTTGTTAGAATGAAATTGTTTCACAGCGGAACTGTCAAACCGTGTGTCACTAAATTCTCTCATAGAAAATATGTCCATACAAAACAAATATTGAAAATAAAAATATTTATGGGTCCCAAATCGAAATAAAAAACTATCCTATCTCTCAAGTTGGACCAAACTGCACTCCATGAAGTAAACCCCATTAAAATCCGTTCATTAGTTTAGGAGTCCATTGGAGGACAAACATTGTGACACGAGATTTATATATATTATAAGATTATTTTATTTATTACTAGCTGACCCAGCAAACGTTGTATTGCCGATATTAAAATCGCGATACCAAAGTAACTGTTAATCGTAGATGGGTGAAAATTGAATGTTGTATGTATTTTTTAATGCTGACTCATAATCAAATAAATTTAAAAAAAATGCCAAAAGAATTAAAAAAAAAAATCGTGTGGACCACCCTTAACGTTTAGGGGTATGAAAAATAGATGTTGGCCGATTCTCAGACCTACTCAATATGCTCACAAAATTTTATGAGAATCGGTCAAGCCGTTTCGGAGGAGTACGGGAACGAACATTGTGACACGAGAATTTTATATATAAGACTAGCTGACCCAGCAAACGTTGTGTTGCCGATATTAAAATCGCGATACAAAAGTAACTGTTGATCGTAGATGGGTGAAAATTTTAAGTTGTATGTATTTTTTAATGCTGACTCATAATCAAACAAATTTAAAAAAAAATGTAAAAAAAAGAAATCGTGTTCGGAGGAGTACGGGAACGAACATTGTGACACGAGAATTTTATATATAAGATATACAGAACAACATCTGTCGGGTTAGCTAGTATTAAATAAATATGACATAGGTATTTCGGAGTGATCTCGTTATTTAATTTGTCATATCTTCGCAAATATTCATTTAATATAACATGCTGTAAAGGGCCGTAATGATCTATATTGAATACAAAAGGTATTATTGCCGTTTTGCTTAAAATCGCTTCGTAAATAAACCGTTATTTCTTGTAAAAATTAAAGGATAAAAATGGTTATTATGGGTTGTCCCTAAGAGATAGACATATACCATCCCGGACTTATTTATTCACCTTTTTAAGTTCTACAATACTGTCGTACATTATTTTGATCTTTCTCGGAAGGTTCAGCCAGCGTTTGCAATGTAAGCGGTAAAAAAATTTCATTTAGGACGTCACATTAGAAACCTCTAAAATTATCAGTGTTTCTCTACTTTATTATGTATGTTAATGTTAATTATTAATTAATTTATTGCCGCTCTTAATATAACAGCTATTTTAGAGCCAAATATTATATTACCCGTCACGTAGGCAAGCATCCAGTTAATATGACGCTGGTTGCATGGGCACGGGGAAGGGCGCTGATGTGGGACGCGACTTGCGTCGACACTCTGGCTCCTTCTCATGTCCAAGTTACGTCAGTTGGTGCTGGGGCTGCTGCTTCGACTGCCGAAGACAGCAAGCATCGCAAATATGTTGGTCTCAGTGAGTCTTACATCTTTGTTACGTTTGGTGTCTAGACACTTAGCTTAGGCCAAGAGGCGCGAAGAATGTACAAAGTACTATCTTTGCGCCTCAATAAGGCTACTGAAAACCTGGAGCGCTGGCAGGTATACAACGCGGAAATACTTCCAGTATTCATTTTTAATTTTATGTCATCATAATATTGTAAATATAGTTATAAGATTGTATGTATGATATTATACATATAAAATATAAACCTTCCTCTTGAATCATTCTATCTATTAAATAAAACCGCATCAAAATCTGTTGCATAGTTTCTTACAGAAAGAAGTATCCCTTAAAAAATATTTAATACACAGAATAATACGTCAGAAAACTCATACATCTGGGAGCCGTGAGACGTTTCGATTAATTTTGCAGCTTCGTTGATTTGTAAGAGCAATTTCAGATTTCACCTGATACAGGTTTCATTTGAGAGCCAACGTATAGATTATTAAAATGCAATTTTTGTACGCGGTAACTACTAAAACTAAATAGTTACCAAAGTATTAAATAAACTATGAAATAGTTGTACGTATCGCTAGTAATAAAATATTATAACCTGCAATATATTTTTGGAATGAAAGAGATAAATTGGTGTTTTTGTAATTACTGTTTTTATTTGTTTTTCAGTTTCACTATAGATTATGCTTCGATAGACAGGACAAACCCTTTTTATAAGCATAAATATAATATGTACTAGCTGACTCGGATAACGTTGTTTCGCCATATAAATTATTTTTAGAGTTCGGCCGTTTTTTCGCCGACGCGACGTACTATTTAGATCCAACTACCACGAAGAAGTCATTTCATTTTTTTATTGGTTAATAAAATATAGTCTATGACAAAAATAAGGTTTTGTATTAGTAACAAAATTTTCAAAATCGGTTCAGTAGAGCCAGAGATTATATATTTTTTTGCCAATATTTCAATCTTTTTATATTACTCTACTATTCGGGACGGAGAAAAATCCAACAAATTAAATAACATGAAGATTAGTCCAACCGTTCTCCAGTTATAAGTCTCCAAACAACTATAGTGTGTAATGTATGTAAATTATAACAAAGCTTTTTTTATCATAATCTCACTAATAGGTGTTATAAACGCTATAGTTTGTAATGATAGACAAATATATATGATAATTGATGGTATTGAAATATACTCCTATAAACTATTGTTAAACAATTTTTTTCGGTCAGCATAAACAAGCAGATTTAGCGATGTAGAAACGCGTGGCACGCAAGCCACGTAGAGCTGATCGTGGGAAAAACATGGTGTGCCCAAATGTATACCTGCTACCTTTATGGTTTAACCCTGCTATTTGATGGTAATAATTGAAAATACAACTTTTACTGGGAGCTGCAGGCATTTAAAATTAACAACTCCCCAGTCGTCCGACTACCTTCGCGCCGGTCCCATTCGCCCGCCACCGGACCACAACATAATATCGCGCATTCGGTTCTTTACTTTATCGTCATCGTCACAACTATTAAAATTTTTGTCTAATCAATAAATTTGTTACTACCAAATGTTCGCTAGAAACAAATTAATAATTTTTATTGTATTTATGGTTTACTATTTTGGCAAATTTATTGAATTAGGCGTTACTTTGCGAAAATCCATAATTATAGAAATTATTTAAGTTTTCTTTAGTGTTAATCTCGTGCCAGATTTTGACGAGACAACACGTCCTGAGGATGCCTCGTGTAGAGGCGAAACACGAATTGTTTTAAAAAACAAATATTGGCGGAATTAACATTAAGAAAACTTAAATAATTTGTATACTATTTTTGCGATAATCGCTTACATGGCTTTGGCGATATTCCGGGATGATACGACATGTGAAGCTACAAAAAAGCACGTACACCTTTCTTAAAGGCCTGCAATGCTCCTGTGATTCCTCTGGTGTCGCAAGAGAATGTGAACACTTAACACCAGGTACGCTCGTTTGTCCTCCTTTTACATAAAAAAAGTATTTCATGATGTTATATGTAATTAAAAGCGTTCAAATTGTATGCAATTATTTTTGTATGTTTACGCCGCAAGGTTTGTTATGTTCTAAAGTTGTAAACAAATGTAAATTTTTTACGAAGAAGCTCTTCGTGGAAATAAAATAAGGAAAAATGTAGAATAAGATATAAATAATTCATGTAGAGCAACGATATTCTGTAGGATATTGAGATTGCTTCTCTGATTATGTAAAATGATTTATTTCGCTTCTGTTAATCTGGTACGTAATAAATAATATATAATAGATTCAGCTACATTACCACAACTGCGCCTCTTTCTGCCGCGAAGCAGTAATGTGTAAGCATTATTGTGTTTCTGTCTGAAGAACGCCGTAGCTAGTGAAATGAGACTTATCATCTAAAGTCTCAAGCCGCTCAGAATTTTAGGATTTTTGCAAGAATCTTGAGCCCTTGGCACTGCATTTAAATGGGCAGGGCGTAACTATTACCATCAGCTGAATGTCTTGCTTGTCTCTTCCCTCATTGTTATAAAAAAATACTTACAGAAATTACTCCATATGAATTTTTTTGTAAGTTAAGACAAACATTGAAAAAAGCTTTAGTAAGAAATTCACACATATTTCAACTTTCCAAAACTTTAGTCATTTTTATCTTTTACTAGGCAACTTCAATATATGTAGAATCTGCTCTTCGTTTGAATCTGCCCCTAAAATTTTACTTCATAGCCCATATAACTTTACATTAATGTTGTTACATATATTTAAACAGTATAAATTTTATACATTCCAATAACAACCTTTTCGTATGATTATAAATGTTGTTGCGCCCATTCTTCTCAGGTCTGAGGCATTTATTTTGGAATGGGTGGTAGTTTTTTGACTTTCAATAAGTGATGTCACATCCTACTTTGAATAAAAATATTTGAATTTTGAATTTCGAGAGATCAAGCGGCGCGGCAGAGCGGAGATGCATGTAGGCGGGCCTTTCGTTGATATTTTACTGATATCGAGCACTCACAGCTCACATCTCCTCTTCGCTCTGGTGGAAAAAACCTGACAGCTTCGCGGCTTATCTCCTCTCGTCTCCTCTCCTCTCCGCTTTGGTGGATACCGGGCCTAACGCTCCGCCCAGACGTAGGTATAGCTTTCAAGGAGACCGCTGAGTTACGCTTCTATTCTATTACTTTATTATGTCAAGAGCGTATCGACCGAGAAGAAGAATTTCTTTTAATGCGTTATTAAAATTTTTCAATAGGCAGTTTTTAATCATGTTATTGATATTGAAAAAACTATGAAATTCAAGTCTTTGTCAACGCCCAATTATAGTGGTAATATAATAAGCTAAATCCTTAAGCTAACGCACTGCTGTAGAGTTCTTGTCTCGTAAATGTACAAAAGATAACATAACAACTTAAAAAGTGTCTCTCTACGTTTGCTTTTAAGAAATTCATAGCAATTGAAACATGGCAAACTTTGCAATTCCTTCTAAGACAAACTAAAGTCTTTAAAGCAGTTCGCAGATATAAATTTACTAAATATACTAGTTGCAGTTTAACATTTTTTTTAGTTTTTCTCGCAATGTTTTTGTCATATTTTCTTAAATCTCAACTAGTTATGTAAATATAAGTAATCTGGCCATCAATATAATTATAACTTTAAAACTTGAAATTATTTTTTAATTCCATTTTGGGTTGCGTTCATTATTTATTATTGTTAGAAACTTCACTTATATCATTTTTTTGAGGCAAATATCACAAAACAGAATTGTAATGATTGCCTTGTACAAAGATGGTACAAAAATTTGTCAAAATCAAAAGGAATCAAAATATAAGTGTGTACTTATGTAGGTATGCACACAAGAAGTTATACCTCTTTGCCCTAACGAAGCAAAAATCATTAAAATGATTTACTCCTCGTGCTATTCTATTATTCAGAAAGAACAATTTTGTAAAAATCGTGCAAAGATGGCTTTCACAATAATTATTATATAATGAATACGGCTGTATGGGCTTTGCCTGTCCTAATAATGGACGAAGATACCAAAAACAAAGAATGACGTAAACGTCAGAAAACTTTAGGAACCAACTTCAACCTGTTACATTTGTGTTTAAGTGAGGCGCGCGCATCTTAAAATTTCATTCTCATCATTTTTCATAACGCGCCTAAAGAACTTTATAACTTTAAAAAAAATATCCAATCTAAACTTAAATATTGGCTCTGTGTCTCATGAACAGCTAAACTTTCTAGGAAGAGCACTGAAAATTTCTTTCATTACCTTACATTGCAATACTAATTCGATCTCTACACAGAATCGGGAACACTATGCAGTACTCTACTGTTCTTTAATTGCTCTCTCTGCGACTACGACAGTCATTCACATCTAGTGTTGTAATTCTTTGTTATCGTTGTTTAAGAGCGCCTTCATCGCCATAAGTGTATGTTTTATTCATATGTAGATGTTTTTGTGATGTGTTTTAAAGGAATGGAGGCAATTTGGAACTAAGTGCTGAGTTAAACCTCTGAAATAAGTGCTTTTCAATATTAGTAATTGTCATTTCCAATGTTTGTAATTAATTAGTATTTATGGTATACTCACAAAAATATACTATTATTAAAGATTAAATTATATCCATTGAGTAAGTCTTCTAAAATACTTTACCTTCTCAAGCGGCAAGGCTTCGCTGTGGCTTATATCATATAATAAAATAAGATAGAGAGGGTTAATTGTACCTATAACGTAGATATATAACTATCTGTAACCAAGCCACATGAAAATTGAAAATAAAAAAAATGATGGTTAATTTCCTTTTTTTTTTGGAAAAGGAGGACAAACGCTAGCATATGGGTCGCCTCATGGTATATTATGATTACTGCAGCCAATAAATACCCTCTTGTAGCACTATAGGAATCATAAGGATATCATCCCCACCATCTGAATGTGTGGCTGTCCTCCACAGTACGGTTTTCAAGGAGCTTTCTTCCACGTACTACAAAGCTGTGGAATGAGCTTCCTTATGCGGTGTTTCCGCGACGATACGACATGGGTACCTTCAAAAAAAGCGCATTTAGGAATGAGTCCTTAAAGGCCGGCAACGCTCCTGTGATTCTTCTGGTGTTGCAAGAGATTGTGGGCGGCGGCGATCACTTAACACCCGTGACCCGTACGCTCGTTTGTCCTTCTATTCCATTAAAAAAAAAAATATCAATCCCCAGCTTATTAAGAATCGCCGAATTAACATACATAAGAATTCAAATAACAAAAATACATAAGTACGTGGCGGGCAAGGTCGAATGCTCTTTTCTCTTTTATAAAAGTTTAACTTATTAACTTTCGATACAACCTGGATAGTTAGAGGTTGTGTCTAGTTGAGACTTTGTATCGGTTTTTATCCCGAACATGCATCGTGAATATGAGATTTTAAAAATTATAAAGATTGTCAAACTGTAGTTGTTTAGTATTTCCAATTAAATACAAACAAACGTATGACTTTGGATTAATTTGCAGTTCCAATTGATTAATGCGATAATACTGTAAATAATCCTTCAAATCCTTTTGTTTTTCAATGGCCCGAGGTGGGGCAAAGAAGTTTCTAGAGCGAGTTACTACAGGGGCGTGCATATCATATTATAGGCAATTAGGCAGTGCCTAACTCGTTATGAACCTAAATAAGTATAGCACTAGTGTTTAAGTTATTTTTTTTTATGACAATAAGGGATGAGATGAGTAGGACGTTCAGCTGATGGTACTTGATATGAACTGCCCATTACAATGCAGTGCCGCTCAGGATTCTTCAAAAATCCAAAAACTCTGAGCGGCACTTTAATAACGCTCGTCACCTTGAGACATAAGATGTTAAGTCTCATTTTCCCAGTAATTTCACTAGCTACGACGCCCTTCAAACCGAAACAATAATGCTAACACATTACTGCTTCTCGATAGAAATAGGCGCCGTTGTGGTACCCATAATCTAGCCGGCATCCTCTGCAAAGGAGTCTTCCACTGGTAAAATTTAATTTGGTTCCGTTATTTTATAACCAAGCTTCTATTTAACACCCACTCATAAAAATTTTCCTCACGCTAGATACTAAATCACTACGGAAGCAATCTTTCATATTCCAAAGCGCAACTACGACTAGTTAGATCCACAGTAATTAACGGGAACCGATACAACAATATTTGTTATAATATATCCATATCCATATGTATGCCACGTGAAGAAAGTTTTCCAAATCATGTTTGATATATACGAATGTTTAGCATGACTTCACTCAAATACCGCTGTGATTCCAGAGCAAGTAACGCGTATATTTGAATGGCCACAAGGCATTCTGGTTTACGCGTAAACTATTTTCTAGATAGAGAGGCCAGTTGATAGACTTGATAAAAATTCTACATTACATTCAACAGTAAACATGTGTAAAGCTTTGCGAAGCAACGTTGCTTTAATAAAAAGTTTAGGTTTTATAAGTAAAGATATTCTGTCAAAGATTTCGTGGCGTAAAATAAACAGCGTTTCATTTTCGTGATTCCTTTGAGAATTTTCATCCAAATAACATAATTTATCTTGTTGTAAGAGCCAGTGAATCTTTTAGCCGTATAAAGATAGAATACTTTATCTATTAGCATTTTATTAAATTTTGTGCACACATTTGCACAAAGATTGCACAATTTATTTTGCCAATAGCCGTTGCAGGTTTTGAATTTATGCTCACATTGTGACGACCTGTATAGCCGAGTGGTTAGCGATCCTACCTACTAAGCTGTGTCCCGGGTTCGAATCCCGGTAGATGCAAGCATTTATATGATCAATATGGATGTTTGTTTCCGAGTCATGGATGTTTAAATGTATTTATGTATGTTTATATGAATTTATGTATGTTTAAGTAAGTTTATTGTATTAAATATATCATTATCTTCTAACCCATAACACAGGCTATATATGCTTAACTTGGGGCAAGATAATTTGTGTGAAAAATTGTGTCAATATGTGTCAGTGTGTCAATATTACGCCTTATGGAATTGAAAAGATTTGTTAAATTTGTTCTTAATTGACTACTAAAAAGTAGGATCATGTAGATATAATTGTTACATTTCTTATAACAACCGTGAAGATCTGTAAAATCTTGTAAGCTCTATCTTCTAGACAATAAATCACTAAACTTGAAAAAAATAACTTAAGCAATCTCGCTACTTTCAATATTCTGTAATACAATGTTTTGTCCCTCATTTTTATATGAAATAGCTTTAGGTTTTATATGTTAGGTCTCAAGGTAACGAGCGCAATTGTAGTGCCGCTCAGAATTGTGGGTATTTTTCAAGAATGCTGAAACTGCACTGCATTGTAATGGGCAGGGCGTATCGATTACCGTTAGCTGAAAGTCCAGATCGGCTTCTCTCTCAGATCGCCATTTGTTTCCGAAACGGTAGTAGTATTAGAAATAACATCAAAAAGAATTCTAAATGAATCA
Organism: Leptidea juvernica; assembly: GCA_949711755.1. NCBI lineage: Eukaryota > Metazoa > Arthropoda > Insecta > Lepidoptera > Pieridae > Leptidea > Leptidea juvernica. Next base: position 10,955,301 of record CATIXQ010000019.1, read on the forward strand.
ATTTTGAGAAATTAAATACCTTTTATGCCTTTTATGAATAATAACAACGCTTATTATTATGACATTAAACTTAACTTAGATAACAAATTTAAACACATCTCGATTATCAAAGTATGCTTCCTTTCATCTAATTTCCTCGCATGTAATTACTATCTCATTTCCGCTTTTTCATATTAAATGTTGAAGGTGAAAATGTAAAAGGTATTTCGGTGGGACGGTATATTTTACATTTAAATTGAGGTTATCGTAACAATCTTATCCTCTTAAGCGGCAATTTTTTACATTTTACCATTATTGTACCCCCTGAATTAACGGTTATCTGTACCTTTATACCTTTGTATTCTGCTGATTTTGATCGTAGTTTATCTGGCCACGGATTTTTTTTTGTGAATAGACTAACACTTGATTAAATGATATATATATATATATACATGATATAGGTAAAATTAATATCGACAATGAGTCCCGTACTAGTTAAAGAAAATAAAATTTTCAAGTATAGACGCAACTTATATATAGTAATTACAATTTTGACAATTATATAAAAAGAGTACAGTATTTTTCGTATATGTGTCTAAAATTTTCCTTTCGTCTCCTGTGACAATGTCAGAAATACCATTAGAATGTCCATGAATGTACTTCATTAGCATCTGTGAACACCATTCCACGCAAGCCCGCTTCTGCTCCGTTGTCAGTTCATGAGGGATCCAACGACAATAAAGCTTAAGAACTTTCAATCTTGTCATTCGGAAAACTTCAGAATTGTCATTGTATTGACAGTGTTGTCAACGATATTGTAAACATTTTGCATATTCTTTGTTTACGCTTATTTATAACTTTATACCAAGTTTATTTGTAAGCCCGTTAGTGTGCCACTTGTATTATTAGCTATTAAGGAGTTCCTGAGCCATAGTTATGTGAAAAATGTTTAAAAAAATCGGTACAAGTGTATTAAAATACAATTCATGAGAAGGTAGAGAAGCCCCTTAACAACACCATGTTCAATAACCAAGAATGGTCCTTCAAGCAAGACTCGGCGCCGGGTCATAAAGCTCAGTCTACGCAGTCTTTGTTGGAAATGAACGTTTCGGACTTCATCAGAGCTGAAAACTGGCCGTCGTCTAGTTCCGATCTTAAGCCGGATTATGATTTATAGTCAGTTTTAGAGAGTACCGCGTGCCCTAAGCGTCATAATAATTTGGAGTCCCTAAAACAATCCGTACGATCGGCAGTGAAGATTTTTCCCATGGAAAGAGTTCGTGTTTCTATTGATAACTGTCCTCAACATCATATCTCATCTCAAGGACTGTATTGCAGCCAATGAAGACCACTTCAAATAAGCTTTTTATATTTTAAATTGTTTTACGTATGTATTTAACTAACACACTGTAAAAGTAATAAATGTTTTTTGCAAAAGAACATTTTTTTTCTTTGTTTCAGTATTTACGGCAAGACTTTTTATTTCCAATATTTGTTTTGTATAGACATATTTTCTATGAGAGAATTTATGGACGCATGGTTCGACAGTTCTGCTGTAAAACAATTTCAATATAACAACAAGGCGCATATTTTACGAAATTATTCTTGATACACAAATAAAATTTGAAAACAAATTTTATGAACAATGCGGGACTCGAACCCCCACTTCTGGCGTTTCGTACCAGTGCTCTGCCAACTGAGCTAACCGTTCGTGTGACGTATAGTCATAAAATCTTATATGCTTTGATCAACTCTCAGGTTTTGGCTTCATCTACGAAAATCTGTAAAGTAGATCCTACTTTACAGTTGATAACCTGCTCAACCCCAATATTTGCACAATAGGAAATTGACTTGAGATGTCGCTCTTGTATATCTAAACAATTTATTATATTTTCAAAGTGACAACCCTCACTTCAAGGATTAATACACAAATAAAATTTGAAAACAAAATTTTATAAACGGTGCGGGACTCGAACCCCAAACCTCTGGCGTTCCGTGCCAGTGCTCTGCAAACTGAGCTAACCGTTCGAGTGACGTATCGTCATAAAATCTTGTATGCTTTGTTCAATTCTCTTTTATTTGTGTATTAATCCTAGAAGTGAGGGTTATCACTTTAAAAACATAACAAATAATTCTTGATGTTATGAAATATTATTGACAAATTCATAAAAATATATATTTAAAAAAAAACTATACAAAGAAACTAACCTTGAGTATTTTTTTAAACTTAAATACTACTATATACATATATGAACAACATATTAAATTCGTTTTTTGTTATAAAACATTTTGTAAGAAATAAAATGCTATTTTATTATATGTATTTTATTTGAATTCCAAAACTTCAATTAAACAAATAAGTTTTACTAAGATCATATTTCATCAATAACAATACATTTTTAGTTGTAACAAAATTTATGGCTACCCTAGGTAGAATTGGAAGATCGGAATACCAAAGATTTAGTTGAAATCCAACTCCAATTTTTCTTATCAGCTATCTAGCGTTACTTCACGGATTTGAACACAAATTTATGTAGTGAAAATAGGTAACATTATTGAGTGTCGTTTTTATTCTAGAGGAGGAAAAGTCGTCTCATACAAATCTTCCCGATTTGAACACAAATAGGACAATTTATATAGATGGTAGTAAGTGCTAGTCTTTTATCCTGACAGACAGACTTATCTATCTTTCTTTGAGTATTCGATACACCTTATTGAGTGGAATTGAAATGATGAGACTAGATAAATTAACAAGACATTTTATACGTCTAGATAGAGCCTCATAGCTGCTAGACAACCCATGATAACAGGCCAGGTTTATTACTGTAGTGTGCGTGACATTGTACGTCTTACACTCGCGATTTGTATAACACTTTGTATAAGTCTGCATGTATTGCTCAAAATAGAGGTTTACTGTCAAACTCATCTGTTTTGTTTCGACGGTATCACAGTCTATGAAGACGTGTATATGATCTAAGAAAAATTATATGTTAAACTAAACTCCTCTTAAAATGATAAAAAATGTGTTATATACCTCACTACCAAAGTGGTAAATTCATTAAGGCCCCTATCCCAAGAAATCCCCAAAATAGCGCATAATGAAGACCATTTCATGGCGGTGTATAAAAAGTTTTTATTTATACAAAAAATAAATATATAATACAATATTAGACGAAAATTCATTTTTTCTTTACATTTCTATTTTTTATAGACAGTGCGAAATAAAAAAACAAATTACCACAAACTCTTTCAGTTGGAGCCATGCTGATAATCCAATCTACATAAATAATTGTATGAAAATTTATTAATTGTACTCCAACACTATTAAACATGACATAGTTTTGTAAAGAAAACTGTTTTGTGTTTGTAATGAATTAAAATGCTTCTAATTCTGAATTAAAACTGTGGCGATTTTGTGCGAGAGAAATAACCTAGCTCCGCTCGATTCCTCAAGGCCTCTAGCTTGGTCCCCAGACTTAACGTGCGGTTATTTATACTAAACAGAACTATTTTTAGTATTTGAAAGAAAAATCGTTGAGATCAAATAGGTCAAAATGACACTTATATTGTATAGTGTCAAATATTTTACCACCAAAGCGGAAAAGTTGAGCTTTAATGGGCAAAAGTGGCAAGAATTTCATTGCTACTCATTTCAACTGACTTCAAAAAAGGGGAAGGTTCTCATTTCGTCGGCATTTTTTCTTTTTTTTTGTGTTTGTTACCTCAGAACTTTCGACTGGTTGACCCGTTTTAGATGATTCTTTTTTGTTGGTTGTTCCCAAAGTTGGTGCTTCCCGTGTGGTCCAGATATGACAATATCATTCATGAGAAAACCATAAAAGTATTAAATTTGCTTCATAAGTATGTGCGCGACAAATGGACGAATTATTCGCCAACCGATTTCGATGATTCGAAAGGGATTTTTAACTAGATTGGAAATTGGATTAGTTAATTAGAAATATGCAATTATTTTTTTTACTTTTTAGTGTATATTATATATATCTAGTTTTTTTTAAGTCGGTTGTTTTTTTGTTAATTAATAATATTTTATACAATGTATGTATCTTAAAATTAATCAATCATTTTGATTTAATCGTGTAAGTTAAGTGCAGTAGTAGTAGTAGGTTCATCAATTTATATTATATGCGCAATATACGCAGGTATATTGTCAAAGGCCTGATATTACAATTTCACTAGTGACATTGTAATGTCACGGGTACACTATAGTGACATTGTTATAAATCTAGGTATATCATGAATGAAGTTAGCAGTGTGAGATGTCGAGCGTTCTGATTTGTTGATTTATCTCATACGCAATTTGCAAAACAATAATAAACTATAGTAAACATTGGAGCGTGTATGCAATTATCCGTCTGAAACTATTGCTTAAATATGTAGTAGTAAACAAGGGCCGATTCGGTTCTGGCGCGCTTCGCTCGGCTCGTGTGTTGTGATGAACAATATTTATTTGTTTTTTGGACCTACTAGTGGACGTCGGCCGCTTTGGGTCTGGCTGGCATTGGTTCTGGCAGTGTTGTGGTTAATAGTCCAGTCTTATTTTTGGGACCTACTAGTAAACAAAGGCTGATTCACGTAGATAACAATTAGTTGATTACACTAATGTATAACTAAAAAATAATGAATATACAATAAATACAAGAAACAGACCAATCAGAGACGGCCTCATAAACTAGACCAGTTAAATTGTCAAAATATATTTGCCTTACAATATCACTATAGTGTACCCGTGACATTACAATTTCACTAAAACCAGGCCGTTAAATTGTAAGAAATAAAGTTGATTGACAATCTACCGTTTTATTATAATATCACATTAACTGTCCGAATAAACCAATCGTAAGCAACGTGTCTATTTGTAAAATATTGCATATTCTCGGTTTATTCTCAGGTATAACTTTATGCCAATTTTACTTGAAAGGCTGCTAGAGATTAGCGCACTAACAAACAAGACAAAGGCACTTCATTGTCATAATATAGTGTCAGCTTGATGTGTTTACAAGCGCTACCAACGTCATGAACTGTCATAAGACATTTGACATTTTTGACATCATTTGACATTTTAAGTTCACGATATATTATTGATTAGATTAGATATCCCATTTAATTATAACATTTATTTAACGACTTACTTTGTAAGTAATGTTTTATATAATTATAACTATAATTTTATAAATAACTATTATAGCATATTGATCTTTGGTTAACTTGATTCGTGTAAGTTATTTGGCACTACAGTAGTGCCAACTAACAGTTGGTAGCATAATCACTGTGACGGTCGTGCCCCATATAAGCCAGAGCGCTCAAAGTTATATCCCCCAACACGTAGATAGGGTTGTAGAAATAAGTTTTCTGATACCTACATATATAAGGCTTAATTGTAAATTGCTTTAATAAGTACATTTAAGTAATTTTGTATATATATTTTGATATCAAATATAGAAATTTGGAATTTGAATTTTTTTTTTTCGAGAGAGCATTACACGTTGTTAATTGTAAGGGGTTACGCTGCCCAAATTGTATTAAGTAAAATAGTGGAAATTGTAAAATATAGATATTTCAATTTTAAGTGCGTTTAAATTACCAACCTCTTCTACAATAGTCTCGGCAGTATAAATTATATGCGATTATATTGTTATGATAATATATAACATATATATATACAGGGCGTCCCAAAGTTATGGGACATGAAGGGAAAGTAAATATCATAGATAGGTTATTTTACTGAAAGAAGACTTTATGTTATTTATAAAAATTAGTAATTCTGCATTCAAAGATTTTCTAAATTTTACTTGCCTTGTCTGGGAATCGAACCGACTTAAATGTAAGAAATAAAAAAACCCCTACCTTTATGATGCCAATCGAAAGAATGGCCAAAAACTAATAACTCTTCTTAAGTAACATAGTATTTTAAAAGAAAGGAACAACGTAAAATGTTTGAGTCACTTTGGAGAAAGTTATTTACTGCCGTCGACGACATTCGAAAAGTAGCGATATTATCATTCCATACATAGCATTGATTATTTGAGGCAAGTAATTTTCAGAAAATCTTTGAATGCGGAATTACTAACTTTTAAAAATAACATAAAGTCTTCTTTCAGTAAAATACCCTATCTACGATATTTAAGGTACTTTCCCTTCATGTCCCATAACTTTGGGACGCCCTGTATATATAATTTGTACTAAGATTCGCTAATACTCCATTATCTTTATAAATAATAATATAACCTTGTATGGAGTTTTCAAGAGGTGTGAATAATTTATTATTGAACCGCGGAGGTCAATGGAGATTAGGGTGTCGTCTGATGTGACCTTTACTGATAGATGTCAAAGTGTCGGGTGTTATTCGCGCGTTGTTATTTATTTTGCACATTGAATCAAAAAATCGAAATTTTGTTAAATAGTAAGCGATTATTGTTATTTTTAAGGTTGATCCTTACAGAATTTTATTTCAATGATAAGTAGTGCGGAAGGCTTAAAAATATTATAATAGATTTAGATTTTTTTTTATGGAATAGGAGGATAAACGAGAGTACGGGTCACCTGGTGTTAAGTGATCATCGCCGCCCACATTCTCTTACAACACCAGAGGAACCACAAGAGCGTTGCCGGCCTTTAAGTTAGGCGCTTTTTTTGAAGGTACCCATGTCGTATCGTCCCGGAAACACCGCACAAGGAAGCTCATTCTATATATATATTAAATGGCTTTTTTTAGAGAGTTCGCTAGGCTACTTAGGCCTATGAAAAACATTTAAGACAGAATAGAATCAGTACAGAGTAGACAAGCGTTGTATTGCCATATAAAGTAATAAAAAAAAAATTCAATTATAAAAATTTTTGGGGTATAAAAAATAGATGTCGAAGGATTCTCATACATATCAAATATATCGCAGGTACATAAAATTTATCTAACTACAATTATTGTACTCAATTGCCATCTTTCAACCCTATTGCGGATCTGTGGAACAGAATAATATAAAAATCGCGATACAAAAATAGATATTGATCGTAGACAGATGAAAAATTTAAAGTTGTATGTTTTTTTAATGCTGAATCATATTAAAATAAAATAAATTGTCAAAAAAAATTTATGATGGGTTACCTTTATCATAATAGATATTGGCCGATTCTCAGACCTACCCGATATGCACACAAAATATCATGCGAATTGGTTTCGGAGGAGTTTGGTAACAAACAACGGGACACAAAAATATATATATTAGATAATGAGGTAGGAATTATTGATTGAGCAAGGATTAGCCTTAGGGCTTAAACACAGCATTACATTTTCTCACCACTCATTAAATGAGAATGTTCAAGTATTTTACTCTGCGACCATAAAAGTGTCACAGACGCAATAAGATTTGGATCGATACTTTATTTTCTATAGCTACTCTTATAGTTGATAGACAAATTTTAATATCCAAAACTTTCTGAAAGCCTCCTGTCAAACGGCTTTTTCTCCTCGACTTAATGGCGCCACCTTAATACGCTAGGGATGTGTCAATAAAGGAATTGATATCGACGATAATATTGTAATATTTGTCACAGACAAATATTATTTGTTTACCATGGCCTATTTTACGGTTTTGTGTTTTCACTTTCCTTGTCGCAATGTGGGAGTTTCACTGCGAGTTTTACATTCAAGTGTCTGCAAGGCGAGAAATATAATGTTTTTAATCATTTATTACTTTGAAATTAAAGATTTTGTTTAGAAATTTATTTTTGAATTTAATATTCTGCCACAGATAATTTAAACGTCTGGCTGGGACCAGATTGTGATTTATTTATTGCCCAATTGGCACGGCAATGCCACTTAACATTAATTAGACGAAACACAAATAGGAAAAATTACAAACAAAAAAGGAATACTAAAGAATAATTGAATTAATTCTACAATTTCAATGCTCTCCGCGTACCTTAGTATTTCTGAAATTTATTATTATATTTATTTTCATTGATGATCTTATTGCAATAATTAATGTGCAGCATTCATTGTATATAATATGGTAATATTTAAAACAGCATAATATAATATAATACTGGAAGATTTATTAAATGAAATAAATTTTATTTTAAATAAATTTTATATTTAACAAACTAGTTTTACCTTGGTGAAATTAGTTCATCCTTTAGGCGTTAGCATAAAACGGTACATACTAGGAACCTATGCTAGGAACTAGTTTCTCCTATCGGCCTTTAGACAAACCCGTTTAGCCTAGGCTGAACTAGTTGAACCTAACATGAATAAGTACACTTCAAGATAAACTGGTTTGGTCCTAGTCTATTCTAGTTCTACCTGAATAAAAATCTGATTTTTAACCAGTCCGAACTATATTATTCTAAAATCGGTAACATATGCATTGATATAGTTGAACATAAGTTTTCCCAACTTCAGGACGTGTGTTTGAAATTTCAAAAATATGTAGGACTAAATTGAAAGTTCACCTGATAAGAATTGATTAACGCCGTAAGCGACTGAGTTCTTAGATAGCAAATAAAATAATACGCACAAATTGAGAACCTCCTTTTTGTAAGCTAGTGACAATTGTATATTAATTGTTACAGATGATGATCATACCAGTCAACAAGTCCAAAAGCAATTAGTGTAACTCATCTAGTGATGTGTCAGTGTAAGCCATGAAGTTGAGTGTGAGTGCGTACCGCGCTCATGCGTCGGCGCACAAGAAGATCCTGACGTCATCGTACCAGCAACACTATGGAAGCACCGCCGCGCCATCTTGTAATCCGCTGCAACCGACGAACTTCACACCGCAGGTATTTTATTTTAAACATCCACTTTAACAGCTTGACTAGATATTATATTTAAATACTTCCATCATACTTTAAATTGTTATAGACACGGTAGCAGAAGTTTTGAACTAATGAAAAGTAATATGAATTTTTCTAACAGAAAACCATACTATTTATGATTATTTGAATAAATTACGAGTAATCTATCAGCAATACATTCAGTAATAATTTACCGTAACATTTCAGCGTTATTATTAAAATTGAAACAAAGCATTATGTGTTGAGGACAGATGACAATACAGTGGTAAATAAAATTTTATTTTTACATGTTGGTAAGCTTTACGCGCGTTCCGTGCGAGCGCTCTTACAACTGAGCCAACCGTTCGAGTGACGTAGCGTTGATAAAATCTTGTATGCTTTGTTCAACTCTCAGGTTCTTCAGGGTTCGAGTCCCGCATCATTCATAAAATATTGTGTTGAAATTTTATTTGTGTAATTAATCCCAGAAGTGAGGGTTATCAGTTTAAAAACATAACAAATTGTTAATCGTTGTAATGTTACATCTACGGTATTTTATAGGTTTTAATTTAAGCCGTTTAAAACATTTAAATGTGATTTATTATAAGACTAAATTTTTTCAAAGTTTTCATAAAGAACATGTCTGAAATAGTTTGTTATACTACAGTGACTTGTAAAAAAAAACCTATTATAAATTTTGTGAAGAAGAATTTACTAAGTACCTTGATATGTATGAACTGAAACATGTAAAGCTCGGCGGATAAATTATTACATCATATTATGTTCTCATGTAAGTGACAATATTATGTTTTTAATGAGAAAATAAATATCTTTAAACTGCTCGAGACATAGCTTGTTTTACATAATATTTGTAGTTGTATTACATAATATTACTAGTGGACCCAACAGACGTTGTCCTGTACACACGTCTTAAATTTGAAAAATCGGTCTAGCCGTTAGGAGGAGTTCACTAACATACACATGAGCAGGAGAATTATATTATACGGACGGAATCGAGAATCTAAACCAATCTCAAATTCACTGAAACAAACAAAAAAATCATCAAAATCGGTCCAGCCGCTTAGGAGGTAGTTTAATTGTGAATCATAACCATTCTCGAATCCACCTGAAGACACACACCAATCTCAAATTCACTGGAACACACAAAAATATCATCAAAATCGGTCCAGCCGTCTAGGAGGAGTTCAGTGACATACACACGCACACAAGAAATATATATATTAAGATTAACCTCTATTCTCGCATTCATAAAGTTTTCACTTGTGTCGTATAGTCGTATTAAGCTGTAGTGTACGTTTGATTTGGAAACCAAATTGAAATACTGTATATACCTTAGATTAAGGATTGGTCTCCACTGCGCTCCAACAAGATACCGCACTACCTAAGAACAAAAGCTTTTTTATTACGGCAACTATTAGATGCTTGTGTGCGTGGCATCTTTCAAATTTAGTAACATTCGCTTCGTGTTATTTTGCTTTGAAATTAATTTTACTACGCAACCCAGCATTTAAGTTTCAATTATTAGCAAAGTTTAACATAACATGGCTAGGTCCTAAAGAATATTTAAAAGAAAAATTTATTGAAATGAACATTTTAACTGTTGCATCTCAATATATTTTTGTTAATGTTCTGTATGTTCATAAGCACATTGACGAATTATGAATTCTTTCGTCTTATGAATTTTCGATCAAGTCACGTGTCCAGACGCGAGTTTATCATTTTATACCGATCTTAAGAAAAGTGCTCAACGCCACTAAAGAAGTTTTCATTTCAAATATATTATCGTTATTATTATTATTAACACGTACGCTGAGGCCCAAGCAAACTCCCACTATACCTTGCTAAACACGAGTGGGGGTCTTACGAATTTTCGAACAAGGTCATATGTCCTGGCGCGAGTTTAAAGTGCTCAACGCCACTAAAGAAGTTTTAACTTCAAAAAAAAACCCGCTGAATTTCTTGCGCCCTTTCTTCTCAGGTCTGAGGCATAGTATTTAGAATGGGTTGAAGTATGACGTTCAATAAGTGATTTTGTATAAAAATAATTGATTTTAAATCGATTTGCTTTCCTTTTCTCTCTTGCTGTATCTCCATTAGAGATGAACTTCTCTCTAACACCCTTTGCTTGTCTATGGTAGCTAGAATATGTCTTTGTGTTTACCGTACTGTGTGCCACCCGTGTGGCTATGAAAACATAGATTATGGAAAAGTGTATAGCTAATTCAAATTAAAAATAAATGAATAAAAATATTTGAATTTGAATATCACCTCGAACATTTTTAATAAAAAATACGAATTATTTACATTTGTATGCCTTCATAATATGGTTGAAATTGTACAAAGATTAATTTAACTACAACAATAAAACAAAGACAACATTATGGTGTTATATAAAAACATCCAAGCAGTTTACAACCATAAAATTCATATTCAAGTTTATTGTCTATGATGTATTCAACAGAAGTGACTTGCGGAATAGTCTCGTAAAATAAACGAGGGTGGAACGTTGAAAACATTTCGAGATTTTTAACGTTTTGTTTTATGCTTTCGGTTAGGTATATGTAAATGTTATGCGCTGATGAATACCCCAGGTAAAATTGTTTACTGAGATTAACGGCCTGAATAGAAACACAGTGTTTATTTAAATGATATTTATTGACGGTGTTTACTCACATCTAAATTTGGCTAAGGTTACTGTAAGCCAATATTACGGGTTGGGTCATAGTCAAAATATTTATAAACAACACATGCCCAAAAATTACATTTATGAAAGATATAGTCATATCTTAGAAATAATGTATATTTCACAGGTGTATTGTCAAAGTCGTGATATTACAATTTCACTATAGATATTATAATTTTTAAACGATAGATTGTCAATCGACTTCATTTCTTACAATTTAACGGCCTGGTGTTAGTGATATTGTGATGTCACGGGTACACTATAGTGATATTGTAATAATATTCAGTTTGTCCTATTTCAACAATTTAGTTTTGACTCAGTGGAAAGAGCACTCGCACGGAACGCGAGAGATTGCGGGTTCGAGTTCCGCATCGTTCTAAAAGCTTGTTTTCCAATTGAATATGTATAATTAATCCCATAAGTGAGCGTTATCACTTTAAAAGAAAAAAAAATAAACAAATTGTTTATACTCTCCTAAGTGAAAACATAACTTAGACAAGAGTGTCATTCAAGGAAAATTGTCACAGCATAAATGACTAAAGAGCCACGTTGATTGGTGTATTATACGGCAGGAAATGGGGCCGAGTTATTGGACCATTTAGAGATCTGGGAGTGGCATGTAGAGTTATTTTCATTAAGAACGTCTAGGGAATTCGAGACATTACTATAATGAGGTTTTTGCGAAAAGCTCCGCAGAACGAGGAAGTTTGTTTCATTATTACTATCATGTTGTGTTCTAGATGTCTTCGCATTGTGAATATTGTAGTGAGGCGTGTCTTTTTAGGTCTTCGGGCTTATTAAATACAATAGAATTAGGAAATAAGAACAAAAAGGGTTTTAAACAACATAATGACTAATATTCGAATAGTAACGGGCAGAGTAACGACCTAACTAGTCAACGGTTGCAGCGAAAATGTGTCGACTGTCGACGCTAGGGAGATGTCGCCTTTTATAGACGTCTTCACCCTGTCCACCTGTCACTGTCAACACAATTTAAATAATTACTCACTACAAACAATCAATACGAAAACGGGCAGAGTTTCGGTGAGATGTTCACAATCCGACGACAAACGAACTAATTGTCACCACACCTGGGTCTTCCGCGTAGGCCCTCACGGTCCTCGGGGTAACTGTTCGAGGCGATGGCCCCTTTCAGTGATATAGTCGCCGCCTGCAATTACAGGCGGGGCACTGGGTGGGAGCGGTTGGTCCATGGTGTAATGTCCGGTGGTGTCCTGCTGCAGTGCGATCGAGCCTGCGTAGTGTCGCGAGCAATCTGCGGACTGCGGCAGGGTTGTAGGTCCATGGTTGGCTTGCACCGGCCGCTCAGTGAGGATGAGACCGGTAAGCGGCCCATCAGCCAGCAGCGAGGAAGCAGTCGTGTCCTAGGCGACTAGGTCACGTGGTAGTCCTCTTATGTCCGGCGGTCGCCGATGGAATGGCGCGATGCCACGCAAATGCTGGGATCGCGCACCATCGGCGCGCGCGAACATAGAGATGCTCAGGCGACGAACGAAGTCGTCAGGCTCTCCATGCGCAGGTCTCTGAAGATGACCTGATTCCGTACGAAGCGTGGTGCTCCAGAGATGATGCGAAGCGCCAGCGACTGCTGTGCTCGCAGCGACTATCAACCCCTCTCGCTTGTCAACGCGAACCATGCGGGGGCCGCATATGTGAGTCGCGTGCGAACGTACGCCTTGTATTCGCATAGCTTCGTACGGAGAGGCAGGTGGGACGCCAGCACGGGGCGGAGAAGGTTCCGTGCGGCGCGCGTCTGGGCGACCACGTTCTTCACATGGGGCCGTATCGAGAGGGTCCTGTCGATGGCCACACCAAGGTATACCTACGGTACGGGGACCATTCGACGGTCTCGCCCATGAGTGACACCGAGGGCGGCAATAAGCGCGCCCAATTGTCACCAACTGTTCTGCTACCGCTTATATAGCGGTCTGTCAGCTGCAAGTGGGAAGAGGTGACGTCACGTATTGAACATTTTCTTGTGTTTCTAAGACTAGATTTTCCAATCTTTATATAAAAAATAAATAATTATTTAAATCAACTCATTTGAAATACAATTGAATTAAATTAGATCCAAAAATAACACTTATGCATTTAACTATTTACCACGACAACGGAAAACTTCACCTCTAGTTAGGACAAGTTGGAAGAAACTCATTGCAATTCTTTTAAATTAAATGTAACAAATAAAACTGTAGAATATTATGTATATATACGTCACAAAGTTGTCGTAACTCAGCATATTTGCTAGTTTGAAAATAAGCGCTGGTCTTCCATTGGCCCATTTGGTTACATCGGGATATAGATGTAGAGTTATTTTCATTAAGAACACGATATCGGTAGATATCGTTATAATACATATATCGGGATAAATATATATAAAAATAAATATGTATTCTCATTGTTAAACTTATTTTTATATCAATTTTAATTCTAATAAAAGTGTGTTCGTTAGTTATAACAAATCCTTAAAGATTTTTGAGTATGATCATAAAGATTTTTGAATAGATGCTAAAACAAACCTATAAATATTGTAATAGAACATTATTAAATAATTATGCTAGTTAGTTAAGTTTAGTAGTAAGTCATACTTACTGTAACTGTTCAGGCATTATCTATAAATAAATTTAAATGTTTTATTAAAAAATGGCTCTGTCGTAAATCCTACTCCACAGCTGAATATCTAAGTTTTATGGGCCTTGTAGCCTGAAACAAAGGAATTATTATTATTAAGTGATTGGACAGTCTGGGACTAGATTATGATTATTTTATATATAATGACCGCACAATATTGTATATTTTTATTAAAAAGAGCCCAAAAAAAGATTGCTGGGAGAGTTTCTTGCGCCGCTTCTTTTCTCTCAGAGCGCCATTTGTTTCCGAATCGGTAGTAGTATCTAGTATATTAGAAATGACATCAAAAAGAATTCTAAAGGAATCAATTTTGAGAAAAGAAATGCCTTTTATGCTTAAATTATAATGCGCGCTAGCCATAGCGATAAGGGACCAAAGAGTGTCTTGATCAATTGTGATCAATGCACACGAGTTTCATACGACGTTTTCAGTACACTTGTATAGAAATCTGACAATAATCAAGCTTGCTGTGAAGATGGTAACATAAAGTGGAAAGTGACTTTTTTGCAATATATTTACTAATATTTTTCAAATTTATTACGTAACTTATTGTACATATAAATAATATCATATCTACATTCCAATTTTTTTAATAATTTCAAGTCAATTTTAAGAAAATGTATATAAGTATACTAGCTGACCCAGCAAACGTTGTATTGCCGATATTAAAATCACGATACAAAAGTAACTGTTGATCGTAGATTGGTGAAAATTTGATGTTGTATGTATTTTTTATATTGTGTGGACCACCCTTAATATTTAGGGGGATGAAAAATAGATGTTGTCCGATTCTCAGACCTACCCAATATGCACTCAAAATTTCATGAGAATCGGTCAAGGCGTTTCGGAGGAGTTTGGTCCCGCACACCGGGACACGAGAATATTATATATTAGATTAGAAATTTTTAAGAAAATGTATATAAGTATATTAGTAATTTTTAAATATTGCCGAAAAACACATTGTGTTAATAAAAACACACATAAAATAACTGTATTACCCGGAGAAAATTATAGTGTGTCATCTACGTACATATAATTTTGCTACAAGGTACCAAGGCCAATCATATAATTGGCATAATACCATATACTAAATACCGCACTAGTGACGTAATCTATATATATATAAATGTCTCGCTAAAACTCGAGAACGGCTGGACCGATTCGGCTTGGTCTTGAATTATTTGTGGAAGTCCAGAGAAGGTTTAAAAGGGAATAAATAGGAAAATGCTGCTAAATTAAATAAAAACAACAAATTTGTTTTTCCTTTGATGTGTCCATACATAATTTCTATGAGAGAATTTATTGACGCACGGTTTGACAGTTCTGCTGTGAAACAATTTCATTACGACAGCAGGGTGCATATTTTACGAAGTAATTTTTGATGTTATGGTATATTATTGACAAAATCATATAAAAACATTATTTTATTTATTATATACAGAACAACGTCTGTCGGGTCAGCTAGTAGTAAAATAAAAATCATGCGTGCTTACATCTTACAGACTAAGGGCGTAAAAGCGATGTAAAAAAAGAAAAGGCTTTGCCGATTGAAGTGAAAACTAAGTAACTTGTGAATTGTATCATGCAGCTATAAACTTTTTGAAAACAAAATTTTATAAACGATGCGTGACTCGAACCGACGTCCTCTCGCGTTCCGTACGAGTGCTCTTCAATCATGTAGGCTTTGTTCAACTATCAGGTTGTGGCTTAATCTACAGGATCTACTTTACAGTTGATAACCTGATCAACCCCAGTAATTGCATATTAGGAAATTGACTTGAGATGTCGCTCTTGTAAATCTAAACAATTTGTTATGTTTTTAAAGTAATAATTCTCAGTTCTAGGATTAATACACAAATATAATTTTGAAAACAAAATTTTATAAACGATTTTTTTTTCTACGAAATTTCAATCTTACCAAATTCATGATCAATTAATTAATTTATTTTGGATTTCAAGTTCTGCGTTTTAAATTAAAAATATTGCTTTGTTTGCTCCTGGGCCAGTGAGAGCCCGAATTTATTTCCATACGATGTATATATAATTACATATAATAAATGTAATTTCATTCATTCTTAATAGATCTTGGATACTAAAATACATCCTATATAATTTTAAATATTCCCTGAGTAGTGTTTGAGCCGGCCTTTTGAATTTTAATTTCTTTTACTGTGAACTACTTCATTGTAATGCATAACTGAAATTCGAGTGCTTGAAATTGCTTCTTTTGAAAGCTTGTGAGAAACTAAGTACTTCAATTTTTAATAGAGCTGGAGGACAACAGAGTATGCGGGTCATCTGATGGTTAGAGATTATCATTATTATGTTATCTGGTTATCCTATAAATAAATAAATAAATCATCTCACAAAAAGAAACGCGAGCGTTGCCGGCCTGCCAAAACCACGCACCCAAATAGTGGAAATTATTAATCACACCGTGATAAACGCAGTTGCAGACAAATCATTAAGAGACCAATCAAAGCTAAGATATCTAGCGTATTTGACCACTGACCGCACGCGGTGAAATGTTTGAGCAAATATTGTGGTACACGGAAACAGAAAGAGAGTAATACTCCATATAGACTGGTCGGGCTTAAAGTGTTACTGTATTGATAACCTTTTTTCTTCTGGACTCTCGCTTAATAGCTCGGGTCATATTTAGAAGGTAGCAATTTTTGGAAGGGCATGCATTGCATGGAAGTTTCTCATCTTACCATGGTCTTCGGTCTTCTAATATTATTATATGCGTATGTAAGATTGTTTGTTTCTTTTTTTCGACTTCATACCTTAGCTATTCAATTGATGATTATCAATTTTTGCACACAAGTTGCCAAGAGCACGCATTGGGACACATTTTATACCGGAATTTTGTTTGTGTTCCCGAGGGTGCCTGATACGAATATTAGCTTGGAACTACACATAACGAATTATGGTAATGGAAAGTTATGACAGGAGAGAGAATAATTTCCTCGGACTGACGTAAGCAAAAATTTTTTTTTTCAACAAAATGGGTATCGTTTCCTTGTATTTCAGGATTGCGAAGAATTTGGGATGATTTTAGAAACCCAAAATTTCCGTTATTGAAATTTATGATGTCGATAGGATTTCGGGGTAGTAGAGAAAGAATTTGTGATCATTTTTGAGATTCAAGATGTACGCCGCGCAAAATTATCTACAGTAAAGCGGATGAAGTTGTACGTATGAGCTATTATTATATACTTTTAAATTTTAAATATTTTTGAAGTGATAACTTCTTTAGTAACTTGTAACATGTTGCTGCAGTTAGGATCCTCATGATTTGAGACGTAATATATTCTTGTAACATGATAAGTCTCATTATTATTATTATTTATAATAATCAGCAAAGAAGCAGCTTTCGCTGATGCGTCTATATCATTTGCCATCTCTTTATCACTTTGTCCTCCACTTCGTCGAACGATCCTAGGTACCAATTCCCCAGTCCCTCGATTATGTAAAATCTTAAGTTCTTATAGCGTAGCTGATATTGATATATTTGCTGATTCCTTAGCCAAATTCCGCAAGACCATTTGCAGCATCATTGGTAATTTTTAATAATGTTATAATTGGAAAATTTATGTAACTGTGTATAACTCATTTATTAATTTAAAAAAAATGTTTAATTTGTAACTTATAATATATAATACCTAAAATTAATTACTTCTGTGCATGCTGTGTTTATTTGTAAGTAATCACTACATTTAGTTCCTAATTTTTAGTTCTTCTTTTTATATTTGTGTGTATTATTGTAAGTGATTGTAAATAAACCTAATAAATAAATAAATAAATATCTATTCAAATGTTTGTCCAATCTTTTCTGAAACTGATTAACAGATTTTGATTTAACCACTTCCTTGGGCAATCTATTCCATATATGAACAACTCTGTTGGTCAGGAAGTGTTTTAATGATTAGCACAGTAATTTCACTAGCTTTTGCGCCCTTCAAACTGAAACACAACAAGAATTGGAATGATTCTGCTTGTTTTGATTAAATAATAGTTATGAAATGTTTTGTTAATTATAATAAAAATCAATTGTGTGGGTTCATAAGACGCGTTGCAAGTGAAATTTTTTATCACAAAAAACATATTAATCCTACTAATATTATAAATGTGAAAGTTTGTATGTCTGAATGTATGTTTGAACTTCTTTAACGCAAAATCTACTGAATAGATTTTGATGATACTTTACAATAATATAGCTAACACACCAGAATAACAAATAGGCTATAATTTATAAAACTATAGTGTGAATTATACAAAATATAAAAGAAGTGTGATTGTTACTAATGAATACAACTAGCGCCATCTCTTATCAACTAGCAAGGAAAAGATCAATACAATTTATATGGCAAAACAACGTTTGCCGGGTCAGCTAGTTTCAGCATAAACCTTTGTCAGACCTATCTGAACCCTAGTTCCCACTTACTCTCGCTCTTGAGAACCGGGGCGAGATCATCCTGTCAACTTAAAATAAGTAGTAGAAATTAATGATTCAACGTCACCCCTACTCCGCGGACGGCTGTAATGCGACGCAGATGGACGAAAAACTTCAAACCAAATAATCTTTATTGAATTAGGTATAAACGAACTCTCCTATTCCTAGGCTGTTCAAGATGGTAAACATATATAGCGATTACATCGATATTAATTTCACGACTTCTGTCCATACAGTTCGTAAATTATTTGTATGTAAGTTTAGTGAATAAAATGTAGTCACAATAATTATGTTTCTTAGTTTTATAATATATATATATAATAATAATTTAAAACCAAATCATTTAACCATTATTACTTGTTAGCGTCCTCTTAAACTAATATTTACTTTGTGAAAATTATTAAAGCATGTGGTAGATACCTGTAATTGTTTGTTACATTAAGCACATTATATTTAGTCTATATTATAAATATATAACGCATCAATGTAAACAAATGTTGGTATTTCTAAATAAATAAATAAATAAACTAAGCGTTTTTGAATCGTAACTATAAACATTTCTTTTAAATCACTGAATCTATCATATGTTCGGAAAAAGTAGAGCTCGGGAGAAGAAACTTTTCAATCAATAGAGGTATTTTACAATGGCTGTAATATATAACAAATTAGTTTGTAAGGTGCTGCATCTAATATATGAATTTTGTTTAAATAATAAAAAAATATTTCATAAAATGTAGATAATAATAAACTGTTTAAATATAAATAATCGTTTATTGGAGGCATCAATCTTTAGAGATTGAATTTATTGTTTGTGTAAGAATACTTCGTGAAAATTGAACTTGTAATAAAAGTTTCACTTTAATAAAAGTCTTTTTGTATATAGAGATATATAATTAAAGTTTTTCTTAATATAATCGTGTTTGTAGTTTAGTATATCAAGCGATGGAAGGAATTAAGAGAAGAAGATTGTTCAGCTCCTCAGGTTATGCAGGCGAAGGAATATGTGCAGCCCACTGGTACTCTCTCGCCTTCCTGACCTGAGGATATGAGCTGCCACTCCTGAAGACGACGTCGGAAGACTTCTTGTAGATTTAGAGATTTGTACACATGTATTTGAGCTATGTACATGGGGTACACTAAAAGTTTTGCACTTCTAGCTAATCGGAACTATTTGAATTTCGAATGTTATATTTTTTGAAACGTTGCAACCTTCTTAGTAATAAAAAAACAATTGGCGGAAAATCATTTGTCAATTGTTTTTTAACACACATCAAGTTCTACGTACGCAACGAAAATGGAATTAAGTTGAAAAGATTTTAGAGTGATGATTTTTAATCATTATAAAAGTTCTCTCTCTCCGCAAGACTGTGCCGCTCGTCTTCAAAATGCTTTTGGGAGAGAAGCATCTTGCTTGAGCACCGTGACGCGATGGTTTGCCGAGTTTTGAGAGAGGTTGGGATTCTTTAGATGACAAATTTCGTGAACGGCGGCCTTCAACTGCCGTCAATGAAAATAATGTGGCCCCTGTTAAGCGGCTTAGTGAAGAAAACCCGCGGATTACCTATGAGACAATTCGAGGACTATAGGGGATTGGTATGAGCCATATTTGGAAATTTGTCCCATCTGCACAATTCCACTTGAAGATCAAAAGAGTGGTAATGCCGAGTGGTATTCTACCATTTGTTTGCCCAGGATGTTAAAAAAAGTTCGCGAAAGACGACTAAAAAGCCGCGTTCTCCTACATCATGACAACTCTTCTTCACACACGGCCAATACAATACTAAGTCATTTTGAGCTTCCGAAAAAGTACAACTCGTCACCCATCCTGCACATAGCATCATAGCACCTAGCATCCTGTGATTTCTGTATTTTTACCAAAAACAAAGATTTAATGTGAGGTTTCACTTTTACCAATTCGACTCTTCGGTCAGTGTTAGCGTTCAATCAGCACGTAGAAAACATGCCTTCAGATCTGTGGTCCTCCTGTTTTAAAAAATGGTTCGATCGCATTAAAAATGTTTAAAATGTAAAGGAGAGTATTTTAAAGCAATAAACATAATATTTTGATTATAACATGTTGTTTTTTTAAGTTACGCAAAACTTTTAGTGTGACCTACGTATATGATCAATTTTCAGCCTCTATTCTTAGCTAATTTTGAAATATTTAGAGATAATATATTAATTGTTACCTCCAGATATATACTTGATTATATAATGTGTGTACTTAAATAGGCAAATGAGTGAATTTTCTCTAAATTTTTATAATCATTGATTAATACTTGTTATATATATATATATATGCTTGCTATGCCTGCAATCCGGATTAGCCGAATTAGTATGTCGTTTGTTGAAAGATTTTCGGATTTATATCATATTAATATAGTATATTACAGAATGCGTCTCAAGACGTGTTACAACGACAGTGACAAAGTTTTGCCTTACTGCACCAAAGACTAACGACATACTATCGGTTAGACAAACAACCCATGTGAGAGAGAAAAAATCTCTAACGGGGATACAGCAGCATAGAAAAAGCTAAGCGAATCTACCTACCATGAACTATTATTGCGAATCAATTGACAACCTAAAATGAACTGCTTTGCTATTTCGTACCACGACGTGAATAAAACTATCTAATTTAGGTTGACGTCAAATCAACTGATTAAATCGCAATGATATAAATTGATTGTCAAAATTGATATCAACTGAATCGCAAACTGATTTAGTTCGTTCATTCATTCGTACCATGAGGTAATATTTCAACC
>CATIXQ010000019.1:10977154-11128181 GCA_949711755.1 Leptidea juvernica
ATCGCATCGCTTATTAAAAGTTGATGGTAGGCCCTCTGATCAGGCATTATAATCCTGTCATGTCAGGGTGCATCTTTTCATTTTGTATTGTTCATTATGCTTATATCAGTTTACAGTATCAGTCTCAAAAACAGAAACAAAGAGGCACCATTTAATTTATTAAATTCCTCTGGATGGCTCACTAGGAAACCATGTGCAGAGCCAACCAGTGATTACAGTCTGCTATGTAATTTCATTTAATGTTAATAATGAATGAAATAGAACTAAAACTGATAACAATACAATATTTATCTAACTTGTATACCTATCTTATAATAAGAAGCTTTATAAAATGAAATAGTAATAGATAAAGCAAATCGTTATAAATAAATTAAATATATACACATTAAGTTATATTATTTTGAATTGATAATTTTCTCGGTTTCATCGTAAGATGTTAAAATAAATTTGAATACTAAATTGTTAAAAGTGGTTACCACAGTTACCTTTTGTTTTGTATTGACAATGTCACTTGCGAAATAGTTTATAAAGGGGGAGATTCATCGAGTAACTTGACGGTATCGGAAAATCATGTCAATCAAGTGAGACATATCTGACATATAAATGACAACTTAAGTAAACCATCATAAAAATATTTTTGACAAAGACTATTCGTTATACGTAAAATATACTATATTTTGAATTACCACCCCGAATTTCAATCAAAGTTATCATAACTATCAAATCAAATCAAAATTTCTTTATTTGTACACAGCCATTTACAATCACATATGAAACTCTCCTGGTAGATTTAGATAATCTGTGTTAGGAGTGAATCGCTCATTGCAAGTTATAAAAAAACAAAATTAAAAACTGAAAATAACGAAGTTATTGTCTCTAGTAAATTGGATTATAAACAAACAAAACCAGTTATCTAGTCGGCCTGGCAGCCCGGGCGATCGCACGCGAAATAAGTTATTAATTTGAATGGGGATCAGGTTATATTAGCATCGTGCTATAGTTATAATAATTAAAAAAAAACTCTAATTATATAAAGTAAGGATTCAAATCAAGAAGCTTAGATCATTGTTTTTTTTTTCAAATATTAAACTATTAAAAATAAATTAATTCCAGAAGTTTTTCTCGAATTTTTAGGAGTGTGCCGTGAAAAGTCTATGCGAGTAGGGGAGACAAGCCACATTTAATAAGGAATTCATCCCCACCATCTGGATATGTGGTGGTCGTCTAAAGTGCAGTTTTCTAGGAACTTTCTTCTGGACTACAGTTCCAAGGCACAAACATCACATTTTAAGGAATTCGTCATTAAAGTTTAATAAATATAAGTGTATTCCATACATGTGGGTTAGGCTACTAAGTCATGATGTCATTTAAAGAGTGACAGTAGGGCTGCCATTTTTAGTCAGTCCGTTAATATATATGAATCGCGTGACCAGTTTTGTGTTCTTAACTCAATTTCGACATGATTGTGGTTTGGAACGTTTTTCTGGAATTACGTCCAAATAAGCTATGGAATGAGCTTACTTCTGCAGTGTTTCCAAGACGATTCGATATGGGAACCTTAAAAAAAGCGCGGACTCCTTTTAAAATGGCCGGTAGAGCTCCTGTGTTTTCTCTGGTGTTGCAAGAGAATGGGGGCGTCGGTGATCACTTAACATCAGGTATTCGGGTCACCTGTTTCACACGTTTGTCCTACCCTTAAATAAAAAAGCGGCCAAGTACGAATCGGACTAGCCCATGAAGGGTCCCGTAGCAGCAAGGAACATAAATAAAAGTTATCTAATAATAATAATAAATTTTGAGTTAATTGAATGAAAGGTAAATTGCGATTAATGACGTATTAAAAAAACTACTTACTAGATCTCGTTCATTGTTTTTGTAATTTTCGGTTTGCATGGTACGTACATCACATACTTTTTTATAGTTTTATCATTTTCTTATTTTAGAAGTTATCGGGGGGGACACATTTTGGAAGTATTCGCACAAACTTCAATTTAGAAAAAAATTATATTAGAAAACTCATTATCATTTTGGAAGACCTATCTATAAATACCCCACCCCACACGTATGGGTTTGATGAAAAATAATTTTTACGTTTCAGTTCTAAATTAACCCCCAAAATTTATTGTTTTTTTTTTTTCTATTTTTGTGTGAAAATCTTAATGCAGTTCACAGAATACATCTACTTACCAAGTTTCAGCAGAATAGTTCTTATAGTTTTGGAAAAAAGTGGCTGTGACATAAGGAATTACAGACAGACATGAGGTATCCATAAGGGTTCCGTTTTTTGCCATTTGGCTACAGAACCCTAAAGTAGTCATAATTACTATCTTATTAGCTTTCTAGCTAATAAAATATGATCTCAACTCGCAGCAATTAGCAGTAAGAGTTAAGATTTACAACAAAAAACTGTAAATTTCAGAATGTTTTAATCACTTTATTTAACAGTGGGAGGCTCCTTTGCACAGAATGCCGGCTTGATTATGGTTACAACAACGGCACCTATTTCTGCGGTGAAGCAGTAATGCAGAAGGGCGCCGGAGCTAGTGAAATCACTGGGCAAACGAGACATTACATCTTCATTTACATCTTACAAGGAGGATTTACGATTCAATTGTAGTGCCGCTCAGAATTTTTGGATTTTTGAAGAATCCTGAGCGGACAACATTGTAATGGGCAGGGCGTATCACTTACCAACAGCTGAACGTCCAGCTCGTCTGATCATCAATCATCAAGATAGAAATTCAATTTTAGCCTAAGAAGCAGGACTTTCAATCAACGTACCGCTTAGTGAGTTAAAGTTGTATTACGACCTTTTTGCAACCGCTTTTATTGTAATAAGGTTATAACCCTATATTGACTAAGGTTACAAAGTTTGCTGCGAAATAGAAAAACAACTTACTGAAACAGGGCAATGAAATTGTGGTTGAAATGTTCAATTTCCGACCGGCGCGCCGTTTACTGGCGATTGGCAAATAGTCTTTTCATCAAATTCTTTCAATAAATTTTTAAAATTAGTTTAGTCATCCATGTTTCGTTAGGAGGACAAGGTACACTTGATGGCAGTGGAAGCCAATATTGAAAGCTAGTAGGAAAAGTTAATGATACTTAAGGGAAAATATTCAATATAGGTTGAACCGGCCGTTATTTAAACAATTAAGTGAAAATGTTTTAACTTAAAGTATTAACTTTTTAACTATCGCTCGAAATTTTTGTTAAATTTAATAAACGCCCTCTGTTGTTCGGTTGCTATAACACTCCAGCTCATATACTGGTTCTGTAGCTGGAATACGTTCTAATTGTTATTACAATACAAGAAATCTGTTTTGTGTTTGTTATTACGTGTTATTGGATATTGGAATGATATTGGAATCTAGGTAGTGCTATTGCTATCACGAAAAACTAAAATGAGGCTAGTCAACGTCTAATTTTTACCATCTTTAGCTATGGGGCTGTGATATGTACACTAAAGAAGGCCGACAGGGATCAGGATTGATGCCTTTGAGATGTGGCGCTGGAGGAAGATGCTCCAAACCCCTTGAACAGCATCCCGAACCAACCAATCCATCCATCACAATCTAGGTGTAAAAACCAGACTCACATCCATCTGCCTCCGTAGAATCTCAGAGTTCTTTGGACATACCGCCAGAAAATATGACCACAACCTCAACGATGACCCAGAGATCGCAGCCCTATAAGATGGTCTGACCAAATCCGCACATCTCTGGATATGGGACTTCATGACGCACTGCACGTAGCCAAAGACCGACATACATGGCCAACTATTGTCAAAAAGTTAAATCATTAGAGAAATCACGACCCTCAGCAATGAAGAATACGACGGGAGGAGGTATGGTATTATCACTTGGCATCAAAAATGTCGCCATTGACCACTGTCATAACACTGGATAAGTATGTGAGTAGTTTGAATTTCAAATGCTATCAATAATAAAATCAGTGACAAAATTTCCTTGTCCTTACTTGATCACCGAGTGTTTGTTGTGAATGCCAATATAACGACACAGATATCAAGAGAACCACTCGTAAATAAGTCCGCCTGATGCCGTCGTAAATGTATTCCGATGTTACGGTTCAAGTTAAGGAGTACTTAATTATTTGAGTGTTTTGAGCTTATTTCGCTGTGATGAAGTCTTGCTTTATGATTAAACCTTGTATACTTTTTATTATTGCAATCAGACTGAAAATTAAAATTGTATTTATATACAACTAGTCGAGCCTTAACTATCCTTTCAACTTAAAACTTTATTTATTTTAATTCAAATTTGGAACACGCTCATTATTTAAATAAAATACTATTGAAAGATTAAAAGTCGTGTAATTGTAACTGTTTTTACATAAGATTTTTGCGTAAAAGTTACATTTATTTTAGTTAACCCGACGTTTGAGTCCCCCTGAAAACGAGATCTGGAAAGGTCATGAAACGTCGGATTAACTAAAATAAAAAAGTTACTTTAACGCAAAAATTACTCGCGTTTTAATCCTTTAAAAGTATTTTATTTAGATGTGTAACACTCGCGTTATACAAAGAAAATACCATCACTTCATTATAGTATTATCATATTCTGTATTATCTAGTACTTCTTATGCTTAAAAACTTCTTATTTGTGAAAAAAGAGTAACGACTTTAGACAAAGTTCTTCAAGATATTGTCGTAGACCGTGTTGTGAGAGGTTTTAAATAGGTTTTTTGAAAGTATTGAACTTGTTGAACCTTGAACTCCCCAAGCCTGGCTGTAAGTAAAACGTTTCGGACTTTATAAGATCAGAAAAAAAAATGATCAGTTTTGTAAGACATGACATGCTCTAATCGACACACCAACATCGAGTCGCGTGGTAAATATCTATATATATATATAGCAGTGACTAAATTTCCCATTGAAATACTGCGTATATCCAGTGGCCAGACAGATTAAGGCCTATATTAAAGCCAAATTTCTAATAAAACTCTTTTTTATCTATTGCTGAGACTTCGATAAAAAATTACATATATAAGATTTAAGTAACAGAATTAGTTAGACGAGGCACAAAAATCCCGTATCACGGTGACACGGTGAATCTTTATAAATTGTGTTTGGTCCAACTTCTGAGATTGAAGGGTTTGTATTTCGAAACGGTTAGTGATTTTATTAAAGTGAAATTTCTTTTGGGACGATGTGAATTGGATTTTATGAAACATCTACCATCATATGCGGGCACAGTAAAATCTTTTCGTCCCAAATACCTTAGTGTCTGAAGACGAAGGTTTTTAACCAGTGTGTATTTATTGCCAGTGATGACTTTCGGTACGCAGACACGCTCGCCCAGAGGGCAATGAAGAGGGCTATGCTCTCTCATTATGAAATGGATCTCGCTATGAAATGGAATCATAAATGAGGACATCTGTGGGAAAACTATAGTCCGATATAGCCCAAGTAATTGAGAAACTAAAGGGGCATTGGGCTGGGCACATAGCTCTATGACGGATGACCGTTGGGGCAATGAAGTCCTCGAATGGCGACCATGTACCGCAAGATGCAGTGTTGATAGGCCCTCAACGCGATGAATCTATAATCTGCTCAAGTTCGCGGGATATATTGGACTGGACGAAGTAGCGCAGGACCGACCTATTATTGTATTACCGACAGTATAATCGAGCTATTAAGTATTGAATGAGACTCAGTCGTCACGCTCTGTCGGGTAAAGTTGGCTCGGGTTGATTAAGGGAGAGTTGCTTTGTGAACATAGTGAGTGAACATAGATATTAGTTACATAGATAAAAAAAATTTTTGTTTGACAATCTCAATTAAAGAAATATTTGGAGTCAATATTAAGATTTTTTTAATACTTTAAAATAAAATGGCAATGCTTAAGATAATATAAACGTAGAGTAATAAATAGCAATATGCATTTGTTATTCATCCCCTTTTTGCCTATTTTTGCATTAGGATTTCATTTGATTTTGAAGTGCAGCTACTTTTAAAGTGCTCAGAAATAACCTCAATTCCTAACTTTTATAAATACTTTTACAATATATTATTGACACACTCTTACACAAATTATCTTTTTTTTTTTTTTTTTATGGAATAGGAGGACAAACGAGCGTACGGGTCACCTGGTGTTAAGTGATCACCGCCGCCCATACTCTCCTGCAACACCAGAGGAATCACAAGAGCGTTGCCGGCCTTTAAGGAAGGTGTACGCGCTTTTCTTGAAGGTACCCATGTCATATCGTCCCGGAAACACCGCACAAGGAAGCTCATTCCACAGCTTCGTGGTACGAGGAAGAAAGCTCCTTGAAAACCGCACTGTGGAGGACCGCCACACATCCAGATGGTGGGGATGATATCGTAACTTGTGGCGTGTCGTGCGAAGGTGGAATTCGGCGGCAGGAATCAGGTTGAACAGCTCTTCGGAACACTCCCCGTGATAAATGCGGTAGAAGACACACAATGAAGCGACGTCTCTACGCAACGCCAAGTGATCCAGCCGTTCACAGAGTACTGGGTCCGCGACAATTCGAGCTGCTCTGCGTTGCACGCGGTCAAATGGATCGAGCTGATACTGGGGTGCGCCAGACCAGAGATGACAGCAATACTCCATGTGAGGCCGGACCTGCGCTTTGTAGAGCGCTAGAATGTGGGCCGGCTTGAAGTATTGCCGTGCTCTATTTATGACGCCCAGTTTCTTTGAAGCCAGTTTGGCTTTGCCCTCCAGATGGCCACGGAATTGGCAATTGCTCGAGATTTCGAGACCCAGTATTCCGATACTAGGCGAGGCTTTAAGGGAAGTGTTCTCGAAGAGCGGTGATACGGTAAATGGGGTTTTTTTTAGTGGTAAACGCGCAAACTTGAGTCTTCTGGGGGTTAAATTGGACAAGGTTCAACTTACCCCATTCCGCGACCTTCTCGAGAGAGGACTCGATAGAAGACACAAGTTTCTCCCGGCACTGGTCGACGTTTTCCCGAGAGAGACCTGCATGGCCCGTGTATACGGCATCACCAGTGCTGTCGTCTGCATAGCAATGCATGTTGGCGGTGTCCAACATATCATTGATATGCAGAAGAAACAGCGTGGGAGATAGCACACTGCCTTGGGGCACTCCAGCGTTCACGGGCTTGGGATTCGAGCAATAACCGTCGATAACGACCTGTATACTGCGCCCAGTGAGGAAGCTGGAGGTCCACTTGCATAAGCTCTCGGGAAGCCCAAATGATGGAAGTTTTGCGAGGAGCGCCTTGTGCCATACACGATCAAAGGCCTTCGCTATATCCAGACCAACTGCCAGGCCTTCCCCCTTGCTTTCAATAGCCGCCGCCCATCTATGTGTTAGGTATACCAGAAGATCGCCAGTCGACCGACCATGGCGAAAGCCGTACTGCCGGTCGTTGATCAACTGGTGACCCTCAAGGTATACCAAGAGCTGGCGGTTAATTATGCTCTCCATGATTTTGGAGAGTAGGGAGGTAATAGCAATAGGCCTGTAGTTTGCCGGATCCGAACTGTCTCCTTTTTTTGGGATCGGATGGACAAGGGCTGACTTCCATGAATCAGGGACTACGCCTTTTGAATAAGAGTGCCGGAATAAACGCGTTAGCACCGGCGTCAACTCAGGGGCACACGTTCTAAGCACGATTGGAGAAATGCCATCCGGCCCGCTCGACTTCCTGACGTCCAACGAAAACAGAGCTCGCCTAACAGTTTTCTGTCGGAACTGTACTTCAGGCATGGAGCTCTGACACCGCGGGATGGTCGGCGGTGTTTTTCCGTTGTCGTCAAGAGTCGAGTTGGAGGCAAAAAGAGTGCACAGAAGATCGGCTTTCTCTTTTGCCGTATGGGCCAGGGTGTCATTCCTCATGTGCAACGGCGGCATGGACGGCTGGTTGAAGTTACCAAGAGCAGCTTTCGACAACGACCAGAACTTGCGTGTTCCGGTCGGGTAACTGGAAAGCTGCTCGCCAATTTTGACGACGTGCTTCGATTTCGCACGGGCGATTTGCCGCTTAAAAAATCTGGAGGCACGGTTATATTTCCTCTTCAGAACTTTGCAGTTCGGATCCTTTGAGCCCAGCGCCGCAACCCAAGTTCGATACGCCTGTTTTTTGCAGTCAGATGCTGCTTTAACTGACGCATCGAACCAGGGCTGTGATCTGCCACCGATCGGTACTACAGAGCTTGGTATAAAAATATCCATGCCCTGCAGTATCACATCGGCTACTGCAACGGCGCAGGCACTAGGATCATCCGAAAGGAAACAAACCCTGCCCCAAGGGTAGGATGCAAAAAAGGAACGCATCCTATCCCAATCTGCTGACTTGTAGTGCCAAACGCGGCGGGTCGCTGGTGGTCTGCGACGTTGGCGTCGGATAGGCACTACACTCCTGACCAGGCAATGGTCGGACGTTCCGAGAGGGGCGTCGACAGAGACCTGGTAACCATCGGGATGTGTAGTCAGCAGAAGATCTAATAAGGACGGCATGTGGCTATCCACATCCGGGAGCCGCGTCGGCGACTCAACCAATTGGGACAGACCATACGCCAATGCAAAATTATGCACAGATCGCCCTGCGTAGTCTGTGGTACGTGATCCAAGCCATTCGGCATTGTGCCCGTTGAAATCACCCAAGACTACGATTTCAGCGGAGGGGATCTGAGCAAGCACGTCATCAAATGCCGCTTGAACGCAGCCCATGAGGTGATCCGTTTCTGCGTTACCACTATGGGACCTGTAGACACACGCATAGATGCGGACGCGGTCCGCATCTATGCGTGTGCCTTGCCCCAAACTAGGCATAGCCTCACTATGGATACTAAATAACGATATATTTAATACAATATATTTACTTAAACATACATAAATACATGTAAACATCCATGACTTGGAAACAAACAACCATATTCATCATTTAAATGATTACATCTACAGGGATTCGAATCCGGGACCTCTAGCTTAGTAGTTAGAGTCACTAACCATTCGCCTATATCGGTCGTCGGTTTAATAGTATAAACTAAATGTTATATTAATCACCGATAAAATCATGGTCATCACTCGAGTTTATTTAACTACGGGCTTAGCAAAGACGAACAAACTAATGCTGTAGATCTTGAACAAAGGTTCGTTGCCCCGTCGCAATGGAAATTTTGTTTACAAAAGACTAAGGGCGTTACTTTGACCGGTTAAAATTTCAGTGCAAATTTATTTGCGGCTAAAAATGTTGGTATGAAATTTTCTGTCCAATGTAGTTTTTACTCACCCCGATTTGAAATAAACTTTAATTATGTGAGTGTAAATAATAATAGTAATGTAACATTTGTCATACACAATATTTTTGAAAAGGTTTCCCTAAAATAAAATAAACTCAAAAAAAAGCTTTAATAAATAATTTTCACGTAAGCCACAAAGCAGTACGTTTTGTTATTTCAATATTTAATAGTTCACAAAGTGGATCAGTGACTCTCTTTGAAGTTAAATTTAAGCTAATTGCTGCTAGTTTCGTTGGTGCCGGCCTAGCGAAACGTGAAGACATTGATAGATTGACAGATGACGGCTATAATGTTGCAAAAAAACGGAGATAGCCGAAATCCACTACGTTTTAAGCAACTGGTCGCCTTCAAACTTAGCCGGATTATACTTCGTCGCCAATCGCTATACTACATACATACACACTCACGCCTTGATCCCGTCGGGGTAGGCAGAGACAATAGAATGCCATTTGCTTCTATCCTTACAAACCTCACGCGCTTCCTCTACATTCATTACTCTTTTCATACATGCTCGCCGGTTGCGGATGTTTCGGACCTCTCGTTTTCTCAAAACGTCCACAATTTGGTCGACGAATGTTCTACGAGGTCTCCCGCGACCGACTTGCCCACACACACTTGCCTTATATATTTGATGCGTCATTCTTTCTTCACTCATTCGCTCCACGTGTCCGTTTGGACAGGTTTCTGTCGCATTCCTTTTTCAGTCCTTGGCACAACATCCTCTTTCAAATCACAGCGCGCTCGTATTACCGCATTCGGAATTCTATCAGTCTTACCTCACACATACTACGCAGTGATCGCATCTCAACTGCGTTAATTCTGCTTTTATGCTTCTTCTGCCACACCCAACTATCACTTCAATACATTAACGTGGCGATAAGCACTCCATTATGTACAGCCATTTGCGCTTCTATTGGCACAGTCTAACCATTTATATAGGCATGCAGCGCTCCATTCACACAGTTTCCCGCAGTCACTCTCCTTTCAATATCACCTTCATATCTTCCGTCTCTTGTAAACATGCTACCCAAATATACGAATTCTGTAACTTGTTCTTCCCTTTCATCTTCAATCGTGATATTACACTCAGTAAACCTTTCATCCTTCTCAAATACCATCACTTTCGTCTTACTTGCACTTACTTTCAAACCTCTCTCTTTAAACCTCCCGTTCAAGCAGTCTATCAATTGTTGCAACTCATTTACCGATGATGAAAAAATTACTTGAACATCGGCGTATAAGAGGCACTTAACACACAACCCTTCCATATTAATTCCACATTGCATTTCTCTCACATCATTCATGCATCTATCCATGAATAGGTTGAACAACCAAGGCGAGGATACACAATCTTGTCTGACACCTTTGGAGATATCAAACCAGCCCGTATAGGCACCATTAATACGAACACAGACTTGAGAATCCCTGTACAGAGATTTCAGAATCGTTATCAGAAAATTGTCCACCCCATACCTACGACCTTCCATAATTCCTATCTATTCACTCTATCATATGCCTTTTCCAAGTCTATGAACGCGCAATATACTTTCTGGTTTTTTGCTTGACTTGACAGACTTGATCCGTACATCCCATTCCCTTCCGAAATCCGGCTTGCACATCCCATGCCTTGTCATTAGTCACATTCATTACTATTTTAATCAATATTCTGGCATACACTTTTCCAACAACACTAAGAAGGCTGATCCCGCGAAAATTTTGACATTCCTGCTGCGAACCTTTGCCTTTATAAATTAGGACAATCACTACCTTCGTCCAATCGTCTGGAACTTGGCCCTGTTTCCAACATAAATTAAATAGGCGATGCAGCAGGCTCACTATTAGTCCATCGCCAGCCTTTAACATCGTCACTCGATCATACCCAGCAGACTTTCCTGACCTCATACCTCTTAACGCTTTCATAATTTCATCCAAACCAATTTCATCACTCGGGTCCACAAACATATCTATTATCTCTTCTTGCTCTTTTTCACTTACATCTTTCTCGAATAAGCTCTCAAAATAATTCTTCCAGCACTCTAGTATCATACTTTCTTCATTCATGACCTCACCTCGTTCATTCCTAATCAGTTTCATAGATGAATTTATAGTTTTTCCCCGCGCTTCTTTCACGAGTTTCCATAACAGTTTTATATTATCTGGGAAACTTGCACCGAATTGTTCCTTATATTTTACCTTTATCTCACTCCTTTTCTTCTCTATACATTCTTTTACTTTCGCTTTCAAGGATTATATTTGTCCTTGGTTTCTTTAACATTATCTTCATTCCACTCACTCTATTCGTTGCTTCTATTGCCGAGACATTCAGCCATGCTTTTTATTCTTTTCCTCAACCATTTTTCTAGTTTCATCATCCCACCAGTCGGCATTCTGGCATTTCTTGCGTCTTCTTTTACTCACACCGCATACATCTTCAGCACATTTTATAATGTTGGTTTTAAATACCGACCATACATCATTTACACTTTCCTCATTAACATCACTCCAGCTTTTTTCTAGCCGTTCACTCAATTGCTTTTTATACATCTCTTTTACTCGCTGATCTTTCAATCTTTCCACTTTTATACGTTCTTATTCAGTAGTTGACCCTTTTGATCTGTGCCGCCAGCATTTAAACAAACCACTTATTCTGCTAATACCCAAATAGTGATCTGTGCCGACATCTGGTCCGCGATAGGCTCTAGTATCCACTACTTTCATTTTCATTCTTTCATCGAATATCACAATCTATCATGCTCCTTAACACAACATTGCCTTCCTTCGTTTGCCACTTGTACATATGTATCATCTTATGCTGAAACCACGTATTCATCACAGACAGACCCATCTCAACACATATATCTAACAAGTATACGCTGTAGTCATTCACACTCTTATCCCCAAACGTCTCAAGCACATTTTCATACCCATCACGCTTCACTCGAACCCTTGCATTGAAATCTCCAAGCATGACAATACGTTCATTCAACTTACGCAATAACAAGACCTCTCTCGTTTGTTCCCAAAATTCTTCTCTTACCGCCTTACTATGGGAAGAGTCCGGAGCGTATACACCTACCAAAAATAGAGGTGTCAGACCTACTTTCAATCGGACCCAGATAAGGCGGGGACTTCCGCACTCATACTCTCGCATGCATTCTGACATTCGCTCTGAAAGAAGTATACCGGCGCCTTTACTGCCTTGTTCTTCATCGGGAACTCCCGACCATATTTCTGTGAACGGGCCGCGCGTCAGTATCTCTTTCTCCTTACGTTTTGTCTCATTCAATCACAGCTTATCTAATTTTCTTTCATTCATTTACTCGTAAACTTTATCCAGTTTCTCATTCATTCGTCTTCTAACATTCAACGTCGCAAAACGGCATTCCGATGCCTACTTTCCGCCCCGGCGAGAACAATTTAGACTTAGGTTTTGGCGTGACGTATGGCAAATATCGTCGCCGCCTACATCGGTTAGGTTGCTGCCCCCAGAATACGAGGAGCAGCCTCGTCCT
Organism: Leptidea juvernica; assembly: GCA_949711755.1. Lineage (NCBI taxonomy): Eukaryota > Metazoa > Arthropoda > Insecta > Lepidoptera > Pieridae > Leptidea > Leptidea juvernica. The sequence goes on from CATIXQ010000019.1 coordinate 10,989,924, forward strand.
GCAGATATAGGAGGAGGAGGGGATTCTCCGGCTCTGCCGGTACCCCCTGGGGTACAGTTACAGTATTTTTTCCTACAGCCATGTTCCCGACGGTAATTGTTTGTTAGGCTGTATGATGTCTTTGGGGTTTAACAGCCAGCCCCTAAGCGGCGGGACAGAATACTGGGTTTATTACAAGTTTTCCTTCTCTAAGATTGGAGACGTCAAAAGCTTGATGATATTACGGACGTCAAAATAACTTAGTCGGCTTTTACGACACCTCGGTAAGAGTGATGGAGGTCTATTCTACTCTGCCGGATACCCCACGACAATTACTTTTATTTCAAACTTATGTCAAATGACTGCACGTTTCATACTAACCAAATTTCAATTTTTACTTACAGTCCCACCTCTTATTACGTAGTATTTACATCCTCTTTGATTGGTGCTGCCAAAGATGGTAAACACATCCGCGCGCACACACACATTCCTTCCGTATTTACATACAATTGCATATTTTACATCCATTGTGAAAGGCAGTTGTTGCAGCGTACCCAAGGTATGAGATCGAGCTTCATCATCAGATACTAATTGGAGTCTTTGGCAACATCCTCGTTGACTTGAGCCACAGCGAAAATAAAGAAAAATCATGGTACGAGTCTTTTCTCAAGCTAAATTAATTGCACAAAATTTGTGGCGACACAAATTTTTAAAAAGATACTGCAAAAACAAAAGACAATCTCATAAGCTAAACTGTATTTTCTAGGAGTATTTCATATTTTTCCTATTATCGTGCGCAAAGTTCGATTTTGCGTATGCATTTGCGTTCGCAAAGTACCACACGTTGACAAGAGCGTGCGGGAATGCGGTGCGCGTGCGGGAATGTTTGAAAATAATAATAGTGGTCGAACTTTGCGCAACCTAATATGAAAAATATTATACGGTATTCGTGCGTCTCATCATCATCATGCGCTATCCTGCACTCGCTTCGCTCGTGCCGGACCGACCTACTTTGCGCACTTGTATCGTAATGTACTATTAAAATACTGCAATGAAAATAATTAAGTCCGAAATTAATATTAATATTTAAATTCATACAAATCATGTTGTATTTTTATATTATGTTGATGATTCTATCAAATAAAATCTAAATAAAAAAGGATCTTTTCAAAGCGGATTAGGTTTGAATTTGGCACTCAAAAGTTAAATCAACTACCCTTTGGCAAGCTGCCATGTAGTCCAATCCCGTTTATTTACGAAAATTGTAAAGCATTTCGGTAAAAACTTATCTGAACGTGTTGTTTTGTAAAAGTCGGCGACTTAATGTTAAATGCTTTTAAATAGTTTCAACTTTAGAATTGTATATAGAAGTGACGTTTTTAGCAATTTTTCAACTGTCTCATGCGATTAGATTTGATAAGATAACGTTGCTTTGGTAATCATATTAATATTTTATGAAGCTCTTTATAATGTTTAATAATTTTCAATTCACAAGTGTAAATGCGCGTGCGTAAATAAACATATTATAATATTAAAAATGAAAAATTAGTTATTTCGAACCAATAGACAGACATACCTGAGGTTCCGAGGAGAGATGGTGTGGTGGGGGCCCCCGCTAAACCTCTAGGAACTTCCCGGCGTAGGTGCTAAAGTGTGTGCCCGCTCGGCGTTTGGTGAATAAATGCGTTACACCGAGTACTTTGATGCGATGCGAATATACCGGTGACAATGATTAATTAATCAGCGCGAGGGTCACAACTGGCATTAGATGAGCCAATCCACTAATGCGTCTGTTATCTATAGGTTCCTCTCTATTACCTACAGGAATCTAAAGTTTGCGATAACAAAAAATTACAACAAAGGAATAGACAATGCGGCGCATTCAATTTGTATAAAATGACGTAAATACTGGCAAAACCGATAGAAAAAAATAACTGTGGGATATAAATAGTGCAATACAATTCTTAAAACCATTCCATATTGTAATACTTTATTAAGCGCAGGTTCGGCCAAATATATGGTAGGTATTCCTCTCATCTCTAGTCCGGTGCACCTAGGGTTGCCAATTTTAAATTTAGTACCCAACAAATATAGTAAACATCTTTTATTGATAGTTTTTTTATTTTACAGAACCCATTGTTACTATCATTACTATTTTAAGTTACATAACTATTAACTCTGCTTTTATCAGACCGATTCTGGCTCACGTCAAATGGTGGATACTATATTATATAGTAGGGTTGGCAAGCCCAGGTGCAGCCAGTGTAAACTCGAAACAATTGACCGCGTGCAACGCAAGGCTGCTCAAATAGTCGGGGATCTGAAGAAGCTGTTTTAGGAGAAGTTACAAGTTTGTGAAGACGACTAAAAATACTCTCATTCAGGACGCACTACAATGGCGTTGCTTAAAAGAGGTCCCTTTTTGCTTTTGCTTGTACTCAATCAAACCAATTCAATAATACAGCCACATACGCATCATATTTTAACACTTCAGTAAGTAAATAGAATCGAATACAATCTATTGATATATGAAGTTTGGTGTGTAAGCTACTCGTCTGACAACAAAATCAAATAAAGTATTAGAAATTCTTTCTTTTGTTGTCATAGATTTATTGGCCGGTGAAATTGAGCTCTTCGAGCGTCTATAATAATAAATAGTACTTTGATATTCTGTAAGGTATGTCGTTTTATATATGAGTCCATATTTCAGATTAAAGTAATACAAATTCAAATATTACGTATTGAGACAACTTAAGCTTGAGATTACTCGGTACACAATACTCGTTCTTATTATGTGATACATCGTTAGTTAAGCGCAAGCACCGACAGGTGCGTACTAGCCTTCCTACTTTCACGCCTTTCGAGAAGCTAAATTCGTGCGTCCGCGCGATCTACTATGTTGTCAATTAGTATTTTTTTCAATTTTTTTTTCTTTACATAATTATATCGGACCTAACAGACGTTGTCAGTCACACTTTAAATTTGAAAAATCGTTCCAGACGTTAGAAGGAGATCACTAACATACGCAGAAGAATTATATATGGACTGTATTGAGAATCTAAATAATCATCAAAATCGGTCCAGCCATTTAGAAGATAGTTCAATTGTGAATCTCAAAACCATCCTCGAATCCACTTGAACACACACAGAAAAATTCATTCGAATCACCGCAAATAGCCGTATAGGTGGTGTTCACTGCCAACACACGTACAGAAGAATTATATATATATAATATGATCGCCAAATATCCGTCCGAACTCAATTATCGTTAGTGTCTCACTAGTCTTGCTGTATTTATATATAGATATAAACACATTGCTATAAATGTGCTTTGTAATTTTCCGTATAAATACTTTTCAGTCTATTTTATTGGTGGTAGCTTAGTAATTTCGTTTTTAATCTGGCAAAACTTATTTTCTTCCGTAGCACTTGTTAATACAGATAATTCACCACATTTACACAGTAGATAACTAGATAACCACTAATGGATAAAGTATACTCACATCTGTGGTCTGGTGCACCCCAGTATCAACTTGAATCACTTCAGCAGTGCTACATCCTATATCTGCAGATCCAGTATTTTCTCCTAACAACTGAACTTCAATGATCAAAAGGAATTTTACTGTATAAATGACATTTTGATCATTCAAAAGATTTTAATGCGTATTAGTATTACGGGTAGGTAAAATATAGATTAAAAATGCATGCCACGCTTTGAAATTGAAATTCAAAGAGAGCAAAATCCACTTTTCTCTTCGTAGGTTTTTTTGTAGCGTAATATATTTAGTCCAGATGATGCTAGCGTGGCTGTTAAAACTGATATTAAGTATCATAAAGTTAAATTAGATCACGAATACTTTATGTGAATATCACGAAGAAAATAATCCGAACTGCCTCCCAACGTGTAACGTTTCTGAAGGTACTCTACCTTCACAGGGAAGCTCCTTTGCACCGGCTAGATTTTGGGCATCACAACGGCGCCTATTTCTGCCGTGAAACAGTATTGTGTAGGCATTATTGTGTTTCGGTCTGAAGGGCGCCGTACCTAGTGAAATTACTGGGCAAATGAGGCTCTTCTTCATCTTATGTCTCAAGGTGATGAGCGCAAGAGTAGTGCCGCTAAGAATTTTTAGATTTTTAAAGAATCATCGTCAATCAACGTATCAATTACCATCAGCTGAACGGCCTGCTCGTCTCATCCCTTATTGTCATAAATAATACCTGTTATTTTAAAATACAGTCAGAGATGTCATAACTTTTTAAACATTAAAGCATTCTCAACCTGTAAGTCTTGGCAACCAACTTAACACGAATAATATAGTTGATAAGATGTTATAAAAAGGCTATCAATAATAACTTAGTGACAATATTTTCATACCGTTCAGTTGGTTGGTTGGATACAGACACTCGATACAATCGAGTGTCTGTATCTGTTTGTTGACGACGCAGATATCAAGAGAAACCACTCGTAAAATAGTTCGACTGATGCCGTCGTAAATGTATCCTGATTTTACGGTCCTAGGTAAGAAGTATTTAATTATTTCAATTTTCGAACTTATTCTTGGTGATAAAATTTCACTTTGTTATTGAACTTATAAATTCTTAATGTTGCAATCAGATGGATAGCTAAGATTAAAATATAAACTGTATCTTAATATATATAAATCCAGTGTCCTGATGTTTGTTCCCAGTGAACTCTTAATCTAATGAACGGATTTTAATGGGGATTACTTCATGGTGTAGTATTATACATCCAACTCAGAAATAAAGCAAAGATATTCTTGATTATTGTTTATTTTAAAGAAAAAAAAACGTCCTTTCAATTCGTCGTAACAAGACCAACTGTGTCAACCTCAAATCAATACAATATATACACAGAACAGAAAAAACTAGTTTCCGTGAATATATATACCCGTGCGAAAATGATCTGTCGAAGTATCTGTCAGTGACAAGAATCTGTCACTGCCAGCACGTTTGAACTGTCACAGCTACAACACGCCAGAGAATGTAAGCATATTACGAAGAGACTGAATGACCATAAGTATATATATATGTATATATATCTACAATAACAATATAAACAGCCATTGCAATTTTACAATGGAGTGCAGTTTAGTCCAACTTGAGAGAAAGGATAGTTTTTATTTGGATTTAGGACCTATAATTTTTATTTCCAATATACATATTTTCAGTTTGACAGTTCTGCTGTGAAACAATTTTATAACAACAACAGGGAGCATATTTCACTCACTCAAATTATTCTTGATGTTATGAAATATTATTCACAAATTCATTAAAACAGTATTTTATTTATTATGCACAGAACAACGTCTGTCGGGTCAGCTAGTATAAACTGTATATTGTAATTGTGTGTGCTTTTTTTTATGGAATAAGAGGACAAACGAGCGTACGGGTCACCTGGTGTTAAGTGATCACCGCCGCCCACCCTCTCTTGCAACACCAGAGGAATCACAAGAGCATTGCCGGCCTTTAAGGAAGGTGTACGCGCTTTTCTTGAAGGTACCCATATCGTATCGTCCCGGAAACACCGCACAAGGAAGCTCATTCTCGAAGAGGTGGTACGGCAAATGGGGTTTTTTTAATGGTAAACGCGCAAACTTGGGTCTTCTGAGTTAAATTGGACAAGGATCAAGTTACCCCATTCCGCGACCTTCTCGAGAGAGGACTCGATAGAAGACACGGAACGTCCGACCATTGCCTGGTCAGAAGTGTAGTGCCTCTCCGACGCCAACGTCGCAGACCACCAGCGACCCGCCGCGTTTGGCACTACAAGTCAGCAGATTGGGATAGGATGCGTTCCTTTTTTGCATCCTACCCTTGGGGCAAGGTTTGTTTCCCTTCGGATGATCCTAGTGCCTGCGCCGTTGCAGTAGCCGATGTGGTGCTGCAGGGCATGGATATTTTTATACCAAGCTCTGTAGTACCGATCGGTGGCAGATCACAGCCCTGGTTCGATGCGTCACTTAAAGCAGCATCTGACTCAAAAAACAGGCGTATCGAACTTGGGTTGCGGCGCTGGGCACAAAGGATCCAAACTGCAAAGTTCTTAAGAGGAAATATAACCGTGCCTCCAGATTTTTTAAGCGGCAAATCGCCCGTGCGAAGTCTAAGCACGTTGTCAAAATCGGCGAGCAGCTTTCCAGTTACCCGACCGGAACACGCAAGTTCTGGTCGTTGTCAAAAGCTGCTCTTGGTAACTTCAACCAGCCGTCCATGCCGCCGTTGCACATGAGGAATGACACCCTGGCCCATACGGCAAAAGAGAAAGCCGAGCTCCTGTGCGCTGTTTTCGCCTCCAACTCGACTCTTGACGACAACGGAAAAACACCGCCGACCATCCCGCGGTGTCAGAGCTCTATGCCTGAAGTACAGTTCAGACAGAAAACTGTTAGGCGAGCTCTGTTTTCGTTGGATGTCAGGAAGTCGAGCGGGCCGGATGGCATTTCTCCAATGGTGCTTAGAACGTGTGCCCCTGAGTTGACGCCGGTGCTAACGCGTTTATTCTGGCACTCTTATTCCAAAGGCGTAGTCCCTGACTCATGGAAGTCAGCCCTTGTCCATCCGATCCAAAAAAAAGGAGACAGTTCGGATCCGGCGAACTACAGGCCTATTACTATCACCTCCCTGCTCTCTAAAATCATGGAGAGCATAATTAGCCGCCAGCTTTTAGTATACCTAGAGGGTCACCAGTTGATCAACGACCGACAGTACGGCTTTCGCCATGGACGGTCGGCAGGTGATCTTCTGGTATACCTAACACATAGATGGGCGGCGGCTATTGAAAGCAAGGGGGAAGGCCTGGCAGTTAGCCTGGATATAGCGAAGGCCTTTGATCGTGTATGGCACAAGGCGCTCCTCTCCAAACTTCCATCATTTGGGCTTCCCGAGAGCTTGTGCAAGTGGACCTCCAGCTTCCTCACTGGGCGTAGCATACAGATCGTTGTCGACGGATATTGCTCGAACCCGATGCCCGTGAATGGTGGAGTGAAGGCTGTGTGCTATCTCCGACGCTCTTTCTTCTGCATATCAATGATATGTTGGACACCTCCAACATACATTGCTATGCAGACGACAGCACTGGTGATGCCGTGTACACGGGCCATGCAGGTCTCTCTCGGGAAATCGTCGACCAGTGCCGGGAGATACTTGTGTCTTCTATCAAGTCCTCACTCGAGAAGGTCGCGGAATGGGGTACATTGAACCGTGTCCAATTTAACCCCCAGAAGACTCAAGTTTGCGCGTTTACCACTAAAAAAACCCCATTTGTCGTATCACCGCTCTTCGAGAACACTTCTCTTAAAGCCGCGACTAGTATCGGAATACTGGGTCTCGAAATCTCGAGCGATTGCCAATTCCGTGGCCATCAGGAGGGCAAAGCCAAATGGCTTTGAAGAAGCTGGGCGTCATCAATAGAGCACGGCAATACTTCAAGCCGGCCCACATTCTAGCGCTCTACAAAGCGCAGGTCCGGCCACACATGGAGTATTGCTGTCATCTCTGGTCTGGCGCACCCCAGTATCTGCTCGATCCATTTGACCGCGTGCAACGTAGAGCAGCTCGAATTGTCGGGGACTCAGTGCTCTGTGAACGGCTGGATCTCTTGGCGTTGCGTATAGACGTCGCATCATTGTGTGTCTTCTACCGCATTTATCACGGGGAGTGTTCCGAAGAGCTGTTTAACCTGATTCCTGCCGCCGAATTCCACCTTTGCACGACATGACACAAGTTAGGATTTCATCCCCACCATCTGGATGTGTGGCGGTCCTCCACAGTGCGGTTTTCAAGGAGCTTTCTCCCTCGTACTACAAAGCTATGGAATAGCTTCCTTGTGCGGTGTTTCCGGGACAATATGACATGGGTACCTTCAAAAAAAGCGCGTACACCTTCCTTAAAGGCCGGCAACGCTCATGTGATTCCTCTGGTGTTGCAAGAGAATGTGGGCGGCGGTGATCACTTAACACCAGGTGACCCGTACGCTCGTTTACCTCCTAATCAATAAAAAAAAAGTCAGATGCTGCTTTAACTGACGCATCGAACCAAGGCTGTGATCTGCCATCGATCAGCAACAACAGAGCTTGGTATAAAAATATCCATGCCCTGCAGTATCACATCGGCTACTGCAACGGCGCAGGCACTAGGATCATCCGAAGGGAAACAAACCCTGCCCCAAGGGTAGAATGCAAAAATTCGGCATTGTGCCCGTTGAAATCACCCAAGACTACGATTTCAGCGGAGGGGATCTGAGCAAGCACGTCATCAAATGCCGCTTGAACGCAGCCCATGAGGTGACCCGTTTCTGCGTTACCACTATGGGACCTGTAGACACACGCATAGATGCGGACGCGGTCCTCTAAATCTACGCGGAGCCAGAGAGTAGACAGGTCCCTACCCTCAAAATTGCCGAGACGGCGACAGCAGATATCCTCCCTAACGTACACACGTACCCCGGCATGAGGCATGAAATTATGCTCAATTTGGTACCCGAGGTACGTTAAAGTTGCTTTAATTCTTTAGAATTTATTTATAAGATGGAATGCAAATGTATGAGATTTTATTCAAATTCAAACAAACTTTATTCACTGTAAAACTTTATAAGTTATGTAGTGCAAGTCAGGATGAATTTTACTTAAAATAGTATTCAAATGAGTATAACAATCAAATTGTTAAAACTTTCGTGAGTCATTATTAAATTATTTATTAATACAGCTTTACTCACGTTTAATCGGTGTCGGTAACGACTAGTTTTTGACCATTCGGAGGTCTTTCGTCAGGGTGTGTGTGGTAGGTTCGCGATAACGTCCCACCTCTTACTGCGGACTTGATTGGTCCGAAACTAATCGGTACCGACACCGATGAAACGTGAGTAAAGCTGTATTAATAAATAGAGTATAACAATATATTGAATATTAGTCCCAACTATCATTATCATTTAAATAATCCTTCACATTATAATAGGCCTTAGGTGCCTATTTATTTTTTTCGATACATTTAATTTTTATTTTTTCTAGATCTAAGGTCAAATGAAAAGTTTGATAGCCTTCCGGTTAAAAGACACAAGAACATGCACGAAAATGAACATCTTTTTAAGTTAAAAATCACTAGATCAAACATCAGAAGTGACAAATATCTCAAATGTGCTACACTATACACCATGAGTGGTTCGGGCAATTATTGAATTTACTTCAATCGAGCAAATGGTTTTGAATATGTGTATAGCTCCAGTCTCCCGTTCTGTTATCATTGGATTTATTGTGCCGTTATCGAGCTACAATACGTAGTAAGACAAAGAGAAATAGTAGTTACTATTTTATTTTATGAATATAAGGGACGAGACGGGCAGAACGTTCAGTTGATGGTAACTGATACGCCTTGCCCATTACAATGCTGTGCCACTCAGGGTTCTTGTAAAACCAAAATATTCTGCACCTTAAGACAAGATGATAGGTCTCATTTGCCCAGTAATTTCACTAGCTACTGTTCCCTTCAGACCGACATTTTTACATATTACTGCTTCAAGGCAGAAATAGGCGCTGTTGTGGTACCCATAATCTAGCTGGCATCCTGTGCAAAGGAGTCTCTAACTGGTATTATTAAATATAACTAATATTTTAAATGTAAATATCAGTTTGTTTGTTGCTCTTTCCCACGTAAACTTCTCAATTGATACTCATGAAATTTTGTAAACACATTGTCAGGAAAACAGAAACGGACATAGGATACATTTTATCAATAAAAACATAATACTTTCCCAAAAATTGGTCTATAATCTGTGTATCTATCTTTTATATAATATAACCTCATTCCATTTAAGATTTTAATAAGTAAATCAAAAAAGTAAAATATATATCTACTTCTTTTTTTTTTCACAATAATTTATCCGTAACAGATACCAAGCAGCTGTTTTGCTTAAAATATATTGATAAATGACCTCTACCTGACCTACATACATAAAATTATACATATATTATATATTAAAAATAATACTCTTAACGGATAGCCATTTTATTTTATACTTGTTTTGCCATTTTTCTGTCGCCTAAGCAGTAGTGAATTTATTTTTTTGACCGTTTGAGATTACGTATCTTCTTCTGTCTATTCAGTTATTGTTTCTTTTTCCGTTTATTTCGAAATGCCTCGCTAATGTAAATCCAATTTATCTAAGAATTGAGCAAGGGCAGTGCATCAAAAAATTTTAATAAAGCAATCTTGTTTAGTTAATTAAACTTAATTGAATTTTAGAATTCCTAAGAGATACTAGTCAGATGAAAATCTGAAAATGTTATACTTGTTTGACACTTATTTACGAGCATCATCGCAAGCAAAACCACAGGTAAAAGATAGTTATCTAAATAAATATGACTGACAACTACACGCCAGTGACGTCACTTGTTCCATGCTTACAGCGTTTGCAATAACGTCGTATTACCGACAAACTCATAATATTGTCGAATCGCGCGGAGAGTTTGTAAAGTAATATCATTATAAGTTACGTCGTTAAGCGATCTATTAGTGAATTTCGTTTTTCATTAGCTAGCAAAACACAAGTTATTTTATTACAAAAAAGTAAACATGTGTTGAACACTTGTTTTAAAAATTAACAACCTTTGGATCAATATAGATAGACCAACAATCTTTAGACATTGCATATATTTAAACACGAGTCGAAGCTTATCTTAGGTGTGTCTAACGCATATATACTTATTTGGAAGACTTAGAATACCTTTATGATGACACATAGATGACAGCTGTCAAAAACTGAGTTCCGTTCCTATAATTGTTACACGCATTTTATTAGATTCACCTGTATGTATGTATGTTTGTTTGTTTCATTTGGACCGACTCATTTGGGCGCCATTTTGACCCACTTTAAACGGCCAGATTTCGTTCAAACTTCGTAGATTTATAGATATATTATTCATTTTAAATTTCAACCATTACCTTTTCTTTTTCTTTCAAAACGTGTTTTTTAGTTTTTTAAACTATTTTTTTTCTGTACACTTAAGTTATGGTTGTGTTACACGACGTTCTAGTTATACAAAAGCTAAACACTGTTTCGTAATAGAAAAAGGTAAACTCCATATTATTGTTGGATCACTGACGTTGTTATAGTTAGATCGCTGTCTAACAAAACACGTGTATAAGCCATGTTTAAACTATTTTTTGTAATTACACCGTAGAAATTTTATTGGTTTATAGATATGGTCATATAAAGTAATATGTCATGAAGTTGTTTTGGCAATTGTTTCATAGAAGGCAAATTCATAAAAAGTCTGTGAAATAAAATGTAATTGTTTGTTTGCTTAGAAATTGTGAATAAATAACACGTGTCAGCAATTCCCATATTTGTATCTAGGGAATAGATAATAAACATCTCTTTTTTGTGAAATGTGAATCGCTACAATGTTTTTATTGTGATATGAATAAATTGTCGACATTTATGTGCCGTATGAGAGACACTGACGATATTATTACAAAATATAATTAAAACATGGCTTAGACACGTGTTTTGTTAGACAGTGATCTAACCATAACAAGGTCAGTGACCTAGAAATAACGACGTCTGAAATGGAGTTTATCTTTTTCTATCACAAAACGTGTGTTTAACTAAAACGTTGCTAAGCGCAAATTAAACTGAAGTGTACAGGAACAATTTAAGGAACGGAACGCAATTTTTGACAGCTGTCATCTATCTGTCAGATACAGCTTTGACAAGTGTCTTAAATATTTGCTATGTCTGTAATGTTCCTCGTTTGCTCACGAGTGAAAAAACTAATCTTTACTATGTAGCACTACACCCGGACACGTCCGCACGCAACCATTAGCCGATGAGAACTGGCCTTCCGCTGTACTGTGCATTCCTTATATAGAACTCAACGTGACACGGTTAATGTCAATGTCGATTTCGTGACAGTGACAATGAAAGTTAATACATACTCTGTTAAAACTAGATGTCAGTACACTACAATGTCTAAAGCTTATTGAACGCTAAACGACAGAAAGACACATAATGTTCATAGATGTGGAGATGAATAGGGCTATAGGAACCTTACAGGTGGCAGTTTAAAAAAAATAACATTTTAAGATAATTTGTATACATTGGATTTCAAGAATATTTCTTGAAGTAGGCGTTACGTTGCTGAAATCCATAATTATCCTAAATCTGGCACGAGACTGAGTGCCACATTTTGGTGCGACAACACGTCCTGAGGATGCCTCGTGTAGAGGTGAAATACGTGCCGAATTGTTCAAAGGCAAATATTAGCGGAATTAACACTAAGGAAGGCTCAAATCATTTGGATATTTCAAGAATCCTAAACGGCACTACATTGTAACGGGCAGGGCGTGTGACTTACCACAATACCAGATTTTCCGGAAATTAATTCTGTTTGTAATCCTCCAGACTATAAACCTCTAGGCTACTCGGGCTGATATTGAATTGAATATTGCAAGGTATGCAGAAATGATAACACTTAACTAGCGTTGGGAATCGTAACGAAGCTATTTACATTAAATTCGTTTTTTTACCCGACCTCTATAGCTCGGTGGTTAGTGACCCTGCCTACTTAGCAGAGGTAACGGGTTCGAATCCCGGTAGGTGCAATCATATATATGATGAAAATGAATGTTTGTTTCCGAGTCATGGATGTTTATTTGTATTTATGTATGTTTATGTAAGTATATTGTATTAAATATATCGCTGTCTTGTACCCCATAGTACACTAGGCTATGCCTAGTTTGGGCCAAGATAATTTGTATAAGAGTGTGTTAATATTATTAATATTTAATAGGCAGTGAAACGAGTTGAGAGAGTACTTACGGGGTCATCTGATGGTATATGATCACTGCGACCCATACTTTTTCAGCAGAGGAATCACACGAGAGTTGCCAACCTCATAAAGGGTCGAAATTTGAACTCGAAAACGTATGGGTGCGTGGCCAGCGAGGATCGAACCTGAAATATCATCGTGGGTGAGAGTCAACGGCACCTACCCGCAGACGACTCTTTTATTAGAATATACCTCACTGATGTTATCAACTTACTTTAATTTTCTTATGACAATAAGGGACGAGACGAGCAGGTCGTTCAGCTGATGGTTATTGACCCTGGCCATTACAAACTACAATGCAGTGCCGCTCAGGATTCTTGGGAAACCCAAAAATTTTGTATGGCTCTACAATTGCGCTCGTCACCTTGAGACATAAGATATTAAGTCTCATTTGCCCAGTATTTTCACTAGCTACGGCGTCCTTCAGACCGAAACACATTAATGCTTACAGATTTCTGCTTCAAGGTAGAAATAGGCGCCGTTGTCGCACCCATAAACTAGCCGGCATCCTGTGCAAAGGAGCCACTCGGGATTTTTGTCAAATCCAAAAATTCTGAGCGGCACTACTATTGCGCTCGTCACCTGAGACATAAGATGTTGTCTCATTTGCCCAGAAATTGCACTAGCTACGGTGCCCTCAGACCGAAACACAATAATGCTCACACATTACTGCTTCACCGTAGAAATAGACACCGTTCTGGTCTAAATATAAACTAGTCGACATGCTGAGCAAAGGAGCCCTGGTACTGGTAAATGATGTTTTAACATCAATCTCATATTCGAGCTTTTTGATCAGAAGATCTCGTACGGGAATTGCTTCTACATTTTTATGCTGTGGTTAAATTTACCAATATATTTACAGATTTAACCCACTATCTATCTACTGCGAATAGGAAGCCATGTAAAATCTGTTCAAGTGAAATATTATTTCAGATTCCTTGATTCCGGAATCCAATTAAAATCTATTACTTTTGATAAATTACATTTATTACTTAAGGTTCTTTCGTCGAACTGAATATTGCTTGTTAATTCAGAATGATGAAATGAGAACCCGCAGTGTTTAAATGATTTCTTTCATGAATTTATTTTATACTTCTTCTAATTTTGGTCATTTGACATGAGTTTGATAAGTCAATCATAATTATTCGTTTCCTATTAAAGGAACCGTTACACTAAAATTTATTTCAGCCTGGTGAAACTTTGTAAAAAGTGATTCTCTCGATTGTACGAAATGTCATGATAGATTGACAGATGGCGGCTATAATTTTGTTAAAAACGGAGATAGCCGAAATCCACTACGTTTTAAGCAACGGTCCTCTTTCAAACTTAGTCGCATTTTTTTTAAGTTGTTAAGTGATCACCGCCGCCCACAATCTCTTGCAACACCAGAGGAATCACAGGAGCGTTGCCGGCCTTTAAGGAAGGTGTACGCGCTTCTTTTGAAGGTACCCATGTTGTATCGTCCCGGAAACACCGTAGAAGGAAGCTCATTCCACAGCTTTGTAGTACGTGGAAGAAAGCTCCTTGAAAACCGCACTGTGGAGGACCGCCACACATCCAGATGGTGGTGATGATATCCTAACTTGTGGCATGTCGTGCGAAGGTGGAATTCGGTGGCAGGAATTAGGTTAAACAGCTCTTTGGAACACTCCCCGTGATAAATGCGGTAGAAGACACACAATGAAGTGACGTCTCTACGCAACGCCAAGTGATCCAGCCGTTCACAGAGCACTGGTTCCCCGACAATTCGAGCTGCTCTGCATTGCACGCGGTCAAATGGATCGAGCTGATACTGGGGTGCGCCAGACCAGAGATGACAGCAATACTCCATGTGTGGCCGGACCTGCGCTTTGTACAGCGCTAGAATGTGGGCCGGCTTGAAGTATTGCCGTGCTCTATTATTGACGCCTAGTTTCTTTGAAGCCAATTTGGCTTTGCCCTTCTGATGGCCACACAATTGGCAATCGTTTGAGATTTCGAGACCCAGTATTCCGCATTATACTGCGTCGCCAATCGACATACTCTAATTACTACTATTTCAAATTTATGTTAAATAACTGCACGTTTCATGCTTAACAACTTTTCAATTTTTGCTTAGGCACTCCCGCGTCTTTCATTTATTTAAATAAATACTTTTAAAGGGTAATACCGCGTGTAAGTTTATTTCTATATAGGGCTTCTGCATTAAAGTAACATTTTTAATCCGACGTTTAGTGACCTTTGCAGTCTCATATTTTTAAGGGCACGGATCCCTTAATCCCGACGACATTAAATGAACCCACGGATAGAACTACTAAGCCATATTCAAAATAAATACAATACAATTCACCATGATGAATCAATTTTCCATGATATAATTTCAGAACAACCAGTAAGTAATCGAGTAGCGGTGCCCTAGCTTACTTACCTTAGAAAATTTTGTTTTTTTTAATAATTATGTACATATACAAATACAAAATGTTTATTATCTTTATCAAGTATGTACATAATTCAATATTCATGACTGTAGCCTCCTTTTAAGCACAAAATAGCACAGTCAACATATCTACTGTGACACTAGCGCCTGTGTTAGAAGACTCCGCTCTACCATAGCTTATTAATAATTATGATAATAATAAGTATATCATAAATATAATAATAAGTATATCATGAACAAGAAGTATATCTAAGAAGCATGTATACTAAGAAATAAGCTGTATGTGTGCGTTGTGTGTTGTGTATTGTGTGTGATAAGGTGTGAGAGGTATAATGAAGTGTGTGTGAGTCAGTGTGTATTTGTGATAGGATGAATGAACCTTTTGTAAATAAATAAAATAAATAAATAAAAGGTATTTATTTCAGGCATAAGAAAACCCATAGTTACAAAAAAATTTGGACACTGTAAAGGGGTGCCAAGTTAAAAGTAAAATCAGACTCACTAAAACTATATAAATATTGCACAAATTTGTGCAGTCATGTGTGTATATAATGAAATGTCTGTGTTAGTGTTAAATTAATATGATTGTGTTAAATGGTTCTGGTTTTTGAATATGTGAGTGAATTTATCCAAATTATGTGATTTGTTTCTTTGAAAATTTCAAAATTGCATTGCAAACATTTTACGTCAATGGTATATAAAATTATTTTGTATCCTGCTTACTTCTACGCCACGTAACGGATTTTAATGCAGTTTTCAACATCTGCTACATAATTTGTCACAGAAGTTAAGTATATAAAACCTAATAAATTCTAAGTAGAAAAAATATCTTGTTACCATGATGCAAAAAAAATTCCATAGTATAATTTCAGAAGAATCTGTAAGTAATCTAGTAGCAACGCCCTAGCGTAAGCATTGACACCTACATGCCCCACGCCGGACCGGAGCCGCTTACAAACGTTTGTTATTTTAATATGTAATTTGTTTCTTTGAAAATTGCTAACTTACATTTATTTACAATTTTTTTTTACATTTCTTTGTTTTATTATTATTAAAGTTAACTAGTTCTGTGTGCGTTCATATACCAGTGGGAGTCTCCTGGCATCCTGTGCAAAGACAGGATGCCGGCATTTAATTATTGGGTACCTCAACGGCGCCTATTTCTAACGTGAAGCAGTAATGTGTAAGCATTATTGTGTTTCGGTCTGAAGGGCGCCGATTCTAGTGATATTACTGGGCAAATGGGACTTAACATCTTAAGTCTCAAGGCGATGAGCGCAGTTTAAGTGCCACTCAAAATTTTTGGGTTTTTCAAGAATCCTGATCGGCACTTCATTGTAATGGGCAGGGCATATCAATTACCATCAGCTGAATGTCCTGCTCGTCTCGTCCCTTATTGTCATAACAAAAATATTTGTCCTTGTAGCTCTACGCTTTATACAAGGCGTGATTAAGACTGCTTAATTAGGTTCCCTTTGCTTTGGAGATTTCCTTTTGATGTCGTCGGCAATTATCCTTAAGTAAAATTTAATTTCAATCTAATAGGACACTTTTTATTCCATTTTCGAAGGCTTGAGTTCCCAACAATAGTAAATTTAGCACACAAAAGAGGTCCGTGTTCTATTTGGGTCACAATAAAACGGTAATTCTATTCAGGGATGCCTATCGTGCTCGTAATGGCCAATATTTAAATAATCGATGGAACAAGGGGCAATACATGGGTAGCGTCGACAATGCCTTTTTAGCTGAAATGTGGTGTGGGAGTGGAGTGGGAGGCTCCTTTGCGCAGGATGCCAGCTAGATTATGGGTACTAAGTAGTATGTCAGCATTATTGTGTTTTGGTCTGAAGGGCGCCGTAGCTAGTGAAATTACTGGGCAGATAAAACTTAACATCTAATGTCTCAAGGTGACGAATGCAATTGTAGTCCCGCACAGAACTTATGGGTTTTTAAGAATCAGAAGAACTGAGCGGAACTGCATTCTAATGGGTAGGGCGTATCAATTACCATCACCTGTCGTCCAACGTCCTAGTCGTCTCGTCCCTTATTTTTTATATTGATGACAATATGTGACGAGTAAAGTAATATAAGAATTGTACTTTCACCATGTCTTATAACAATGTAATAATCCGGCTCTCTGGTATGGGCCTAAGTGTGGTTTTTTGTTGCGGTCACTAAACAAAACAAAACTTCAATGCCCTATTAAACAGTAAATTAATAAATCTAAAGCGATATCAATAATGTAGAACACCTACGGTTTTTGTTCATGAACAAATGTTTATTTATTTTAAAATAAAAAAATCATAAATATAAATAATAAAAAATACCAGTAATATTCGCCGGCCGCCGGTAATAATAAAGGCCGTCAACGCTCCTGTGATTCCTCTGGTGTTGCAACAGATTGTGAGCGGCGGTGATCACTTAACATCAGGTGACCCGTACGGCTGTTTGTCCTTCTCTTCTCTAAAACTTGATCAACGATGTCTCATTAAAAGGCTCATAAAAAAGGTCAAATTTAAAGGCGCATTAAGTATGCTTGTTACATTCAAAAATTAAATTAACAACCCGTTGGCGAGCAGCCATGTACTCAAAACTCACGATTATTTACGAAAATTGTAAAACATTTGCTAAAACCGCACTGTTATCTGTACGTGTTCTTTCCTAAGAGTCGGAGATTTAATGGAAAACGTTTCTAAATTGTACTTTGCTATTATATTTCATGTCATATAGTATACTTATTACTTTTACTATAGTATTCTTTTTCTTTCTTTTTTTAATTCAAATGTATGGTTGACAGGGTATGACAGAAGTGCTTGGATCACCAGTAATATACCAGTGGTACGCTCTTTTGAACAGGATGCCGGCTAGATTTTGGGTACCACAACGGCGCCTATTTCTACTGTGAAGCAGTAATGTGTAAGCATTACTGTGTTTCGGCCTGAAGGGCGCCGTAGATAGAGAAATTACTGGGCAAATAAGACTTATCATCTTATGTCTCAAGGTGACGAGCGCAATTGTAGTGCCGCACAGAGTTTTTGGGTTTTTCAAGAATCCTGAACGGCACTGCATTATAATAGGCAGGACGTCTCAATTACCATAAGTTGAACGTCCTGCTCTTCTCGTCTCGTATTGGCATAAAAAAAGTATCAAAAAAATGTAATAGTGATAGTGAGTGATAAATACTAACTTGCAGCAACGGAAGGCAAAACAGCGCAAATATATTTTATATTTGCGCTGTTAAACTCCATGTTTTTTTTTAAAAATTCATTCGTATGGAATTCCATTTTTTCTTAACACTCCATTTCGATTGCTTGGATTTTGACATTCACGAGCGGATTTTTGAGAGTTCACGAGCCGTTTGGAGCGATGGCGTGCCCGTGAATGGGAGGCTTAAGATGAGGTCAAGGGAAACGGCGGCTGGTCCATGCGTTAATCTGATCAACAAGCCCTACTTAAATGATAATCTAGTATAATAATACAGTATAAAATCCCTCATGTCAAAGTTATATGGTTTTTTTTAACATTTAAAACGTTCGCTTTTTAGAGAAATAAAACACCTGTTTTCAATTTTTAGATTGATAAAAATATCACCAGTAGTTTAGAAACAGTAATAAATTTAAACTGAAAATATATTTATTCAAACAAAACAAATCTTATAACTATATTTACAAGACTATCCTACTTATATTATAAATGTGAAAGTTTGTAGGTCTGGATGTATGTTTGAACTTCTTTAACGCAAAATCTTCTGAATAGATTTTGATGAAAATTTACAATAATATAGCTTACACACCAGAATAACAAATAGGCTATAATTTATAAAACTATAGTGTGAATTATACAAAATATAAAAGAAGTGTGATTGTTACTAATGAATACAACTAGCGCCATCTCTTATCAACTAGCAAGCACAAGATTAATAGAATTTATATGGCGAAACAACGTTTGCCGGGTCAGCTAGTGACTACATAAAATTAAAACTATCATTACACGGAAGCTTACCAAGAATACTGGCACCATTTCCGCGCTGGATAGCTAGGCTGATCCATTGATCGAAATAGCTTCCAGCGCTTGGGTTTCCAGTAGCCTTATTGAGGCCCGAAGATAGTAGAAAAATCTCCGCGCCTCTGGGCCCCATGGGTACCCTCTGGCGCCTCTGGGCTCCACAAAGATGTAAAAATTATTTGAAGTGCTTGTTATAAAATAATATCACTACATATTATAAAACAAAGTCCTCCGCCGCGTCTGTCTGTCTGTATGTTCATAATAAACTTACTGCACTGACTTTCACGCTGATTTCACCAATGGACAGCGTGGTTCTCGAGGTAGGTTTTTGTATATAATTGTTATGTTTTTGAATACGTTATTTTATACATTGACGATATTTGTAAGAGGTGTTGGAAAAAAATAAGTCGTCTGGAAGCTTTCGACGAAAACGTTGTCAAAACGTCAAAGTCAAAGTCAAAAAATCTTTATTCACTGTAAAACTTTATAAGTTATTTAGCGCAAGTCAAGATGAAGTACAAAAGTTACAATAGCATTCAAATGAGTATAACAATATTCATTAACAAAATTTAGAACATTAATTCCAACTATCTTTATCATTCAAATAATCTTTCACATTATAATAGGCCTTAGATGTTAATTTATTTTTACGACACATTTAATTTTTTTAATAGGTAATATTTAAATTTCATTATAATTTATTAATGTATGGCAAATACGCGATGGCATATGTCTATCTCAGAATGATAACATACTAGAGTCATTTTAATACCTTAAAAATTGGCAATTATAAAGCGGTAAGGTAAAAGCTATTAATACAAATACTATACTAATCCTTATCATTTTTTATTACAACATATTATAAAATCATTCAGAAATACGTTATTGTTTCATTTATAACTCATTAAATTTGATTACACATTTCCGATGGCGTAGAATACATTATTCCTGATTTTTTTTTTCTTTTGGCAGAACAGCGTCTATCGAGTCAGCTAGTGCTGCATAATTTTGCTCAATTTCGTACCATACTCAAAATTCTTGAGAGAAAAATTTACAAAAACGAACCATTTGCGAGTTGAACTTAAAACACAATCGCACATTCGGTTCATCTACTTATTAATTATTAGTTTAGATTAATTCATCATTATCGTTCTTCTATTCATGTACTATTAATTATTATTAATTATTCTATTCATGTAATTAAAAAAAAACTAGTTTTTTTTCTAAATTTGCTCAGCAGTTATTTAGAATTAGACATATATTGGTTTTTATATTAATTGTTGATTAAGCGGCAATAGTGCTCACTCTGTCAAAATTTTAAATGCCTAATTGTGTTTTATCATTGCTACTTTTTTAGGAAAATGAGGGATGACACGAGCAAAGCACTCAGCTGGTGGTTATTCATACGCCCTGCCCATTACAATGCAGTGCCAATCAGGATTCTTGAAAAACCAAAAAAATCTGAGCGGTTCTACAATTGCGCTTGTCAACTTGAGACACAATATGTCAAGTCTCATTTGCCCTGTAATTTTTCTAGCTACGGCGCCCTTCAGACTGAAACACAATAATGCTAACACATTACTGATTCACGACAGAAATAGGTGCCATTGTAGTGCCCATAGCCTAGCCGACATCCGGTGCAAAGGTGCCTCCCACAAAGTACTGCTATTGGTCATTCAATCTTAAAGAAATCACTCTCTGAAATTTCAAATGTGTGCCTTATTCTTCTACTAATGTATACCGCTATCGTTCCCTGATTATATTTAAATCAACTCCTAAAACTACTCGACCAAATGTTACACATTAAATAGAGTAAATATCTAACTAAGCTAGAATAGCAATACCAGTAATATTCCCTGAATTTACAATCCCATAAACTCCTGTAATCAATTTAGCATCCATTCGGGTTTTTATGAATTAAATTTATTACTTCCAGACTTCATCAAGAATTTACAATCCCATAAACTCCTATAATCAATTTAGCATCCATTCGGGTTTTTATAAATTAATTACTTCCAGGCTTCATCACGGAATAGTTTTGAATTGAATATTTTTTAGTCATTCAAGAGTTTTCAGATATTCTATTAGGTAATAATTACTATATCGCCCACCTCAAAAAGATTAGCTAAGGCCGGATCAAGCAATAATGTGCGACAGCAAAAGAAAGATAACAAACGAAAGAGACAAGAGTATGTGTGGCGAGATGAGTGAGAGAGAAGAGTTCGCTGTTTATGGACAAGGCATAATAAACTCAGTTCTGCAGCTTACGGGGTTTAAGTCTGAGGACCGAGCCAACGGCCTTGAGGAATCGAGCGGTGCTAGGTTAACCTCTCTCGCACAAGATCGTCATAGTTTTAATTGAGAATTAGAAGCATTTTTAATTGATTACAAACATAATACAATTTTCTTTACAAAACTTACAAATCTATGTCATGTTAAATAGTAATGGTGTACAATTAATGAATTCTCATACAATATTTATCTAGATTTAATGATTAGCATGGCTCCAACTGTAAAAGTTAGTGGTAAATTGCTGTTTTTGTCGCACTATCTATAAAAATAAAAAATGTACTGAAAAAAATTTTCTTCTCATATTCTGTAGATATACAATTGTTTTATACAGTCGAGTCAATGTACAGTCGAAGGTTATTATGGTGTCATTTGTGGCATGTGCCATATTTCGGCTTTGATTTTGTATGAGGTGCATTGTCTATATGTATAGAACGTCATTGCAATTGCCGATTTCTTGGGATGACCTTAAAAGATAAGACTGTAAAATGTTTACATTCAAGTCATTTAATAATAATAATAATATATATATAATAATATAAGTCATTTAATGACATAAGTACCGCTCACCTAGTTTCTTTTGAAACCAAACAAACTAATATTAATTATAAAATTTATTGAGTGTTTGCCATAATAGTTATTCATGCCATTGCTATATTATGATGAATGCTAGTTGTGACATGAGGTGAAGATTGCTATTTATATAGAGTCTTGCTTATTCCATTAAGAAAGCTGAGAAACGGCGGTATATTTTGAATTTTTTGATTGAATTATGAAAATTTGATTGAATAATTAAATAAAACAATTTTTTGATTAATTTTTTGATTGAATTATGAAAATTTCATTGAATTTGTAAGTTGAATTTGTTACTGACGGAGTTTTTGGTATTTATGTACTTAGTACTAGTTATTATAACCTACATCTGATCAATCAAAATACGATACAAAATCAAAATTAAATCAATTTCATTTTTAAAATTTACCGATCTATGTATCTATAAAGACATTATAAGTTAAATTATATAAAATTACTAAATCTTTTAGTGGGTTGTGTCATATTTTATAATAAACTCCTAAGTGTTATTAAAATGTTACCAATTAAAAAAATTAAATGTATCGTAAAAAATAAATTAAAATGTAAAGCGTATTTTAATGTGAAAGATTATATGAATGATAAAGAAAGTTGGGACTAATGTTTCTAAATTTACTGTTAATGAATATTTTTATACTCATTTGAATGCTTTTGTAACTTTTGTACTTCATCCTCAATAGTACTCAATAACTTAAGTTTTACAGAGAAAAAAGTTTTTTTTAATTTGAATTTGAAAAGGCCTCCTCCAAAGCACTCCACTACGGTCTGTCCTGCGCTACCTTCATCCAACGTATTCCGGCGATCTTGACCAGATCATCGGTCCATCTCGTGGGGGGCCTACCGACACTGCGTCTTCCGGTACGTGTTAGCCATTCGAGGACTTTAATGCCCCAACGGCCATCTGTCCGTCGAACTATGTGCCCTACCCATTGCCACTGCAGTTTCGCAATCATTTAGGCTATGTTGGTGACTTTGGTTTTCCTACGGATCTCCTTATTTCTGATTCGATCTCGCACGAAAACGTTGATAAATGTAAGGGTCAATAAATGTAAATTATTCGTCATGGATGTAGTTTGTGAATCACACCGATACTCGAAGTTAAAATAAAAAGTTCTTTCAATGGCGTGTAATACTAATTACAATTATCATTTAAATATTAATTTATTACTGAGCGGAGGTCACCTTCATACCTTCAAATGTGCCCATCGTTTTGATCGTTGCTATGGCAAGTCTCTATATAGAAGAAAAACGTAGGTATTTATGTTGTTTAAGCGGGGCGTTCACTCTCCGAAAACCCTTGAACTAAGTGTTCTCGTACGAGCTAAGCACATAGGAATACACTCGGATTCTGCTTAACACGTATCCAAGTCCGACCTGTACAGCCGAGTGGTAAGCGATCCTACCTACTAAGCTAGAGGTCCCGGGTTCGAATCCCGGTAGGTGCATTAATAAGCATTTATATGATGAATGTGGATGTTTGTTTCCGAGTCATGGATGTTTATATGTATTTATGTATGTTTATATGAATTTATGTATGTTTAAGTATGAATATTGTATTAAAGAAAATTTATTGAATTAGGCGTTACTTTGCGGAAATCCATAATTATACAAATTAATTGCAACATTACATAACATAACAATATTGGCGGAATTAACACTAAAGAAAACTTAAATAATTTGTATATTGTATTAAATATATCATTGTCTTGTAACCCATAACACAGGCTATATATGCTTAACTTGGGGCAAGATAATTTGTGTAAAAAGCGTGTCAGTATTATTATTATTATTATTATCTGTGTAGCGTTTGTTTTCTTACACAATCAGTATAGCAACAGCTGATCTGTTAAAAGTTATCTAAAAATATTACAATAAGCTTAAGAATGTTTATACTCACTGAGGTTGTAAGAACTGCTAGAGCCAAACTTTGATTCATCTTTGTCTTAGATGAAGCCATTTTATTCTAACTCGTATGAATAGAACTGCGTACAAGTCCACTCGCATCTTATGCTATCGTCCGGGTGCACTTGGCCAAAGTGTACTCGGACAGTGAGAACCCCGCTTAAGTGTCAAATTTATCAATTATAGATGGGTCGTGGGTCAAATTAGTTATATGAATGAAATGAATCGCAGGATAAAAGTGTATATTTACTCGTTATTATAGTTGAGCTTTATAAATTAAGTCTTAACGGAGATGGACTATGATGTCATCAGTATTCAGCCCTAGTTTAATAAAAGCTCCTTACGTTAACACTCGAGGCTGCGAAGGTTTTTGGCGCTGGGTCCAGCGCCAATGAGAAGTCTTTTCATTATACAAAGTTCAAGAACTTTCTGTAAATATTATTTAAATAATCAATCAAATAATCACGTGAATATTCATTGAAACTTCTATGTGAGGATTTCTCACTCAAAACGAAAATCCTTCAGTTACAGACTCAAAGTATGAACTACCATCTGGGCTTCGGTTTAGAAACTTCAATAGCCGCGTACTGATTGAGCGACTAGCCTCGCGAGGAAGCCGCTCCAGGCAAATCCTCTTTCGGTCAAGACGTGCCTCACCCGAGGCAAACGTACGCGCTGCCTCGCCCGAGCATGCCGTAGCCCGAGTCAAACGTTATCAGTTTTAGTCCATGCTCAAAAGCGCCTCGGTAAGCCGCGTGCACACAAAATGGTGTGTGTTTTTCCTCGCTTGTTCGACAAACGACGCAAGCTTTTTCTGGTTCTTATTAATCTGGTAAAGATTTTCTCAATATTCTGAACACAGAACTTAAAATGCCAAAGGCGTTCTCCACAACTCTTCTTGCTCTGGACAGTCTGTAATTTGTTTTCGTTATCTTTTTTGTAGAAGTCGAAGAATTAAAGTGGTCGATATAGTTTTCCGAACGTACTGTCTCATGTAAAACACACTGGGCGGCAAACGTCCGAGGCTTCGTCGCGTAGCTGCTGCTTTTGACGTAACAAAAGAAAAATCCTTAAAAAAATGATTCCTCGTACTTTTTACGTTTGTAGTAACAATTTTGTAATAAAGAAGCTATTAAATGCAACCAATGAAAATATTATTTTACCGCATAATTGAGCTGAATAACGTTTCTTTAAATATTTTTATGCAATTAGAAATACATGAACTTTTGTTTTTCAACTTACACATACACTTACGTATTTTATTAAACACCCGAATTATAGTAATTACCATTAACATATTATGTCCAAATAAAATAAAAAAAATCATTTTCTTTACATTTGAGTAACAGTTGAATTTATTAGTAGTATTTTTTGTTCAGTTAGTTTAATTGAAAACTTTAGTACTTAATAGTTTTCTTTTATTCTCAGTGATAGTAAAATCATTTATTTATAAATTTCGTATTATTTTAAATTTTTGCCTATTCTAAAGGAATGCCCTAGTGGGTGAAGGCCTCCTCCAAAAAACTTAAAATGTCTCTATCCTGTGCAATTTGTATCCAGAAAGGTTTCGTAATACAATATATTTTTTTTTATGGAATAGGAGGACAACCGAGCGTACGGGTCACCTGGTGTTAAGTGATCACCGCCGCTTCTCTTGCAACACCAGAGGAATCACAAGAGCGTTGCCGGCCTTTAAGGAAGGTGTACGCGCTTTTTTTGAAGGTACCCATGTCGTATCGTCTCGGAAACACCGCACAAGGAAGCTCATACCACAGTTTTATAGTACGTGGGAGAAAGCTCCTTGAAAACCGCACTGTGGAGGACCGTCACACATCCAGATGGTGGGGATGAATCCTAACTTGTGGCGTATCGTGCGAAGGTGGAATTGGTGCGAAAATGGAGAAATTATATTTACTTCATTCTCCCATCTTGTCATAGGAATGCCTCTAGTAACATATTGAACCTGTGTTAAATTCATAATCACCGAAATTAAGAAGTATTTTCTGTATTTCTTGTTGCTTAGCAAATAGTGACGCGAAACATCTATCACAGATCTGTCAAAATAAAAATAATAATTTAAAAATAACTAATAATTGCCTTGGTGATGAAAGTACTATTCCAATCTACTCTTATGTTTGACCAAGTTACTGGTTGAAAGACCATTTCTTTAAATAGAAAGAAACGAGTTTGATATCGGAACAATTCAATTTAGCTTCTCAGTATTTACGGCTTTGGAACGCGAGTACAAAAACGAAGTTCGCATACAATTTCAAAACGAGCCGAGCGGAACTGGAAATTTCCCTCAATAGGATCCACACGTGGAACAAAAAGGATTGAAAAAGAAATGGGTCACGACATAAGTGCTTCCACGAAACTTGTGAACAATGTGTTCGGTAGCTGAGTGAGTTTACATTTACATAACTTTCGACAAAATCTCAGTGAATCAATGAGTATTCCATTGCAATTGAAAATTATAGTTACCTATTTAACCAAACACAATTAATTTCTTTGAACATATTATAAATAAAATCAATCTATTTGACACAAAACAAATCTTATAACTATATTTACAATGCTATGATTACATAAAATTAAAACTATCATTTTGAGGAAGTGTACCAAGAATACTGGCAGAATTTCTACGTTGGATAGCTACACTGATCCGTTGAACGAAATAGCTGCCAGTGCTTGGGTTGCCAGTAGCCCTATAAGTTTCTGATTATAAATACATCTAATATATTATAATTATGCCAATGTTTTAAGATTAAACAAGCAAGTTTATCTCTATGACGTAAGATTAGCACTTAAAAAAGCCAAAATGACTGCTGTAATACCTTTTGCGTTGCATTCGAGGTGGTAGTAATTTCGTTAGTTGTTTTGCTTTTCTTTCATAGCAAAAAATCTTGTAAATAAATACAGTATGCCTGGTGGGGTTGTCTATTGCGTTCAGCGGTACCACTCTAACTTTTGTAACATCCTTCCTCTGATAGAAATTACTAAGTTGATATCAATGCTCTGTTCGAATTCGATTCGATTATCTGGTAACTTGTAACAATTGGGTGCCACAGGGCTCAATATTAGGGCCATTACTATTTCTTATCTATATTATCGATCTGTCTTACTTTGTAGGAAATAATCGTGAAATGGCAGATGACATTTGTTTGGTCATAGAAACTGTGCTCTTTTTAAAACTATTCACTGGTTTCGTGCAAATAATTGATTATTGAATGGAAAAATCAAAAACTAATTGTGTTATAACAAAAAAGTTAAACATGTATTGAACACTTGTATTTAATTCTTAAAGTAAAAGTTCTATTACAAATCTGTGTCTTTCTGTTGTTTACCGCACAGAACAGTTGAAAGAGTTTACTTGTTCTGTGGTTTAGCGTTCAACATTATTTAGACTTGCTTATATTTAAATACGAGTCAAAGCCAAAAAACCTTAGGCAATAAGGTGTGTCTACCATAGATTTACATTATATGATGACGGAAAGATCTGACTAAAATTGCGTTCTGTTAAGGTTTCATTCCTTTATTTGTTCCTATACACTTCAATTTTTTTTAAACACAAGCTAAACACTGTTTTGTAAAAGAAAAAGATAATCTCCATTTTAGACGTCATTATTATTAGGCCACTGACGTTGTTATAGTTAGGTCACTGCTTAACAAAACACGTGTCTAAGCAATGTTTAAATATTTTTTTTGTAGTATAATGTAAATGTGTAGGATTTTACAATTAAACCCAATATGGATGTGGCAAAAACTTTTGTAAAATTAAAGATGAGAATATAGACGTTTTCCGAGTTATGAACTTCAATTGGGACCTCATATAAGTAAGTTTAGACTCAGACTTCAGACTTAGTTCTGAAGCATATGCTGCGAAATAAATCCATCATGTAACAGACGTGAAAGTGGACTTAAGTAGCAATTAGCTAGTCAAGTTACTAGAAAATAAGATTCCTGCTGCAAATGGCTCTAGAATAGCGAACTTGAGGTTAGGAAGCGCCTAAAAGGAGAACTTTGCACACATGTTGTTAGAGATACGTAAAGGATATTTGATACATTATATCCTCAAAATATTATATGTTATTTAAATTTTCCTCCCTTAATTTCCTCACACATATTGTCCTGTTTTGTTGACTCTCTAGCACAAACTGTATGTATGTATGAAACAATCAATACATGAAGTTTATTTTGAATGGTAGCTCGGAAAGTTTACTCGAAACTCATAAAAAATATCGCAATTACGTCTCAAGTCGCTTGCTATATATCGCCTTTATTGCTTTTGGTGCAAGTTATAAGCTGTTCACAGTTAAAAATAAGTATGTATTAAATAAGTCACGCTTAATAAAGAATAGCATAACTATACAAATGTATTTTTTAAGTATTTTTTATTTTTTAATATTCATTCATTTTTAACTTATTTTAGTATTTTGTATACTGGATTTGGATAAAAATTTATACATGCGCAGGGATTGTCGTAGATCTTCTAATAATTCTGTAACCAGAATTGAAATGATTTATAAAATGATGAAGCTTTAAATGTTAATTTAAATGAGTGGCAATGAGTTTCTTTCCACTTCTTCTCATTAAAGTTCAATATTTTCCGAAGTCGTGGTAAATGTAAAAAGAAAATAAAACTTTCGACATTCATAAGTGTCATTTCATTGATTTACATGAATAATGTGATTTTGAATTTATTTGATAAATCAGAAGATTGCCCGCTAACCGACCGTGGCGAAAGCCGTAGTGTCGGTCATTGATCAACTGGTGGCACTCTAGGTATACCAAGAGCTGGTGGTCAATTATGCTATCGATGATTTTGGACAGCAGGAATGTAATAGCAATAGCTGTAGTTTGCCGGATCCGGTATAATGCTTTGACAACGCGGGATGGTTAGCGGTGTTTTTTCCTCGTGGTAAAGAGTGCACAGAAGAACAGATTTCTCTTTTGCCGTATAGGGCAGGGTGCATTCCTCATGTGCATCGATGGAAGGGACAGCTGGCTAAAGTTACTAAGAAACAGTTTTCGACAACGACTAAAAGTTACATGTCCCAGTCGGGTAACTTGAAAGCTGCTCGCCGATTTAGACGGCATGCTTAGATTTCGCATCTGTTACTTTTCCCTTTAAAGAATCTGGAGGAACGATTGTATTTCCTCTTCAGAGCTTTGCAGTTTGGATCCCTTGTGCCCAGAGCCCTAAATCAGGTTTGATACGCCTGTTTTTGGGCAGTCAGCTGCTGTTTTAACTAACGCAACGAACCAGGATTGTGATCTGTCACAGATCTGTACTACAGAGCTTGGTGTGAAAATATCCATGCCCAAAGTACCATCGGCCACTGCCACTGCCATGTAACAAGAACTGCCATCATCTGAAGGGAAACCAAGGATAGGATGCCAGAAAGGAAAGGATTCTATCCCAAACTGCTGACTTGTAGTGCCAAGCGCAGCGGGTTGCTGGTATTCTGCAATGCGGCCGTTGGATAGATACTACACTCCTGACCAGGCACTGGTCAGACATTCCGAGAGGGGCTACGACAAGACAGGGCGAGAACGGTATCCCCGGCTGTGAGCCACTTTGGCGACTCAACTTATTGGGACAGACCATACGCCAATGCAAAATTATGCACATATTATATTATATAACGATCCATTTCTGCATTACTATTATGGGACCTGTAGATACTCGCAGTCCTCACAAATCTACGCACAATCCGAGAGTTGACAGGTCCCACAAATTTCGCCAGACGGCGACAACAGATATCCTCCCTAACGATCATATATACCCCGGTATGAGACAAAGAATTAAGCTCAATTTTATTCCTGGAGTATGTAAAATACGACATGGTATTCGGTCGAGATATCTGCGTCTTAAAAACAAGGCCGCCAACGCCGTCTGTTGTCTGTTTCGCCGAATGTTTTAATTTCCCTAATGTTGCAAGAGTTCACATTAAGAGTGGAGCAGGGTGCTATGGTATTTTTGCCTCGTTTGTCCTCGGAAATGCGTGTTTCTATGCCCTGCCCAGAATACAAAAGGTGGACCGAGCGAGATTCTCCTACTATGGCAGAGCCGGTCCTCAGGTAAAATCTCTTTAAGGACTGCTGTCATATTCTGGTAGAGGGACAGGGGTAGGGCGCTACAACACCCTTGGGCCTCGGACAAAATAATAAGACTACTTATATTGATATCTTAGTTGTAAGTAAAAAATACATTGTTGACATCTTTCAGCTTGTAAATTGAACCACAAGTAATAAACTTGCGGTTATAGTTATAAGCGTACCACGCATTTTCACTTTTACGAGCGGTCTATTGTCAATGGGTGTCAGAAAATACAGACTATTTAATACAATTCAATTAAATGCACATTGGCTTAAATTTTTTTTAGTGACATCGCTGGGTGAATTATTTTTCCTTCTATAGTGCTTTAAAAATATGAAATAGTCAAGATGACGTTTTGATACCACTTTGAACTACCCTTTTAGAAAGTATGATGTACAGATCAATCACTGAGAAGCATCAGCAATGAGATTTTTATACTTACACTTTCATATAACTTTAGAACTGAATTCTTCCATTGGATACCGACGTCTCATTGTCTTTTCAGGCAAAACCTTTTGGGATTGGGGAAATCAAGTGTTATAAGACTTTAAAAGGAGTTTATTATGAAAGTATAAAATTGAGACTTACCAGATTTATTGCTTAGATTAAGGATTGGTCTGCGCTGTGCTCCAACTAGATACCGCAGGCGTAGTAGCAAAGTGCGGCAACGAATACCACGCCCAATTGGGCGTACTCGAGCCTTTCTCGAACAATGTGTGACGTTGATGTACCATACATGAGATTGCTGGGTTGCGTAGTAAGACTTTGTTAAAATAATACTACAAGAAATAAGAAAGACACTGGGATCACATATCATCAGTAAGTATTTTGTATTTTATTAATTTCAATGTAAAATAATACGCGTTTTTTACAAAATTTGTAAGATGCCAATGAGTGTCAAGATGCCACGCACACAAGCATCTAATAGTTGCCGTAATAAAAAAGCTATTGTTCTTAGGTACTGCGGTATCTAGTTGGAGCGCAGCGGCAACCAATCCTTAATCTAAGAGTTATTGTTTGACATGAGAATAATTTTGAATGTGTGAGATTATATCGATATAAATTTTAAAAGCGTGATAACCCTTGGTGAAAATCGATCCTTACCTGCTACGTACTAATGGGTTTTTGGTTTTCATATTCATATGTACCTATATCCGAAGCTGCATAAGATCGGCAAATCTCTTGTGATTCCTTTAAATCATTTTAAAAAGGAAAAACACTCTTTAATACGCTGTTAAGTTCAGATTACGCTACACTAAATAATTGTATCGCATTTCAAAACAGATTCAAGACGAAGCGCCTTAATATACTGAACAGTTTAAACTTTAATAATCACCGAGTGATATTACTTAGCGCGTCTCCTATTATGAACTTTGTAAACTTGAAGTTTTACACCAAGTCTAATTAATTACGTGATGCTACGAGATGGAACTACATTGAAACATTTCTAAAATTACTATGTGAGGTGTTTGAACACACATTTTGTACAGGAATGAGGGAAACTTCACTTTTTTTGTTGTTATTATGACAGAGGAACTTAGATAGAATTTCACAGACCTGTTTTAGTACCACTGGACAGGCTGTTCCATATGTTGCAGCATTGTGCCTATTTGAAGCGCCACTAGCGAACGTCCAGAGAACTAATTTTAATGTATAATACAAATGGCTGCGAAGGAACGTACAATACTTTGAAGTATTTTTGCTTTTTGAATTAATTTCGTTCGTTTTCCGTGTTATTTCTAATTCAAGAATCAGCGTAATAAAGTACACAATTGTTTTTTGTAAATAATTTCCCACAATCTATCGATGTTTGCTAAGGTTGTCATTGCTAGTTTTATTACCGCAGATTCCGCAGGCAACAGCGCCAAAATGGCGCATATTAAACAGACACGCACTTTGACAGCCGTCAGTCCAGTGGTATATAGAAGAGGTCAGTGTAGAATATAATGTCAATATTCTAAGCTGAGGAAGCTTGTTGACACGACAGCTCTACTGCAGAGCGCTATATGTGACTTATGTGGGCATAGCCAAAGACATTCTATACACATTAAGCACATATTATAATTTGCAGTCCGATAGCGGAACAGCAAAAGTGTGCTTAAACACAATGTAAACACACTTTTCTCCTTAGTCGTGTGTCTTGGCACCGACTTCAAACCTATCAATAGGTAGCACATATATATAATAGTATATTATTAATATTAAAGGTAAAGGTTAAGAGGTGTATTAAATAAATTTTTTTGTTATTTGATACTTTTCAGTTTTTGAAGTCGGTTTTTTAAACGCAGTTTATTTTTATTGGAATTATTCGTTTGTTTAATCGATATTTTATAAGGCCGGAAATGCTTATGTGATTCCTCTGGTGTTATTAGAGAGTTGTATGTGTGTAAGCTCGTTTGTCTATCATGTCTAAAGTGTTAAATACGTTGTTGAAAACTAATAGACATACCAC
Organism: Leptidea juvernica; assembly: GCA_949711755.1. Classification (NCBI taxonomy): domain Eukaryota; kingdom Metazoa; phylum Arthropoda; class Insecta; order Lepidoptera; family Pieridae; genus Leptidea; species Leptidea juvernica. The sequence goes on from CATIXQ010000019.1 coordinate 11,022,506, forward strand.
GCCAAACGCGTTTAGGAGAACAAAAATTATCAAAGAATACCTTTTTTTTTCAGGGACGAGAAACGGTTATCATTGAGTTTAATGCTAAGAGTTTTAAGACCTTAATCCACTTTAGATGATTCGTAGCCAGGCGAGAAAGTCATTATCTTATATTAAAACTTTGCTTGAATGGTTGGTCGGTCAATCACCGCCTGTTTTCTTTGAAACTCCAATCTAACCGTGCCTTATGCCTTAGCCTAAGTTTATTTAAGGTTGACAGGACATTGACCTATGACAATATTAATTGTATAAATCTTTTGAGATAAATTTTACTATTATGATTTCATTACAAATTATCTATTCGAAACCCATTCGAAAAAGCATGCCTCAGACCTGAGAAGAACGCTAAGAAAATTGAAAATTTTCAAAAATTTGGGGTAGTTATTGGTCACCTCACCTTGTTTTTTCAAAAATCAAGTTTTCATCAAATCTTGACGTTTTAAGGCCTTTAAGGAAGCTTCCCTGACTATGCCCGCTATGGTGTCCGTAGGTATGTGTGAGTTTATATGAAATCTCAAAAAAACTACGAAAAACATTTTTTCATTTGTGTTTTTTTTTTGGGATAGGGTTTTACCGATCAATTCCAAAAAATATTCAGCTCCTAAAACCAAAAACACCACGTTTATTGCCTTGGTGGCTGGTTTGAATATTAAAAATTACTGTTTTATTAAAACATTCACATAAACCTTTGCTCAATATTAATAACCAAATGAAGTAAAATCTGTAAATTCTGTCGCAAAATATGCAATTTTGAAAATTTTCATTTAAGTATTTTTACTAAATAACTTGTAACATCCTTCTTAGAAAATCGAAAATTTTGAATGAAAAGTTGATTGATTTTACCCCGTTTTTCAAAAATCGAGTTTTCATCATAATTATCGACATTTTAATGCCGTAGAACGCGTTCCTGACGATTTTAAAGATGGTGTCTGTATGTCTGACTGCGTGTGTGTGTGTGTGTGTGTGTGTTGCTATTCGAAAGGGCTTGATCAAACTGAGATTTTTAATACAATTTAGACTGATGGATCTCTATAACTCATAAAAAAATAAATCGCCTTACGATCGACTGAAAACTGCGTGAAAATCGGTTTTATTCATTGAAAAATAATTGAGACTTAAAAATTTGTACGGTTTTATTTAACCTTAATCAGACTTATAAGCTCGAAGAGCTCAAAAATATAGAACAGCTAACTCTTAGTGCTCAAAATAATACAAACTATATTTTTCAGCTCGAAGAGCTCAAAATCGTCATAAGTACAATTTGAAGAGTAAAGATATGGAATTAGCAGAAAGTGGCAGGGATGGCCTTAAGCTGTAACCTTTTTTGTAATTTTTTTTATAAAATTTTTTATTAAATAGTTTAGGGGGGTCGCTCAAATCCCAATCTGTGGTATCATTAATAAAGGTATTTATTTTATAATCACCTTTACAACACAAACGTTATTTTAGCAACTTTTTTTAAAGTGAAGACTTCTTTACCGGCGTTGAGCACTTTTCTTGGGATGGATTTAAAATATTAAACTCGCGTCAAGACATGTGGCCTGAGCGAAAATTCGTAAGAAAGTCGTTGAAATTATGGATTAAAGATTTATACTTCTAACTAATTATAGTTCGGCTATTTCAACTTAGGATCAAATTGGATCAGTGGTTGAATCATTGTTATTGCGAAGCCGAAACACCGCGCCGTCGAGGGATCGAAACTGAGATGTGAAATAAATTTACACTTGAATTATTTGTAATTAGCGAAAACTCTCCCTGAGGCGATAGTTATTATTTTATTACAAATATTTGATTTATTTAATTATTTTGTTTCTTACTTTAGCTACCATAAACCTATTGTATCAGTTTTAGAGATTGGCTTTTTCTCAGTGGTTCCATCGAATGCGACGACGATAGAGAGGAACGGAGATTACTTCGGAAAACAATAAAAGTATTGGCAACTTTCTACATTAAGCCGTTTTTCATTTTCTAAACATTTTCGATGTTACCTAGGTATACCTCAATATTCTTATATATAAGAGGGCTCCACCTATATATTGACTCATGTCAGTTTCTCTGGAACCATAAGGGGTAGAGACTTAAAATTTGATAGGAATATTCCTTTCGCCGAATAGAGGTAAGAACGGATTTTACGATATTACTCTCGTTTTCTTTTATTATGAACAGAACAACGTCTTTCGGGTCAACTAGTAGTCTTATAAAGAGGTAAATTTTGTGATGAGGAGGTGGCTGAAATAGCCATTTTTAGCATAGTATCAAAAAAAAAATTATATAATGGCTTTTTTATTGTTTTGTATTTTTTTAACGTTTCAATCTTAGATTCATGATACGTCTAGATAGACTGTGACAGCAGTGAAAACTTTAAAAATTGTATTTAGAACTAACCTCTATTTTGAGCAATAGACGCACACAAACACGAAGTGTCATACAAATCGCGAGTGTAAATCGTAACTTGTAACGCAGACTAAACTAATATTCCTGGCCTTTTTTATCCGTGTTCTAACAGCAAGAGACTCTATTTTTTTACTTTACTTACTTCACTTTAGGTTCAAAGGAACCTGATAAATTTCGCTATACATTTTTTAAACTCTAACTTCTGTAGCTTAAAAGAAGTGGATTTTTTAAACTGTGACACTTAGTTTTACAGGCTTTACAGTAGTTATACATAATACTAATACCATAGTAGACATATCTCTACTGAGCAAATACGCAGTAAAAAAATTCAAGTTACTAGCTAGTCAATTAAGCGATGGTTACATCAAATTACATAGATATGTGTAACTTTCAACTTGGTGTAACTTTATACTTTGACACTTGCTTGTTATAACATCTATAATTAAGAAGTTTCCCTGAACGTAATTGTTTAACTTTAATGAATAAATTTGCACACGTCCAACTTTGAAAGTGTGCTATTTTGTGCAAGACAAATAACCGAGTCGAAGTTTAGCTATGAATCGTCACGTAACAAACGTAACGCAAATATCAAAATCTTCTTTCTTTCTTATTTGTATATTTTGCATAAAATAAATGAAATTTTCACGTATTATTCTATGCTTACTTTTAAAAACAATTGCATATGTTAAATTAACCTCTTATTTAAAGGATTTTCATTAAATTTTGATTGTACCCGTGGATCAGTAGATCTAGTGTATACAGAAATTTTATTAATGCAAATTTCTTGCGCCACGGGGAGTTTCAATAAAACTCACTTAGGGGAATGAAATATTTATTAGATTCTTGCAAAGTATTTTAACATTGATACCACAATCACAGAGTATGAATGGATAGTCGATACTTATTACTTACGTATCATAATCATTCATTGATCAGTTTTTATATAAGCGCCATCTGTTTTTACTCAGTAGAACTGGCATCACACAAATAGAAAAGCCACGAGTTACGGTGCGAGTGCTCGCTGCGAGGCTTCAGGAATCGTTTCAATTAGTTTTTCTAATAAGCATTTAATAATAGAAAATAATGCGTAGGTAGATACATAATTTTGTTCAATTCCTGGTTGTTTTCTAATCAATTATAGGGAACTATTTTCAGCAGTCTTTATTAATTTACTGCAGTGTTTTGTACCCATATTTCAGTATTTTTTTTAATTAACTTTTTTTAGAAGGTGCTTCAATTTCAGAATATCTTTTAATTTTTTTTACGTTGGTTTGTAACGAAATATCACTATCGAAACAACTCCTGATTTATATATAAATGAGATAAGTATATTTTTTACATGTGTGATAAGTATGTCCTTATACAATAATCTATAACATATTTAATATTCTCATGTCACAATGTTAGTTAACAAGTTAAAAGGAGGAGCTCCAAAGGGGCTTGATGGATTTTTATGAAATATTATGTGCATATTCGGTATGTCAGAGAATAAATAGGTTTTAAACATTTTTTCAAACTCGTGATAAGAAAAACAACGTTTGCCGAGTCATCTAGTATAGTGTGGATTTTTGTTGTACCATATAAAATTTTCTCTGAATATCGCTTAGAGCTTGGCCACACCACAAAGCATTATTAGTTCACAGGCTAATAGGCTCCGAGGGTACTCTTTCGCTATTAGCTGAGATATTCATACGTTAATTAAATGGTTTTCTTTACAGCCTTATAAGAGGGGTTTTAAGGATTTCTTCGGTCACAGAAATAATATAGAACAAATGTGTTAATTTAACTACAAAAAATTTATTTATTGATAAGTCAAATGAACATAGGTACTGTATTTTAACATGATTGCTATATGAACTAAGAATTCCGTTATGAAACAAATGATAAAAATATTAACCTCAAAAAACAACATAATGTAAATAGAAACCTACTTACTTTTATCTATTTATTTGACGTTATAACGTCAAATTTTTTTTTTATTAATGTTGGTATGACTATATTAAAATAGGGCATATAGTTTGTTGTTTCTAGCTACATATATATCTTTCACATGTAATGTTTATTTGCGCCAATCAGCATCTAAAGAATCAACGATATTTTTACGTAGAGTGACGACTTCTAATTATTGTGTCCAGTGGAAAGGGAGGTACTGCATCATAAGATAATTTAACTGCGTCACATAGTTTTCGTTTTAATATCATTATCATCTTCATCTTATACTATCTGTTACCCATGACTTCGTCCGTATTAAGCAGGGTATCTATATTAGTTAGTATTCCGATACTGTCTGTCTGTCAGATGCATATAATATACAAAACAATCATATTATATCTCTCATCGTTTAGGCAGCGTTCGTAAAATCGTTTTCCATCAACCTTTTTTTCTTTGACCTACTTTGTTATCCGAATACCTCGAAAAAGTCTTTTCATTTTTCGGGTCAATAATATTCGGCCGATTGTCCACCGAAACGTCGAATTTCCGAAGAAATTTGCCTTCATTACTTCCAGACACTCGGTCAACGCTTTATCGCAGGCGGTGACTGGAATGCGAAACATATGTATTGGGGCTCCCGCTGCACAGTAGCCAAAGGTCGAGTGCTCAAGACGTGCGTCGACAGAATGAAGTTACAGACATGGTCGTCAGGCCATCATACGTGATGGCCAGCAGATCCTAAATGGTTATCTGACTTTTAGACTTCTACAATGCAAAAGCCGTCAGTCACCTGTACTTGTGTCACTAGACTCTATGCACAGGATCGTCCCACCACACGCCAGTCATCAAATTCAAATATTTTTATTCAAAATAGGATTTAAAATCACTTAATGAACGTCTTTAATATAAAATATGGATTACAATGTAATATCGTACAATAAACATTTATAATTAAAGAGCCTGAGGGTGTTGCTTTATTCCCAGTCCATGGTATCATTAAGAAAATCGTTTATGCTATAATAACCTTTCCCACACAAACGTTTTTTAACAATTCTTTTAAATTTCGTAACACATTTGTTTTGTACATTTTCTGGGATCATATTGTAGAAGCATATACATTGACCCAACCGAGTAGTAAGCATAACAAGTTTATGTTTAGTTCCTAAATCGTTCCTAGTTCCTAAATATAAGCGCTGGAGTGATTAATAAGGAAAAACTGGAGAAATTATATAATCATAAAACTGACTTGGATGGCTTCCGCATGCACTTAGAAGAGAAAACAAATCTACGTACTCCTACTAACCTGATTCAATCGGCTGCCTGGCTAAATACACCCGGCAAATTTGAATCTCGACAAGACGAGATTTAATTGACTGTTGTATCTCAATATATTCTTGATAATGTTCTAAATGTTCAGAAGCACATTGAGGAATTTGCTAGAAACTGTGACAATCATAATGTTAACACGAGGAACAAACATATTGTTATGCCTACTACGCGGTTAAGTCGAGTTGGTAAGTCTTTTATTGGGCGATCTATTTGCTTTTACAATATAATCCCAGAAAATGTACAAAACAAAATTTAAAAGTCTGGCAACGATTCTCTGCCATAAAAAAAACGTTTGACAGTCAGACATAAAACGTTTCTTATCACAAAATTTCGGAAAGAAAAATGTAATTTCAGAGACTACAGATTTATAAAGTAACATAGATGTCTGAGAGACAATAATTGGGGTTATAACTCATAGATGACTTTGATAAAAACACATCATTAATTATTAAGGATAGGTAAAGTTTCGGTTGCCTTTTTACAAGTGATTTATTAAGTCAGATGTGATTTGCTTATCTCACTATTCCTGTTATACACTTACTTAAATTAAAGTCTTATTTTATATATTTCATTATTTTGAATATTTTTAATAGCTTCTCTTTATTAAACTGAAAAATCCTAAAGATAAAAAACCTGTTAATGACCTGTTTATTGATGATGAAATAAAAACATGTTTTATTTGACTTACTTTTGCATCCATTGGATGATGGGGGTGAAAAGTTTTTCATTTATTATCTAGAATTTCTAATGATTTAATAAGTTAGTTTTTTTCTTATTTATTTTCTTAGTTTCTCTGTATTAAATATTCTTTGATTTAAATCACAAAATATTGTAAAACAAAGTCTGTCTGTCTGTCTGTTCACGATAAACTCAAAAACTAATGCACCGATTTTCATGCTGTTGTCACAAATGGAGAGCGTGATTCTCTCTCGAGAAAGGTTTAAATATATAATTTCTTAAGTTTTTGTTAGTTTTTTTGTATGTATGAACGGTATTTGTTGGAGGTGTCGGAAAAAATAAGCCGTCTAGGAGATTTCGACGAAAACGCTGTCTAAACCCATCGATAGATATATATACATATATATATATATATATATATATTAGATATAACAAAATAATGTATGGTAAAATTGTGTATCTTATGTAGGCCTCCAGAAAAGTCTGCGATGGCATATGACTATCTATTAAGAATTACATACTATATCAATTATTTTTTTTTCTATTTACTGTACAGCGTCTGTCGGTTCAACTAGTACAATATAAAATACTTATTTTAACAATAACCCCTCTATTTTGTTTGAATAGAGCAAAGCTTTTGCCACAGTATTTAAATACTTTTGCATGTAGCGGGAACTATTATCGGCAATTTAATAGATCCTCCTATTAATTTTAATGTTTTTTTATATAAGACTACATCAAAACCTAAATTTATATATCTAAAAAAATCATTGTTATATGATGTTTTATGTTATAATACCTACTATTTATCGAAATCTCACCTCCAATCGCTGGCTGGTTCTAGTGTTTGCATTAAATACTCAATTATTATACTTAAAGTATTGAATACCAATAAAATATCTACTTTAACCAAAACACTCACTCTGACAATCAGGCAGCATTGTTGGCTTTAGACGCAGACATGAAGGCGTCAAAATTAGTCGAACACTGTATTGACTGCCTAAACACATTAGGCATATAAAATAGAGTGATTCTCAGATCGGTACCAGGGCATGCCGGAATCATAGGCAATGAAATGGCCGATGAGCTTGCAAGAGCTGGAGCTAAAGCAATCCAAAATGGTCCGGAACCTATTTGTGGACTGCCTAAGCCCGCCATTCATCACACCCTGAGGAACCATTGTCAACGAGAAGGACTTAAACGCTGTAGCAACTCAACAGGTTTAAGCCATTCCAAAGCACTGATAAAGGCTTTTAATAACAGAAACGCAAATAAGCCCTATCATTGAGCAGGAAAAACCTATGCATACTCACCAAGATGCTAACTGGTCATTGTCGCCTAAGCGAGCACTTCAGTGTGGTCGGAATCAAAAGTGAAAGAACTTGCAGATTTCATTCATTGATCTCCTCTACAATTACGGCCCACTAATGCATAAGTGTAACACATCCTTGTCGACTACATCCTGCTCTTAAAGATGGTTGTCATACTCGTGTCAAGAAAATACTGCGGTTCGTAAACGCGGCAGGGATTGACAACGAGCTATAAGTGACGAACACAATAGTTCAATTCTGGACGCGGTGTTACTAGGACTCATTAGAACTAGCTAAACAGCCATTCTCTCCAAATAATAATAATACAGCGTGTATAATAAAATTCATTTGAATCTTAATATATATAAACTAGGTGACACGTTGTTTGTCCGCGATGGTCTCCTACACTAATGAACGGATTTAAATGGGGATTACTTCATGGAGTGCAGTTAAGTCCAACTTTAGAGATAGGATACTTTTTATTTCGATCTGGGACCCATAATTATTTTTATTTCCAATGTTTGTTTTGTATGGACATCTTTTCTATGAGAGAATTCAGTGACGCACGGTTTGACAGTTCTGCTGTGAAACAATTTCATTATAGCAACAAGGAGCACAAGTTATGAAATAATTCTTGATGTTATGAAAAATTATTGACAAATTCCTATAAAACAGTTTTTTTTTTGTTATATACAGAAAAACGTCTGTCGGGTCAGTTATTATTATATATAAATAGATATTTATACCTATTATTAATGAGAAAGAAAATATTGCTAAATATATTTATAATCTATTCACTATTGAATTTGCGTACGACACAGAACAAATGTAAGCTTAAAAATAAATACATTATTTATAGTACTTTACATTATTATACAAAATTCTAAAAACATGTAAAATATACCTAATAAGGCTTTACTAAATAAATACATAAAAACGATCATAATATTAATGATTCCCAAATGATTGCGAAACTGAAGTGGCATTGGGCAAGGCATATAGTTCGGCCGGTGGGCCAGAAAAGTCCTCGAATGGCGACCACGTACTGGAAGACGCAGTTTTGGTAGGCCCCCCCACAAGATGGAATACGTTGGATGAGGGCAGCGTAGGACCGATCATCGTGGACATCTTTGGGGGAGGCCTTTGTCCAGCAGTGGACGTCTTCCGGCTAGATTATGGGTACCACAACGACGCCTATTTCTGCCGTGAAGCAGTAATATGTAAGCATTACTGTGTTTCGGTCTGAAGGGCGCCGTAGCTAGTGAAATTACTGGGCAAATCAGACTTAACATCTTATATCTCAAGGTGACGAGCGCAGTTGTAGTGCCGCTCAGAATTTTTGGAGTTTTTCTAGAATCCTGAGCGGCACTGCATTGTTATGGGCAGGGCGTATCAATTACCATCAGCTGAACGTCATGATCGTGTCGTCCTTTATTTTTGTTTAAAAAAAATGATAGATATCCTTTGTGTATCACGGAAAAGATACTGGATAGATTTCAATCAAGTGCTCTAAGTTTTATTCATTTGACATTTAGCCCTTATCTTTAAAGAAATGCGATATTTTCAATCAATTTATTTATTATCTAATATATAAAATTCTCGTGTCACGGTGTACGGGACCGAACGCCTCCGAAACGGCTTGACCGATTCTCATGAAATTTTGAGAGCATATTGGGTAGGTCTGAGAATCGGAGAACATCTATTTTTCATCCCCCTAAATGTTAAGGGTGGTTACACCATACAATTTTTTTATTTTTTTGAATTTTTTTTTAAATTTGTCTGATTTTTTCACCCATCTACGATCAACAGTTACTTTTGTATCGCGATTTTAATATCGGCAATACAACGTTTGCTGGGTCAGCTAGTTATTTATATATTTACTGAAGTTTTAAGGAACAAAGTTTTAACACAACGTGCTCACTCATGTGTGTACGGCGGACGTTAATTCTTACATATATCTTAAATGCGAATGTGAGTTTGTTTGTTTGTCCCTGCGCAAGATCTTTACTCATATTACAATTACACTGTGACAATATGGAAGTACGGTCCCAACTTCTAAGCCTTTAAAGAACAAATTCGGGATCATTCATGAAACACCATGGCAACTGCCGCGTAAAATCATGATTTTAACAATATGGATTACAATTAAAAGATTTGTTTGTTTGGATAAATTTGACATAAATATGGATATTGCTATCTTGGTTCTTTTTTTATTTAAGAGGAGAATTAACGAGCGTACGGGTCACCTAATATTAAGTTATCAACGTAGTCCTCATTCTCTTGCAATACCAAAGGAATTACGGGAGCGTTGCCAGTATTTTAGAAAGGTTCTGGAAACACCGCACAAGGAAGCTTATTCCATAGCTTGGTTGATGTAGAGGCACGCCACACATCCAGATGGTGGGGATGATATCCTAATTTGTGGCGTGTGGACAGTAGAATTGGACAGCAGAATTCCGGTGAAACAGCTAGAGTAGTGGTAGTAGTTCTTGGGGTGGTAGAGCACGAATTCGGGATATTTTTTTGAAATCCTAGTATATAGTTGCAAGGTCCTTGAGGTGACTGACTTTGAATTCAAAATTAATCTATTTACAATTTAATCTGCATCATATATACATACGTCATATGTATTCAAACGTTATGAGTTTTCCTGAGTGTTAATTCGGCTAAGATTTTTATTTGACCAATTTTTTTAATTATTTTATTTTTTATTTTATTTTATTTGGGGAGCTTACAGCATCATTTACAATAGTAAACATAATTCTAAAAGCCTTGAAAGCTTCCACATATAGAAAGAAAATTGCTTAGTCTAACTATAACTATAGATTTAGAATAGATACACTTATACATACACAGATATAAAGATACACTTATGATACATTTTTTGATTTCATAAAATCATTTGCGAACGCACTTTTTATGCTTTTTATACTACCACTAAAAAGATCAAATCGGCTATCACATATTGAACAGTTTGGTGACGCGTGGTATGTAACTGTCTATATTGAGAATTATATTATATTGAATTATATTTTATTCGTATTAGTTAATATTCATCACATTGAAGATATTGCTTACTTATATACTTTTTTTATGAAAACAAGGGACGAGACGACCAGGACGTTCCGCTGAAAGTAATTGATAAGCCCTGCCCATTACAATGCTGTGCCGCCCAGGATTATTGAAAAACCACCACAGTTGCGGTCACCTTAAGACATAAGATGTTAAGTCTCATTTGCCAAGTAATTTCGCCCTTAAGGCCGAAATACAGTAATGCTTACACATAGTAATGTGGCTTCACGGCAGAAATAGGCGCCGTTGTGGTACCCATAATCTAGCCGGCATCCTGTGCAAAGGAACCTTGTATACCTTATGACATTATTATGTTTTCCTTTTTTTGATTATTGAGTTTCAATATCAGCTCCTTACGCCTGAAACACAGGATTACCTAGTTCAGGCACAGTGATAAGTAGCTTTTAAGTAAGATTTTTGTTTTATTATTTATTTTGTAATTTAAGAATCGTTTCTTCAATAAATTGCAATGGAAACACTGAATGACGAATACGTGTCAAAATCACACGTATTCGTCTCTACACGAGGCATCCTCTGGAGATGTTGACTCACGGGATTAACACTCAAGACAACTCATAGCATTAGAATACATATGGATTTCCGCAATTTACCGCTTTATTCAATAGCTTTTCTAAATACATATTATTAAGTTTTAGGTTTCCGAACGTTCGGGTGGAAAAATCTGGAAGCATTATAGAATCATCCATGTAGGTTTTTGTCAGTTCATCTGCCAATGTATCTAATTCTTCATTGTTTTTTTTTTGTTAAATTGATTGAGAGTTCCCCAGGGAACGCGATACTATCGCTGGTAAAAGCTAGTATTATAGAAGTATATTTCATCTAATATATAAAATTCTCATGTCGCGGTGTTTGTACTTAAACTCCACTAAGAAACTCAAGCTCAAACGGCTCAAGCCGTTTCGAAGGAGTTTCTCATTCCGTTTTCCGATTCTCATGAAATTTTGATTGCATATTGGGTAGGTCTGAGAATCGGACAACATCTATTTTTCATTATTATGAGTCAGCATTAAAAAATACATGCAACTTCAAATTTTGACCCATATACGATCAACAGTTACTTTTGTATCGCGATTTTAATATCGGCAATACGTTTGCTGGGTCAGCTAGTATATATATTTATATAAGAACTTCGTTAAATTGCATTGATAAAAGTTAAAGATACGGTATTTTTTTAATTATTTTTAGTTACTTAACTGCATATTAAGAGTTTGCTTTTAAGAAGTTTAAATTTGGGAATTAAATTGAATTTATCTAATTATTGGAAAAGTGTATTACCTAAGTTATCAAATTCTTGCCACTGTGTTGCAAATATGCAGTTACAATTATAATTCAATCTTTAATTCTAGCAGCAACAAATAAAAATAAAATAAAAATAATAAAATAAGTTTAGTAGACATAATATTATGTAAGTATATTATTGCTGATAAATTGGATTTCTAAAAAATAATTTTCCAGTTGTGCTTCTGTGTGTGTCCTTACTTACATATATTTTTACGGAAATCTCTTTATCTTTAGAGTGACATATAAAATAAATCGACCTGTTTTAAAATTTGTGCAATGAAATTATTACTACTACTTCATAAAGTAAATTTTTCTGATTAAATATATCTTTAACTTAAAAACAAAAAAAATAAACAAAAACAACCGACTTCAAATAAAACGATTCCAAAACAACAGATATAATTATGCACGGAAAAGTAAAAAACTAATTGCGTTTTTTTTATAAAATCAAAAAAGAATTATCAAAATCGGTTCACTCTGTTGAAAGTTCTAAGGTATCACATATAAAAAAAATACCGACGAATTGAGAACAGAATAGAGAATCGATTAAAAATATATAAACTTATAACAGATAATTTTTCTCACTGTTTCTATTTACTATTACTGTGTATAATTTTAATCATCTCTACATTCTAAAGAGTATCTTATATTTTATTTTTATTAAAAAAATGTAAACATAACATTTTAGGTAATGAATAAGCGTGGTCTTCTGAGCCGTGTTTTCCTCACTTAATAGAAGATCACTCCTATGTTCGTACCATTTTTGTAACTGCAAAAAATGTTTTTTCATACTTTTATCCATTCGCCAAATTACTGATAGCATTTGGGTCATTTACCCTAGATACATTACATAAATTTCTGTTCACAAATGGAAGTTGAATCAATTTGACATTCGATGAATCAATCATAACATTAAATCAGCTGTATACTTAATACGCGTCATACATCTAATGGGATAAAAGACAGCTAACAATACGCCGATACAGTTTTATTTCTGCTTTATTCAGTACTACGTGAGCTGTGATACGAGGTAGAGCCTTCCGTTGCGCTCCATCCCAATTCGCCATAAACTCGCCGCCGCGCCTAAACTCTGACGAAAAAAAAGTGCTTATGTTTCGGCGGGAAGTGTGTTCGAAATGTGAATTTAATAGACGTATTGCCAGCATTGTAAAATGGCAGCAATAAAAAATGTTGTACGCTTGCCGTCTGTGGTAAGATTTTTTAAAAAAATCCCACAATTTAAATGCATGTTTACAGGTTTTACTGCTATATCATTTAGCTTTTCATCAATTTAATTATACACATTGTTAAACATCATATAATATATATTAAGGTAAGATAATGGCTTATTGTTACTGAGATATTTTTGTAATTTAAAATGGAACTCTTTAGTGCAGAATTAATGAAAACCCATCGATAATCTCAATAATGTGAGATTTTCATTCAAAATTTATTAGATTATCACTTATTGCCAGTTTTATTACCCGTTAGACGATTAGATTTTTGTATTTTATTACCGCAGAGGTTATATTTAACGATTCATTGGAGTAGTAAAAAACTGTATGTTGTATTTTTTTTTAATATCTTAAATGCATAATATGACAGCATCGATATATAGAGTAAAGGCCAGCTTATTTTACGACTTTTTAGGTCAACTTTTTCAAAACTCACATCCATACTTTCATATCCATTCATACAACTCTTTATATTTTCTACTCTAGAATAAGAAATTGATTTACACTTTAAATATTACAAATATATATTAATAATATATATTTTATCTTTATTTATTATTATTTTAATTACATGAGATGCTTTTGGTGTTTGTATCTACAGTATAATTATAAAACTGATTTATTGGAATTGATATAAACTATGTTTGCTAACTACTAATAATTTAAAAATTTGTTTAACTATATTAAACTCAATATTTGTGTAATTTAACTTTAAGGATAGATTGAATAATTTAACTGAAATTTATTTACTCATGTAGGTTTCAAACATAGATAATTTATATGTCTAGATAGAGTCTATTGCTGTTAGACAACCAATAAAAACAGGCCACGAATACTGGTTTAGCGTGTGTGACAAGCTACGTCTTACACTCGCGATTTGTAAGTCACTTTAGTTAGTGTGCGTGCATTTCTCAAAAATAGATGTTAGCAGTCAACTTCAATTTTTACGACGTTTTCACAGCTGTCATAGTCTGAGGCTACATATAAATGATGTAAGAGCAGGGCATTATTTGCAGAGGGTGGCTATGGGTCCTAGTAACACCGCGTCCAGAATTGAACCATTGTATTCGCCATTCATACTTATAGCTCGTCGTCAAGCCCTGCCGCGTTTATGAACCGCAGTATCTTCTTGACGCGAGTATTGCAAACAGCATCTGGGAGTAGGGTATAATCGCCAAGGATAGTATTACACTTACGAATTAGTGGGCCGCAGTTGCAGTGGAGATGAAGAGGCGTTTCATCGGCCTCAAGGCAAAATCTGCAAGCTCTTTCGTTTTTTATTCCGACCTCACTGAGGTGCATGTTAAGGCGACAGTGCCCAGTTAGCATCTTGGTGAGTATGCATGGTTTTCCCTGCTCAATGATAGGGCTTCATTCGCGTTTCTGTTATTAAATGCATTTATAAGGCATACGAGACGAGTTACTTGTTTGTTAGTTGTCACGACTCTTTTGCTTAACCAGAGGAGTCACGTAAGCATTGCAAACTGTTTAAGAAACTAATTAATTTTGGACTAGATATAGCTTGTGTTAGTGTGTCAATGATTACTAAAAGAAGGGTTAAAAGTATCATGTATAAGAAGATGATTCATTGATGCGAGATTCCTCTGGGAAGAGTATGTCAGGACATTGGCGCACCAATTTATGTTGTCTACGCCCGTGTAGCAGACAAGATTAATTCAATGCCTGCATAAAATACCTACGATAATAATAGTAATTTTCAATGCTAAAATTAAACAATTTGTTATGTTTTTTAAGGTGATAACCCTCACTTCTAGGATTAATACACAAATAAAATTTGAAAAACAAAAATTTTATGAACGATGCGGGTTTCGAACCCACGACCTCCGGAGTTCCGTGCCGGTGCTCTAACCGTTCGAGTACCGCCTCGTTATAAAATTCTGTTTGCTTGGTTCAACTCTCAGGTTGTGGCTTCATCTACAGGATCCACTTTACAGGCATATTAGGAATTTGACTTGAGATGTCGGTCTTGTAAATCTAAACAATATGTTATGTTTTTTAAAGTGATAACCCTCACTTCTAGGATTAATACACAAATAAAATTTGAAAAATAAATTTTTACGAACGAGGCCGGATTCGAATGGTAGTCGAAGGAATGCTAAAATTTATATTAGCAACAGTTTTATTATGGCTAGTTAAGAAACGTAGACTATTAAACCAAAGTAATTGACCCTGTAAAGGTGAAAATTAAATTGGTGGGGGGCATCGAGGTAACCACCCACTCTCAAGTAAGATCTTTCATTACATTTTTTATATTATATTATCATAATAACATGAACGTTAAAAGATTTAGTTGAATAAGTACTTATTTCTTCGGTGTCGTATTAAACCTTTTCTTAATAATCTTATTTCAGACCCATTTTGGTGTGAAATTCATATGGATTTGTGTATAATTTTATTCAATTCTAGTTCTATATTATTCGCAGGAAGGTTTTACCACAAAGAAATAATTTGTTGGAATCGGCTGCTATAGTGGATTTACTGATGACCATTTTTAATATTACAATAAGAATATATCGCTGGATTTTCTGGAATGGAATAAGTCAATAATGGTTAATGTAGAACCGTTTTATTTTTTTGGGCTTTTGTATTCAAATATACCAATATATGCTTATGGAGGCCTTTGCTTATATACCTACCATATTTTTATGAAAATAAGGACAAGTTGAGCAGGACTCAGCCGATGGTAATTAATACACCAATAAGGAGTTATTACAATGCGGTGCCGCTCAGTATTCTCGATAACCCTCGAAAATTCTGATCGGCACTACAACTGCGCTCGTCACCTTGAGACATAAGGATGTTGTTGATGATGTATATTGTGGTACCAATAATCTAGCCGGCATCCTATCCAAAGGAGCCTCTCACTGGTAAAAACTGAAATGATTTATATAATAATTACTTCTAACAAAATAAATCGTTGGGGATACTAAGTGCTATTTTTTTTAATAGCCTATATATTTATTGTATTCGTGCGTACTACGAGCGGACATTGAGTAAGCTCCTTTTGATAGTCGCTATCACTGCTACATAGTCCTTTAAATAAAATAACACATATATATATACTAGCTGACCCGACAGACATTGTTCTGTAGATATTAAAAAAATACTGCTTTATAAAAATTAGCTAATAATCAATCAAGAATTATTTCGTAAAAAATGCTCTCTGTTGTTATAATGAAGTTGTTTCACAGTGTAACTGTCAAACCGTGCGTCACTAAATTCTCTCATCGAAAAATGTCCATATAAAACAAATATTGAAAATAAAAATAATTATGTGTTCCAAATCTAAATAAAAACTATCCTACCTCTCAAGTTGGACCAAACTGCACTCCATGAAGTAATCCCAATTTTAATCCGTTCATTAGTTTAGGAGTCCATCGCGGACAAACAACGTGTCACGTAATTTAAATATATTACGAGATATATATATTTGCTTTTGTAATTTTTTATACTATATAGTGTTTTTTTACCTCTAACCTCTGTAGCTGTTTTTACTCGTATGTTATAATATACAATATACATACTATTGTGTGCTGGTATTTTGTGTTGTTATGTTGCTTTTATGGTTTATATTTATTCTTAACCTTCAATAATTGACGCAAGGTATTAAAAATGATACAAAAAATAAGATAGACGCAAGATATTACAGCAGGAAGGCACAGCCTGTTCTATGGGCGCTGAATGATGTAGGCATTGTTCAATAGCATATACAAAACATTAATGATTGTGAAACCGAAGTGGCAGTGGGCTGGGCACATATTTTGACGGACAAATGATGGGGCATAAAAGTCCTTGAATGGCGACCACGTATCCGAAGACGTAGTTTTGGTATTCCCCCACAAGATGGACCGATGATCTGGTCAATATTGCCGGAATACGTTGGATGAGGGCAGCGCAGGACCGATCGTCGCGGAGATTTTCGGGGGAGGCCTTTGTCCAGCAGTGGACGTCTTCCAGCTAATGATGATGATATACAGAACTATATACTTAAAATAAACATCTATGGTTCGAATATAAATATTCATATTCATCATATACCTACACGATTGCACTTCTCGGGATTCTAGCCTGATACCCCTAGGTCAGGGGCCAGAGTCATTCTCTTTTCTTGGGGCTATGAGATCCGCCTAACTATGACCACATAAACCATATTCTACAGAATAATAGCTTTCGATACTATTATTTAATATGCCTTTATATGGCTTCCCAGCCTACGTCCAAACTATTTCATGGTAGAATTACACGTGTTTTTTTTGTTAAGTAGGTAATTTACTTTGACCAGAGATAAAGAAACTGTATAAGCCCCATTCAGTTTAGAAAATATTAAGCAGAATAATGAAAATACTGGGAGCACAACAAGCGAAGGGATTGCTGGTCTATTCGGCATGATGATGAATGGGCGCTGCTAAGGGTGATAGTCTAGGTTTTCTTATTTATTTATGTAGAGGAAATGAATGGGAATTAAAATAAAAATAGAAACAAAACTTAATCTAATACTTTCAATTCTACTCTCCCACTATTCACAACCTCTTTGACATTGTTTGAAAATTAAGATAATTTATACGTCTAAATAGAGTCTCTTGCTGTTAGACAACCGATAAAAACAGGCCAGGCTTATTAGTTTAGTGTGCGTGACAAGCTATGTCTTACACTCGCGATTTCTATAACAATTTGTGTTAGTGTGCGTGAATTGCTCAAAATAGTTTTAAATTGAATTTTTTTCGACGTTTTCACAGTTTATATAATATATCTATGGCCGTTTTCAATAACGTATCTCTAGTTACGGATATATTGCTATCACCGTTTAATGACAAGATCCTATCTATCCATAGTTATGTCCAATATTAGTTATAGTCCAATGCTATCTGTCGATAGGTTATTGAAATATATGTAAGCGTAAAAGGATAGATTTGTCTACCTCTAGTAAGTTAAACTACAGATAGATAGGTTATTAAAAGCGGCCGTTAGACGTATAAATCATCTAAGTATGAAAACAGATCTCTGAAACATTTGTTCGCATTAGCAATATTATCAGTGTGCCAAACTAAAGAGATAAAAACAACAAATTTTGTTCGTAAACAATAAACTCGATCCATAACAACGATAACGGAAGGGACAAGCTGACGTTTAATCTATACGCATACGTGGGCCATACTGAGAGTTTTCGTACTGGCCATTAATATTGTAACACAATTATTAAGAAAAAAACACAGCATTTGAAAATGGAATACCGCGAGAGTGGCTTATATTTGATACTACACGGCCAAATTATCCAAAGAGTATAATAATATATAGGGAAAAATTATCTCTGGACCTCGCTGGAACGTTAATCCCCCTCCCGTTCCCCTTTCACCCCCTCGGGGTGGTCATGTTGCGTCAGTACCATACATCATTCGATTTGTCATTACCGTTAGGTACATGTCGTGATCTTTTCGTGCTGTCACTCATTTTTTATTGAAGTTGTAATTATTTCGGTTTGACTTTTGTTGTTATTAGAAGTAATACAACGAGAAGTAGAAGTCTACAGAAGTAATAACAACATCTTCTTATCATTACAATAATAATAATGATATTCAGCATCATATCACAACATCTGTACATTAATCTTTAATTCTGACAAAAATAAAATCTCACCTGTAGTAACAAACCTATCTTGGATGACACCGACTCCAAAAATTACAATAATCGTAACTAGAATTAGATTTATTATTTGGATTGTATAAAAATACGAAATTATTTAAATACTTTTTAGTGCATATTATATCTATTGTTTTGGAACAGTGTTTTTGAAGTCGGTTGTTTATTTGTTAATTTTTTTTTAGTGAATTTGAAGTACACTAACTAAGAATTTGTCTACATATGTGTAGATAAACAAAATTTTTCATTGCAGCAATGAACGTAAGCGCTTAATAATAATAATAGGTTGACAGTTAGCCTCTATTTTATTATTTTAATGATATATAAATTGGGAGTGTAAGTCAAATCTTGTAACGCACACTAAAGTTAAGAACTTGGCCTGTTTTCATTAGTTGTCTAGCAGCAAGGGTCTCGATCTAGACGTGTAAGTTATCTAAGGTCCTGCTAATTGTATTTTCACAGATTCTAAGTTCTTTACAGACAGATAGACAATTGAACCCATTAAGTTTTGTTTTAAGGGGTTATTTAATACCCCTCAAAATTCGCTGCCATCGCTCTCTGTTAGAGGTAATTCAAGTACACACATACACGGAATCGATCACAGCAGGTTTAATTTGGTAAGACCGAAAGACTAACAATGTACTAGTGTAGAGACGAATAAAGTAAGCGAGAGAGAGAAGCACATATCTAACGGAGATACAGCAAGATAAAAAAGAAAAGATTAAAACATTCATTCAAATTAACACCTTATTTGGTGGCAATAATGTTCAAAGTACATGCTTATTAGAAGCTTGTACGCGAACATGAGACAAGAACGTTTTGTTTTAGTAACACAATTTTGTTATTTATAGGAGCATTTACCTGAAATACGACACTCGGTCCTTTTTAAGTTTGGCTAAGCTGTTAGTTGGACAGTTTTTCACTGAACACTTTGTCATTGCGTGGCGATGTATTCAAAGCGCGGTCGCAACGCAACTGAACGAATTCTAATAGACGTGTAGGCTGACTTTTGCTTCAGAGATTTAGGTGGTTATTGTACATCAATATAAAAAAATATATGCAGTTTTAGACGTCTAGCTACGATAATTCATTCAAAAAAAATCTCTGTTGGATGAATATCAAAGGCTTTGACCTCTTCGGGTAGGAACCTAATAACGAGGTCTCTAGTTAAGGATAAAGCCGTGATTTATTAGTGTATGTGTCAGGTTCATTTTATATCAAAATAACTTCGTGTTTTTCTTGTATAATTTTCCATTACTACGTTAAATAGGTCGATATTTACATATCACTGTATTATGTAATAAGCTTTGCTTTCTGACATTATTTTGAATGGAATACAAATAAAAATACTCATCTGATATTCAGAAGTATCTTAGAATATTTATTTTTATTTATAAAGTTCATTTGCACTTCATTACGCAGTGTTGATAGGCCCCCCACAAGATGGACCGATGATCTGGTCAAGATCACTGGAAGTGGTGGCTTACCCAACCGCGTAGGTGTGGCAGCGTAGGACCGACAGTCTTGGAGATCTTTGGGGAATGACTTTGTCAAGCTACGGACGTCTTCCGGCTAAAAACATGATAATTATGGTGAAACTTTAATTCTTCAAAACAGGACAGCACGAAAGTTAAATAAGGAATAACGTTCAAGAAAATAATTTTCATTTTGAAGGATATGATCGCGTACTACTTAATTTTATATTAATTATTCTGTAAAATTAACATCATTTATTCATTTCGAGATTTTGTTTTTTTTATAAGTGTGGTCAATTTAATCACTATAACATATTAGCCTTTAGGCAAACAAAGCGTGTGAAAGAGAAGAACATCTCTAACAGCAAGAAAGAAAATGAAAGCGAATCATTTTGAAACCGATTTATATTGACAAGTCATAAACAGTCAGCCATACTAGTCATTAGCTTAGTATTTAGAATATTAAACCACTAGCTAATGCACACATTGACAAATCAAAACTGACCACTCATTATCGAGCTGTGGGGTCATCTATACGCTGCTATTTTTTAAGTCTATGGTTCATACAATGAGATAATGTTAAAAAGCAAATCAAATATTGATACTTAACAAAAAAAAAATACTATGATTAAGTTTAAATTCGAGATTCGGGACACTTGGCCCGTGGGGCCCAGAGGCGCGGAGAATGTACAAAGTACTATATCCGCCCCTCAATAGGGCTGCTGGCAACCCAAGCGCTGGCAGTTATTCTGGTCAATGGATCAGCCTATCTATCCAACGTGGAAATGCTGCCAGTATTCTTAGTGCGCTTTCCAGTAATGATAGTTTTAATTTAATGTAATCAAAGTATTATAAATATAGTGATAAGATACTTAACTAAACATAAAATAATACAACTACGTTTTACCATTTTCAAAACAAACTTTTACTTCAAATCCTTACACTATTAAACAATGCCTTAATTAGAAATTTACACCAATTTCCTAATCATTTAAATGTTGTTCTTATATAATTCAATCAAAGTTTAAATTGTCAATTAAACAAAGTTGGTAGTACTGTCGTCGACAAAATACAACGCAAGACGACAATTTATAGCTGACTTGCGAAATTAGAGCGAACGCATGTCAATCTCAGCGACGGAATCTATGAAGGTCGGCTGTTGTGAGGCCTGATTTAGATGAGAAGCTTTTTGTTTGCGTGAAATAATGAGTCTTGTCTATGTGAGAGCGTACCGCAATTTAGGTAATTATAATATTATTCGTAAATTGCTGACGATATTTAAAATTGTTTCATCTCGTCGTAAAGCGTCCCGTACCAGAATTTGGTGTCTCAACATCTCCTGAGGATTCCTCGTGTAGAGACGAAACATGTTTCGAATTGATGGAAGACGATTATAGGCTAGGGCTTCTATCCGCAAGTCAACGACTGTGGCGCGTCTATTATGAGTGGTGAGGTGGGCGGCTAATCTTGTCATCTCAACTCCTAGGTAGTGTATCAAACCTCTGATGTCACCATGACAATGATTAAAAATAAACAAAAACATTTAATTTATTCAGAACTTTATCCCGTCCCACCACAAACGAATACCAAATATGTGGGTAGTTTGACAATATAATATATTAGTCCAATATCAGACAAAATAGCTAAAATATTTAAGAAAAACAATATTAATGTGTCCTTCAGAACGATTCATAGTATCAACCGATTAAATAATTCCGAAAAATCCGGCGTTTATAAATTAAGTTGTGACACTTGTAAACTTGACCTATATATACCCCATATATAGGTCAAACGGATCGAAATTTCAAAATTAGATTAAAGGATCATATAGCCGCATTAAGAAATAATCATCCCGAAAAATCACACTTCGTGAAACTTTTAATTGACACTGGTAACTCACTCGGAAGGGATAATAATTTTAATATTTTCTTTATACATTTGACCAAGGATTTCGCTTGAATGTGTATTGAATTATTTAGTGTATTGAATGGGCATTTGGAAATAATATAACACAAAAATAACATGTTTACATTGTTGAATGAACAAACAAATTTGGTCCCTTCACCATTGTTACGTATCTCTGCCGGGGGTAATACGTCACAACAGCCTACCAATCACAGCGCTTCATTTCGTGGGACGAGGTTTCCGGCTCATTTAATTCAGTCTCGTGCCAGAGTTTGGCGAGTCAAAATGTCCTGAGGATGCTTCGTGAAGAGGACGAAACACATGTCGAATTGTTTAAAGACCAATATTGGCGGAATAACACTAAAGAAAACTCAAAACATTTGGATAATTATGGATTTCCGCAAATTAACGCCTACTTCAACAAATTTACAACCTTTTTAAACCTCAATTCATTTTAGTTCAAAAATTACACTTACTTCTTTTCACACTTACTTTACGACACTTAGAAAGAATTGAAATTTTATGAGAGAAAATGGCAAGAAACTCATTGCCACTCTTTTAGAAGATTTGTATTGTGTTTCTAAGGTTTACGATTTCAGTATGCTACAAAATACTTATGCAATCTGTGAAAGTTGGTGCCACAAATACTTTGAAATAACGAGCTATGTAAAAAAATATTATAAATACGAGATTTTTAGAGCACCATACCCAGACAGTTACCATCATCTATCTATCTGGCAAAGGGTTGTATTTTTTGTGTGACAAAATGACGATATAAGCCTTGTTACTATACCCAACGCTAATTAAGTCTTATCATCCCTGAATATCTAGCAATATTCAATTCAATATCAGCTCGAGTAGCCTGAATGTATGAAATTTAATTAACGCAATCCGATTAGAAACAAATTCATTTCCGGAAAATCTGATATTACAATTCATTTGGATGGAGAACTAACGTTATTACTAATTGATTAAATGCTTTTTTATTAAGAAAAGTGACGAGAATATCACGGAACGGTATACGTCCTGCCCATTAAAATTGAGTGCCGATCAGGATTCTTGAAATAGCCAATATTCTAAGAGTCATCGCATTTGCGGTCGTCTCTTTGTTACATAAAATGTCGCCCACTTATTTCTCTAGCTACGTTGCCCTAAAAACATGTACCCTTGAAATTTCAATAGCTATGAGCCTGCGGCGCCATACGAACACGTAGCCCAGAATTTTCAATAGCTACGGCGCCCTACGAACATCAAGCCTAGTGATTGCACTAACTACGGCGCCCTACGAACATGTATCCAATAAATTTCACTAGGTACGCGCGCTACATACATGTAGCCCAGTAATTTCACTTGCTACGGCGCGTTTCGAATATTAAGCCCAGTAATTTCACTAGCTACGGCGGGCTTCGAACATGTAGCCCAGTAATTTCGATAGCTTCGGCGCGTTTAGAACATGTAGCCCAGTATTTTGCCAGCTTCGGCACGTTTAGAACATGTACCCCAGTAATTTCACTAGCTTCAGCGCCCTTCGAACATGTACCCCAGTAATTTCACTAGCTTCAGCGCCCTTCGAACATGTAGCCCAGTAATTTCACTAGCCACGGCGCACTTTGAACATGTTGTCCAGTAATTTCGCTAGCTTTGGCGCGTTTAGAACATGTATCCCAGTAATTTCACTAGCTTCAGCGCCCTTCGAACATGTTGCCCAGCAATTTTACTAGCTACGGCGCGCTTCGAACATGTATCCCAGTAATTTGACTAGCTACGGTGCCCTTCGAACATGAACAAAGCTCCTCGATAAAAAAGACTCCCGACTCGAGAATATCACTATCTGGAATAGTTAGACAAGTAAAATTACATAATAAAAATCAAGATGGCGAAGTCCAAATATAGTTATAGCGTCATCTCTTCTGTCTTTTAGGTACATAGTGTAATATCTTGTACAATACAACTTTTGTGCGACTTAAGAATGGTAAACATTACTGGACATTAGTAAACTGGTAGGTTCCCCTAAATAACGCGTAACCACTATGTAACAGACAGTTTCGAATCATTGGAATGACACAGCACGTAGGAAATAGTTATAATATTGGTTTCGAGAGCACAGATTTTACGATCGTATCGGATTCAAATCGGTTTGGCGTCTGTTATTAATTAAAACTATTATTTGGTTCACGGATATCCCTGCTGTTAGTGTGACAAAGCCGCCGCACATGGATATCTCCAAAAATTGGTTGCCGGCCTTTTATTTGAGAATCTGTAATAACTTGAAGGCTTAGGTTGCTGGGAATGCTCAAGCCAATGCGCAGTAGAGGAGATAATTAAAAAACAAATGTGTTAAACATGGATATACCTAAATCGTTGGTTTTGGGGCACTTCGAAACAGTGCGGGAATAATGAGCTGACATCAAAATAGTGTGTACGTAGGTACTTACTATGCGCACGAAGTTAAATTACTTTTTTTATTTATTTATTTAATAATTTTTTTATTGGGTCTACCAGTGATTTGTTATCTAGCGTAATGTTATCATTACTGTAAAAGTCTGCAATCATCATCATCATCATCAGCCTGAAGACGTCCACTGCTGGACAAAGGCCTCTTCCAAAGATTTCCCCGACGATCTGCAATCTATCTCCCCTGCGCTGCCCTCATCAAACATATTCCGGCAATCATGGACAGATCGTCGGTCCATCTTGTGGGAGGCCTACCAACACTGCGTGGTCTTCATTTGTGGTAGCGTTACCGCACCCGTGGATTCCTAGAGCCCCCTGCCCCGTCTCTTATGTGGCTGCTGCCGTACCCACCACAAGTGCCCCACTTCGGTGTTCCGTCGGGGACAAGTCTGCAAAATATCAATTGAGAATTGTCTGAAAATAGTTATGGTAGTAACTTCTTAGGCGTATTAAAAAAAAGCAAAAATCCTTTAAAAAATTATTCCTCGTACTAATTTTATGTTAGTAGAAAGACGAATATATTGTAATAAAGAAGGATACAACCAAAGAAAATATTATTATGCCGCATAATTTGGTAAAATAACTTTCTATTTCAATATCATTAAATCATTTTTATATTCATAAAAAGAAATTACTTTTTTACAAGTTATACAAATTTTAAATTGATTTAATTTTCGTCTATTTGTTGTGGTAACATTAGTGGTTTTATGTAGACATGTCCGTTACGAGAGGCTTATATTAGCTGAAGTATGATACAAATGGTCTAGTTGACCAGCTAACGTCAGGGTGTTGAATTTGCGTGACGTGATAATTTCTTCCTAAAGCGCCAATAAGTATTACATCAAAAATCTAATATTGAAATTCATGATGCAAAGGAGAATGGCGAGAATGCATGTATTTTGGGACCCACTGAAAGAAGTGGCGTACATCATGGAAACTTATCAATAATTGTAGAACGTAACAAAACTAAGAAAAAAGCAAATCGTAAGTGAGTCTAAAAATGTGGGAGATAAGAAAGAAAGATATGCCTAAAAGTAAAATATAACCTAACATTATCTATTGTTCAACAAATATTTTTTATCTTATGCCTATGCCTAATTACTGTTTGTTAAAAGATAATATAATATATATTGAAGATTGGCCAGCAGCTAATAATACAGGATTCACAATTCATTCTATTTTCAAGCAGGTATCGAATCTTTTAACGATACTGACCTACTAATTTTAGTATCAAAAAACGATAAAAATCTTATTTTGAATTACTATTGAATTACTGATTTGAGTAGGTATATATAGTTTGATGGTGTACGAACATCGATATAAATAATGACAAGGACTGTCATATCAAAAAAATGTAGATGTCAATTGCGCAAAACGTTCCGTTATTGCAAGATGACTTATTCTTTAATCTATATATATAAAAATGAATTGCTGTTCGTTAGTCTCGCTAAAACTCGAGAACGGCTGGACCGATTTGGCTAATTTTGGTCTTGAATTATTTGTGGAAGCCCAGGGAAGGTTTAAAAGGTGAATAAATATGAAAATTCTCGGCAAAAAATAAATATACAAAAAAAATCTGTTTTTCCTTTGATGAGTCCCCCGTCGTTCAGAAATCAGATTGAATGAATAATTTAAAAAAAATGACTAATTAGATTTTATATATCTTTCCTTCTAAATGATACTAAGCACTTTGTGGCCAACATTCAGAAATATAACAGCTGTTTCCAGGTGACATCTATTTTGCATACCCGTCAATGATTAACCTACGAACCTATACCTGTCATACTACAAAGCTGTGGAATGAACTTCCTTGTGCGGTGTTTCCGTGACGATACGACATGGTTACCTTCAAAAAAAGCGCGTACACCTTCCTTAAAGGCCGGCAACGTTCTTGTGATTCCTCTGGTGTTGCAAGAGAGTGTGGGCGGCGGTGATCACGTAACAACAGGTGACCCGTACGCTCGTTTGTCCTGCTATTCCATAAAAAAAAAACCTAGATAATTATAAAATAACTATATAATCTAAATATATAGTCTGAGAATCGGTCGTCATCTATTTTTTATTCCCCAAAAATTTTAATTATTAATTTTCTTATTACTTTATATGGCAATACAACGTTTGCTGGGTCAACTAATAAATTGTAATAATTTATTTCTCTTGACTCGCATATCTTAGCGCCTCAATATTTTTTGTATATACATCGTATAAACTTAAGTTTATAATGAATATAAACTTGTACTTGTACGATGCTTCCTTCATTTTTAAATTACATGGGTCAATTCTCGCCATCCTCCTTTTAAGAGACATGACCGTGTCTCTGGTTCACAATACCTGATAAAATTCTTTTATAAGCCTAAGCAATTCTCATTTCGCTGGTAAACATTATTCTTCCAAGCATCAATAGTAAACAAAGCTATTTTCATCGTCTCCGTGGTACAGAATTATGAAGCCAATTTATTACATGACTGACTCCAAATCGAAAGTAGCAGCTATGCAGATATATATTTGGTTATTATATGATCTTGAGACATTATATATTATATCTCTAGATATTATTGGCTTTTTCTTATAAAAATATTGTATTACTAGTTGACCCGGCAGACGTTGTTCCGTATATAATAAATAAAATAATGTTTTTATATGAATTTGTCAATAATATATCATAACATCAAAAATTACTTCGTAAAATATGCACCCTGCTGTCGTAATGAAATTGTTTCACAGCAGAACTGTCAAAACCGTGCGCCAATAAATTCTCTCATAGAAATTATGTATGGACACATCAAAGGAAAAACAAATTTGTTGTTTTTATTTAATTTAGCAGCATTTTCCTATTTATTTACCTTTTAAACCTTCTCTGGACTTCCACAAATACTTCAAGGCGAAAATTAGCCAAATCGGTCCAGCCGTTCTCGAGTTTTAGCGAGACTAACGAACAGCAATTCATTTTTATAAATGTATATAGATACTATTTAAAATATTCTTTTAAGAGATGGAGAGGTTTGACCGGCGTTGTATTGGCGGGTCGTTATGAGCGCCTACCCTGAAATATGGTATGGGAATAAAAAAGGCATTTATTTTCTCAAAACTGATTCCTTTAGAATTCTTATTGAGGTCATTTCTAATATACTAGAAACTACTTCCACTTCGGAAACAAATGGCGCTTTGGGAAAGAAGAAGGGGCGCAAGAAACTCTTCCAGCATTTTTTTGCTCTTTTCTTAATTTAATATAGAAAATCTACGGTCAATGCTATTGCTATATAAAAAAAACAACCGACTTCAAAAACACTATTCCAAAACAATACATATTCAAATTCAAATTCAAATATTTTTATTCAACATAGGATTTAAAATCACTAATTGAACGTCAAAATCTACCACTCATTCAAAAGAGACTGCCTCAGACCTGAGAAGAATGGGCGCAAGAAACTCAGTGGGCTTTTTTTTTTAATATAAAATATGGATTACAATGTAATATCGTACAATAAACATTTATAATTAAAGAGCCTGAGGGTGTTCGCTTTATTCCCAGTCCGTGGTGTCATTAAGAAAATCGTTTATGCTATAATAACCTTTCCCACACAAACGTTTTTTAACAATTCTTTTAAATTTCGTAACACATTTGTTTTGTACATTTTCTAGGATCATATTGTAGAAGCATATACATCGCCCAACAAAAGACTTACTAACTCGACCCAACCGGGTAGTAGGCATAACAAGTTTATGTTTGTTCCTCGTGTTAACATTATGAATGTCACAGTTTCTAGAAAATTCCTCAATGTGCTTATGAACA
Organism: Leptidea juvernica; assembly: GCA_949711755.1. Taxonomy (NCBI): domain Eukaryota; kingdom Metazoa; phylum Arthropoda; class Insecta; order Lepidoptera; family Pieridae; genus Leptidea; species Leptidea juvernica. The sequence continues at coordinate 11,051,082 of CATIXQ010000019.1, forward strand.
TACAAAACATTGTCAAAAATGTATTGAGAAGCAACAGTCAAATAGTTAATTTCTTTAAATTTTTCTCTTTATGATTCTTTAGGACCTAGGTTATAAATCGCGCGAATAGCCCTCTTCTGCAGCACAAAGATAGTTTTAATATCGGCCGCACTGCCCCATAAAAATATACCATAGGACATAATACTATGAAAGTAACTAAAGTATACTAATCTCGCCGTATCTATGTCAGTTAACCGTCTGATTTTCTTAACCGCATATGCTGCAGAACTAAGCCTATTCGCCAATCCTTCAATATGGGGGCCCCACTGCAATTTGGAATCAAGAGTAATGCCAAGAAATATAGCAGATTCCACTGGTGTTACCACCTCTCCATTTAATAAAATATTCGCATCTACATTTTTGACATTTGGCGCGGTGAATTTAATATATTTGGTTTTATGATTATTTAACAATAAGTTATTGGCGCTAAACCAGTACACGATGTCAGATAGAGCATTGTTTACTTCGTCATACAAAACTTGGCTTCATTTCACTTTGAATATAAGTGAAGTGTCATCCGCAAACAATACCACCTTGTGTTTTTTTTTCTACAAGGTTAGGTGGATCATTTATATAAATTGGGAAGAGGAAGGGTCCAAGAATAGACCCTTGTGGTACCCCCATACCGAGAGGAGTCCCAGGAGATCTCCTGCCATTCACCTCGACCTCTGAATCCTATTATTTAAATATGAGATCAGAAGATCGAGTGCAGATCCTCTTATACCATAGTGGCATAGCTTCCTGACCAGCGTTGAATGCTGAACACAATCAAAAGCCTTAGATAAATCACAGAAAATACCAAGTGCATTCTGTGATTCCTCCCAGGCCTCAAAAATATTCCTGATAAGTTCAACACCTGCATCCGTAGTCGAGCGTCCCCTAGTAAAGCCAAATTGCTTTATATGAAGTAACTTATAATTGTTAAAGTGAGTAAGCATTTGGCTTAAAATAATTTTTTCAAAAATTTTACTAAGGGTCGGCAACGCCGAAACAGGGCGATAGTTATTCGGGTCAGAAGTGAGTCCCGATTTAAATATTGGTGTAATTTTACTATACTTCAGAAGGCCAGGAAACACGCCATGTTCAATACAGCTATTAAAAACTAGTGCTAGATATGGTGCTATGACGTCAATAACAGAACTTATTATTTTTACAGATATGCCCCATATATCAGCAGTTTTTTTCATTTCTAAGGATCTGAAAGTTTTAATTATTTCTGCTGGGCTAACAACACTGAATTTGAAATTTTGTTTACATTCCTTAACATTTTCCAAAAGAAGTGACTCGGCAACACTGGTGGAGGAGACAAGGGTGCTTGAGATGGAAACTGAAATGTCAGAAAAAAAATTCTCAAAAGCAGAAGCTACTTCCTGCTCAGAGTGGATTTTTGTATTGTTTATTATTAGATTATATTCAAACTTGCAGTCTTTCGCTCTTCCAGATTCCCAGTTAATAACTTTCCAAGTCATTTTTATTTTATTTGAAGCATTTTTAATTATTTCTCTAATATGAATTGACTTAGCAATAGTACATACTTTCTTAAATAATTTTGAATATTTTTTTACATATACAAGGAAAGATATATCATAATTACATGATGATCTCTCACTATATAGTTCATATAACCGTTGTCTGCTCCTATGAATACCAGCTGTTGCCCAGTTGTTAAATGACAAGAGTCCACCCGAGTTGACTGTCTTTGAAGTAAATATAGAAGCAAACTCTGTTTTAATTATTTTAAATAACTTACCATACATCTCATTTGGAGTACTGTTATAATTCAAATACAAGTTTGAGAGTTTTTCTGAAAGATTGCCTCTATATTTCTCCATTCGCCTATTGTTTACCGGAACAAACATAAACTTTTTAGTTGAAGTACATTTGTTTCCCTCAATATTAAAAGAGGCTAATTGACCAAAGTGGTCTGAGCTCAGTTTACTAATTATTGATTGAGAAATAGGTTTCTAATTAGTAAAAATATTATCTATACGGCTTTTAGAGGTGCTGGTTACTCTAGTAGGTTCTAAGAAAATATTTGATAAATTATATGATTTAAACAAAGATTTGAATCTAATACTTGTGGTGGATTTTTCTAATAAGTTAATATTAAAGTCACCACAAATCATAATATATTTCTTAGATTCTGATAATTTTGAAAGAACCTCCTCCAATACACTCTCAAATAACTCATATAATGCATCGGGGGGTCTGTATATGCTTACAACAATGGCACACTCAAGCTCTGCACAGGCTATTTCAATGGTACGTTCAACAGAGAGGCCCACAATATCTTTACGGTCTTTGAATTTAAATGATTTACTTATAAGTATAAGAGAGCCGCCACGTGTTGCCTAAATTATAATATAATGTGCATTAAAAAGTATAAAAATAATTGCGTATTTTTATACAATCTAATTGATTAATCTAATTCTAGTTACGATTATTGTTATTTTTGGAATCGGTGTCCTTCCTTCGCCTCCTCACGACTCAAGCACATCTCACCTATAACTATGTATGTAGTAACAAACCTATCTAGGATGACACCGACTCCAAAAATTATACCTTGTCCCTATTTTATTTTCATAAACAAGTTTATGTTTGTTCTTCGTTACAATATGATTATTACAATTCCTATAAAATCCGGTAATGTGCCCATATACGAGTGGCCATTCTATGAAAATTATACCAAACTTTGCAGCGTTAAATCTTGTTCCTTGAGAAAATTTTCATGTATTTTATTCATGTGTTAAATTAAATACAATAGTTTTAACGTCTAAACGACAAAGTTTCGTGTACAAGTTAATGTGGCCGGCTGAAACATTGAGTACGCTAACTGCCATCTAAAGTCATGACTGACGTTTATAATGCTTCTTACTCGAAGGTCTCTTATTTCAGATGCTCCTAAATAGTATATTTCGAATATAATCCCTTATATTGTATGAGTGATAATGCTGCCGTAATATAGTATTCTCTTTGATTAACGCAAGTGTTACACATTTTAATAAAACACTTTTAAAGGATTAAAACGAGTGTAATTGTATCTATGTTTTTACATTAGATTTTTGCTTAAAAGTAACATTTTTTTTTCAAGACCTTTCCAGATCTCCTTTTCAGGGGGGCTCGTTTTCAGTCCCCTTGTAAGAATGTTACATTTACGCAAAAATCTAATGTAAAAACACAGTAACAATCACATGCGTTTTAATCCTTTAAAAGTGTTTTATTCAAATGCCGTGATATAACTAAATAAGTATATAGTATCTTTATAAGTTATCAGTACTTACTCAAAATCTCTCTTATGTTTTCAAAAAATAGTTATTAAATTTTTCTCAAGATTGTGCCCTTGGATAATTAATTAATCTATGAAATCAGGCCAGGCTCGTTAGTTGGAGGATTGATCTCTGCTGCGCTCAAACTGGATACCGCAGGCGTAGTCGTAAAGTGCGGCCACTAATACTTCGCCCAAGTGGGCGTACTCGGGCCAGTCTCGAATAATGTGTGACGCTGACGTGCCACATGTTCTATTAAACTTTGCTAATAATTGAAACTAAAATACCCGATTAGGTAGTAAAAGTTTGTAAAAATAATACTAAAAGAAATAAGAAAGACACTGGTATTACATATCATCAGTAAGTATTATGTATTTTAAAATAACACGAAACGTATGTTACAAAATTTGAAAGATGCCATTCCACACAAGCAACTAATACGAGTAGTTGCCGTAATCAAAAAGCTATTATTCTTAGGTTGCTAACTAGTTGGAGCGCAGCGGAGACCATTCCTTAATCAACGCCAGGCTCATTCAAATTCAAATTCAAATATTTTTATTTAAAATAGGATTTAAAATCACTTATTGAACGTCAAAAACTGCCTCAGACCTGAGATGAATGCGCGCAAGAAACTCAGCGGGCTTTTTTTATATAAAATATGGATAACAATGTGATATCGTACAATAAACATTTATAATTAAAGAGCCTGAGGGTGTTCGCTTTATTCCCAGTCCGTGGTGTCATTAAGAAAATCGTTTATTCTATAATAACCTTTCCCACACAAACGTTTTTTAACAATTCTTTTAAATTTCGTAACACATTTGTTTTGTACATTTTCTGGGATCATATTGTAGAAGCATATACATCGCCCAACAAAAGACTCACCAACTCGACCCAACCGAGTAGTAGGCATAACAAGTCTATGTTTGTTCCTCGTGTTAACATTATGAATGTCATAGTTTCATCCCCATGCAGGTCAAAGTTTCGAAAATTCTCGAACAAATGTTTATAAATTATTCCTTACTTTAGTGTGCGTTACCAGTTACGTCTTTCACTCGCGATTTGTATGTCACTTTGTGTTCGTGTGTGTGCATTGCTTAAAATAGCGGTCATAAACTGTCAACCTCAATTCTTTTCAACTTTTTCACAGCTATCACTGTCTGTAACGTATAAACGATCTAAGATTTCGACTAACGAAACGTTTCATATAGTTGTTTAGCTATACTGAAAAATAATGTCATTAACTGAAAAAGCTACACATCAATCATGTAACACGAACACTCCAATATAATAATTATCATCAAGCTTTATTTATTCCTCCATATTGCTCCATATTTTTCCATTGTTCTCTATCCTGTCCTGCTTTCATCCATTCCTTTCCCGCTATCTCTATTATGTCGTCGACCCACTCTCTTTCGTCTCCTGAGTCTTCCAACTTGTCTTTTTCCTATCAGCCACTTCCATTTTGTTATCTTCAGTGTCCATCTTTTGTCTTTTACTCTACAGATATGTCCAGCCCACTGCCATTTTTGCTTTAAAGCATATTCAAGAGCATCTGAAAACTTCCTTTTTTTTTCTTATAATTTCGCTTGTTATTTTTTGTATTTTCTTTAGCTTTAGGATGCTTCTGACGTCTCTACGCAACGCCAAGTGATCCAGCCGTTCACAGAGCGCTAGGTCCCCGACAATTCGAGCTGCTCTGCGTTGCACGCGGTCAAATGGATCGAGCTGATATTGGGGTGCGCCAGACCAGAGATGACAGCAATACTCCATTTGAGGCCGGACCTGTGCTTTGTAGAGCGCTAGAATGTGGGCCGGCTTGAAGTATTGCCGTGCTCTATTTATGACGCCCAGTTTCTTCGAAGCCAATTTGGCTTTGCCCTCCAGATGGCCACGGAATTGGCAATCGCTCGAGATTTCGAGACCCAGTATTCCGATACTAGGCGAGGCTTTCAGGGAAGTGTTCTCGAAGAGCGGTGATACGGCAAATGGGGTTTTTTTAGTGGTAAACGCGCAAACTTGAGTCTTCTGGGGGTTAAATTGGACAACGTTCAACTTACCCCATTCCGCGACCTTCTCGAGAGGAGACTCGATAGAAGACACAAGTTTTTCCCGGCACTGCTCGACGTTTTCCCGAGAGAGACCTGCATGGCCCGTGTATACGGCATCACCAGTGCTGTCGTCTGCATAGCAATGCATGTTGGCGGTGTCCAACATATCATTGATATGCAGAAGAAACAGCGTGGGAGATAGCACACAGCCTTGGGGCACTCCAGCGTTCACGGGCTTGGGATTCGAGCAATAACCGTCGACAACGACCTGTATGCTGCGCCCAGTGAGGAAGCTGGAGGTCCACTTGCATAAGCTCTCGGGAAGCCCAAATGATGGAAGTTTTGCGAGGAGCGCCTTGTGCCATACACGATCAAAGGCCTTCGCTATATCCAGACCAACTGCCAGGCCTTCCCAATTGCTTTCAATAGCCGCCGCCCATCTATGTGTTAGGTATACCAGAAGATCGCCAGTCGACCGACCATGGCGAAAGCCGTATTGCCGGTCGTTGATCAACTGGTGACCCTCAAGGTATACCAAGAGCTGGCGGTTAATTAAGCTCTCCATGATTTTGGAGAGTAGGGAGGTAATAGCAATAGGCCTGTAGTTTGCCGGATCCGAACTGTCTCCTTTTTTTGGGATCGGATGGACAAGGGCTGACTTCCATGAATCAGGGACTACGCCTTTTGAATAAGAGTGCCGGAATAAACGCGTTAGGACCGGCGTCAACTCAGGGGCACACGTTCTAAGCACGATTGGAGAAATGCCATCCTGCCCGTTCGACTTCCTGACGTCCAACGAAAACAGAGCTCGCCTAACAGTCTTTTGTCGGAACTGTACTTCAGGCATGGAGCTCTGACATCGCGGGATGGTCGGCGGTGTTTTTCCGTTGTCGTCAAGAGTCGAGTTGGAGGCAAAAAGAGTGCACAGGAGATCGGCTTTCTCCTTTGCCGTATGGGCCAGGGTGTCATTCCTCATGTGCAACGGCGGCATGGACGGCTGGTTAAAGTTACCAAGAGCAGCTTTCGACAATGACCAGAACTTGCGTGTCCCGGTCGGGTAGCTGGAAACCTGCTCGCCAATTTTGACGACGTGCTTCGATTTCGCACGGGCGATTTGCCGCTTAAAAAATCTGGAGGCACGGTTATATTTCCTCTTCAGAACTTTGCAGTTCGGATCCTTTGAGCCCAGCGTCGCAACCCAAGTTCGATACGCCCGTTTTTTGCAGTCAGATGCTGCTTTAACTGACGCATCGAACCAGGGCTGTGATCTGCCACCGATTGGTACTACAGAGCTTGGTATAAAAATATCCATGCCCTGCAGTATCACATCGGCTACTGCAACGGCGCAGGCACCAGGATCATCCGAAGGGAAACAAACCCTGCCCCAAGGGTAGGATGCAAAAAAGGAACGCATCCTATCCCAATCTGCTGACTTGTAGTGCCATACGCGGCGGGTCGCTGGTGGTCTGCGACGTTGGCGTCGGATAGGCACTACACTCCTGACCAGGCAATGGTCGGACGTTCCAAGAGGGGCGTCGACAGAGACCTGGTAACCATCGGGATGTGTAGTCAGCAGAAGATCCAATAAGGACGGCATGTGGCTATCCACATCCGGGAGCCGCGTTGGCGACTCAACCAATTGGGACAGACCATACGCCAATGCAAAATTATGCACAGATCGCGCTGCGTAGTCTGTAGTACGTGATCCAAGCCATTCGGCATTGTGCCCGTTGAAATCACCCAAGACTACGATTTCAGCGGAGGGGATCTGAGCAAGCACGTCATCAAATGCCGCTTGAACGCAGCCCATGAGGTGATCCGTTTCTGCGTTACCACTATGGGACCTGTAGACACACGCATAGATGCGGACGCGGTCCTCTGAATGGCCTCCGGTCCTCGACACTAACCTATGCGAAACATAGCGGCACTAGGCCGCCACTTCACGCCGGTATTCTGTGCGAGTGTGGTAAGTAGCCCGGACGAGTCAAAAATTATCTCTTATCTTCTCTTCTTATCAAAAATAATCTACCGCATTTATCACGGGGATGTTCCGAAGAGCTGTTTAACCTAATTCCTGCCGCCGAATTCCACCTTCGCACGACACGCCACAAGTTAGGATATCATCCTCACCATCTGGATGTGTGGCGGTCCTCCACAGTGCGGTTTTCAAGGAGCTTTCTTCCACGTACTACAAAGCTGTGGAATGTGCTTCCTTGTGCGGTGTTTTCGGGACGATACTACATGGGTTCCTTCAAAAAAAGCGCGTACACCTTCCTTAAAGGCCGGCAACGCCCTTGTGATTCCTCTGGTGTTGCAAGAGATTGTGGGCGGCGGTGATCACTTAACAACAGGTGACCCGTACGCTCGTTTGTCCTCCTATTCCATAAAAAAAAAATCTCTTTGTGTTGATGTAATTTTGATTTTGATTTTATTTGTGTAAACCCATGTTGGACTTCCTTATGTTAGGCTTGGCAGAAGGCATGTATCCATCATAATCTTTTATTTGTGTCAAGCTGTAATCTCCTTTGAGAATTTCTTTTTGTGCCTAAAATTTTTTCCAAGTTTATGTTCACTCTTCCAGCGGGCTACCCCTTTTGTAAAGCAAAATTATGTCGGATTTGCACATACACAATACACAATAACTAACTTAATTTTTTTACCACTTTTCATTTATTACATCTGGCTTACATTTACATTTTATTTTTATCGAATATAATAAAATTATCTATCTATATCATAGACATTAAAAGCAAAGAAACCTTAAAATCTTCGTTAAATCTCGTAATGTTCACTGTAATCCACTTAATCTGTTTGTCGTTTGAGACTTGAAAATCAAATGTTATTTTCAATCATTATCATTCTTTTCTGTGCGTTTTTTTATTGCAATGAGCGCCAAAGATTTCAAAGCGTTGATAATGTTTAAATTAACATTAAAATAGTATTGTACAATAATTAATTAAATAGTACATTTAAATTTTGAATTTAAAGCATAAGAAAAATATGCCCGGTTGTCTATTTAGGGTGTTGGTTTTTTTTATCATCGCAATTATTGCCAAAAACAAAATTAAAATTTGCTTGAAATAATTCGCTATTTTGAAACTTTATTGTCTTTGCTTTATGAAAATCTCGGTGATCATATCTCTATGGAAAGATCTATTCATCATTATGGTGTTCTATTTAAATATAAATTTAATGTTTTTTTTTAATATTTTTCACTTAACTTACCTTACCTAATTCAAGCACCGGTATCTTCCTAACCTTTATATGTCGATATGTTTTTACTATCCTTATGGCTTTAGTTAGGATTTACGACAAACTAGCTTTTACATACGACTTCGTCCGCGTTAAATGGTAACTTTGGGCAATTTTTTAGGATACTTTTCAAATAGTACATACAAACTGCTTTCCGTTGCTGGCAGCACTCTTCTATGACACAGTGCATATCCCTTGTCATTGTGGACAGTCTCTTTAATAGTATTCCCCTGTGAACTTAAATCTCCTGTTTGATCCCCATGCAGGTCAAAGTTTCAAAAATGCTCGAATAAATGTTTATAAATTATTCCTTATCAAGTGCCTAAATACAAAGTTTAATATTTTTATCTCCGATGATGACGAATTTCCATATAAACTGCCATAATTTCAACCCCTCCATTTATTTTTTTGCAATAAAAGGTAGCCTATATCCTTTTTCAGGCTCTAGTCTATCTCTGTACTAAATTTTATCAAAATCGGTTCGGTGGTTTAGGCGTCAAAGCGTAACAAACTTACATTCACATTTATAAGATTAGTAGGGATGTTAGAAAAGTTGTATCATTTGTGTTTTTGATATCTAGTAAATTTTTGAGACAATCGTACATCTTAGTGGTGGCTGTTATAGTGTTGTAATAATCCTTTGCTTTCATAGATATAGTTCAAGATTATATAAAACGTATAACAATATAGAAAAGAACAGGATCCTGGAAGCAAATTAATACTCATGCGAAAAGGAAACTAATGTTCCGCAACGCTCTTCGTTGGAATCAGGAAATCCTTCACGGAGAATCATTCTTGGAGAATTGAAGACAATGAAAAATTGTTGTAATTAAAATCTACAGACTTTGCCCAGCACTCAACCTTTTTACTTAGTATTAAATATACTTGATAACTATATAATTACCTAGCTGATCTAATATACGCTATAAATAGTATTTTTTTTATGGAATAGGAGGACAAACGAGTGTACGGGTCACCTGTTGTTAAGTGATCACCGCCACCCACAATCTCTTGCAACACCAGAGGCATCACAGGAGCGTTGCCGGCCTTCTAAGGAAGGTGTACGCGCTTTTTTTTGAAGTTAACCATGTCGTATCGTCTCGGAAACACCGCACAAGGAAGTTCATTCCACAGCTTTGTAGTACGTGGAAGAAAGCTCTTTGAATTTATTTATTTAGAAATACCAACATTTGGTTACATTACATTTTTATAATACAGACTAAATATTATAATGTAACAAACAATTACAGGTATCTACCACATGCTTTAATAATTTTCACAAAGTAAATATTAGTTTGAGAGTAAAAAAAACTTACATGCTTATTATTGGTAGTAGTCTAAAAGTATCGGAAATGTGTAATCAAAATGAATGTGTTACTGAATCGTACTTCTGAATGATTTTATAATATGTTGTAAAAAAATGATAAGGATTAATATCGCATTTGTGTAAACAGCTATTACATTACCGCTTCATTATTGCCAACTTTTAAAGTATTCAAATGGATATCTTATCCTCAAGAGATAGAAATATACTATCGCGTACTGTATCTGTAGATATATATCTCAAAGAGTTTGGACAGCGTTTTCATTGAAAGCTCCTAGGTGGCTCATTTTTTTCCAACAACTCCAATGAATTTCTTTAATGTATACAAAAATGAACACAAAAACTTTACAAATTATCTACTTAAACCTTCCTCGAGAACCACTTTATCCATTGGTAAATACAGTATGAAAATCGGTGCAGTAGTTTTTGAGTTTATCGCTAATAGACAGACAGACAGACGTGGCGCAGGACTTCGTTTTATCTTATAAAAAAAATTCTCGTGTCACAATGTTAGTTACCTTACTCCTCCGAAACGGCTTTACTGATTTTTACCAAATTCTATATGCTTAGTAGGTCTGAGAATCGGCTACTATCTATTTTTTATACCCCTAAGTGATAAGGCTTGTTTACCCTTAACATTTCTTTTTTAATTTTTGGACAATTTTTTTATTTTTATTTTACTATGATTCAAAATTAAAATATACATACAACTTCAAATTTTCACCGGTTTACGATCAACACCTATTTTTGTATCACGATTTTAATATTATTCTATTCCATCCACAGATACGCAATAGAGTTGCAAGATGGCAATGGAATACAATAATTGTAGTACGACATATTTGGTAGGTCTGAGAATCGGTTGCACCAAAATTTTAATAATTGATTTTTTTTAATATGTTATATGGCATTACGACGTTTGCTGGGTCAGCTAGTGTTATATATATTATTGTAGTGAAGCTTCTAGTGAGATATAACCTCACTCGGGATGTCTTTTGTCTCTTTTACTCTCAACATACTTGAGCCGTTAAATTTAAGTCGTGCACTTACATAAGATTTATGACGCAAACTTTGACTCTCTCAATTAATTTTGCGCAATTTCATTTAACGACAATACTAAAGCATGTGGAGGCTAAATTAATTTTCAGGATTTAAATGATAATTAGATTCGAGTCTTACTTGTAACTAATAAAGGTATACAAGACGAAAATAAACATATTAATATTGTGGTTTTCTGTATAAATTTTATAAGGTACATTTAATTTAGATACATTACATTTTTATTATTTTTCTTTAAAGACAGACTATGTACCTATGTGTGTAATTTTATTTGTAAGAGACGATCACTGATCTCTAATCAACGTCATTTATCTATCGATGATTAATTTAGCAATCGTTTAACGGCCGTTCCCAATATTCAGTCTATCTCCGTTTGTGGCCTACTTGAGATAAAAATCGTAACTATCGTTGACTTTTCTGTCCCAATGAACTTATCGATGGTAACTCACCTTATCCGTATACGCTGTCTGTCAATGGGAGAACGTATAGCTTACCAGCGATAGAAGTTTGTATAGAAATTGCAATTCACGCATCCCAATATAAGGCGATAAGAATGACTTATCGGGTATACTTATATTACTAATTAGTGACCTCAGGCTAATATTATAAACTGACCTGAAACTGAAACAGCTGACCAATGTCGGCCATTTTGTCATTGTCATAGCAATACCTCACCCCATATTTTTTATTCGCCTATTATAGACAGTCTATAGTCATTGGCTTATTCCATAAATTTATTGGAAAAATACGTTCCGTAGATCGCTAATAACACAGAGTAGGTATGTATATGCTTCTACAATATGATCCTGGAAAATGTACAAAACAAATGTGTTACGAAATTTAAAAGAATTGTTAAAAAACGTTTGTGTGGGAAAGGTTATTATAACATAAACGATTTTCTTAATGACACCATGGACTGGGAATAAAGCGAACACCCTCAGGCTCTTTGATTATAAATGTTTATTGTACCATATTACATTGTAATCCATATTTTATATTAAAAAAAAAAAGCCCGCTGAGTTTCTTGCGCCCATTCTTCTCAGGTCTGAGGCAGTCTCTTTTGAATAGGTGGTAGTTTTTGACGTCCAATAAGTGATTTTAAATCCTATTTTGAATAAAAATATTTGAATTTGAATATACTTACGTATTTATTAATAGATATATATGAAGATACATATATATGAAGCAATGATAGTATCTAGCTTGGCTCGCCCATTTAAGATTTTGATTGAAAATTTTAATTGGCCGTTCGTGTTGTAATAGTTTATCAAATTAACGTTAAAAGTGATTTGTTTCTATATTATCATAAATTTAACCATTATTCTTCATTTTATTCAGTAAAGTTTCGCGTTAATTAGGATCATATTCTAGAAGGCATCTTAATACGCATTCAAGTTATCAAGGCTATTGTTGTCTCTGCCTTCATATTTATTCATAAAAGAGACAAAATTGAAATTCGAACTTTATCAACAAACATCCAAATATCGACATTAGTTAACTAGGATCTTTAATAATAATAAGTTAAGTATAGAATACGTCACACTGGGTACCTAACCTTGTACGACAACTTGTAAGTAATCACGAATTACGCGTTTTAACAACAACTGCGTAAGGCGCATGGCATATTTGAACATTGGTTATGAGAAGCTCTCATTTTTTATAAAAAAAATGTGAAAAGTATTTATTATAAGTGTTAAGTTTAATTTAACTGTTATTAAATTTATTAGTCTTGCATTTTTAATTATATAAACTTTTTCTTTTTATGTATTTTATTAGTAGTGTTAAGCATTTAAAAATACATTTTTTTTTAATGTGACATAGCGAATTTTGTAGTCTGTAATTTGTAATAAATAAAAATATAAATTAGATAGGTTAAGTAGGTAAGGAATATCATGAAAACGACTTGTTCATGATAAAATCGGTATTTAATTCAATATTTCAGGACAGACGATTTCTTCCATCCATTTCAAACAAAACAAAACATTACAAGAACACATCAATTATTAACACCTTTCCGAGCAGATATAAATGAATTCCCAGAATTTACAGACACGTGGAAGTGAATAAATGGACATATATGGATGTAACAATAATTATTCGGCGAAATGATCCTTGTTGCTGGAAGCTTGAAAGATAAGAAATATCTTTAAAGCAGTGTTCCTTAAGATCCATCCATTCTTACTTATGTGCATTAATACTTATTTTGAAGTGATAACTTCTTATGGGAGGATAAACCGCTTCGTAACGTAACGCGTTATGGCGCCATTGTGTTTGGCTTCTCTTTCTCTCACACATACTGTAGCGGTAGGCAGGCTTCTCCTCTCTCACTCTAACCAATTGTTACTTTAATAGTATTAAATAATGATACTAATAATGTACATACACAAAGTTCTTATTTATAAATATATAACATAACTAGCTGAGCCAGCAAACGTTGTATTGCCGATATTAACAATCGCGATAAAAAGTAACAAAAATTGAATGTATTTTTTAATGCTGACTCATAATCAAAGAAAATTAAAAAAACATGTCAAAAAAATAAAATATTGTGGACCACTGGGATGAAAAATAGATGTTGTCCAATTCTCAGACCTACCCAATATGCACTCAAAATTTCATGAGAATCGGTCAAGCCGTTTCGGAGGAGTTCAATGATAAAAGATTTTATTAATAAATAACCATTCCTTACATTATCATATTAATATATACATAAAATTTGAGTAATTACCTAAGCTTTTCTTAAGTAAAACAAATTCAAAATTAAAAAGATATTGATATATTCAACTTAGATTAGTTTAAGTTATTTTTTTTATGAAAATACGGGACGAGACGAGCAGGACATTCAGCTGTTGGTAATTGATACGCCCTGCCCATTACAATGCACTGCCGCTCAGGATTCTTGAAAAGCGCAAAAAAGAATTTTTCTCTCGCTCAGAAGAGCGGCACTACAATTGCGCTCGTCACCTTGATACATAAGATGTTACGTCTCATTTGCCCAGTAATTTCACTAGCTACGGCGCCCTACAGACCGAAACACGGTAAAATTTACGCATTGCTGCTTCACGGCAGAAATAGGCGCCGTTGTGGTACCCATAATCTAGCCGGCATCCGGTGCAAAGGAGCCTCCCACTGGTATATATAGTTATCACTTCTGTCGGTCGTCAATTTCAAATTCAAATTACAAGGCTCTGTTGGGACTAATAATGAAATGTTTACCACGACTTGAGGATATTTTTGTAGTAAGAATTATAATTCTATGGTTTCTATGATCTTTCGCCATGGCGGAGAGTCATAGATCATTAATAACACAGACCAAAGGTGCAATAACTGTTAAATTTTCATACTTTCCAGTTACATTATCTCTGGACCTTACGTCGATGACGTCACATCGCCGCTTGGTACGGTATGCAAAACAAGCATCGATATGATATTATTATTACTAAATAAACATTTTTTTTTCTGTATTATTGATTGATGTTAAGGTGTTCTGATGGTGATCATTATTATGATGATGAAACATCAATGAAAGAATCTGGGTTAGATACAAAAAATACTTATTTTTACGACAATACTATTATAGGGACAGAACAATTAATAAATAAATTTAAAACGTAACAGAAAAAACTTCAAACACAAAGCACAGAATAGCATGAAAATATCACGACATGTGCCTAACGGCAATGAAACTTCTAACCGTACTAACGCAACAGGATTTTTTGAAAGATAAACGAGCGTACGTGTCAGCTGGTGTTAAGTGATCACCGCTACCCACGTTCTCTTACTTTACCAGAGGAGTCACAGGAGCATTGCCGGCCCTTAAATATATTTTTAAGGACGCGCTATTTTTTGAAGGTACCCATGTCGTATCGTCCCGGAGACACCGCACAAGGAACCTCATTCCACAGCTTTATAATACGTGGAAGAAAGTTCCTTGAAAACGGCACTGTGGAGGATCGCCACATATCACAGATGGTGGGATGATATCCTATTTTGTGGCGTGTCGTGTGAAGGTGGAATTCAGCGACATAAATCAGCTGAGACAGCTCTTCGGAATACTCCCGTGATAAATGCGGTAGAAGACACACAATGAAGCGACGTCTCTACGCAACGCCATGTGATCCAGCAGTTCACAAAGCAGTGGGTCCCCGACAATTCGAACATAATACGGATGAGCGCGAAGGGATGAAAAGGGATTGGAAGGGGGCTTCACGTTCCCGCGAGAATTACCAGAGATCACTTACCACTTTGGCCATGTAGTACATATACTGAGAATAAACACCCATAATTTTTATCTTCTTAAAACGGTGACTCATCCAAAAATGCACCAAACCTATTGATTTGACGATTTTAGAGCACGAGCATGGAATTAAATAATTTCATTTATCTACACCCATGCCTTAAATCCTCTATTAAAAATACTACAACAGTTAGCTTATTGCCAACATTAAAACACCCAATGTCCAACGAGTGTTGTATTGAAATTCAGTACAACATTACATCATCCGTTTTCATAATAACACTCCTTTGGATGATATTATCGTAGTAATCATAATATGACTGTCTTTTTTAATGTTAGCAGTAAGCTAACTGTTTCATAATCTTTTATAGAGGATTCATATTATGGGTGTAGATAAAGTCTTGTATGCAACTATTGATAATTAGGTATTAAAACACTCATGTGATACTATTATTTCATTCGGCTTCGCCTTGTTCCACCACCTTCTTCTTCCTCCACATTCGTGTTTTAATACCTTTTACTACACAACAGTTGCATAAATAACTATTGTCTCTCCCTCAATTAAGGCTGCCATGTCGCTCCAGATCGAAACAGGAACACCAATTGGTAAGGGTAAGCCTGCCACGGGTTATTTAAGTTACTATTATGGAGATAGCATACAGCTGTTACAGAAACCGTATTGTTCCTTGGAACTAAACATAATATTATGTTAATTCGCTTATGTTTTCCTTGATGAGGATTATCTTACCCTAGCTGAGCTTCTCAAAGGACCTTTAGTTAAAATATTAATTCTAGTAGTCGGATCTTTATAGCTGATATCTACATGGGAAATAGTACAGGCCGTCAACATTAGATAACAGTCTCGTTCCAGGATTTGGCGAGTCAACATCTCCTGAGGATGCAACGTGTAGAGGCGAAACACGGGTCGAACTAATTAAAGGCGAATCTTAGCAGAATTTACACCTCAAGAAGACTCACAAAATTTGGATCATTATGGATATCCGCAAGATAAAGCCTTATCAATAAATTTTCTTAAATATTAATTTTGAGAAGTCGAAAGAAAAAATGCTCGCGAACCGCTTTATTCTCATCACTGTCCGTGTGTCGTAATGTTTAGTGATAGGTACATCTTATAATGTTCTACAAATATATTAAGGTACGCTTAAAAAATCTACGATACCTTTTAGCTAAATGGATAGAATTCAAGCCTAAATTGTATATTCTGATATACTGGCTTAAAACAAAATACCGCATTCAAATTACAAATAATCTTCTTGGAGTAAAAGCAATATATAATTTAACAAATCATTTAAGTAATACTAGTAGTCATTTTCATGTGTTTATTCCCAGTAACCAATAAATATTATCTACTGTTATATAAAACTGTTTATTTTATGAGTATGTAGCTAAGTTTGATCACCGCGAATAGTAAAGTGCGTGAATTTTACGAGCACATCGAAAATGCCAATTTTGTTGGTGGCTCGTAAAATGTAGTATCGATTCTTAAGATGCTTTAAGATATTTTCAGTACACTGTTCCTGTTAGCAAATCAATAAGCATTATAAAGGTTCTATCAGTGGGAGGCCCCTTTGCACAGGGTGCCGGCTAGATTATGGGGTATAACAACGGCGCCTATTTCTGCCGTGAAACAGTAATGTGTAAGCATTATTGTGTTTCGGCCTGAAGGGCGCCGTAGCTAGTGAAATTACTGGGCAAATGAGACTTAACATCTTCTCAAGGTGACGAGTGCAATTGTAGTGCCGCTCAGAATTTTTGGGTTTTTCGAGAATCCTGATTGGCACTGCTAATGGATAGGGCATGTCAATTACCATCAGCTGACCGTACTGCTCGTCTCGTCCCTTAATTTCATAAAAAAAAGGTTTTTACCCATTCTTTCATAGCATAATTTAATTTTACGGGAATACGTGTGTTTCGGCTTTTATGCAGCTGTTGTTTCTGAAGGATTAACTGATTTCATGATTAAGAGCCTATTCACACGAGGACCATTCGTGTTTTTGACGAATAATTTTTTTTTTCGATTCTTTTTGACGGTAGCAATGTTTTATAAATGCCCATGTTCACATGCTTCACGAATCCTAGAAAATGAGTGTGAATGCGCCCTTAGTTGAGCCAGGCTAATTCAGAAATCTTTACAATATTCTTCGAGTGTATTCCAAATTTTACTGTAACTTGTAAACAAACATAAACTCGCACTACAGCTGAAGAAAGAGATGGACAAAGTCAGATAAATAGATAGATAGAAAAAGATAGATCATTTATAATAATAATAATGTGATAATAATAATAATGTGATAAAAGATTAATATTAATAATATTAATTTATTACTGTGACAAAAATTGTGTTGACGAGCGCAATTGTAGTGCCGCTCAGAATTTTTGGGTTTTTTGAGAATCCTGAGCGGCACTGCATTGTAATGGGCATGGCGTATCAATTACCATCAGCTGAACGTCCTGCTCGTCTCGTCAAAAAAGAAAAGTGAATTTGCTAGAAACTGTCATCACAATGATGTTATAAAACGTATAATGCCTACTACTCGGCTAAGTCGAGTTGGTAAGTCTTTTGTGGGACGATGTATATACTTTTACAACAAGATCCCAGAAAATGTTCAAAACAAATGTATTAAAAAATTCAAAAGAATTGTTAAAAGACGTTTGTGTTGTAAAGGTTACTATGATATGACTTTCTTATTGATACCATAGATTGGGAATGGAGCGACCACCCTTAGGCTATTAAATAATAAATTTTATTGTACGAATTTACATTGTAACCATACTTTTAATAAAAAAACGAAGCTCACTGAGTTTCTTGTGCCCGTTTTTCTAAGATCTTTTCGAATGGGTGGTATATTTTGATTTTCAATAAAGTGATATTATACCCTTTTTTGAATTTGAATATAATTTTTTGATAACCTACATCGTTTACCACTATCTTCGGGAGTAGAATACCACATTTTTCTGATCTCTCGAACACGCAGTATACTAACACGTCACTCATTGGAGAAATAATGTTAAAATATATCGACACGAGGTTAGTAAATTTAATTCTCTGTAGTACTGTTACGTCCTTCTTAAGTTATATGATATGAATAAGTATGAAGGCCTGGTACATGTCATCAGGATGACATGTGATTTCCGTTGCTGTCATCATATAAATTACTATCAATATTTATATTCATCTGTTATATACCTGTACGGCGGCAGCCATGTTTATGACGTCAATATATAAAGAAAGGAACCCATCATACACACGAAATAGAAAAAATATAAAGTAGTCTGTTGTCGCCGTTACTAAGGGAACTCATGTCGCCACAGTCACACAAATGTCTCTTACATTACAGAGAGAAATTCACAACCAAGATAAGACATACTACACGACCACGACCGGCTAGATCAGCTGAACGTCCTGCTCGTCTCGTCCCTTACTGTCATCACGAAAAATATATATTCTAAAACTGATTATAAAAACCCATTTTTTTTCGAAAATTTCTGAAAGAAACATTCGCAAATATTATAAAAAAACATTCAAAATTACCAAATAACACTCTTAAATTAATATTGTGTCTGTCTATTGGTATGGAAACTTACAAAATCGGTTCAGTAGATCCAGAGATTATCCCATACAAACTCAGAAACTTTATAGTGTTAGTATATATATACAAATTTCATTACTTTGTGGGCGTTGTGCACATGAATGTGAAGTAAAGTAAAAAAATCTTATGTTTTTCTAAAAAAAAATCATATTTTGGGTATCACTTGGAATTTTTTTTTTCTGAGCGCTGGAGAGCTCTCCCGTGCGGGGTTCAAGGATTATCCATTCTTTCTGGGACAATCTGTATATAAAATAGTTAGTATAGATAATTTATTACATATTACCAAAGAGTAGGGATGGATTCTTACGTATTAAATATTACTAACTTCATGGTGACGCTGTGCACGCGTATTTAAAAAAAAGGGCTTCAGATAACAT
Organism: Leptidea juvernica; assembly: GCA_949711755.1. Classification (NCBI taxonomy): domain Eukaryota; kingdom Metazoa; phylum Arthropoda; class Insecta; order Lepidoptera; family Pieridae; genus Leptidea; species Leptidea juvernica. The sequence continues at coordinate 11,070,298 of CATIXQ010000019.1, forward strand.
CAAAGAGTGCTTAGTAACACATACTTTATGATTTATTATATATTTTAATGATTTTTTGATTAATTTGAAGTTTTAATGCTGCGTAAGTAATTAACGTTGAGTTAAAATAAAAAATGAACCCTCCCTCACATCGTTGTACCTCGGTCCGTTTATCAAGACCCTTTTTATCTGGAACTCTGTATCAAGTTGAATTTCACATCAAATGATTATGCATGCCATCCCTTGAAGCTTTTAAATTAACCTCATCAAAAAATGCGCCTGTTGAACCCTAGTACTTTGACACTTTGAAGGCTAACGGCCATTCCCAATATACTATCTACAGATAGAGATAAATTACTACCTTCTCCTGTCAGTAATTAGCTGTCAATAATCTGAAGCTGTCCCAATATACCCAATAAGTCATTCTTATCGCCTTATATTGGGACGCATGACTTGCAATTTCCATACAAACTTCTATCGCTGGTAAGCTATACGTCCTCCCATTAACACACAGCGTGTACTGATAAGGTGAGTCACCGTCGATAAGTTTATTGGGACAGAAAAGTCAATGATAGTTACGATTTTTATCTCAAGTAGGCCACAACCGGAGATAGACTGAATATAGTGAACGGCCTCCGATAGTTTATACGTCTTCATGGGGCCTCTTGCTGCTACAACCGATGAAAACAGGCCAGGATTATTACTTTAGTGTGCGTTACAAGCTACGCCTTACACTCGATTTTTGTATGTCACTTTGAGTTAGTGTGCGTGCATTGCTCAATATAGAGGTTAACTGTCAAACTCATTGTTATCGACGTTTTCACAGCTGTCACAGTCTATCTAGTCGTATAAATGATTGAAATGAATTCATAGTGCAAATAAAGTAGTCAAGTTAAAACTGCAAATAGTCCAAAACTCAAGGCTCGAAATTCAAGGCTCAGTTAGGCTAGAGAACACTTGAATTGGTCAGGAGTTATGTTCTCTTATAGGTTCTCTTCTTGCATACCTCACCCATAAATGGGCGCAAGTGTTTTTTTTATGGAATAGGAGGAAATAATAATAATAATAATCGGTCTTATTTTATTTAGATTATGTTTCTCTTATTCTACCTACAAGACATGCAAATATATGTAGTATAAACTTTTATCTTACACGAAATTGAACCTAACCATTAAGTATTATAAACTAAGCAATACAATTATAATTCTAATAAAACAGTCATATTCTTGTCAAATTTTATATGTCAATTTTGGTTAAATTTAAATAGTCATTTATTGATTAAGATTATTACATGTCATGTCTTTTAAATGGTCGGGTAACTTATTATATATTTTTATCGCCATGTAATGAACATTTTCTTGGCAGAGTGTCAATTCACATTTGGGTACAAGTAATTTGTTTGGGTATCGAGTGTTCCTAGAAGAGTGATCTTTCATTTTGGTGAAATATTCCGGGTGTTTATGTACAAATACACACATATCCCGAATATACAGAGAGGGTAGTGTTAATATTTTCTTTTTGATAAAAAGTGGCTTGCAGCTATCCATCCAGTGTGCATTGCATATTGCACGAATACATTTATTTTGAACTCTGAAAGCGCGTGAGTTTGGACATAGCGAAAGCCTTCGATCGGGTGTGGCATATAGCGCTTATTGCGAAACTGCCATCCTATGGGCTTCCCGAGGGGTTGTGCAAATGGGCCACTAGCTTTTTGGCCGATCGAAGCATCAAGGTTGTTATCAAGAGTGCATGCTCCGACTTAAAACCTGTTTATAGGCTGGTATCCTGCAAGTCTGCGTGCTGTCCCCTACACTGTTAATATGTCCCGGGAAAGAGTCGACGAAAACCGAAACAAAATTGTGTCTGAAATCGAGACTATGCTTTGCAGTCACGGAATGGGGCCGATAAAATTTAGTCTAATTCAATCCCAGGAAGACACAAGTTTGTGCGTTCACCACTAAAAAGTCTACTTTAGTCGTATCCCCTTGATTCTAGTACACTCCATTAACTGCCACAGCCTGTATTGGCATACTTGGCGTCGATATATCGAGCAACGTTCAGTTCCGTGGCCACTTGGAAGAGAAGGTCAAACTGGCCTCTAAAAACGGCCTATCTAAATCTAACTCCCACCTTAAAGGACGGCAACGCATCTCTTGACACCTGATGTTGCGGACGTCCATGGGCGGTTGCCTCACCTCTCCCCATCCCGTGAGCCTCTTACTCGTTTGCCCTAAAATAAAAGTCTAAAATAGACCAGGAGATCGTATCGCACTTTCTTTTCAATCCAATCATGACTATTATAGATTAGTCATGTTTGCATTGAAGAGAAAGTGCCGTACGGAGGACGCACGTACACGGTTTGGAAGAAAGCCGCACCAAACTAATGGTAATAGAAAATGATACTAAACTACAGAAAGATAGAAGATCAAAGTGAGATCTACAAGAAGAATGTCAGATCTTTTAACATTGAAACAAGGGCGAGAAGCCCCCCACGCGTGGGATAGTGTCAGGACAACCTTGAAGAAGTCAATATCCCATTAAGCATGAGCTCCGAGGCGGAACCTCGAGCTCTGAATCCAAGCTACTGAGTCTTCAGACTTAAAGGCTCGAGCCTTGAAGGCTCAAGAGTTTAGAATAAAAGATACGAGTCGAAGCCCGAGCTTTATTTATATACCTGATAATATTGAAATGAAATATTTTTATTTAATTGTGGTAAGTACCTATAAAATGAAATAAAGAGATAGAAAATAAGAAAACTTTATTATATTATGAATAATTATTCGATTTTCAAAACTGCACACTGATTTTGACACGAATGGCGTATAAAATTATTACAATAATATTAATAGTGATGTAGGTAGTTCTTAATTCTAATAACTAGTGATAACACTGGATCGGCGCGATTAGTTTCCTATATAGGACGAGGTACCTCGTTTTCAGGGGGAATCAACTGGAAGACGAAGAAGGGGGTGCGATCTGGAAAGGTCTTGAAACGTCGGGTTAACTAAAATAAAAATGTAACATTTACGCAAAAATCTAAAGTGTTTTACATACAAAACTCGCGACTCGAGCTCTGTTTTAAAGGCTCGCTACACTACATTGTCACCAAAATAAAGCTAATAAATTTGTTATTAAAATAATGTATTTTTATTAACTTCACTGCTTAGTAAAATATTTTTAGTATTTTCTTTGATTAACGCGAGTGTTACACATTTAAACAAAACACTTTTAAAGGATTAAAACGCGTGTAATTAATTGTATCTGTGGTTTTACATTATGCGTAAAAGTTACATTTTTCATTTTTATTGTAGACTAGCTGACCCGGCAGACTTCGTACTGTCTCAATGGATAAATAAAAGACCTAAACTTTTTTATAAAATCAATTTAAAACAAACAAAAGGATTTTTTTTTTTATTAAAAAAAATATTCCGTGTGAATGAAATTATATTATTATTTTCGAATTTTCCTGAAATAGGTACTGGCTTTTTATAAGGGTTCAATTTGATATTGTCAGACACACAGTTATGATCTAATTAGTTATTCATTATAAACTATTATTTGAATATAATTTCTGAACTTTATTTAATTCTGAGGTTTTACATATTTATTCACCTTTTAAACCTTCTCTGGACTTCCACAAATAATTCAAGACTAAAATTAGCCAAATCGGTCCAGCCGTTCTCGAGTTTTAGCGAGACTAACGAACAGCAATTCATTTTTATATATATAGATAACAGATCCAGTCCCCTGAAAACGAGATAAAAAAAATGTAACTTTTGCGCAAAAATCTAATCTAAAAACACAGTTACAATAAAACGTGTTTTAATCCATTAAAAGTGTTTTATTTTAATGTGTAACACTCGCGTTAATCAAAGAAAATAGTAGCCCTCATTATTTTTAATTTAATATGCACAAAAATAATTGTATATTGTTCAACGTAATTATTTTAAAATCAACTTAATGTCTATCTAGCTTGTTTAAATACAAATGCCTCAGTTCTTCATAATTGGTAATTTAATTAATTCACATCATTGCACAATCATGCTACGGGTGATTGGTTTGAGAAGTATTTTTAATGTTTATATAATACAAGCTGAATCGACAGATGTTGTTCTGTACATTATAAATAAAATACAGATTTTTTATGAATTTGTCAATAATATTTCATAAATATATACAAATTTATTTCATACATCAAGAATTATTATTTATAACAAGGCGGTACTCGAACGGTTAGCTCAGTTGGTTAGAGCACCGGCACGGAACGCCGGAGGTCGTGGGTTCGAATCCCGCATCGTTCATAAAATTTTGTTTTTCATTATTTTATTTGTGTATTAATCCTAGAAGTGAGGGTTATCACTTTAGAAACATAACATATTGTTTAGATTTACAAGAGCGACATCTCAAGTCAATTTCCTAATATGCAAATATTGGGGTTGAGCAGGTTATCAACTGTAAAGTAGATCCTGCAGATGAAGCCACAACCTGAGACTAGAACAAAGCAAACAGAATTTTATAACGAGGCGGTACTCGAACGGTTAGCTCAGTTGGTTAGAGCACCGGCCCGGAACGCCGGAGGTCGTGGGTTCGAATTCAGCAAAAAGAACTGAAACTCAATTTTTTTTTTACAAACGTATGGACGAGTGATGATAGGTCTTCAATATTGATATTGAGGTTACTAATATCATTTTTTTCTTAACTGAATAGGTTGAGCTATAGTCACTTCCAAAGTGGTAAAATTTGTCTGTAACTACTAAAATAAGAGAATGATAAAACTAAAAAAAATATATGAAGTAACCATGCAAACTTCCACCGAAAATTAGTTTGAACGAGATCGAGTAAGTAGTTTTTTTTATTAAAAAAATACATTATTACATTGATCAAAGTTACAACGAACTTCAAGAACTTTTATAGTATGTTACTTGCAGCTACGGAACTCTTCATAGGCGAAGCGACTCGTACTTGGCCACTTTTTAAAATATTAAAATGCTTGTAAAAACTGACGATGACGAAGCCTTCGAATTGCATTAAGAAGTCAAGTAATTAAAAAGATATTTTGACATAATTGCATAATAACTAATCATGGAAAAACATTTTTTTTGTTTTTTTTTTTTTATGGAATAGGAGGACAAACGAGCGAACGGGTCACCTGTTGTTAAGTGATCACGGCCGCCCACAATCTCTTGCAACACCAGAAGAATCACAGGAGCGTTGCCGACCTTTAAGGAAGGTGTACGCGCTTTTTTTGAAGGTATGTCGTATCGTCCCGGAAACACCGCACAAGGAAGCTCACTCCACAGCTTTGAATAATAACAATTATTACATAATACCATAATAATTCCTTATTCAGGAAGCGACAAGGGAGCACAATTGCAAAATGTTTTGTAGAATTACAAACAAAAGCAGGTAATCGTTCTCAAGACTAGGAGCGAGTCTGTCTCGAACAGATATCTCATTGTTTACTGTCTAACAAATTGTATCCCTCTATCGTTTATTATAGAAAGCTTCGGATATTAATAGTTTTCGTCAAGCCTATGAGATTAAATGTATATTTATTTTCAATTTTAAATAGAAGTGATTCAAACAGAACTGGTATAATCTTAATATATATAAATTACGTGACACGTTGTTTGTCCGCGATGGACTCCTAAACTAATGAACGGATTTTAATGGGTATTACTTCATAGAGTGCAGTTTAGTCCAACTTAAGAGATAGGATAGTTTTCATTTTGATTTGGGTCCCATAATTATTTTTATTTCCAATATTTTATTTGTATTGACATGTTTTCTGTGAGTGAATTCATTGACGCACGGTTTGACATTTCTGCTGTGAAACAATTTCAGTATAATAACAGGGAGCATTTTTTACGAAATAATTCTTGATGTTTTGAAATATTATTGGCATATATATAATAAAACAGTATTTTTTTATTATCTACAGAACAACGTCTGTCGGGTCATCTAGTATATTATAAAACAAAATATGTGTATGTTTTCTGTAAGCGCGATTGTAATAATTAACTTTAGAAATATTTAACAGATTCATAAATACATTATAATTATTGCATCAATTCAATTCGTGTTACCAACTGAGCACTCATGTATTACTGAAAAGTTAGGCGTATTGTTAGATTTTTTTGCTATTTTGTTTCTCGGAAACGCTGACGATATAACCTCATATTTTGAGCAATGTTGGTATTTCATTGGCCTAGATTAAAAAAAACCTTATAATTATATTATTTTAACAAGTGAGATTTAATTATTTTACAAAGAATGATACAGAGCTACATTGATATTATTAATAATTAGAAAATAAACGTTTACACTTTTTACAGGTCAAGTCATTATCAGGTTATATAGAGTTAAATGTCCCTCAGATTCCACCATTTCATTTAACAGATTATTATTTTCATTTTAAATTCTATTTATAATTCATTCACTTTTTACTCATTAAATTAAATAATTGAAAATAAGAAATTGAAGCTTAGAATTATTGAACATTCAATATAATATTGAAGAGGTTGTTATTGAATATTCACGAATATTCTGATATCTGTTCGAGACAGACTCATATATTCACATGGCTGTATGGACGCGACTCTTTGCCTGTCCTAATAAAGGACGAAGAAATCAAAAACCGGATGGTACAGAAAGGTGACGCCATCTTGACGTAACGGACTTCCGGTTCCGGTGCATTGTCTTCCAGTTACCTCGTAGTCGCGGCTTAAGAAGTTTTACTTCAAATCGATGAAGGATTTTCTTGTTCAAGAGGAGCGTAAGCGTCACCTGATGGTAAGTGATTTCCGCCGCCCACATTATCTTACAACAACAGAGGAATTACAGGAGCATTGCCGGCCTATTAGAAAGGTATACGCGCATTTTTTGAAGGTACCCATGTCATATAGTCCTGGTAACACCACACAAGGAAGCTTACTCCACAAATTGGTTGTACGTGGAAGAAAGTTCCTTGAAAACCGCACTGTAGTGGAACGCCAGACATCCATCTAGATTTTTTAATGAGTATAAGAGACGAGACGAGCAGGACGTTCAGCTGATTATAATTGATACGCACTTCCCATTACAATGCAGTGCCGCTCAGGATTCTTGAAAAAGCCAAAAATTCTGAGCGGCACTACAAGATGTTAGGTGTCATTTGCCCAGTAATTTCACAAGCTACGGCGCCCTTCAAACCGAAACACAGTAATGTTTACACATTACTACTTCACGGCAGAAATAGGCGCCGTCGTGGTAGCTATAATCTAGCCGGCATCCTGTGCAAAGGAGCCTCCCACTGGTATATGTGATATAGATGATGGTATCCTAATTTATGGCGTGTCGTGCGAAGAACAGCAGGAATCAACAGCAGGAATCAAGTGAAAAAGCTCTAGGGAACAATCTCTATTATTGGTTTTTGGAGAGTAGTTTGAGGTGCGGCTTGCTTAAAACCTATCAATAGGTAGCACATACAAGTAATAGTATTTTATTAATATTAAATTTTTTAATTAATTAAATTAAATTTATTATTCTTATCTTATCTTAAAAAAAAAATTAAATTATTCTTATTTAAATAAAACACTTTTAAAGGATTAAAACGCGTGTAATTGTAACGGTTTTACATTAGATGTTTGCGTTATAGATGGAGATGGAGATGGAAGGAGTCCCCCCCTTAAAACGAGATCTGGAAAGGTCTTGAAATGTCGGGTTATCTAAAATAAAAATGTAACTTTTACGCATATATCTAATGTAAAAACACAGATACAATTACACGCGTTTTAATCCTTTGTGAGTGTTTTATTTAAATGTGTAACACTCGCGTTAATCAAAGAAAATACTTATTCTTATTAAGTTTGCATAAGAGGTGTTGTAAATTAAATGTTTATTGAATTATTTTACACTTTTTAGTTTTTTTAAATACATTAAATGCTCAGATTAAGAATTTGTCTCCGCTGCGCTCCAACTAGATACCGCACTACCTAAGAACGATAGCAATTTTATTACGGCAACTATTAGATGCTTGTGTGCGTGGCTTCTTGACACTCAATGGCAACTTTTAAATTTTGTAATTTATGTACGTTTCGTGTTGTTTTATATTTTATCTACACCCATGCTTTAAGTCCTCTATTAAAGATTCTGAAACAGTTAGCTTATTGCCAACATTAAAACACCCAATGTTCTAATAACCATTACATCATCCAAAAGAGTGTTGTAATGTTGTACTGAATTTCATAACAACACTCCTATGTTTTTTTTTATCCTTTCATGCGCAAAGAGTTTCAACATACAGCCACATTCTTATTGCTCGATGCGTGGTATCTGTATGAATTTCAAAAAAAGAACATTTTCGTTTACGCGCGCTCCACACTCCCAGAACGTCGCACGCCGTAAAAAAAAAGTAGGTTATTCCCGCCATTTTTCTTCGATATTTTTATTGTTTTGTTTACAAAAAATGAGCGATTCATTTTAAACGCTGCAAAAGAACATTATATTCGAGAGAATTTTAATTATTGCACTATACAAAATGTAAATTACTACTAAAATAAATAATTGTTTCATTAATACTTAGTTTATTTGTATATAATCAGTAATGAATGATATTAGGTAAGTAAGCTAACTGTTCCAGAATCTTTTAGAGGATTCATATTCTGGGTGTAGATAAAGTCTTGTATGCAACTGTTGATAATTAGGTATTAAAAGTTAAAACACTCATGTGATACTATATCAACATTCGTGTTTTAATACCCCTTATTACACAACAGTTGCATAAATAACTATTAATTAATGAAATACAAGATAGTTACTGATGGTATGTGATCCCAGTGTCTTTCTTGTTTCTTATAGTATTATTTTTAAAACACAACCATTTTAGTTTCAATTATTAGCAAAGTTTAACAGAACATGTGCCACGTAAACGTTACACATTGTTCGAGACTGGCTTGAGTACGCCCTCTTGGGCGTAGTGTTAGTTGCTGTACTTTCCGACTATGCCTACGATATCTAGTTGGAGCGCAGTGGAGACCAATCCTTCATCTAAGTATAAGTGTTTTATTTTTAAATAACTATATTACAAGGTGCCAGTCTTTCAGTATGGCTCAGGGAACCCAACTACATGTTTTCCATAGAGTTTAATATAATTTTTATATTCAAAATATAATGTATATATTTTCATTAATCACAAGAAAATATTTAAATTCACGTGGCAAATATTAACCAGAGCCGCTACGTTTCCCCCTGCTTGATTTCGGCAATTAATTAAGGTAGGAAATATATGAGGGTTTCAAGCTAAACAGTTAAATTCTATCGTAAATTTTATCAGACCTATTGGAATTTTTTTCTCGTCAGGGTAAATAGCGGTAAATGTGGAATATAAGAAAGAAACCTTTAAAAAATTATTATATAATATAATAAATAATAATAATATTGACACTATTTTTATACAAATTAACTTGCTCCAAACTAGGCATATGATGTACTATGGATGCAAGACTACGATATATTCAATACAATATATTTACAGCGTCGCAAATATGTTGGCCTCAGTGAGTCATACATCTTTGTGCCGTTTGGTGTCGAGACACTTGGCCCGTTGGCCAGAGGCGCGGAGAATGTTCAAAATACTATCTTCGCGCCTCAATAAGGCTATTGGAAGCCCAGCGCTGGCAGCAATTCCCGTCAACGGATCAGCATTGCTATCCAACGCGGTAATGCTGCCAGTATTCTTGGTACGCTGTCACGTAATGATAGTTTTAATTTTATGTAGTTGTAGTATTGTAAATATAGTTATAAGATTTGTTTTGTTTGAATAATAAATATATCTATACTAATATTATAAAGCTGCAGTGTTTGTTTGTTTGTTTGAACGCGCTAATCTCTGGTACTACTGGTCCGATTTGAATGATTCTTTCAGTGTTGAGTAGTCCATTTATCGAGGAAGGCTATACTTTGCTTTTGGCTTTGCTTTTTTTTTTTCAAAATTAGGGATCCGTAATAAAATTGCTATTTTGTAACATAAGGTGTAAAATCGAAAACCTATTTTTGCGTGTGCTGCAAAAACTATTGACAATAGAACAAAATGATGTACAGGCTATAATATAGGCAATATTTTATTACTTATAAAACTATCGCGTGAATTATACTTTATATGGCAAAACAACGTTTGCCGGGTCAGCTAGTGTGATATATTTACTTAAACATACATTTATACATACTTGGAAACAAACATCCATATTCTTAATATAAATGTTTGCACCTACTGAGATTCGAACCCGGGACCTCTAGCTCAGTAGGTAACGTTACTTACTAACTATTAGGCTATATGGGTCATCGTTATTTGCCCTTTTTTATTATAAAGCTAGCTAAATATATCTCTTTACTGTAGCTGAAGGCTGTCTGTCAGACGTCGGGTTCGGCATTTATAGACCTCCAGACTACATATACTTAACTCAGATTGGATAACAAAGACATTTCCATGCCCTCTTGAGATATTTAAGTAAATTTATAGATATATTGTAATCTTTAAGAGTAGATAAACAAATTACATAGCAGATAAATAGCCATTAGTACTATTATTCTAAAATTAACAAAAATATGTTTGGGTATGTTATAAGTATATTATGTTATAGTAAACACATCCAACATATGTTTTTAACCGACTTCAAAAATAAGGAGGTTCTCAACTCGATCGGTATTTTTTAATGTATGTACACCGATTACTCTGAGTTTTATAATCCGATTTACGTAATTCTTTAGTTCGATGCCAAATAGATGCCATTTGGTCCCGTATAAATATTAATAATTTGGCCCAGTAATTTTCCTTTTATGAACATTCTTTATGACAATTTTTGTCTACGTGGATGATATAATGGTGAGGGAATAATTTCGGAAGAATTGATTTATATAATTATCAGTATAAAGTACTAGAATTTATATGTGCATTATTATCGTATTACACATAAATTACAATTTATATTACATGAAAAATATAACACTTCAGAACTATAACAATTATCTTAAAAAGTTTATCAACTTTCATCCATAATTTCTACGACTGTCATACAAATTTTCAATCAGGCCACGTGTCCTGACGCGAGTTTAACATTTTATACCCATCCTAAGAAAAGTGCTCAACGCCGCTAAAGAAGTTTTCACTTTTAAAATGGCTTTCCATTTATAAGAAGGATAGATTTATTTATTTTTATGCGAATTAAAAATATGTGTGGCATAAATAGGGAATGGTATAAAAATTCTTTACGGTTTTTATATGTCATTAGAGTTAATCTTTAATATTATATATTTTAGAATAATTTTTCTAACTTACATGTAAATAATTAAAGTTTTAACTTTATATCAATTACATTATATTTGTGAAATAAATATACATATTAAAAACATTTATAAAAAAGTCCGCATTTAAAATTAAATACCAATTTGCCTACAAAAATTGCCCTATAATAGATTTAGATCGGTTATCAATAACATTTTAAGGCTGGGGACCGAGCCAACGGCCTTGAGGAATCGAGCGGAGCTAGGTTACCTCTCTCGCACAAGATAGACATAGTTTTAATTCAGAATTAGAAGTATTTTTTTTATAACAAATATGCTACAATTTTATTTACAAAACTAACAAAACTATATCATGTTAAATAGTATTGGTGTACAATAATTAATACATTTTCGTACAATTTTTGTCTAGATTAGCACGGCTCCAACTGTATATGTTAGGGGTACTTTGGTGGGATTTATCCCACTGTCTATAAAAAATAGAAATGTAAAGAAAAACGGAATTTTCGTCAGATATTGTGTAGATATAAAATATAAACTTTATATAAACCGTCAAGAAATGGTTTCAATTATCGCTATTTTTCTTGGGATAGCGGCTTTAATTAAAAAGGCCTTTACACTGTTAATGATTACCTGAATGACAAAAGCGCGTGGTTGCTTAGCAAAACACAAAGGGAAATACATACTGAAACAATAACATAATAATGAATTTAATTTAGATTTAAAAAGTAATTAATTAATATATTTTTCAATTTGTTTACTATTTTTGCCAAGTACAAGTGTATGTTAATACCCAAGCGCTGAATAAAAATCATTCCATGACAAGGAAACAAAAATCTATATTCCCTACAAAAATGTTTCCACCTACTGGGATGCGAACCGGAGTCAATAGTTCAGAGGGCAGTGTCGCTAACCACTGAGCTAAATAGATGATAAATTAAATAACATAGAAAATTTTATTGAAATAGGCGTTACTTTGAGGAAATCCATAATTATACAAATGTGTTAAGTTTTCTTTAGTGTTAATTCCGCCAATATTTGTTTTTTAAACAATTCGACACGTGTTTCGCCTCTACACGAGGCATCCTCAGGACGTGTTGTCTCGCCAAAATCTGGCACGAGACTCAAGTGAGTTTGAGTTGGTTGGCGGTTGAGTTGAGAGAGAAAACTTAAATCATTTGTATTAAATAACATATTTAATGGAAAAACAATTCAGTATAAAATGTTTTACAACTCCTTTATACAATAAAGACGAATAAAACAACCGTTTAACCATCAAAGTTGTAAAGAACACTCCGTTTCACATTAAAATAGAAACTTATAAATTTTAAACAGTTATTATAGATGGGTACAAGTCATTTTGTTAGAATACCCGAGTTTTAGTTTTTGTTAAGAATATTATTCTTGCGTGCTTAAGCTAGGACTTTCAAAGTAAGTACTAACATTATTATAATTATTATCTATATAGGTACATTAAGAACTTTGTTGAAATGTTATAATGTTAATGAAACACTAAAGGGCAAGAAAGTTATAATAATATACTATACGTTTATTTCAGATCAGATCCATATCTCTGTTAGTAATGTTATACTTAAAAACTAATGTTAGTAGGTACCTAAATCTTTTTTATGATAATAACGGGCGAGACGAGCAGGACGTTCAGCTGATGGAATTGATCCGTCCTGCCCATTACGATGTAGTGCCACTCAGAATTCTAGAAAAACCCAAAAAGTCTGAGCGGCAGTACAATTGCGCATCTTGAGACATAAGATGTTAAGTCTTATTTGGTCAGTAATTTCACTAGCTACAGACCGAAACACAGTAATGTTTACACATTACTGTTTATATATTACTGCTATACGGCAGAAATAGGCGCCGTTGTGGTACCCATAATCTGGCCGGCTTCCTGTGCAAAGGAGCCTCCCACTGGTAAAATTAGGATAGTGTTGGTGCTGTCATGGACTTGAGCGAGCAGAGATGCGCATCTTTATCGTATAATGGCTGCGAAACCATCAATGGACGCCTCCGCTAACATGCCTGATGCACTGCAATGCCACAGCCCCAGCAGTACACAGAGTGCATTAGTATATTGCACACGTAGATCACTGTATACCCTCTGAGTCTAGTCAACCCATAGGCTGTAGGTGTAGAAGATGGGCATAATAAAATGCTACATGTCTAAACTACATTAACTCAACCCCTTATATGATTTTTTTATGTAGGACAAACGAAGGTACGGGTCATCTTGTTGGTCTTTTGGTTGTTAAGTGATCACTGCCATCATCATAAGGAAGGTGTACGCGCTTTCTGGACCTTGAATAATTCGTCATAACTCAATATTTTGAACCCCTGCCGTTTGACAGCGCCTGTTATAAAATTGTGATAGTGGGGGGTCAACCCCCACGATTACGATTGGTCAGAATAAACCAATTTCTGACCGCCCGGGCCCTTGAGACATGTACAAACAAAATACAGAGCTCCCGAACAATACTTAAACCGTCACAGTGGCCACTTGATTGTACTCTACCCTTTATACTGTCTGTCAACTGATAAAAGAACTGTTTCTTTCAAATGTGTAATATGTTCCGTCAGTAATTAGTCAATGAGTTAACATTTTTTCGTTCATTTGATGTTTTAGCAGAATATTTAACTAAGTCTCACCACATCAGTAAAGTTGAGCTTTGATGTGAAGAAGTTGCAAGCAAGTAATTGCCACTTTTGCAAGTAATATTAAGATAATAAATAATAATATAAATATTGACACACTTTTACACAAATTATCTCGCCCCAAACTAGGCATAGCCTGTACTATGGGTACAAGACAACTATATATTCAATACAATATACTTACTTAAACATACATAAATACTTATAAACATCCATGACTCGGAAACAAACATTCATATTCATCATATAAATTGTTTGCACCTATCGGGACCCGGACCTCTAGCTCAGTAGGAAGGGTTACTAACCACTGGGCTATTAGGAGTACTTGTTTTATGTATTTTTTTATAATTATTACATCTTTCAAAACATAATAATATGTTAGTCTCATTAGGCCAGTAATTTCGCTTGCCAAAAGCGCCATAGCTTTTCAAATGTTGACCTGTTTGAATACTCAATGATGATTGCACAATACAATGCCACAGCAGAAAAAGGCACTGCTCTGGTACTCCTGTGCAAAGAGGACTTCTTGTCCTAAAGCTTTGAGGCCCGCTGATAAGTGGCAGACCCCAAACTGGTCATATCTTGCTTGCCGGTAAGTACAAACACTAAAATGACCTGAAACATTAGTGACAGATAATGAGGAAGCCTTATCACAACTACTAAGTTTCGACAAAGTAAATAAATGCCCAATCGGCAAATTGATCCGAATCGTTGCGAAGAAATAAATCGTTATCTTCTTACGCTGCCCCCATGTCCCAAGAGCAGCTTTATCAGTTAAACTGTATTGTATTACGTAACTATCTATCTCTACTCTGTGGTAATAGTAATTGGTAAAATAATAACTTGATTTATCTTCTATTCTATTTAACGTATAAAACATCTCTACAGCCTATTCTTTTTTGCAACGCCAGTAAAGTAACAGCTGAATTGTCATCTTTTAAGGAGATTAAACGCATTGTTTGAGATCATCTTTGTCATATATTATTCAGAATTTAGTTATTATCATATGATTGGTCTAGATAAATATATTTTAGCAAATAGTACTGAGTTATAGACAGCACACATGCACAATCAGGTGTTACAGAATATAGCAACCAATCTCAGCGCTTATGGCTAACTTCAGGTCTCGAAGACTCTAGTTTGCGCGTTTACCACAAAAAAAAACATTTGTCCTATTACCGCTTTTAACAATACCTCCATTAAAGCCTTGCCTAGTATCGGAAGCTGGGCGTCATAATTAGAGCACGGCAATACAAGCCGGCCCACGTTCTAGCGCTCTACAAAGCGCATGTCCGGCTACGTATGGAGTACTGCTGTCATCTCTGGTCTGGCGCACCCACTGGGGTGGTTCAAGCTGATACTGATAAGCTCGAACCACTTGATCACGCAACGCAAAACTGCTTGAATTGTCCCACCCAGTATTCTGTAAACGGCTGGATCACTTGGCGTTGCGTAGAGACGTCGCTTCATTGTGTGTCTTCTACCGCATTTATCACGGAAAGTGTTCCGAAGTGCTGTATCACCTGAATCCTGCCGCCCAATTCCACTTTCGCATGACATGCCACAAACAAATATATCATCCTCACCCTCTGGATGTGTGGCGTTCTTTCACAGTGCGGTTTTCAAGAAACTTTCTTCCACATACCCCAAAGCTGTGGAATGAGCTTCTTTTTGCGGTGTTTCCGGGACGTTTTGACTTGGGGCCGGCATCGATCCTGTGCTTCCTCTGGTGTTGCAAGAGAATATGGGCGGCGGTGATCACTTAACACCAGGTGACCGTGACCGCAGGTATACGCTCGTTTGTCCTCCTTTTGCTTAAAAATAATGTCGCGTAGAAAATGATATACTCATAGATAAAGCTGAAACCACAATAAAGGTGACGAGTAATTTGCAATATTTTTGAACCCAGCAGCATCAAACACATTATGTATCTCTATATCATATTATAATATTAATAAAATAATAATATTATGCTTTATTGCATAATCTAGCAATATGGCCAGCAATTCTATTAGAACCACTCATTATATATTGCCATCTAGATGCAGGATTAGTTAAAAATATTCAATAAAACGTATAAAAAGATTTTCCCAGCAATATCGAATTCTCGTACGCCTGTAAGAGACGTAAAGTATTGAGATAAATTCTAAAATAGCTCTGAACGGCCGAATTGTTGATTAATTTGAGGGTCGCCAGAAAATAATATAAATCAAATGTCAACGCTTCGTTCATGAATCATATTTTATCTGTTTTTGCACGCTCTTTACAAAATATTATGTCAAACCATAGACGAATAAAAAGGAACTTGATGGATACTTGATTCAAGAATGTGATGTATTTAATACGAGCACAATGTCCGCTTAGCAATCCGCCACTGCCAAACATGAGGTTCTGAGTTGCCAAAAATCAAAACTTTGAAAATGCATAGAGATGGTTAAGGTTATGGTTGAAAAAGCAGATTTAGCACAGTTCAGGGCAACTTCACTGCAACTAATGTTATCTATTTTGATCTTCACAGTCGTTCCCTCATTGCTGAGGATCGTGACTCCGCTTAAGTTCGTCTACAGCTTTCCTCCATCTGTTTCGGTCTGTCGCATGGTGGAGTGCGATGCTCATGGGTTGTTTAGTCTGCTCGGATATTTGGTCAGACCAGCGTCGTGGGCTCCGGCCTCTTGGTCTCTTCCCCTCAATTTTCCCGGTGACCATCAAACGTTCAAGGTTATCAGCACCACGTCGTGCAATGTGGCCAAAGTATCTCATGATCCGCTGCAGACATGTAGTGGATAGACGTGGACTGCTCCCTATTTTAAGCTGTTTAAGGATCGAGGCGTTAGTGCGGTAAGACATCTATTTTGATAGGCACTGTTAATTTGATTGACTGTTAGATTGATTTTTTTCATGAATATGAGTATCTCTTTAATCTAGTTTCTCAAGTGGTTGAAGAAGTTCCACAGTGTGGTTTTCAAGGGACTTTCTTCCACGTACTACAACACGCCACAAATTAGGATATCATCCCCACCATCTGGATGTGTGGCGGTCCTCCACAGTGCGCTTTTCATGGAGCTTTCTTCCACGTACTACAAAGTTGTGGAATGAGTGGTGTGGTGTGCAGCTTCCCTGTGTGGTGTTTCCGGGACGATACGACATGGGTACCTTCAAAAAAAGCACGTACACCTTCCTTAAATGCCGGCAACGCTTTTGTGATTCCTCTGGTGTTGCAAGAGAATGTGGGCGGCGGTGATATATTAACACCAGGTGACCCGTACGCTCGTTTGTCCTCCTATTCCATAAAAAATGATAATAAGTTTTGCCATAGAGATTATACGTTTCACATTAAGGGACCATTTATATATGACATAAAGATCGGTGTTTCACCTGTAGGTACTATTACAGAATCTACACAAAATTTCTGAGGCCTAAGATTAAGACTTGTATGTTTAATATGCAGTGCCCCGTTTGTATCCTGGTTAAAATGCATAAGTTTTCCCGACTTAGCCCTACTGCGTCATGCACAGCACTTTTCACTACTATTTCAACAATAATTTCAGACTGAAAATTGCATACACGCTTCAATGTTAAGTATTATTGTTTTGCAAATTGCGTATGAAAAAAAATGACCAAACCAGAACGCTCGACATCTCACTCTGCTAAATTGATTTGTAATATACCCAGATTTATTATGTCCATATAGTATACCCGTGACATAACAATGTCACAATATCCAGGCCGTTAAATTGTAAGAAATGAAGTCGATTGACAATCTACCATTTTATTATAATATCACTAGTGCTATTAATATCACGTCTTTGACAATATATATATCTACGACATATACCAGGCTCCTTAGCACAGGATGGCGGTTAGATTATGGGTACCACGACGATATTTCTGCCTATTACTGCTGTGATGAAGCAGTAATGTATAAACATTACTGTGTTTCGGTCAGAATTGTGCCGTAGCTAGTGAAATTACTGGGCAAATGAGACTTAACATCTTATGTCTCAAGGTGACGAGCGCAATTGTAGTGCCTCTCGGAATTTTTGGGCTTTTCAAGAACCCTGAGCGGCACTGCATTGTAATGGTCAGGGCGTATCAATTACCATTAGCTGAACGTCAGAATTGCTCGTCTCGTCCCGTATTTTCATAAAAAAATAAATTAATTTAAATTACATTTTTGAAACAAATCAAAGTGAAATTAACAAGAAAAAATATATCTAAGTGCAGTAAAATGATATCTAATAAAATAAACTTAATAAATAAATTAAAGTCAATGTTGAATTTAAATTGCATTAAAAGTAAATAAAATCATATAAAAAATGATTACATTTAGAAAAATATAGAATTTTTGTCAAATTATTGAGAATAAATTATTTATATTATTTAGTAGTAGTCGCCTCCATGCCGTGCGTAGGCCTCCGCGAATAAGCATTTACTACTTAAGGCGACACCAAATGCCAGCGACCTTGAGCGATATGAGTTCACGGCTGCCGGTCCGCCATCTATGTAACAAATGTGTATGTGAAAAACGGTTTATATGCTTACAATAAGTAAACAAAGTACAAGCTATAAGAATAACTTTTCTGAGAGAAGTACCAAAAAAATGCGTCACGCCACGCCAAAAAACTTGTTTAACTTCAAAGAAATGTGGTAGTTCAAAAAGGCTCGGCAGTGTTAACTATAACCAACAGCAAGCATTAGCAACCTACAAATAAGACTTAAGGATATGTGTAACAGGATTAAATAGTGTTCATAGCTCGAAATTTTCTTTCGAAACTTTCACCACAAAACTTGTCTAAAAACACCATGTTTTCTGCTTACTCTTCGCCTTAATAAAAACATACAAACGATTTATTTCCCTTGATCGATCGAGAAAATATTAGACCATTGTAAGTCCTCGTAGAGAGAAATCTTTATCGATAACACTCCAAATTGCATCTAAATGGTTCTAAGATCGCCTGTCTGGGAGCTTACTATTGAGATCTCGCATTTACCTACGATTTATATATCTCTCAAGTATCTGAAGATTATCTTTTAGGACCACTCTGAGCACTTTATTGGACAGGCAGGTTAGACAAACTATAACTACAGAATTGGGTACGTTTAGACTTTAGATACATAGTATAAATTCAAGCAATATATTACTTAATTTACTTGAACAAATTTTTGTTATATATAATTGCTTCTTATAAAAAATAATTTCATTTCATCAGTCTTTACTAGTCTCAGAAAGAAAATGTTGTAACCAAATAATATAACAAACCCAAAATTTTAGAAATGTTTATCATAAATAGTCCTACAAAAAATCCTGCGACAATATATAACTTATATATTTTATGATGTGGAAGCTTTTATCGCCAAAATAGTGAATCATAAAATACGATAAAAATTTATATTTTATTTTAATGCACATTAGGTAGGTTCAAATTGACTCTTATATCAAAATAAGCATTTTTATGGCATCTGTTATTTTAAGTAAACAAACTTCGCCTTTTACGTTATCGGACCGGACCTTACACCATTAGATTACTTATTTTGGGGATACGTGAAAGATATGCTATACAAAAAGCGATACGAGAACGTGGGCGAGTTATAAACAGAATTGTGCCATATCATATCGAGTATTCACCATAAAATGATAAGAAAATCAACAGGCACCGGACTCATTAAAAGATTGGCGATTTGCGTAAGACAATAGGGACCACATTTTGAGCATTTAAATAAATAATTTACAAAAAAATACCCACTTAATTGACTACTTTCTTTTAAAATACTGTGTTAGTTAAGAAGAGTTATTTTTTTTGGCCATTCTTTCGATTGGCATCATAAGAGTAGGGGTGTTTGTTTTTAAATTTAAGTGATGCCCAGACGAGGCAAATAATTTTTAGAAAATCTTTGAATACAGAATTACTAACTTTTAAAAATAACATAAAGTTTACTTTCAGTAAAATAGCCTGTCTTCGATATTTAAGGTACTTTCCCTTCATGTCCCATAACTTTGGGACACTATATATTTGCTGCTTTTAAGCGTCCACGCGGACGATATCACGGGCAGCAATTTGTGGTTTATATTTATGTAGAAAAATAAAATTAGAGTCAGTTCTTATTTGAAAATTTCCGATAGTTATAATTTAGCTTAAAGTGAATAAGAATAATAACACTTAAGGCATGGATCTCTTTTAATACTTACAATTAGGAAGAAAAATCAACTTGTTATCCTAAAATTCTAGTTTAATCGGCTTAGAACACTTTAGGCTGACGCAGCAAAGATAAATCGTATTAAAGGGGTTGAGCGTGGTCTGTTTATTCTTTGGATTTGGCTATCTAACTCTTTGTTGAAATATACTTATCTCACAAAAACATTTCATGGTAAATTATTTGCTAAGGCTTATATTTTCCTAATTATTTCACTCTGAAAGGCTATCATCAAGTCGCTAGTAGAGCTAAGTTATCACATAAGCTCTTGTTCTTAGGCTACAAACAACTTACAAATTTCGCACCGGCTGATTAGAAACAATTCCATTGAAAATTTTATTTATATTTTGTATTTAGAACTCTTTTGCTAGTCGAATATTATTCATCTGCCACTTGTTCGTATGAATTTGTCGAAAGAATTCAACGCCAGAAAATTTTCTCTTTGTTGTATTACGTTTTTCACTGTATTTTAAGTGAAAAACAAACTAAGATTGTATTTTCATGATGAAGCCCCATCCCGTGCCCCTGCTTACCATAGGCTATTTTTCGATTTTTTTAAATATGTTCACAAATTATCGTAAAGATTCGATAGAGAACTGATAATTTTCTTTCCTCAAAATAGTTCCGAGTAACGAGGGCTATGTACTTTATTTACAAAAAAATTGGTTTTTATGTGTAAAAGCTTTTATACTGACGTTCGGGTCGCTCGCTGCACGGGCTGTCTACTTGAGTTAAGCGTCAGATCTTCTAGCGTTACATTAAACGTCAGATTTATGACCGTTACATGATTATATTAGATCAAATCCTACAGGATTGAGGTGTGGGTGGTACTACTAGTTATATTTGTGTAGAAATACCTTTTTTATTAACAAACAAAATAACTTTTGGACAAACTTGCGTACGGGTCACCTGATCGCCCATATTCTCTTGCACCGAAGGAATCACAGGAGCGTGGCTGGCTTTAATGAAGTACGTGTTTTTTTTACCCATGTCGTATCGTCCCGGAAACACCTCATAAGGAAGCTAAATGTCAATTAATTAGATAGAAAATCTCGTAACACTTAATAATATCTCAAACAAGCGTGTGTATGACATTTATCGTAAAATTGTCGATATTTTTGTTGAGAGATTCCCTTTATCGACGAATTAATTTCCACGGCACTTCACTGATTCATATCTAAACCGGGACAGCTTCGAAACGATCGAATACTTCAATTAATCTGTCAACGCGAAAGTGGGGATCGCTCTTTGAAGGCAACTCTTGAAGTTAGATCGAAATTCCAACATTTTTGTTTTCGTTTCGATTTCATTTAAAATATAGGGATAGGATATACCATAGGCTTAGAATATACCATCGTATATACCTGGCAGTCTTATAATACGTAACTTTTTTTATCAATGTGTGTGATAGTGTTTTAATATTCAAAATACTTAGGATCTAATGCCTAGAGTGGCTGACTGTTTCAGAGTGGCTAGAGCTGATACTTTCTAGTGTTTCTTTGCTTTAGTGATTCTCCAAATAACTGGATTGGTTTTGTCAGGACTTTCAGTGATAGCGCATGTCAAAAGAAGCAACATAGGTTAATGGGAAACTTTGATATTATCTTCTAATATATAAAATTCTCGTGGCATGGTGTTAAACGTTGAACTCCTCCGAAACGGCTTGACCGATTCTCATGAAATTTTGAGTGCATATTGGGTAGGTCTGAGAATCGCACAACATCTATTTTTCATCCCCCTTTATGTTAAGGGTGGTTGCCACACGATTTTTTTTTTAATTTTTTTGACATTTTTTTTTTAATTTGTTTGATTATATCAGCATTAAAAAATACATACAACTCCAAATTTTCACTCATCTACGTTCAACAGTTACTTTTGTATCGCGATTTTAATATCGGCAATACAACGTTTGCTGGGTCAGCTAGTTAAGTGTATAAAAGTTCCGTGCAAAACTAAATATCAGTTATAGAGACTGCCGATAGAAGTAAAAACTTTGAACTTTTAGTAATAAATGTTTAAAAATAACTTAATTTTTAATTTTTTTTTTCACACATATTTCAAAAATATACTAATCAAACAAAAATGCATAGTACTTACGTAATGAACTCTTTACTAAATCTATTCAATTTAACTTATAAGATATACACAGCACTAATGTGTAACATTATATATAATACGTCAGCTGTTTAGCTACAGCTATACTGCTATAAGCATTTCGGTAACACGAACTAAAGAGATTTCACCCATCCAAAAATAGTTTAACTATATGTTATACATTAAATTTTTTATTTGAACCTATAACATTTTTTTGAGAAGCGCCCAACGTGGCCAATTCAAATTCAAATATTTTTATTGAAAATAGGATGTGACATCACTTATTGAAAGTCAAAAAACTACCACCCATTCCAAAATGAATGCCTCACACCTGAGAAGAATGGGCGCAACAAACTCAGCGGGCTTTTTTTGTTTTCATCTAATAAATATGTTAACAAAGTAATATTGTACAATTAAACTTATTATTTAATAGCCTGAGGGCGGTCACTCCATTCCCAATCTGTGGTATCATTAAGAAAGTCATTTATGTTATAGTAACCTTTACCACACAAACGATTTTAAACAATTCTTTGAAGTAAGAAATGAAGTAGTCATTACAAAAATATTCACGAAGTGTGCAGATTAATGAAAACCACGTTGGCGTATCCGCCATATTATAATAAACAAATATTAGTAATTTCCATAACTTTGTTGACCTACCAGTATTAACGCAACGTTACGTATCAACATTTACTTTGATCAAGCATCAAAGGCTTTGGAATGAAAATCGTTAATTTGAACAAGGAATATTTTGATGCATATAATTTATGTCTTCAGTTAATAAAGGTCCTTTTTCAAAGAACTTTATAAACTACTAGCTGACCCACCAAACGTTGCCGATATTAAAATCGCGATACAAAAGTAACTGTTGATCGTAGATGGATGAAAATTTGAAGTTGAATGTATTTTTTGATGCTGACTCATAAACAAACAAATTCAAATAAAAATTGGCGTGGACCACCCTTAACATTTAGGGAGATGAAAAATAGATTTTGTCCGATTCTCACACCTACCCAATATGCACTCAAAATTTCATGAGAATCTCTCAAGCCGTTTCGAAGGAGTTTAACTACAAACACCGCGACATGAGAATTTTATATATTAAATACCGATTTTTTTATACCTTAACAGTCACAAATAACCACACTGTACTTATTATTATTTCATGATAATTTTAATAATGACAGTATTCAAAATAGTTCTATAAGCTGAAGCTTCCTAAATTTATCAATTTTGACCACAATTCAGGTAAGAGATCTGTTCTATGATTTTTATCGTATTTTGAAAATGTATTAAATCTTCATCTCGTTTTTGCATCTACCTATTTTCGTGAAAAATGGTTAGTGTAAATATATTTAAATAATCAATCTGAATTTGATTATTTAGTACATCCTGTTTAAAGGCATATAGGATAGGTTTTGTAATAAACCATTCCTGATTTCCAAAAAATTGTTTGGTATATATAGGACACTTAGATTAAGGCGACACTAAATGCCAGCGACCTTGAGCGATATGAGTTCACCGCTGCCGGCCCGCCATCTATGTAGCAAAGCCAATATTTTCAAAATTCTTGCGTGGAAAACAGTTTATATGCTTACAATCCTCGTTATTCACTACTAATCTGAATAAATGAACCTACACAAAAAAGTACAAGCTATAAGAAGAACTTTTCTGAGAGAAGTACCAAAAAAAAATGCGTCACGCCATGCCAAGAACTTGTTTAACTTCATAGAAATGTGGTAGTTCAAAAAGGCCCGGCAGTGTTAACTATAACCAACAGCAAGCATTAGCAACCTACAAATAAGACCTAAGGGTATGTGTAACAGGATTAAATAGTGTTCATAGCTCGAAATGCTATACTTTCACCACAAAACTTGTCTAAAACCACCATGTTTGCGTGGTTTCTGCTTACTCTGCGCCTTAAGGATTGGCCTCCGCTGCACTCCAACTAGATACCGCAGGCGTAGTCGCAAAGTGCGGCAACTAATACTACGCCCAAATGGGCGAACAATGTGTGACATTGACGTGCCACATGTTCTGTTAAGCTTTGCTTATAATTCAATCTAAAATTCCAAGCTGCGTATTAAAACCTTGTAAAAATAATACAACAAGAAATAAGAAAGACACTGGGATCATATATCATCAGTAAGTATTTTGTATTTTATTAATTTCAATGTAAAATAGCACGAAGCGTAATATACAATTTTGAAAGACAGCCATTGAGTGTCAAGATGCCGCGCACACAAGCATCTAACAGTTGCCGTTATAAAAAAGCTATTGTTCATAGGTAGTGCGGTATCTAGTTGGAGCGCAGCGGAGACCAATCCTTAATCGAAGGTAGAACATCTATATCATTCATCCAAGTATATTATGCATCACTTTCGCATGTTTCTAGTATCGAGCTTTTTTAATTCCACTAATTTTCATTGCACACAAATTACTTGGCAATTAATTGCATGTCCACTTACCATAGGCAAAACCTGTAAAAAGCACTCGGTGTTTTGGAATTGTATAAATGAATGACGTATTGAGGAATGCTTAAAGAAGAAAGAATACCATTGATACGAATAGTGGTAAGTATATATTGATAAGAATGCAATATAGCAAGCAAAATACAAAATTTTGCTTGCTATAATAAATAATAGTAGGATGAAACCCACTTTTTGGTAAAGATGAAAATAAAAAACCATAAACTTGGTTTTTTGAATTTTTCACATAAATTTTGAGGTTATGTGAAAAAAGTGTTAAAACAAAAGTTGTAGATCTTTTTATTACCTACAACTATGCCATTTGACTATTTTCCATAGGACTTGTAGTTATGTAGGAAATCAAGATAAATCGTTTTTTACCCTAAAACACTTTTTTCACCTTTTCCACTTCCCGACCACAGATCGCCCGTAATTAATTTTTCCTTTAATTTTTGTTAAATTTTCTTCCTTTTCCAATAGGATTCATCCTACTATTTTTTTTAACTATATGTTTATTTAACCTTCTGATATATAAATTAAGCTAATGAGTAAAACTTAGATAATTTATACATCTAGGTAGACTATGACATCTGTGAACACGTCGAAAAAAATTGCTGCGATCTGTTAGCCTCTGTTTGAGCAACGCACGCACACTAAATCAAAGTGCACACTAAAGTAATAAACCTGGCCTCTTCGTTAACAGCAAGAAGCTCTCTCTCTCTATACGTATAAATTATCTTAAGAGTAAAACTACATTTAAAACTTTTGGCAGTAAGACTAGATACATCCGTGGATTCATCTATAAGTATAGACTTCTGTAAAGTCTACCAGCTGTATTCTCTCATAGAATTATTATAGATCTTTTACAACATGAACTTAGTAAATGTTTAAAACACATGGAAATTGAAAAGCATTATTATAAAACATTAATGTAGTCTTCTTTGTCGGACACTCTTGTCAGAGTGGTCGTGGTTGCGCTGACGAGGTACATGGTGGGGTGTTCGGTGGGTCAATATCCTTTCTGAGGGTACATCTCCTGGCGATATGCTTCCATTTCTGACGGTTAGAGGCGTTGCGAGTACACTGGACTATGGTGGACTCAGTAGCTTTTGTGATGGCGTCTATCCAGCGGGTTGGCGATCAACCGCGCGCTCTCTTGCCTTCCACCTGGCCCTGAACTACCAGTCTCTCCATCAAGTTCTCATTTCTAGAGACGTGACCAAAGAACTTCAGTATTCTTAGTTGCACAATTGGCGATAGTCTGTCTTTAATACGAAGCTCTTTGACGATGGATACATTGGTCTGAAATGCCGTCAACGGGATCTTTAGGAGGCGTCTCCAGCACCACATCTCTAATGCATCGATTTTTCGGCAGTCCTGCAGTCTCAGAGACCAAGTTTCGGCAAGCTTAATGTAGTAAGTGTTACTATAACACTAATGACTTTTTAATTACTATTTACTACTATCCAATTCAATTTAGACTCAGGTAAATAAAAACTTTTAACTTATATAAAACAAAAGTAGGTTATATGATATTATATTAAATGTAGGTGAGCGACTATACACAGTAAAAAGAAATTATTTGTGAAAACTTGTAAATAGCTTCCTGTTTTATAATAGTTTAATTTTTAATATGTGCCTAGCTGTATGTTTTCTAAAGTTGTAAAATAAAATAAAATTTATAATTTATGACTTTTGCGCGGCTAACCGGCAACGGCACCTTATGATATTGAAATATTCAAATTCATTGAATCATTGACCCAGTAACCCAATTGTACAGCAAGTTCAAATTTGCTCAAAATAAAAAGTCTACTTTTTGACAAAAATAATGCACGGATTTTGTTCATTTTTGGTATATCGTCAGCAAATATGCTAACAAGTATATTTATTTTAGCATTTTAGTAAATAGTATTTGAAGGACTTCCCTTTTAAGTTCCCAAAACCTGTGTTAGGGAAAACCGCTCTTTCCAACGGATAAGAATGCTTACTAATATACCTACATTTATTTCATATATACTAGTTCTATACTGTATGAGTCGTGTTTCAATAATATAAATTATTTCATAAAATATAATAAATAATTAACGGTATAGATTATTTATTGGATAATTGGATGCATCAACCTTTAGAGCTCGAGGTCATTCCTGTAAGTATGCTTCGTGAACACGATGGTCGTGATTACTATCACAATTAGTAATTGCATCCAAAAATACAATGATTTAAAACCATCTACTTAACCAAAAGCTCGCCAATAGACTCGTATTCAGCTTCATTTTACTTTTGCTCATTTATCGAACATGTATGTTGGCACCATTCCAAACTGAATTCTCAGTAAGAGCGGAAAACACTTAACCATTTAAGACATTCTAAATTGGTTTCCTGCAATATTATCTCCTGATACTCTGTGAATTTATCATAACGTCGGAAATATCGCCTATTTGCTTTGAGTACTTGGAAAAGTTTTCAGAGTAACATTGCAATGGGGAGAAGCAGCTATTAATGCACTTTAAAGTAATTTGTCTAGCACTTAGATAATAAATACTGTTAGATAAAGTCTCTTGCTGTTAGACAACGGATAAAAACCGGCGAGGTTTATTTTTTTCATGTGCGTGACAAGCTACGTCTTACACTCGCGATTTGTATCCCACTTTTTGATAGTGTGCGTGCATTGCTCAAAATAGAGGTTACCTGTCAGCCTCAATTTTGTTTTAAAAGTGACGCTACTGAACACTTACACGTCTTTTTTTTTTGTTGTTAATACAAGCTGCCTTTAGATAATTTATAAGTCTAGATAGAGTCTCTTTGCTGTTAAAACCAGACCAGGTTTACTACTGTAGTGTGGGCTCTAAGCACAAGCTCTTACACTCGCGATTTGTATGACACTCAGGGTTAGTGTGCGTTGCATTGCTCAAAATAGAGGTTCACTCTAAACTCATTTCTTTTTCGACGTTTTCGCAGTCTTTCTAGACGGAAAAATTATCTAAGACACTACCCCTAGTTACATTTCAACACTTTTTTCTGTGTTTTCGTAAGTGTATACCGAATGTACGTGGGTAACACTGAAAATGTTTCGGACTGGCCAGTTAGAAACATTGTAAATGAAAACTTTTTTGAATTTCAATTTTAGAACTCTTTGGTAACCTAATGTCATTTGTTTTTGTGAATTGGCGGCAAATCTAAAATTCTTTTAACACGTGAAAATGAATCTAACGCGAGAAAATTTCCGGTCAATGATTTATTATGACTTTCGTTGTGGGCTTACTCAACAACATAGCTATGATACGCTGCGCTCGTGCCACTATTTACAATTGGTTCAACGAGTTTAAGCGTGAACGTACCAATCTCAATGATGATCCGCGTGAGGGACTGGTGTCGCCAAATGATAGATAAGTTCAACGGCGGTGACTCAAATACTGTATTTGACATCGTCACAGGTGATGAAAGCTGGATATATTGCTACGAACCCGAAACCAAAAGACAATCAGCTCAGTGGGTGTTTCTTTTCGAGGATCGGTCAACTAAGGTAAAGAAAGGAAGAAGTTAAGGAAAAAAGATGATTGCCTCATTCTTTGATAGGAATGGTCATTTCGCGACAGTTGGGCTAGAAAATGAAAGGACAGTTACTGCAGGCTGGTATGTCAATCGCTGTTTGCCTATTGTCTTGGAAAAAATTCGACAGTAGTGCCCTCGAAGCCATGACAATGCTTCAGCGCACTCTGCAAAACGGACTGATGAATATTTGACTATGGCAGGTGTCGAGATAATGAGTCAGCCGCCATACAGTCCTGACCTGGCGCCCTGCGACTTTTATTTATTCCCAAGAATTAAAGATAAACTTCGATAAAATTCCGATCAAATAGCGTACGAAAATGCCGTAGAAGAGACCCCTAAGGAAGAATGGGCCCACTGCTTTTCTCAGTGTTTCCATCGAATGCGACGATGTGTAGAAAAATCGGGTTTGGACGGTAACATATTACGTATACACATTATATAGACATATTTATATTCACAATATGCAGAAGCTATTTGTCTTGATATTAAATGTTCGATTCCATTAAAAAACACTGTTTTTGTTGCAGGCTGAAGAAGGCACTACCAGGACATCAGAAGGTGAGGACAATGACGGGAGTGACGTCAACGCCGGCTCATCAAGAGCTCTGTCGACAGCCACGTCCAAGGAAGAAGACGATGACTCGAGCATCAATGTTAGCAATGGAAGCAAGAGCTCAGGACAAAGGTAATTACAATAACTGATATTTATATAAATTCCTTTAGCGTACGATGTAAATTTTGTTACATTCGATAGTACTAATTGTCCAGCAAGAATACTACTCCTGTATCTAGCATGATTATATGTAGCATATATTCATATATTCATGCCAAATTTTGAGTTTTCACCTGCCACAGACAAACTTACAAACGTACTAAAATTCTGTATATTTTTTTTTTGATTCAGCATTTAATATTTGTAGAATATACAGCAAGTATACATTAAAAAAATAATTACAATAAGGGACAAGACGAGCAGGACGTTCAGCTGATGGTAATTGATACGCACTGACCATTACAATGCAGTACCACTCAGGGTTCTTGAAAACTCCAAAAAATCTTAGTGGTACTACAATTGTGCCCGTTACCTTGAGACATAAGATGCTAATTCTCGTTTGCCCAGTAATTTCACTAGCTACGGCGCCCTTCTGACCGACACACAATAATGTTTACACATTACTGCTTCACGGCAGAAATAGGCGCCGTTATGGTACCCATAATCTAGCCTCCCACTGGTGAATTCAATTTACAGTTTTTACTTTGTTACGATTTAATTATTTGCATAGATACTGTTATCAATATATGAAAGACTAAGAGATACAACAGACTCACTAATGGAGATGTTCAACATTTTCATATTTTCTATACCTATCAATATAAAGATGTAGATCCTATCACATGTCTATATAACTCACGAGAACCGTTGGCTCTCCCTACCTTGGAGCCTTCGGTTCGATCTTCACCGCATAAAGTATCTATTAATAGTGCAGTATGAGTGCAACGCTCAAAGGCAACTATTTAAATATTAATAAGAAGGTTATTCCTTGCGGGATGTCTGCCGATTATGTTTATATATACGACGGGGGAAGGCCGGTCATAATATGGTCAGGATGCTCGTGGTTGTCCATTGTTTTAGGCGTTGAACACGACAGCAAGTAAAACACAGTCTTACAACTACACGTGGTATCATTATTACCGTGAATACATTGATAAATCGAGATTGTATACTTTTCAGGGCAGCCATAAATAAGTTTAAATATTACTGGTAAATCGATGTTTTTGTCTTTTTTACTTAATTTTATATGTATCTAAGTAATTTAATTGGAACTTGAAAAAAAATGACATGTTAGGTTGTTCACCGACGACATGTCAACGTATTCACCTTAGTAATTAATGAAAAATCGATAGCGTAATAAAATTGACAACATGAAAAATAGAAAAATATAGTTTTATTTACTTTATTAATAGACAGTTTGTACTCTGTTTAATTATGTTAATTGAAAAATATAAGATAAAACATATTTTTTACATCAATATTAATACAAACTTAAATGATGAAACAATAACGACTGTCGGAATTTTGTTATACTTAATCTTCTACATTTTCCTCTAAGTATGTACACAAATCAGGATCCTTCTTTTTCTCTGTACTTATAAGCAAAAACTCTTTGGAGACTACTTCTAAGTACAAGATCCGTCTAGAAAGGTATTTCTCCAAAGGGCTTTTGCAGCCATATTACAGGTTGCAATAAAAAATTTCAGAGCAGTTTTTTTAAATCGTAAATGGTCCTTTTTTTTAAAGATAATTCTGTTAAATTTAGGATATTTTACAGTTTCATTGGTACAACATCGTATGCATTATTTATCTTGCAAGATCTTACTAGTTGCAGCCAGTCATTCAAATGGTTAATTTTAAGTTGGATCCTTCTTTTGATTTTCTCAAATAAGTCATGATTCGAGTCACACCCCATGTATTTTTGGGCCACTAATAAGAAACATGTGATCATCATCATTGCAACCGTATTATTTTTGTTTTGGAGACGACTTGTATCAGATTAAAAAGTGACCTGAAGAAAATGATGGGATTTTCTTCAGAATTTCTATAGAGTAACGACGCAATTTGGTTAGTTCCACGAGCACTGATGGTCTTGTTTCACATGTAACATGTAGATTTATCAGTTGCTAAATTAATTAATGAATTGCGAGATTTTAAGACCATAGCTGTCTCTTATAAAAATAAAACAGAAGTTTTCAGATAGGGGATGGGAAAGTTTTACTGAAGATCAAATGTTAATGATCGTATGGATGGGTTGCTCTTTGCTTCCTCTCTGTCCTTCCTTTTTTCAGAATATGCTTTTTCAGCTAATGATTGGTGTTTGATGATGAATTTTTCGTCTCCCTGTGTTAACGAATCTTATAAGGCCACACGTGTGACATGTAGGTATCTTTAACTGTTTTTTTTAAAGACAAGTTAAAATCATGGAGGCACTGGCTGTACAATTTCAGAGGCAAGAAAAAAGATTTGTGCAAATTTCTTTACACAAACGATACATGGCCGCTATGGAAATTTGAATGAGTGTTCGTCCAAATCATGCATTTTTTGTACTTTTTTCGGAACTGTATTCTCGAAAAATCAACCGCCTTATGAATCGGCTCCGTATATATAGATATTTGTCACCGTACTTTTGTGCCCTTAATAACTTGACATCTCAATATGTATATTTGGGAACGCAGTTATGGGTTATCTGAACAACTGATCGTCTCAAGCTGTGCTGTTAGTTAATTCGAGTATCTCACGTATATAAGTTAGCATGTTGAGTTGTATAAATAAATAATATTAGTTTATTTAGACATCTGTAGATGTCATATTTATCTCGTAGGCAACAGAGTTGTTTAATTATTAACAAGAGTGACACACCAAAAATGAGTGAGTTTATCGACTTACTCATTTATTCCCTATATAAAGCAAAAATCCAGAACTCAAATTTTCTATTACTTAAAATTGTATATAAGTCGACTTGTCTATGTATTCGCGCCGTGTACGGATTAGCAACAAACGTTACAATCGTAATTGAAAATGAAAATTAATGAAATCAAACAAAGAGGCATCGATGTTTTTCATTTCTCTGGATGGCTACTAACCTTGTGCAGAAAAACCAGTGATTTCCATCAATGTGTAATGAAATGGAGGATAAACGTAGGACCAATGACAATACATTAATTTGATAAAATTATTCCATTTTTCAATTAAGAAAATAAAATTTTTGTATACTTTTTTAATTTCTTCATGTATCGTCGATAAGGCAGGAATTGATGTTTATTTTAAATTTCAACCATTATCTTTTCAACCAAAGCGTGTTTTTTAAGTTTTTTTTAAGCTACTTTTATTAACTCACTAATGAACGTGCTTATACATGTGATTTTATTGCATTAGAAAATGTTTTAAGTAATACAGCCAAATGAAGGCAATCCAGGTGACAAATAAGGCGTTACGCTAACTTATTACGGTCACGAAATTATCAGTTGAGTGACTCACATACTTACTCTTTGATCTAGTTGTAATTAATATTTTTACCGAGACTCATTTATCTTGTATTATGCGCAGACATCTAAATTACTTGTCTATTTCGAAATCTTGGCTTTAGTTTACTTGTAGTAAATCAGTTTCAAGTAACTTTGCTTGCGATAAATTAGTCTATTCATACAAACACCCTCTATCTACGGAATGTATAATAAACGGAGTAAATTAACTATATTAATATTAGTTCTCTTTTATAACCATATATTTTTAGATTATACAAATATACATTTATATTTTGTTTTTTCTTAAATATTTTGATGATTTGAATCAAACAATTGAATCTACACTGTTTCATCTGCATACCAATGATATGCAAATCAGTATAGTATTCATTGCTATGCAGACGCCAGTACAGGGTATGCTTCCTACACCGTGGGCACTACACTTGGGCGGTTCTCTCACCAATCCCATCCCGTGAGCCTCTTACCCGTGTGCTTCCTCTTATATATAAAATTTTTTTTCGTCCGTAGTTCCGCTAACATGAAATCTACAAGACAAACGTTATTGTAACTTTTCTAATACTTTTGTTGAGTTTCGTTCAAATTCGCGCCAATTTAAGGCGCCGCGCGAGCACAAAGACCACAGATAATGAATTAAGCTGTCTATGTATCGCTTTTTTGAATTTTCATGTTCCACGCCCCTTCCTTTGGACAATTAGTACGCCAGTACATCGCTAGCCGCTAATTAAGACACACCTGTGTTTTGGTGTCTGTCAAAACCTTAAGGCGACACTAAATGCCAGCGACCTTGAGCGATATGAGTTCACGGCTGCCGGCCCGCCTATCTATGTAACAAAGCCAATATTTGCAAAATTCTTGCGTGGAAAACAGTTTATATGCTTACAATCCTCGTTATTCACTACTAATCTGAATAAATTAATCTACACAAAAAAGTACAAGCTAGCAATAACTTTTCTGAGAGAAGTACCAAAAAAATACGTCACGTCATGCCAAAACTTGTTTAACTTCAAAGAAATGTGGTAGTTCAAAAAGGCTCGGCAGTGTTAACTATAACCAACAGCAAGCATTAGCAACCTACAAATACGACTTAAGGATATGTGTAACAGGATTAAGTAGTGTTCATAGCTCGAAATGCTATACTTTCACCACAAAACTTGTCTAAAAACACCATGTTAGCGTGTTTTCTGCTTACTCTTCGCCTTAATGGCCGCCCTCCTGTGACGCGATACATATAATCTATCCTAATTAATCCCACTGATCCATGTGTAAAAGCTTAAAATAATGTGCGATTCTACTTAAAACATTATACCGTAAAATTTAGCAGGTCTGCTGTGCAAAGTGTTTTTGTGAAATTTGGGAAGATCAGTGCGCTGGCGTGGACTACCCTGGATAATTGGGCACTCACGGACACAATGAATCGTGTACGTGAGTCCCTCAATTTTCCTGATATAATCCCATTCTCCTGGCAGTGCGCGGACAGCTGTATTCCAGTTAGTGTGCATAATTTTTTAATGAAATAAAAAGGGTTTTGAGATTAGTAGCAAATACCGTAGTGTGGATCTGAGCTGAATTAGCTTCTAATTAATATACAGTCTTATATATAAAATTCTCTTGTCACAATGTTAGTTACCTTACTCCACCGAAACGATTTTACAGATTTTTACCAAATTCTATATGTATATTCAGTAGGTCTGAGAATCGGGTACTATCTATTTTTCATCCCCCTAAATGTTAAGGGTTTATATAGGGTCACCCCTAATTTTTTTTTGTCGTAAGTAATTTTTTGTTTTTATTTTTTTATGATATAACATTAAAAAATACATACAACCCTAAATTTTCAACCCTCTACGATCAACCCCTATTTTTGTATCGCGATTTTTATATCTGTTCCATCCACAAATCCGCTATAGGGTTGCAAGGTGGCAATGGATCAATACTTACAACAATTGTAGTACGATAAATTTGGTAGTTCTGAGAATCGGTTGCATCTACTTTTTACACCCCAAAAATTGTTTTATTACTTTCTATGGCAATACAACGTTTGCTGGGTCAGCTAGTTACAATATAAAATAGCTCATTAAAGATTCACCCCTCAGACAAAATATTTTTGAGGATTGCCAACTATCATTATTATTTTTTATGCCCCTCTAAATATACCAACCATCAAGGTAAAAACAATCAACCTACTTTTTTATTAAAGAGTCAGTTAGGTGGTCATGTTAAAATTTAATAGTCTAAATATTAAATATTAACATTAACATACCGACACAACGGTACAATGGTAATGTGTTTTGTGGACTACAGCAAGGCTTTCGACTGCGTGGAATGGGATTGTTTGTGGAGGGTACTTGGTGAGCTTGGCGTACCTAATCACCTAACAGCACTGATCCAGGCATTATATTATAACAGCCAAGGAATTGTGAGGGTTGACCAGGTGACTTCGGGTCCTTTTGGTTTTGAAAAGGGAGTTCGACAAGGCTGTATAATTTCGCCGATCCTGTTCGACGTATACGGCGAGTACATCGTACGAAAGACCTGCGACGGCTGGAGCGGTGGAATCAACATTGGCGGGCATAAACTCACAAATTTACGCTATGCTGACGACACCACTCTGTTGGCAGCCAACGAGGCTGAAATGCATGAACTTCTTAGCAGGATGGAGAGCGTCAGCGCTGAGCTGGGTCTCGCTTTAAACAGGTCTAAATCTAAGGTTATGGTTGTGGATCGGTCTGGCAGGTTGGAGCTTACCGGAACACTACAATTAGAAATGGTCAACAGATTCAAATACCTGGGCTCTGAAATCTGCAACGATGGTTCTTGCGAGGGAGAGATTCGTCGTAGGATGGTCAAAAGGCGCCATGTCACAATTAGAGAAGATATGGAAGAGTAGAACCATCAGCATAAAAACCAAGACCAATCTTGTGCGATCACTCGTGTTTTCCATTTTCATATATGGCTGAAACATGGACTTTAAAAAAAGCCGACCGAAAACAAATCGATGCCTTCGAAATGTGGTGCTGGAGAAGGATGTTGGGCATACCTTGGACAGCAAACCGAACTAATGTGTCGATCCTGAAACGGATGGGCATAGTGTCTAGGCTCTCTACCATCTGCTTGCGTAGGGTCCTAGAATACGTCAGCCACATCGTCAGAAGGGACGAAGACAACCTGGAGAGACTGATAATAACAGGGAAGGTGGAGCTAAGAATACCAAGAGAAAGGAGCCCCATGCCATGGACCGATCAGATTCGCACTGCCCTTGAAACCACTGTCCACGACGCTTTACACTCTGCTTGCGACAGGGGCAGATGGCGGCAAATAATACGCAAAAAAGTACTCTGTCGAGATGATCATGACCCTCAGCACTGAGGAAACCGACGCGAGAAGGGACCGACACAGCAGAAATTTTATTTTATTTTATTTTACAACTTTAGAAAACTTACAGCAGATAGCTATTTACAAGTTTTCACAAATAATAACTATTTATTGTGTATAGTCGTTTACCCACATTTAATATAATATTATATAACCTACTTTGCTTTATGTTTTTATTTACTTGACGTCTAAATTGAAATGGTGTCGTCTTGAATAAATCAAGATTCACTATTAACTTCATTATAAAGTTTGCATGCTCTTATAAGAAAACTATTCTGTCTATAATTACATTTTGCTGATTATATTTCAAGTAGGTTGCCCCACCTTTGGGAGCTGACAGTGGTTCGTAAGTCAATCTGCTCTAGCAGTTCTGCACAATCAACTCTACCGTTTGCTATATTTAGTATATAAGTAATGTCTGCAACACGTCGCCTTTTTTGGAGAGGCAAAAAATTATTTTTTTTACAGCGTGATATGTAATTATGGTCATAGTTTTTTGTACGGAATTGTAAGTAACGTATGAATCTTTTCTGTATTGATTCAATGCGGTTAATGTACACATTATAAACTGGATTCCATACTTGAGATGCGTATTCTAGATGGCTACGAACGTAAGCACAGTATAATATTTTCATCAGTTTAATTGATGTTAGTTCAGAACAGATCCTTATGGCCCAGAATAGATCCTTGTTGGACTACTGAAGGAATACACATAGTAGCAGATTTAAAACCATTTAGAACAACAACTTGACATCTATTGGCGATATAAGCTTGCCTCGAATCCCTATTTGTAGTAATTTGTCAAGAAGAATAGAATGGTCAATTCTATCAAATGCTTTCTTAAAGTCAGTGTATATGACATCTACTTGGGAAGGCTCCGACATATACTTTGACAGTGTTTCAGTGCAAAGAAGCAAATTCGATGTGGTTGATCTTCCATGAAGAAAGCCATTTTGATTTTCACTAAATATGTGTTTTAGGGCAAATTTAACTTGCTTGTGCACTATTTTTTCTAGAACTTTAAAAAAAAATTGCGTTCACATCAAGTAAATCTGACGTTTTAGTAGCATAAAAAATAACACTGTAAGTTTTGGTTATGTAGATAAGTAATTATACTTACTTTATAGCGTATTAGTATATTTAATAGAATGTTACAACAGCTGTTCATGTGCTGCTAATAGTAATTTTCTTTGTTCAAAGTAATCAATGTTGTATATTTTTACAACCCAAGAGAAATTAGATAGACAGGTGACCTTTACAACATACAAGGGTGGGTGGAAATCATGGAGCAATTAACTAACCAAAGACGGCATTACCATTTTTAATGTAATTCAGTTTTGTTGTTTATTTTAATGTGAAACTTTTATTACATCCTCTCAAACTTTTTTGTCTGTGTGTTGCATGTAGCGTGACGGTCGGGCGCGCCTATAGTTCCCAGCAGCTGACCGTGTAGTGTATACAATATTACTCATTTGTGCCAGTGCTCCACGCTATTTTGTTCGTTTATTGATTAAAACATAATATTTTACATATAATTTCGATACTATATGCTTATATTAGTAATTATGTGGAAAAAAGTTTCACTTTCATCGTGGTTTCATAAAACCACACAATTGCTTATTTTAAGTTCCATACTCAGAAAGGCACCTTAGGACTTTTTCGTTATCCTTCTATCTATCATCCGTTCTTGCCAAAATTTTTAACAATATAAAGTCCCTTATTTTGGCTATAATTTTGATAATTATTATAAATGAAAACTTATGAGTAGCTTAGTTTTATGAGAAAAAAAAATATTATTTGTAGTCTTAGTAGGTAGGATCGCTAGCCGAGTGGCTAGCGATCCTACCTACTAAGCTAGAGATCCCGGGTTCGAATCTCGGTAGGTGCAAGCATTTATATGATGAATATGGATGTTTGTTTCCGAGTCATGGATGTTTAATTATATTTAAGTATGTTTATATGA
This sequence comes from Leptidea juvernica, assembly GCA_949711755.1. NCBI lineage: Eukaryota > Metazoa > Arthropoda > Insecta > Lepidoptera > Pieridae > Leptidea > Leptidea juvernica. The sequence goes on from CATIXQ010000019.1 coordinate 11,107,903, forward strand.
ATTTGTGTATGTTTAAGTAAGTATATTGTATTAAATATATCATTGTCTTGTAACCCATAACACAGGCTATATATATGCTTAACTTGGGGCAAGATAATTTGTGTAAAAAGTGTGTCAATATTATTATTACTATTATTGTACTTCAGTAAATATGGCATATTATTTACGGTTAAGAATTATAAACGGTTTCCTACCTCGAACAGATAATAGCGCTAATATTTCACGTGCATTTAATTTTATTTTTTATGAAATTAAAGGGACGAGACGTACAGGACGTTCTTCTCATGGTAATTGATACGCCTGCCCGTTAATGCAGTGCCACTCAGGATTCTTGAAAAGACCCAAAAATTTATCTAAATAAAGCACCTCCGTAAAGTTAACTACTCTAAGCGACACACGCTGCTAAAAACGTATGATTCATGTAATCATGATCTATAATTGACATCTCAATATGGACATGTATAAATATGGTTTTCTGTTCCCACGACACTTTAAATAGATTCAATGTGTAGTGTATTACTTTTAAGGCTAAGTTCGTACATTTGTAATTTCTCTGGTATGCACGGCGTTGGTTCACAACTCCATTTTTAGTTTCAAGTAATTATCCAATTTTTTATTTTTATTCAAATAGGTTTTAACCTTAGTTTAAGGGTTGGTTTCCACTGCGCTCCAACTACATACCGCACTACCTAAGAACAATAGCTCTTTTATTACGGCAACTATTAGATGCTTGTGTGCGTGGCATTTCACACTCAATGGCATCTTTCAAATTTTGTAACATACGCTTCGTGTTATTTTACATTTTAATTAAATACTTACTGGTGATATGTGACCCAGTGTCAATCTTATAGTATTATTTTTAGAAAGTTTTACTTCGCAACCTATTTTAGTTGGGCGTAGTATTAGTTGCACTTTGCGATTACGCCTGCGGTATCTAGTTGGAGCGCAGCGGAGACCAATCCTTAAGCTAAATTTTTAAAGATTCTAAGAATAAATAAGAAAGGATAAATAGAAGGGATAAATTATATAAATTCTGAGATATAAAAGATACCTAAAACAATAATTATGAGTATACACATATCAATATGGTATTGTTATTGAATATTAACGAGGATGGCTGTTTGGGCTTGAACCCTTTGCCTGTCCTAATAATGGACGATGAAACCAAAAACCGAATGGAACAGAAACGTGACGCCATCTTGCAGTAACCGACGTCCGTTGCATTGTCGCCCAGTTACCTCGTAGTCGCGCCTAAAGAAGTTTTACTTCGAAAGTATAAGATGGCAATCATTTATTACGGGGAGTGTTCGGAAGAGCTGTTTAACCTGATTCTTGCCGCCGAATTCCACCTTCGCACGACAAGCGACAAATTAGGATATCATCCCCCCAGTGCGCTTTTCAAGGAGCTTTCTTCCACGTACTACAAAGGTATGGTATGAGCTTCCTTGTGCGGTGTTTCCGACGATACGACATGGGTACCATCAATATAAACGCGTACATCTTCCTTAAAGGCCGGCAACGCTCTTGTGATTCCTCTGGTGTTGCAAGAGAATGTGGGCGGAAAGAGAACTGTGGTGATCTAGATTCGACAAACTATGTGAAGGCATTTTGTACTGCCTCCTGAGGCAGGTAGGTATTGAGGTTCCCGCCAATTCAAAGTACTTATTACAAAAAAAGGTCAATTGGAGACTTAACCCCTATTATTAAGAGGTGCTGGATGGAAAAACCGGCAGTTTTCTCAGATACATTACATATAAGCTGCTTCCGCTCAAACTGATGGGCAAAACCTACCTTCATAGAACAATCGTTTCGCCTCGCTGATGATAGGGATGAATTCAAAAAGCTAGCGGCCAACCTAGTTTAAGTTGTATTTCCAGGACAATACGACATAGACTACTACTGTATTTGTTTAATAACTTAACATCCGTGACCGGTACGCTCGCCCTCTTCATCCATAAAAAAACCACTCAACCTTTCACGCAAACTAGAACAACATTTGCTTGAGTATATGACCTCACTTACTCCCATAAGTAATATAATAATTAATTATCCCAGAATATATTGGAAGTCAATTTAAGGTCTTATTGAAAGAATAAGGATTGAAATATCAAGTACCTAAACTCGTCGCAGCGCCTACTTCGAAGTAATCAAGTGAAGGTAAAAATAAAAAAATTCAACTGAATGTACCTACAAAGCTCGCCAAAATCAATCTGTTTTTTTAACGAGGAGCAAATACATTTACGTACTACCTCTGCGCCGAGGTAGGGAGTGTGGGACTCAACCACATACGGCCGTTGCCAATATTCAGTCTATCTTCGGTTGTGGCCTACTTGAGATAAAAATCGTAACTATTGTTCTCTTTTTCTGTCCCAATAAACTTTTCGACGGTAACTCACCTTATCCGTACCACGCTGTCTGTCAATGGGAGGACGTATAGCTTACCAGCGATAGATGTTTGTATAGAAAATGCAATTCACGCGTCCCAGTATAAGGCGATAAGAATTACTTATCGGGTATATTGGGACAGCTTGACAGCTAATTACTGACAGTAGAAGCTAGTAATTTATTACTATCTGTAGATAGTATATTGGGAACGTCCGTTACACCATCTTCTACGCAGATGGAAGTTGGCCAAATTTGCTAACCTACTAAAACCTCCTTGAAATCAGAGAGTTCCCCTTTTTGAGAGATTCTCCGGGATCTTTGCAGGGCATTTCAACGGAGAACAAAATCTAGTAACCCAACCAACCCCTAAGAAAAGAAATATAACTTTATGACTTTAAATCCATAATAATTATAATATTTATATATTATGTTGTCATATCCCCAGTTATTTGCAGTATTTTCAACTTCACGCAAATTGTCACATCTAATTTCCGTTTCGCTAAGCAATATCTATGTGTGTTGATTGCTTTTACTACCATGGGATTCGAACTACGAGATCCGTCGAGTTTAAATAACGGTTCACATCATATATGTACAAATATAATAAATAAAGTTGGAGTGACTGTTAATAATGTCAAAATAACATCTCTTTTCATACATATGTTATATGAATATGTTTAATGTACGCAGATTTTTCTTTTTGTCTATCTGTTTGTTCCGAATAATATCCGCTGGAATTATTTCGACGATATATAAGGTTTTTTTTATTATATTAGTTACAAGTGCTGACCCGGCAATTTTTGATTTGCCATATCAGCCTAGCGCAACTCTCTAAGAAAAAAGAAAGATTCACTCGATTGTATGAAACGTGCAGTTATTGATAGACGAAATCCGCTACGTTATTTTAAACTATTGTCAAATCACTGCACGTTTCATACTAAACGAAATTTAAATTTTTACTTAGGCCATCCCGCCTCTTATTACGTAGTATTTACATCTTCTTTGAGCCATATAAATTTAGTACCCCGCGCCCGATCATTGTATGAATTGTCATATGTAATTAAATGTTTTTGACTGAATTATTTATAGATGTTTTTAAGTCAAAAACTATAGGTTTTGAATAAGTAATCACCAACATATCATATACTAAAACCTTCTCCGAAACACCCTGTATCTCATGGTATAAATATTATTCCAAACAGGCATTATAACCCAAAGCTGTCTATATACTTATATACGTTATATATTATCTTCAAAAAATTAATATGATTCTTAAATGTTGTTTTTTTCACGCTTTTTATTAGCTTCACCTGTATGTTTGTATGTTTGTAACCGACTTCTTTGGGCGCAATTTTGACCCACTTTAAACGGTTAGATTTCGTTCAAACTTTGTAGATTTATCGAGGACCGATGACATTACACTAATTTGACAAGATTATTCGATTATTCAATATGCAAAATAAGATTTTTGCCAATTTTGTGCGAATGCATCGACTCCTCAATGTATTTAATAAACTATTGAATATATTGAGCGATTTCTATTTTTATACAAATCGTTATACTGTAATTTTGCTGCATCACTTTACATAGAATGTGATTTGAATAGTTTGTTGAAGTATGAATTAAAGCCCAACCTTTTCCGAAGTAAATTAAATCAAATCAGTTTTTTTTTTATTTCGTAGATAAATTGCATTGCACTTGTAATATGTAATTTTTTCATACAACTCATTCGGAAGGCAGATTTCCTTAGAGAAGAACGAGCAAGAAACTCTAAGGTTGCTCTTTTCAAAACAGAATGGTATTAAAGGTTCTTATTTTCAATTAAATTTAAAAAATCATTTCAATTAAGTACAATATATGCAAAGTGATGGTAAATCGTAAATTTTATATACTTTTGATATTCATACGTGTATTTTATAGACATAAATGAATAACTTTGGTTTGATTTATCATTTATTATGCATCTCGCGTATATATAATAATAATAAGCCTTTTATTAATACCGTCAACCTTCAAAATAATAATAAGACTACGCGAATAATATAAAAATATAAAAGTAATGTTATTGGAACCCCTGTATAGCTTTGTCTAATTACATATGTACAGAACTCAGCTTTCCAGTCGGACATCGAATCGTCCACTGTTTTATCGTAAGCCCCTTGCTGTGACCCAATCAGGGCAATTATCATGATTACATTATCTCAGTCGGAAGATATCCCCATCATATAAAAGTCCTCTCCTTTCTAGGTTATTTGAAACACTTGTTCGTGGAGATGAATGTTATAACATTAAATCCAAAACTAATTACAGCTTTTGGTTATTTTTATAATACAATTTCATCAAGCCATTTTTAATATTTGGTAACATACTTACGTAGCCTATTTTAACCATATTATACATATTAATGTCGTAATTATATTAACAGAGCCGTGATATAACAATTTCACTAGTGGTATTATAATTAAAAGGTAGATTGTCAGTTTTTTTCTCATGAAATTAAGGGACGAGTCCAGCAGGACGTTCAGTTGATGGTAATTGAAGTATATTTGAAGGTCAGGATATTGGAAAAACACAAAAATTCTGAGCGGCACTACAATTGCGCTCGTCACCTACAGACAAAAGATTTTAAGTCTCATTTGCTCAGAAATTTCACTAGCTACGGCGCCCTTCAGATCGAAACACAATATGATTACACACAACTGCTTATGGCAGAAATAGGTGCCGTTGTGTTATCCATAATCTAGCCGGCATCATGTGCAAAGGAGCCTCCCACTGGTGACACTACTGTGTCACTCGGGAATGTTGGTAACTCAAAATTCTAAACATAACTTCATTTGTGCTTCACTCGGTAACTCAGTTCATTAGTCAGTAATTTCACTTTCTACCGCACCCGTGAAATTAAAAAAAAAAACAAATTATGCACGTCATTACTACCACATCATCCTATGTGGGTTGTTCACCGATCAATAAAAAAGATTGTCTGAATGGATCAGTACTTTGAAATATCCATATTATTGTTAATATAGAATCAAGCAGCCACAAGTACCGTAAAATCGATCTCTGTAATAGGCTTATGAGAACCGTGACCTATCTTAGTATTGACCCACGTTGGAATCAATAGAAGGTCTTGACACTAATACCCAGCATGTCTCTTGTCAGCCAATCTTACAATAATATTACCTTTCAATCTATTCTCATAACAATTGTTAATTCATTAATTAGCACTTGTCTCAGGAACCAATCTATTTTACAGTGGAACTACTATGTTCAATACCAACAATAACTGAAGCCAGTAAATACAAATTCATGTTGTTTTACTACTTCCAAAACAAGCGACGTTTTGTAGAGGGATCAACTTTTATCAACGCTTATCATCGAATTTGTCTTTACAATTTCTTATGATTTAAAGGGATTACCCTCACTTCTGGGATTAATTACACAAATAAAACTGAAAACCAAATTTTATGAACGATACGGGACGCGAACCCGCGACCTCTCGCGTTCCGTGCGAGCGCTCTTTCCAACTGAGCGAACTGTTCGAGTGACGAATCGTTGATAAAATCTGTTTTTTATTTTCAATTTTATTTGATTAATTAATCCCAGAAGTTAGGGGTTATCACTTTAAAAACAGAACAAATTGTTTAGATTTGCAAGAGCGACATCTCAAGTCAATTTCCTAGTATGCAAATATTGGGGTTAAGCAGGTTATCAAATGTAAAGTAGATCCTGTAGATGAAGCCACAATCTTTGAGTTGAACAAAGCATACAAGATTTTATCAATGAGACGGCACTCGAACGGTTGGGTCAGTTGGAAAGAGCGCTCGCACGAAACGCGAGAGGTCACGGGTTCGAGTCCCGCAACGATCATAAAATTTTGTTTTCAGTTTTACTTGTCGAATTCGTCTTTATTTTTTACATTATAATGTGCTAATGTGAATTGTATTTGTAACATCAAAGTGACGTGTTTCATGTCGCTCTTAAAAGAATTTGCTAATCTCGCGATTCTTCCTCGACCTAACTCAGTCACAAAATAACCTCTTGCCAACATTGATAGCTGAAATAGTCTGAAATTTTTAAAAACTTTGCTCTATAATTGCAGAATATTGCATGCTTTTATACCAAAAAGGGAACCAAAACTATATTATTTTTATCTAGATTATAATAGAACTTTGTATAATATACTCGTTCCTGCACTTGCTCATGCTGATGATGATGGGTGATGATTAAACGCACCTAAATATAGTTTTGCTTGATTAGAATATAGTCCTTCTTTAATTGAAAACGCACATCATCACATGGCACCTATAACACAGACTCCCTTTATAGGCGACCAATCATTCCATCGGGCTCAACACGTTCTTGCAAGTCCATCGAGGACTCAGGGATGCCTGATTCCGACAAACGAGGCCATAGGTGGAGACACGTCCAAGCTGTTATGGCTTACTACCAGGCACTCAGGAAAATAAAGAGGTTCGATCGAAGACAACGGTAACCGTTGTAACGATGTCAAGTCTTAATATCATTTGTAAATGGTTGTTGTCTATTACCACTTACGTGCTATTCATTCCTTCGTCTTTGTCTAGGTTTTCGAGAATGTCTATTTCAGCAAATTTTGTCTATGTTTTTCTATTCTGTTTAATATTTGATTTTTAAACTTAGATATCTTTCTTACTACTTTTTATTATGAATGCATATGAATTTATAAGGGTTTATATTTTAGAGATTTATGAGTTTAAATTTAATCTAGATTATATGTATTATTTTCCCTCTTAATTTAATGATATCGAACTAGTTTTAACCTTCAGTAATAAAAATAGCATGGAGAAGGTAGATTTTGTGTGTGCACGATTATAAAAATAGTACTTTACATAAACACTTCTTAGGTTTTATTAACGCTAGGGTAACCTTATTTCCGTAAAATTATTCATTTTAATTTAAAATAATATTCTCAGTTACTTATAAAGCTTCTACTATATCTGTCTGAAGCCCATTTGAATATTCGATCTAGTCTATTTAAGAAAACGTCTGATTTAAATCGGGCTAACTGCTGCTCACTAAGCACAGCACAATTGCAGCGCTGCATACGTCATTGTATCTGTCACCTACCATCAATAAATCGATAGTCAAAGCGATTCGAGTCAAAGAGATTGATGATAAAGATACCTTTCCTACTATAATTTGATAACGTAACTCCTCTTGTCGATCAAAAAAAGAAAGAAAAGACCAAGTCTTGTCAATCGTTCATTCACAACTAGATGCTCAAATAATTTTGACTAAATTGGTAATAATTATCAACTTGCTATATCTGCAGTACCTTGTTGTAACTAATATACAGTAGTGCCAGATTTACATAAGCTAGATCGAATATTGAATACTGGCACAACTATTTCAAGCATGGGATTAATTTGCATTTAAAAACCATGATATTAACTGTAAAAATATTTGATACGCAGAACGAAGTCCAATCAGAGATGGATGAAGTTAAGGACAACTGTGCAGCTCAGTTCGGCAATACAGAAGAAGCCTCCATTGAAGAGAGAAGACTCGTTTCTGAAGAGATTCTCGACTCGTCAAATACCAGAGACACAGGAAACAGTGAGAGTTTGTTAACATGATTCTATTATTTAGGTAAATCTTCTTGCACCAACATTTTTTTTTAATTCTCAGGTAGAAGATACTGGATCGGAAGGTGCTACCGGTGATCAAAGATCGACCACTAGACAGAGGCGGCGCAAAGTAAGAGTTCCAAGAACTGTCGTGAATCCTGATGAAAACTTCTACTTCTACTGGCTCTGGATGATCACTATCTGTGTATTGTACAATCTCTGGACGCTCATCGTGAGGCAGAGCTTCCCTGAACTTCAGGTTAGTGAAAGTGTAATCAACTTATTAACTTTGACTATTTCGATAGAATAATCGAATCTATAATCCAATACATACTCGCTTAAAATTTCGACTGTCAATTTTTTTAATAAATGACTGGAGTAGCAATGAGAGTCGCGCTTTTTGCTAACACATTCTTTCATAGAGCTTCATTGAGAGAAGTAGTTATGAAGTCACAGCTGTCCAAGAAAATATTACCCGTATCAGATTTGTTCTTTTTTTTTCTCTTCATGTTTTCTTGTTTATTTTCTTATGCAAAAGATGTTATAAATCCTATAAATATGAAATTGGCCACGCATAATTTCAGCCTTAAATTGAGTACGGCTTTCATCTCTGGGCGGGCGCTTCCCAGTACCAACTTCTTACATTTGGCCTAATTCTTTGGCGTCTCTTTAAGCAAGAGCACATTATGTCAAAGTCACATTAACTTTATTCATATAGCCTTATACTAAGCGTTATATTCGTAACAATTAATACTTCTTTACAATTCATTATTTTTAAAGTAATATCCGTGAGGGACGTCTTCTTCTGGGTCGTCATATATAAAAGTTTTGGAGCTGTTATTGATAAATATCTGGACGACCATATTGCTCGTATTTGTAAGAATGTACAAAACTTGAACGAAAAAGAAAACTAATAGGACACCTGGATTCGAACCGGGATCCTCTGCTTTCCGGATCACCAAATGTCCCATCTGAGCTACTATAGTCTTTTATTTAGTGAAATCAGCTCAGTCTCGTGCCAGATTTTGGTGTGACAACACGTCCTGAGGATGCCTCGTGTAGAAGCGAAACACGTGTCGAATTGTTTAAAGACAAATATTGGCGGAATTAACACTAAAGAAAACTCAAATCATTTGTATAATTATGGATTAATATAATAATATTTTTTTTTGTTAAAACGTATGCAATTGAAGCTCAATGTGAAATTATACAAATTGCTATTTTAACTATTCTATAATATAGGTATATTTATAGGTCCAACTTAAGCCTAAGAAAATTTTCCGTAGCACCAAGTCAGGCTAGATATCGATTAGACTTAGATACAACTCAATGCCCTCGAGCATAGAATTATTTATTATTAGAATGAAATGGGTCAAACCGTAATGGAATAATCTTACTTTATATAACATCGTCTCTTGTCAACCTTAGCTCATGTAAGGATTGTTCAGTGATAATAAAAGTGGGGTGTACTAAAAAATATACCTATATATATTACTACATTATAATACGTAGAAATTGTCATTATATATATATATATTGGACAGAGGGTATTTAATTTAAAAATGTAATGTAGCGTTATTATCAATAATAGTTCCAAAACTTTTATATATTAGTTACATGACTAATTACTTGTTTAGACGTGTAGTAACAGCAAAATGTTCGCGTTATCGCAAAAATATGGCCGCAGCATAACTAATTAAAACTATTCTGAATTCAAACTTAGTTGGTGGATATGTCCTTATAGCGGTATCTTAATTATAAACCAAAACAAGCATTTCAGGGAACACTCGTTAAAACTATCATGCAATCTGAATACAAGCAATCCCAGACATCACTTCCTGATAAATCGAGTAGTGGAAACGTGGAAAAGACTACCGCAAACAGTGATAAGTGGACCCTTAGTGAACTCTTTTATAAAAGACTGGACAAACATTTACTTTTTTTTTAATGAAAATACGGGACGAGACGAGCAGGCCGTTCAGATGATGGTAATTGATACGCCCTACCCATTACAATGCAGTGCCGCACATGATTCTTGAAAAACCCAAAAATTTTGAGCGGCACTTCAATTGCGCTCGTCACCTTGAGAAATTAGATGTCAAGTCTCATTTGCCCAGTAATTTCACTAGCTACGGCGCCCTTCAGACCGAAACCCAGTAATCTTTCTCCGCAAGACTTTGCCGCTCGTCTTCAAAATCTTTTTGGGAAGAAGCATCTTGCTTGAGCACCGTGAGGCGATGGTCTCAATTGTAATTTCACTAGCTAAGGCGCTCATCAGACCGGAAACACAGAAATATTTGCCATTACATATTAATCTGCTTCACTGCAGAAATAGGCGTCATTGTGGTACCCATAATCTAGCCGGCATCCTGTGCAAAGGAGCCTCCCACTGGTATTATTAGACAAGTGCAGTGATATACACACATCAGCAAAAAATGCTGCTAGTGTATTCAGTATATTTAGTAGTTAGTAGATCTACTATATTTTGCCAAGCATTTAAAATCTTATAGACCTTAACGATTTAGGTTATCCTCTGGTGGTAAAAAAGAGAGTTAAGGCTATAGTCATCTGATTGACAAGTATCCTATGCCATTTAACCATTCCATGGTCAGATTGAATGACATGAATGGCAATGACATCTGGAAGACCATATTATATAATACAGTGACATTCCATGCCGACAGAAGTGAAAAATTTAACAATTTCGGGTGTTTTTTGAAATCGCCAGGAAATATTATGAGTGTATTTCAACCCAAACTCATGTCTTGTGTAAACGAGGCCTATAAATTATATGTAAATGCACGTATATAATATACAGCGGTTTATTGTTTTTTCCCATCTCAGAAAATGCCAACAAACATATTATAAAAATACATTATTTTACTCTTTATATAAGTATGTACACCTCAATTAATACCAATTCCGTGTCAATAATTACCCTACAAACATTAAGGTACACGTTAATAACAAAACGATTATATAAATTAAATGGGAACATTATTTTCGTAATGAAACGCCGATAAAGCTTTCGTACGGGACACGTTCCTAATTAAAGTAAGTGAAGGTGAGAGAAAATATTTGTTCTAGTAAGACCCCGAGCTTTTATAAGAAGCGTTTTATTACTCGCACTTTAGTCGAGGATGCTACAGGGTTATGAAGGAAATATTTTTGTTTGAACGAAAAATTACGAAACAGCAAGCGGAATTACTGTCGCTTCAGGGCAACATTGTACTTAAGAGGATTCTACTGGACATTAGACGAAAATTGTAATGTTTCTTTCAAATTTCAAACTAAAATTTAGTTCTATAAAGTACAAAACTCAGTAAAGGCGCCTTTTCACTAGGTCGCAAGCGGTACGACTGTAGCAGCGCGACAATCGCGCGTTTTTTTTTTTGTATAACTCATTCGAGTCAAGCGCACGTTTGAAGTATGAAGCAAGTACGCAAGTATGAAGAAGTGCGCCACCCCAATCTAAACAAGTCGCGCGGCTGCAGTTGTAATGAAAAGGCATCAGCTACTGTCGCGCAGCTACAGCGCGGCAACCGCGCGATGCGACTAGTGAAAAGGCGCTCTTACGGCCATGTTTCCAGAAAGATACTACATGTATATCTTCAAAAAAAGCGCGTATTCTTTTTAGAAGGAAGGGGCAATGCTTCTGTCATCGCTCTGGAGTTGCTGCAGAATGTGGGCGGCGATGATCACTTAACATCCGCTAACCCATACGCTCGTATGAAATAATAATAATGATAGGTGACGTAAAACACCTAATGAACCTCCATTGATACAAACACAGTTTAAAGAACATATAACCAAATTGTATATTTCATTAAAAAGAGCACAAATAAAGACTGCCGAGAGAGTTTCTTATGCCGCTTCTTCTCTCTCAGAGCGTCATTTGTTTCCGAAGCGGTAGTAGTATCTAGTATAATAGAAATTACATCAAAAAGAATTCTGAAGGAATCAATTTTGAGAAAATAAATGCCTTTTATGCCTTTAAGAGTACGAAATATATATTTGATCAAAGTTGACTCCTTAATAATTCTTTTTGATAGTACTTTCTTTGATTAACGCGAGTGTTACACATTTATCAAAATTTTTAATGTCAATTTAATCACAACCACCACTTTAAAAACAAATATCGATAGAGAGAGAAGAAACAGTACGAGAAACATAAGTCTATATGAATAATCTCTAAAGGTATATCTATATATACACAGTATGTATACGTATAAATGTATTAGTTCGACATGAGGAGAGGTTTAGTGTAAGATTGGAAGATTGGAAACTATTCAAGAGCAAGTCAATCTCCAAGCTAAGCTGATGTAGCTTAAACCTTGTCTACGTAAAAGCTTCGTATCCAGACTGTACAATATGCAAATGTTAGATTTGACTATTTCTATCATATGATAACAATTGGTCAGCTGGTATAGAAACATTTAAGTCAATTGTGGTAATAAGCCCTAAATAAAAAAAAGGATTGTGTGGTCTTATGAAACCACGGTAAAAGTGAAACTTTTTTTTTATCTTTTCTTAACCAAAAATTTTTTTTTGGAATAAATTCCATTAAGGGTACAATAACAACATTTACATTAATCAGTGACAAACAACATTTACATTAAACACTGACAAAAACAAACAAAATGGCGTGGAGAACTGGCACAAATGAGAAATAGTCTATACACTACACGGTCAGTTGCTGCGAACTATAGGCGCCGCCCGACCGTCACGCGACATGCAACACACAGACGAAAAAGTTTGAAACGATGTAATAAAAGTTTCACTTTAATAAATATAATTTAATTACGAACATAGTTGCGTAAATTAGTGTCTGTTAATAACCTGATATTTGCATAAGTTTTTCATGAGTCCGTTCGATTACGATAGCCCCTTTTATTCGAATCTTCTTATGAATTATATTCTTAGCCATCGGCTAACTTATAACGGACAGTCCTAAGTGCAGGCTGTCTAGCCGAGGACGAAACGGTTACTCACGTAATCCTGGAATGTGCGGGGGTGGCCAATTAATGGGCAAAAACCTTAACCAATACGAGGTCGCTCCAGGAAGTCTACGAACACCCCAGGAATGTCCTGAACTTCTGGAAGGAGCTGGGGTGGTTGGAGTAACTGGCCAATACTAGTGGTTTAATTGCGGAAACCGGAGCCCCTATACCATACCATACCATATTCTTAGCTACCAACTGGAAGTTCCGCAAACTTGACTTTTGCATTGGGCTGTCTTAGCTTAAGGCGACACCAAATGCCAGTGACCTTGAGCGATATGAGTTCACGGCTGCCGGTCCGCCATCTATGTAACAAAGCCAATATTTTCAAAATTCTTGCGTGAAAAACAGTTTATATGCCTACAATCCTCGTTATTCACTACTAATCTGAATATATTAACCTACACAAAAAAGTACAAGCTATAAGAATAACTTTTCTGAGAGAAGTACCAAAAAAATGCGTCACGCTATGCCAAAAAACTTGTTTAACTTCAAAGAAAAGTGGTAGTTCAAAAATGCTCGGCAGTGTTAACTATAACCAACAGCAAGCATTAGCAACCTACAAATAAGACTTAAGGATATGTGTAACAGGATTAATTAGTGTTCATAGCTCGAAATGCTATACTTTCACCACAAAACATGTCTAGAAACACCATGTTTGCGTGTTTTCTGCTTACTCTTCGCCTTAAGCAGTATAATTTCAGCTGTCAAATGACCACAAAAACGAAATCAAAAATTATGCTAAGCTTACCTACATTCTGCAAAATTTCACGTAAGTAAAGTCTGAGCAAAGTTTGAGTACGCTATATAGATCTCAGCCTAAGTAGGTTGAAGTATCGAGTTTCTACTTGCTACTAACTTCAGGCATGTTCATTCGTTAATCACGGACATTGACAAGTTATTTACAATATTTTTAAATACTTCAATATTATGGTTCTGTATAAAACATACAATTTCGCATTTTAAATTGTTAGTGATTTATTAAAAACGTAAAAAGTTGTATATTTCTAAACTCGGACAAATAAACCACTGGAAACGAAACCAAGAAGGAAATAATATTCGCGTGTCAAGGGGGTACTACAATGGTCAAATAATGATATAATGCTTCGAGCTCTAAACAAAATAAAAATGATAAGTTAATGAATGAGTGCTACATATAATCCAACCAAATTACTTACGCGACAGCTTTGAAGCCTTAGATACCTTTACCTTAGATATTGATACATCTAGATAGACCGTCGAAAAAATTGAGGTTAACAGATAACCTCTATTTTGAGCAACGCACGCACACTCACACGAAGTAACATACAAATAGCGAGTGTAAGACGTAGCTTGTCACGCACACGAAAGTAATAAATCTGACCTGTTTTCTGTCAAGAGGATCTAGCAAGAGCCTCGATATACCCTATCCATAACAATGCAGTGCCGCTCAGGATTCTTGGAAAACCCAAAAATTCTGAGCGGCACTACAATTGCGCTCATCACTTTGAGACATAAGATGTTAAGTCTCATTTGCCCAGTAATGTCATTACAATTACATTTTCATTAAAAGCAGTAATGCTTAAACATTACTGCTTCACGGCAGGAATAGGCGTCGTTGCGGTACCCATAATCTAGCCAGCATCCTGTGCAAAGTAGCCTCCCACTGGTAGAAGTTTTACGTCTAGATAGACTGTGACAGATGTGAAAACGTCGAAAAAATTTAGGTCGATTTTGAGCAATGCACGCACACTAACACAAAGTGACATACAAATCGCGAATGTAAGACGTAGCTTGTCACGCACACTAAAGTATTAAACCTGACGTGTTTTCTATCAAGAGGATCTAGCAAGAGGCTCTATCTAGCGTATAGATTATCTAAGCTTAGAGCATGTACGTGTACTTTTTAAAATGACGTTTTGTATTTAGCTTGCGTCACGCACGAGTAAAAAAATAAGGACTCCGTGTCACCTCACATAACAATGAGGCACCATAACAAGCCTGTAAACGTGTAAATACATACCCCTACGCATACACTTACACTAATACAAGCCGATCGGCCGCCAATATGAGATTTGCCATCGTCTGTGACAGATCAGTTTGCGTCGCAATAAAATATTTTAAAAATGCCGTTGTGCGTTGTGAAAAGGTTTAAAAACAATAATATAAAAGTATTTGTGGATATATGATTATCTAAGGGAGAAAAAATTGTGTAACTGGTATACCCCCTAACCTCACACACACTATCATAAAGGTGCTTCACTTGCTAATATCACGGCGCGGAGTCCTTCTTTTTTTACGAGTCCGTGAGTTTGCGTATTAAATTTTAATTATTTTTCAAAAAATGCAACTTTAATAGGTTAAAATTATAGGTACACGTGGAAAGACGCATTTATTGAATGTCTGCTAATATTTAAACAAAACAAAACATCGCCCATTTTCGTAATATTGCACTTTGAGATCTCGAGTAAGACTAGTGCTAATAAAATGGACGCAAAATACATTTATTTATATATTTATTTACGGTGTGTGTGGATTGATGCATCTAATGTACCATGGCCTACTATTATTGTTGATACAGTAATTATAGTATGCTGTACATTGTACTTACATCACTTTACATATATTGTAACTGAAATGATTTGTAAAACGATGAAAATGTAAATCTTGATTTAAAAGAGTGGCAATGAGTTTCTTGCCACTTCTTCACATTAGCTCACCCAAGAAGTAGCGGTAGATTTAATAACAAAAAAACTTTTTCTTTGACATTCATCAGTGTCATTTCTGTGACCTACATGAATAAAGTGATTTTGATTTGATTTGAGGCCAAGGAATACTAAAGGCGAACACCGGCCTTGTTATGCGTCGTATGGTTAATTCATCAAAGATTTTAAATGAATAATAGAAATGATAAATAGGACAATAATATTAATGGCAATAGCTAGATATAAATCTAAGCCCCCTGGTGGTTGTAACAGTAAACAATTGTAATAAACAGCATCTATCAGTAAACTAAGAACCGGAACGAAGGCCCTGCATTTAACGAGGTGTGTGTCCAGGATCGCCGCACTTAGGAACACAGAGCTCGTATAAATCTTTACCTTTTTATGTCTTTGTTCAACGTTTTCTTTATAATTGGGTATATGACTTAATCTTTTTTGGGTTCCGTACCCAAATGGCAAAAAACCGGAACCCTTATAGGTTCTTCATGTCTGTCTGTCTGTCCGTGTATGTTACAAGCACTTTTTTCCAAAACTATAAGAACTATACTGTTGAAACTTGGAGTAGATGTGTTCTGTGAACTGCATTAACATTTTCACACAAAAATAGAAAAAACAATAAATTTTGGGGGTTCAACAAACTCATATGTACCATCTATGGATAGGTCTTCAAAAATGATGATAAGGTTTCATGATCATTTTTTTTCTAAACTGAATAGTTTGCACGAGAAATACTTCCGAAGTGGTAAAATGTGTGTAACTCCCTGTAACTTCTAAAATAAGATATTGATAAAACTAACAAAAATATAATATGATACTAGCTGACTCTAGCAAACATTGTATTGCCGATATTAAAATCGCGATACAAAAGTAACTGTTGATCGTACATGGGTGAAACTTTGAAGTTGTATGTATTTATGTAAGTATGCTGACTCATAATCAAACAAATTAAAAAAAAAATGTCAAAAAAATTAAAAAAAAAATTTCGTTGGACCATCCTTAACATTTAGGGGGATGAAAAATAGATGTTGTCTGATTCTCAGACCTACCCAATATGCACTCAAAATTTCATGAGAATCGGTCAAGCCGTTTCGGAGTTCAAAGTTTAACACCATGACACGAGAATTTCATATATAATATATTACCTTGCAAACTTCCACCAAAAATCGGTTTGAACGAGATCTACTAAATAGTTTCTTTTTAATACGTATAAATGACGAGAGCTCATTTGCACTGAATAAATTTGAGCAAAGATTTTCCTTTCTATTAGTGTGGCCGCTTTTTTCGCGTTACCACGCGCGTTACATTGCGCGCGACACCGTCACGCAAATTCGACACCCTGACGTTAGTTGGTCTGTCTCTCTGTCGTGCACATAAAATAAACGTTATTTAACTAAATTATGGGGTATAACATATTTTTATTGGTTGCGTGTAATATAATATAATAACAGTATTGTAATATTGCTCTTTCGATGTTAATAAAATAGCACGAGGAATACATTTTTAAAGATTTTTTCCTTTTGTTACGTTAAAGAAGTATAACTTCTTGTGTGCATACTGTGCATGCAAACCAAGACATGAATAATGATGTGCGCTGAAAATAAAATTAAAATACAAACCTACAGGCATTTAGGAAACTTAAACTCTTGGAGGGTCTTCTGTCACTATCTCGCAAAACAAAAATTTGTATAGAGCTAGGTAGGTGGCAAAACAAAGATCACGTTTTGTTTTGGCTTTCTCTGTTTAATCAGAAATATTCTTATAACTTTTTTGTTATTTGATCAATTGACTTAGTTGTTTTATCCTTTTATTTGTTACATATTCTAGTTTTAAAAATAAAATATCAATATTAATCAAAAGAGATGATTCATGCCAACAAATTACAACTTCGCACGACATGCTAGTTCTGTTCCTTCACCGTGCGGTTTTCAAGGAACTTTACGTACAAGCCAAGCTGTGGGATGAGCTTCCTTGTACATTATTTCTGAGACGACACCGCATGGATAGCTTCAAAAAAAGCGCGAACACCTATGTAAAAGACCGGTAACGCTCCTCTGGTGTAGCAAGAGAATGTGGGCGGCGGTGATCCCTTAAGATCAGGTGACCGTAGGCTCATTTGTGCTCCTCCTCCATACAAAAAACAAACCAAAAAACCATCACGTGGTGAGCGGGGATCAAATGCGGGCGCCGTGGTGGGAACTACCAAATGCACCATTGATCGCCTGAAAACCGAGCATAAAGGAAAAATAACGCTAAATTTTATTCATATTTGAAATTGGACGTAATTCCAGAAATATGTACCAAACCACAATCATATCAGAATGAGAACACAAAACTGGTCAGGTGATTCATATTAACGGACTGACAAAAATGGCAGCCCTACTGTCACTCTTTAAATGATACCATAACATAGTAGCCCAACGCACATGTATTGAATACCCTAATTATACAAATGATTTAAGTCTTCTTTAATAAATAAAAAATAAAATACGTGTTTCGTCTCTACACGAGGCATCCTCAGGACGTGTTGTCTCGCCAAAATGTGGCACGAGACGTCTCGTGCCAGATTGTGACGTGTCGAATTGTTTTAAAAACAAATATTGGCGGAATTAACACTAAAGAAAACTTAAATCATTTGTATAATTATGGATTTTCGCAAAGTAACGCCTAATTCAATAATTTTTAATTTTTTTTTGAATATCCTAATATTTATTAAACTTTAAACACGAATTCCTTTAAAATTGATGTTTGTGGCTTCGAACGTTTTTCAGGAACTACGTCCAATTGTTATTCGAAATCAAATCCTTATTGCCTAAGATTATAGAATTTTTTAACTGGAAACTATGGTTTATTGTAAATAGTAAATATAAAACTTCAATTTAGTATTAAAATTATATACTAACTGACTGTAATGACTGTAAATTATCAACAAAAATGTACCTAGGTGTAAACACACCTGGAAACCCTAATGTAGCAGGTGACTGAGAGCTGGCAACCATATTTTTTTCAATTCTTTACATAATTTTCTTTAAATGACGTACAATTTATTGAAAATCGTCTTGGTGCAATCTATTTGTACTAAAATCAATAACAGGTACTTGCGGCCAATTTTTATAGGCAATCTATGGTTTAGGAAGGGTTTAGGGCATAGTTTCTCAACCTTATTTTGCTCACCGCCCACTTTGAGAATATGTTTTTTTCTAGAGTATTTTCGTGTATTTTTTTGCCTTATTAGATTAAATTTTTTAATCTACCCACGCCCCATCTGCGCCATCTCAATGCCCCCTAATGCCCCTCTCTGGGTCTTCTACTGCCCCCCCAAAAGTCTCAAACAAGGGGGCGTTATCGAACGTTGAGAACCTATGATTTAGGGAGTATGCAATGTATTATCGCATACTCCTCAAGCACTAAACGTTTATTTAAACTTACTTTTATCAAAACAACACGTATCTACCTGCAGAATGGAACGGCGGAATCTTATACTATTATGGGGTAAAGAGGCACCGAAAACAAATTTTTCACCAAAAACAGCCCGACTGACCTGTAATACACAAAGAACAAGCAGAAAACTAATATTCATGTAGCGTTTGTACCTTAGTTGATTACATTTCGCTTTGCGACGCCGTAAAACATTCTCAAGGGAATACTACGGGTCTTATACCTACAACCCTGCTTGCGATATCAACCTTGGTCGGGAAATCGATTAAGCTTAATGACAATATAAGGATTGGAGAGACATGCCTTAATACGGTGGTTATTAATAAGGTTAATTAATTGACTGTTTTTAAGTTATCATAAATATATTGATGTTCTTAATTTAAAATCACGCCCTATAATATAAGAAAATCACGTCGTATAAAATCAAAGGGGACATATGGGACATGCCTAAAAATACACCATTGCTTAGACAGCTATATCTATACGTTGCCGCATTTACTCCAGTTGTTTAAAGCATTCTTGGTCAATAAACAGCAATGTAAAACATATATTCAGTTCAGGTTTGATACGGAGAGTAACAGTTGACGCACGACTAAGGAGAAAAGTGTGCTTACAATTGTCCTTAAGTACACATTTGCCATTCCGCTATCAAACTGCAAATGATGTGTCCCGATATATGTATAGACCGTCGTTGGTAGCAGTCATTAGATACTATCAAAAATAATAATTAATAAGTTTATTGCCTTGAAGTAAATTTAAATATACAAAATCTACTTATAAGAAAAACATACATTCAGACAAAATATGGGCAGTCGACTCAGTTTATGCTGCTTGAGATAATTATTTCATGCAGCACTGGCTTTGAGCCATCCCCATCTCCCCAGTATGTCAGGTAGGATACATAGTAAATAGAGTGCATTAGATATTTTATCATTTTCTTTTCAACTTTTCCTTTAACACAATAATGATTCATTAAAGTTCCTGTATCCCCTAGCTGGGGCAGAGGGCAGCCACAGTGCATCTCCATCGGACCGATGACCAACCTAAGCATCTCTCTTCATTCCACTCCAGCTCTTTCCGATGTCTTTTGTTTCGTTAATTTTGTGTTACCCTTGAGGTTTCCAGTCTAGGGCTTGCCTCGGTATATGGTT
>CATIXQ010000019.1:11128191-11197307 GCA_949711755.1 Leptidea juvernica
CGCAAAGAACTGAAAATCTGTCAAAATGGAGTAAAAATGGTTGGAGTGTTGTATTTCAGATAAGTGCCCTTTTAAATTAGCAAAATTCTGTAACTAACTTGGCGTTTTTCATAATTTTGCTAAATAATTATATTTCAATTGGTAAAACAAGAGGTTTTTGGATAGTGTTCGCGTCCGAGCTTTTAATGAACGTATACAAATAAATAGACTTTGAACATTACTACCACGAAATAAGATGTTAATTTGAGTAAACGTTTTAATGTTATCTGTATATGTTAATGTATACGTTTAAACAACGCCGCTTGGACATTTTTGACGACCTTTTAATAGGCGATTGGAAACTCCACTTGGCATTGCGTAGAAACATCGCTTCATTGTGATTCCTCTGGCAAGAGAATGTGAACGGTGGTGATCACTTAGCACCAGGTGACCTTTACGCTGGTTTGTCCTCCTTTTGCATAAAAAAAAAATAACTTATAGTGAAAGTTATAACTTATAGTAAAGTATACATTTAATACAGGTTTATAGAGCTATTAGCTGCTACTACATCGTGGAATCGAGAACAGTCTACCCAAACTTCTGGCGAGTGATCAACTTGATACATATCTTGCTCATCCTTGCGCATTGGTTCGGCTGCTTCTATTTCCTCCTTTCCGAAGCTGAAGGGTTTCAGGTTAGTTGTGATCAAATATTTTTCTTTATGTTTTGGTCCTCTTTTGGACATTAGCACTGACTAAACTCTGCCTTGAAATAAGCGTCAATTCAGTTCAAATTATTATAGTTAAGTTACAAATTTGCGAGTAAAGTTTTTTTTTATTAATTCTATTAATATAATATTATGTTATTTTCGAATTATGGTTTATATTTTTTTATCGATACTATAGAATCCTAAAGCTATATCACAAAATAAAAGTACTTTTGTAAAAGCCGTTTCTCGTCTTCTTGGATGTCTGGGCTACAACTCCTTGGAAGCAATAAGCGCCCTAGACCAGATAGTGATAGCTTGTAAAAAAAATACACTTTGACAATTTTTTTACGGATTTTTCTGTCTTAATAACAAGAAGCAGCGAAACAATTGTTCCTCTTCAGAATCAGAATACACATGACCCCCAATGTTCCAGAATGAAGCCGAGACTAATTTATGCAAGATCTTCTTAAACCTTCTTATATTTATTTATTTGGAGGCAAATACAGATACATCCATATACATAAAATAAACAATCCGCTAGTTGCAGAAAGCATCTTTAAAGTTAATGTTTCATTATGTCACACGGTATCTTTGACTGTCAAAAAGTGACGGTATTATCTTTATATATATAATTCTTGTGTGCGTGTGTATGTCACTGAACTCCTCCTAGACGGCTGGACCGATTCTAATGAAACTTTCTGTTTGTATTCAGGTGGATTCGAGAATGGTTTAGATTCACAATTGTACTACCTCCTAAACGGCTGGACCGATTTTGATGATATTTTTGTGTGTTCCAGTGAATTTGAGATTGGTGTGTGTCTTCAGGTGGATTCGAGAATGGTTTAGATTCACAATTAAACTACCTCCTAAACGGCTGGACCGATTTTGATGATTTTTTTGTTTGTTTCAGTGAATTTGAGATTGGTTTAGATTCTCAAATCCGTCCATATAATATAATTCTCTTGCTCATGTGTATGTTAGTGTACTCCTTCTAAGGGCTGGACCGATTTTTTCAAATTTAAGACGTCTGTTGGGTCCACTAGTATTTAATAAAACATTAACCTTAAGGATGCTTTCTGCAACTAGCATATAGTGAGACAGAAATAAGGGCATAATAATGTCTCCATAAACAGTGTTCCTGAGTCCCTTAAATTATTTAAATTTACACTTAAATCACACCCAATGACTAATCTTCTACTAAAACAATTCACATAAAGGTAAAGCTGTGAACGGGCTATTTTGCAATATTGGATAATCCATCTCGCAAAAGTTTTCGAGCTATTTTTAGGTGAGCCACGCTGAAAAAAGTACTAATTATCAATAATCCAATTAAATATCTTGATTCACCGTAATGCTACATCATTACCATTTTTTTCTTTTCTGAGTACAATATCTACAAATAACAAACGAGGTACAATCATAAAAAGTTTATTAATTAACAAATCAAGAGTGAAACAGAACTTTTTAATTGTTTTAAGACTTAATATTCGTCTAGATAACTTTAACAGTACAAAATACAAATGAGAAATAAAAGTTAGTATCAATTTTAGACCTCTTTTTGTAATCCTGTTTGTTTTTAATTGTAATAGTTAATTAGGTTTACAATTACCACAACAGAAGACTTTGCAGGCTAAGAATAAATGTAAGAATGCATCTGAGCTCTTCTACAAAGTGTTTTGGGAAGTTCAAAACTCCGACTTATGACTTCAAATGATTTTTTGGGAAAGAGATGTTATTAAAAAGTATGTTTATGTTTAAATTACAGATTTAAGTCAGGCTGTTCAAAATTCATTTGACAACAGAATAATCCTTAAATAACAAGGTCTCAAAATAGTTTCAATTCAGTTTTATTCATGTGAAAGAGGCTTAATTATTAAAAAGCACGTTACAATTTCGCTTTTTAACTTCAGAAGAATCATCCAAATTGTTTGACATTAATCTTGTTTTTCAGAAAATGAGATTTATATTATGTTATTTCCAATGTTCTGCTCTTAACTATTTCTACGTGAAAAACTGCATGAAAGTATCATAATATCATAATAGTCATAATTTTGACATCATAATTCTATATTATCTCCTTGAGTCTTCAATGCTTGTGCTCGGCTCCAGCCTAAGTTGAAGCCAATTTATTAACTTCAACCATATCGATTTGAGTTCAACTTACATTGGTACATACCTATACAATTTCATTAAGTGTTTAATTCTTTCAATAACTTGTTTTTGCCATGTAAAAGCTAACATCTAGGTTGATAAAGTTATTCTCATAGATATTATAATTTAAATTTGTTACCAAAATTTATAAACGATGCGGGATACGAATCGTCTGACATCTTGGGTTTCGTCCGAACGTTAAAATGTTAGAAAATATAGAATATGTGTCAGTGATTTATTGAAATGAAATAAAATTGATATAATTTATTTGTATGAATCATATGTTATCATATCGTGTTACCAACATAGTTCTTAACAATTGGTTTAACTAATTTTTGATTATCACTAGAATGATTATATTTATACATCATTAATACACATTACATAGCTATATAACTATGTTCTAGCTAATAATCGATGACTAATAATTATTTAAATATGTTTAGGGTGACTGGGCGTATCCTCATCGTCCCGGAGACTACGCCACACTAACAAGAAAATACTTAGGCTCATTATACTGGTCAACACTTACTTTGACCACCATTGGAGATCTGCCAACTCCGGAGACCAACGCTGAGTAAGTACATTATTAATTACTACGCGGCTGCGAATTTAGTGACACAATCTGTCAAATATAAATTGACAGACCAATTCATAGGATGGTCTCATCTTATAACCAAAACTTCCTTGACATTGACATATTAGAAACTAAAGAGTTAGACCTTTGTTTAAGTATGTATATATATATATATATATATATATATATACATAGAATCAAACACATATACATATTAATACTTATCCATATTATATAACAATATTAGTCCAAGATTACGTTATTATGTTATGCAACTTGATAAATATCAGCATATATATATGTTACGGGCAACGTGGGCAACTGGGCATTATTAATAAGGACCGGCAATTATTAATAATGCCCGACGGCCCGTGGTCCATGTAATAAGTCAGTGTTTGAGATAGCTTGAATTTATCACTTTGACCGGGCAATGTGCTAAATTGGACCTGGCTATGTTTGGCTGCAAGCCCAAAGTAGGTTTAAAATCAGTCTTGCCATCATTTGACAGGTTAACAGATATAGTAATCATGCTATTTTAATCACATTGTCCAATTGAGTCGGGCATTATGAATACAGACCGGCCATTATTAATAGTGCCCGGACTTATCAAATTGCCCGTAACATATATATATATATGTGTGTATTTTGAAACCTTTATAATAACGTGATTTTAGTGAATTTGTTTCTCCAACATAAATAAATAAACTGTGGATATATATGTCAAATATATTAAATTGTTTTAAAGCTAATTCAAGCACTGACTTATACTTGATGTGGCTCATACTTTATAATATGTAGCATCTTAGATTAAGGATTGGTCTCCGCTGCGCTCCAACTAGATACCGCACTACCTAAGAACAATTGCTTTTTTATTACTGCAACTATTAGATACTTGTGTGCGTGGCATGTTGATACTCAATGGCATCTTTCAAATTTTGTAACATACGCTTAGTGTTATTTTATATTGAAATTAATAAAATACAAAATACTTACTGATAATATGTGATCCCAGTGTCTTTCTTATTTCTTGCAGTATAGTTTTACAAAGTTTAACTACGCAAACCGGCATTTCAGTTTCAATTATTAGCAAAGTTTAACAGAACATGTGGCACGTCAACGTCACACATTGTTCGAGACTGGCTCAAGTACGCCCACTTGGTCGTGGTCGTTGGAGCGCAGCGGAGACCAATCCTTAATATAAGTGTACCATATTATTCTAGAAATGTCAAAATGTGACATGATTTTTCTGAACTACTAAAGTACTTTATTGAGGTTAAATTTTATATCCTCTGCATAGTATATAAGGTTTACTAAGATAAAGAAAGAAAAGGTTTACATAAAACATTTTTGATGTTAAAAATTTTCGTATAGCATTAATTTAAAATTACTAAGAGTGCTTATAATATTATTTCTTATCATTAAATTATTATTTCTGAATCATTTTGGGTTATCAACTTCAGATATATACAGACAATAAAAGATTAATTACTAATTTTCAGCCGGAAAAACATTTCTCGCCAATTTAAGAGATCTTTTCAATTCATTCGATGTTTTGAATAACTTTGTTTTCGAATTTTTTCCTGTTCTATTAACATTCCAATTAAGGTGATTTATCATTAATCACGTATACTATGAAGGAACGTTCGATGAACAGAAATAGGGAGTTTTTGAGAAGCTTTTTAAATGGTTATTTATAAATGCCAACAAAATCTGAAAGGAAATTTCTATACAACGTGGTTATGTTGAATTCCCACAACTCTGCGGTGTTTCCGTGGTTGACATGGACACCTTCAAAAAAAGCGCGTACACCTTCCTTAAAGGCCGGCAACGCTCTTGTGATTCCTCCGGTGCCCGTACGCTCGTTTGTCCTCCTATTCCATAAAAAAAAAAAACTCTATGGTTTAACTAACTCTACGAGACCGTTTATTAGAATCGGATCTTTCTTACAAAATAATTATCAAATATCATTGTCACACACCTTTATGAGAAAATTGGCAACACTGCATACTGACACCTTCAAATTATGAATGATTGTGCTTGCCTACTCATCAATGATAAATATTTCACTATCTTACTTTCATAGATTATTATGTCCTTTGATTAACTTTTGTAAGTGTAATTTTGGCAACGTCGCTAAGATTAGGCAAACTGGTTACAATTCAGAGACAATGTACCTACATTTAAAAACATTTTTACATCCATAATTTAGACAAATAATGTTTGCAAAAAAATAACTTTACGGTTGGCTCAGTGGAAGAGCGCTCGCGTAGTTCATAAAAAAAATTGTTTTGTTAATTTTTTTTTTATGTCATTATAACATGTATTTATACTTACTACTAACTATAATATAATATTTAATTTCGTAACATTAGTACTAACATAACCGTACGTTAGTGTTGCTATATGATTTGTATGTGTTAGCACGCTTGGAGGCCCCAAATTTCTGCCCCGTCGTGGACTGAAGTCCCGTCTGCTGCAGTTCAGGTCTAACAGAGGGTATGTGGCGATCCTGATTGGTCATATTATCAATATACTATTTTATAAACAGAATATTCGATTCACGGTGCACTGTGATTGGTCAGATCACCAATTTTGAAATGAGTCCCAAACGCCCGATTGTTAACTGAAAAAATCTAAACAGCTTATGAAAAAACATTTCTGAATCATACAATAAAACTTAAATCTAAAATACGAACAAAATAAAGTTTTAACAATATTTTTGAACAATTTTTACTCTGAAAAAACAAGAAATATAATGTGCACATAATTTGATATTCACTTTCATTAAATATAATATCAAGTTAGTATTTAAGATTATACAAATACACATCTTTTATCATTTATTCAAAATAACTAAATATTTTTAAAGATTTTCACAGTTATTTTTGACAAGTAAGTATATTATAAATAAAAACTTGCAACACAAAACATAGATTCACTCTATACTATCTATATATATAAAAATGAAATGATGTTCGTTAGTCTCGCTAAAACTCGAGAACGGCTGGACCGATTTGGCTAATTTTGGTCTTTAATTATTTGTGGAAGTCCAGAGAAGGTTTAAAAGGTGAATAAATATGAAAATGCTCGGAATAAAATAAAAACAATAATTAAGTTTTTCCTTTGATGTGTCCCCCGTCATTCAGAAATCAATACTTTCAAATGAATAACTAATTAAAATTTTTATATCATTCTAACTCATTTAACTAGTTTCTCATTTAACTACCAACGGTATGTAGATTGATAAATCTTAAGTTATTAAATTCATAAAAAACAGTATTTTATTTATAATATACAGAACAACGTCTGTCGGGTCAGCTAGTCTTAATATATATAAATCTCGTGTCACAATGTTTGTCCTCAATGGACTCCTAAACTAATGACCGGATTTCAATGGGGATTACTTCATGGAGTCCAGTTTAGTCCAACTTAAGAGATAGGATAGTTTTTATTTCGATTTGGGACCTATAATTATTTTTATTTCCAATATTGTTTTGTTTGGACATATTTTCTGTGAGAGTATTTTTGACGCGCGGTTTGACGGTTCTGCTGTGAAACAATTTCATTATAACAATAGGGAGCATTTTTTACGAAATAATTCTTGATGTTTTGAAATATTATTTGCAAATTCCTACAAAACAGTATTTTTTTTATTATCTACAGAACAACGTCTGTCGGGGCAGCTAGTATAATATATAAATTACGTAACACGTTGTTTGTTCGCGATGGACTCCTAAACTAATCAACGGATATAAATGGGGATTACTTCATGGAGTGCAGTTAGGTCCAACTTGAGAGATAGGATACTTTTTATTTCGATTTGGGACCCATAATTATTTTTATTTCCAATATTTGGTTTAGTATGGACATATTTTCTGTGAGAGAGTTTATTGACGCACGGTTTGACAGTTCTGCTGTGAAACGATTTAATTATAAAAACAGGGTTGCATATTTTTTTAAATAATTCTTGATGTTATGAAATATTATTAACAAATTAAAAAAAATTGTATTTTATTTATTATGTACAGAATAACGACTGTCGGGCAGTACTATATATTTCACAACTAACTTCATGGGTAGCATAAGAGCTAAGTTAATGTATGCGCTGATAGTTTTGTCTCGCATCATTTTCTCTATTACATGCCATATAAAGTATAAATTACTGATTAATTTACACTAACATTTTAACGTGACTTTTAAAGTACATTATTTTATTGCCTTTGTGCAGTACTAGTCTAGTAAGTTTTCTATGGCCGTTCCCTCTATACTGTCTACACATAGAGATAAATTACTAACTTCTTCTGTCAGTAATTAGCTGTCAATAATCTGAAGCTGTCCCAATATACCCGATAAGTCATTCTTATCGCCTTATGTGTGAATTGCAATTTCAATACAAACTTCTATCGCTGGTAAGCTATACGTCCTCTCATTGACAGACAGCGTGTATGGATAAGGTGGGTTACCGTCGATAAGTTTATTGGGACAGAAAAGTCAACGATAGTTGCGATTTTTATCTCAAGTAGGCCACAACCGGAGATAGGCTGAATATAATTTAGCAATTAGCAAAATATTATGTCTTATTTTATTGTGTTGCGTCTAACTTTAACATACCGGATTTGTTTAATAAGAAATTTAAATAATTTACAAACATTTGTTCGAGCATTTTTAAAAGTTTGATGTACATGAGAATGAAATATGAGATTGAAGTTCACAGGGAAATACTATTAAAGAGACGAGGCATATGCGCTCTATCATACAAGAGCGCTGCCAAAGCGGAAAGAGCAGTTTGTATGTGTATTATTTGAAAAGTATCCTAAAAAATAAAACAAAATTGCTCAAAGTAACTATTCAAGGCGGACGAGGTCGCGGGTAAAAGCTAGTTATAATAAAACGTCTTTTTTCCTTAAATCAAATAAGTCTTTAATCTCTACGAGAAACGAGATCAACTAAAAAGTTCGGAATTTTATCGAAATGCCAGGCGTTTTGTTTGGACTTTTCAAATGACTACAGGTGAGGTGTATCACTTTACATCATGAGAAAATATTGGTCATCTCGGCGCTTTACCCCATCAAAAAACCTAACAAGTTAAGATGTAAAGAAAATAGCAAGAGACGGCAAAATTTACACTCAAGTGGACATTCTTCGTGAAAGCTCTTCTAAAAATAAATACATTGAACACGTAACAGCTGTTAGTCTTAGGGACCGAATGCTTTTTCTATTCTCTCTCGATGGAAAATCGATTTCAGTCACGATGCTCACATTATAGAACACAACATAGTAGAACCCTACTTCAAATGTATTTTATGTCAGTCTCATATATTTAAATTCAGCACATTTTTTAGCAATCAACTGAAAAACTTCAAAATTACGGTATAATAAATATATAAATTATTTAAAAAAAATTGCGTGCGTTTAAAGAACACATTTTAGAAGTGAAATCCGCATTGTGCATGAACCTCTAAACTACATATGAAGTCCTGGTACATGTTGCTAGGATGACACATGATTTCAATCGCTATGAAAGACATTACTATCACCACTACGATATATTTTATGCTCTCCTGGTGTCTCGCATCGCACATAAGACAATCTCTTCTTCAACTATGATCGCCTGGTACCAAAATACTGTATGATGATTCCTATCTCATTTTCTCCCACATTCAATCGTATGAATATATGTGTCTGTCTCATTTGTCTCGCTTTTTCGTTTCATCGACATTCAAATCACAACGATGCTAAAGAAGTTTTCATTTTAAAAATGTATGAATGGTGTTTTTTAGTGTAAATTTCGCTAAATTTCACCATCACTTCAACATGTGTCGTGTTCTACATTTTCCGGTAGCTTTCTCTCAACGTATTGCTTAATTGTTGGCAGTACAGATTCGAATCGATTGTTCTCCCCAGCGGCAAAAGCTCATAATGAACGATGCCCTACCAAACCCACCATACACACAGCATCACCTTATTCCGAGTTTACCCGGATTTCGGACCAGTGTGTGAAACCTGACCTTTTTCGAACTTTCTTGTCGTACGTGATTCACTTTTCAAGATGAGATATCAATCTCTTTAAGAACGGTTCGGTTTTATGACGTCTCAGTAAAAAATCGCAAATGAGTACACAGTTCATTAGGTTTCTTTCAGTGGGGTCTTGTGGCTCCCAAATATCAAGCCTTGTTTGTGCACCTATCTTTATTCAAATGGGTCAAAATTGTTTTTTTTTGGTCAATTCCCGGGTAACAGTAAGTAACAGGATGTACCAATGCAAAGTGCAATATTGCCATCAAATTTCCCGGATGGGAAAGGTTTAAGCCAGTTATGTTCTGCTCTTTTGTGTACTCTTTTTTAATAGAGAATCTCTAATCACATTCAAAAGTTTATCATAGCATTCTATAGTAAATATAAAATCGCTTTTCATCTTCACGTAGTTGCCAGTGCAAGGTATGGAATTCACCTTCCTTTTTCTGGTTTCATTTATACTGTGTACCCACACTCTTGCTTTTCTGAAAAAAAATAACATAATGAGACATTATCTTACAATTGATTCACTAGACTGTATTGTGTTCTTACCTTTCTTCATCCTCTTCATCTTCAATGAGAGCAGAAAGAAGTTAAACTTCTTCAATTTCACTATCTGTATCAAAGAACATTGTAGTTAAATGACGTGGCTTCAGCCTGGTGAACGCAATAACAAACGCGACAGTGTACACAACTTTTGCACGCGCAGTAATCGCCACCGTGCACGCCACCGCGGACGCGAATTGAACGCGTTGGTTTGTCCTAGCTTTTACTGAAACTGCATTAGTTAGTTAGTTAGTTAGTACGGATGGGCCGTGGTAGCGTACCATATTATATACATATAATATGGTGATCATATATACATATAAGGTGATCACATATGCTAGTGCGTCCTACTGTCTCATAAAAGAGCAGTTTCAGTCTCGAATCAAGAACTTCACACATTTTACTGTATTTCGTATCACACACAATTGTTTCGTTTGCCCCGAGTAAGTTGTAGTGGAGTCGTAAAAAGTTGTGATGCCCTTCCCCGAGTTCAAGGCATCTCCCAAAATACTCTTTATTGTTAGGGGAATGATTGGATCGCCCCAAAGAAAGCAATAAGTGTCTATTGTGAACAGGAAACTATTTTTTGTACAGAAATATTTCTTTATTTGCTTTACGTTTGTACGCTGTTAAAATGATGAGCAAAATTTTGGGGAAAAAAATAGTCGGGTTCAATTCTTTTCAACATTTATATTGCCCTTAAAATTTTAATTAACATAGGAAATTTAAATTATATACTTGCAAGCATTGGTACGTTAAGGGCTATTTTTCACCGAGACATCACGGTGGCTCTGTGAGCCACACTCTATAGCCACACTCTGGTGTCTGTATGGTGTCTAGTTTGGT
Organism: Leptidea juvernica; assembly: GCA_949711755.1. Taxonomy (NCBI): domain Eukaryota; kingdom Metazoa; phylum Arthropoda; class Insecta; order Lepidoptera; family Pieridae; genus Leptidea; species Leptidea juvernica. Next base: position 11,139,015 of record CATIXQ010000019.1, read on the forward strand.
AGCTTATGGACACCACGGTGGCGCAACCAGTCGCCGCTACCAACAAAATATATACAGGTCTATAGGGAACTACTTAACTGGTGTCCTTTTGGTTGCGTAACCAATTTAGTGGCACGACCAACTCGGACGCGTCATGACTCTGGTGTCTGTATGGTGTCTAGTGTGGTAGCTTATGGACATCACGGTGGCGCAACCAGACACCGCTACCAACAAAATATATACAGGTCTATAGGAAGTTCTTAACTCGTGTCCGTTTGGTTGCGTTACCAATATAGTGGCACGACCAACTCGGACGCGTCATGACTCTGGTGACTGTATGGTGTCTAGATTGGTAGCTTATGTGGCACAGCCAATCGCGCCACCGTGGTGTCCCGGTAAAATATAGCCCTAAAACAGAAATAACATACATCAGAAATCAATCGAAATAATAGATGTCGATATCTGATGAAAGAATCCCTAGCTCGATCTTTTCCTAATCTCAAATGGAATAAAAGTAATTGCCAGCTCTCACTCAGCCGCAACGTTAGGGTTGCCAGGAGTTAATACAAACATGTATATTATTCTTAATTATTGATAGAATTAAAAACATATATTAAAACACATAAACTTGCTCACACTTAATATTTTTAAAGGAAATAAAGGAACGAGACGAGACCAGAAGACCTCTGCTTGCGGCCATTTTTTAACTGGCAACCATGGTTAATCGTAAAATATAGATAAATAAAATAACAAATTGAAGGGTTGCAGTCACGCATAATAATTTAACGTTAAGGCAATCTATTGAAATCGTTATTAAGATTTTTATTGAGATAAAGATTAAGAGGCATTAACGGATAAAAAAAATGTATTAAAACTCTTCCATTCTGCAGATATACGAATATAGTATGCGTATTCTCAAATTAAAATAAATACTAAACAATATCATAATTAACAAGCTTAGTAAAATTTTAATATAGTTGACCCGAAGAATTTCGTCTGTTGACGAAATTCTTAAAATCCTTCCTTAGCTGACCTCAACTCGGCAAAAGGAGTATTCCTACCAAATTTCAAGTTTCTACGCTTTGTAATTCTAGAGATTCTAGAGATATCGTGATGAGTCAATAGATAGGTGGAAATCTCTTATAATATATAGACTAGCTGACCCGACAGACGTTCTTCTGTTCATAGTATAAAAACTCTTGCGGGTGGAATTTTGTAAAATCCGTTAGTAGCTGACCTCAACTCGGCAAAACGAGTATTCCTACCAAATTTCAAGTCTCTACGCCTGGTGATTCTAGAGATATCGCGATGAGTAAATAGATGGGTGGAAATCTCTTATAATATATAGACTAGCTGACCCGACAGACGTTCTTCTGTTCATAGTATAAAAACTCTTGCGGGTGGAATTTCGTAAAATCCGTTCTTAGCTGACCTCAACTCGGCAAAACGAGTATTTTTACTAAATTGCAAGTTCTTTACGCCTTGTGATTCTAGAGATAATGTGATGAGTTAATAGATCGGTGTTAATTTCTAATAATATATAAACTAGAACCGACAGACGTTGTTCGGTCCATAGTAAAAAAACTCTTGCAGGTGGAATTTCGTGAAATCCGTTCCTAGCTGACGTCTACTCGGCGAAAGAAATATTCAGAGATATAGTGATGAGTCATACATAGGTGGAAATCTGATATACTTAAATAGATTAGAGCATAGACTTAATTTATATTAGCGTATATGTAGCTTTTAGGAGACAGTTTACAGCCCGATAATAAGTGACTATTTGTCAATGTGTGCGTTAGCTAGTGGTAAATATTAAAATGTTCAAACTACTAAGAAGATAATGCCAAGCGTGGCTGACTGTTTACGACTTATGAAACAAAATAGGTTGCGTTACAATAAATTCGTTTTCTGTTATTTTATAGCTCCGTTAGAGAAGTTCTTCTCTCTCGCACGCTTTGTGTGTATTTTCTATTGTGTAATATTCATAAACAATAAGTTCAGTAACATTGCCTTTTAATATGTAAAACATCATTTCGAAAAGTGCGTCACTTCAGCGATCTTGGACAGCGCCAACTATTAATTGTTAAAGTTATAAAAGTTGTTTAAAAAATCCTAAGAAACACGCTATGGTTGAAAAGATGGTTCAAATTTAAAATGAACATCTATTCCTGCCTTATTAACGATACACGACGATATGAAAAAATTATATAAATTAACAAAAATCTTAATTTGCAAATTGAAAACTGTAATATGTTTATCAAATTAATGTACTGTCACCCATCCTCGATAAATGAATTGGTTACAAACAAATGTACCAGTACATACAGGTGAAACTAATAAAAAGGGTGTAAAATATAATTCCATGGTAACGCACAATCGGAATATGGAGTTACCCATGTCTCAGCCCAGTATGTCTATCAATAAATACATCATAATCTGTTCAGTCACGTGCGTAATTGAATAACAAAACTAAACATGTTCACAAATTTTGACATACTTATAGACCTAAATTAATAAACATAATAATATTTGGTACTTTTTTAGTAAATAAGAGTTGCTAAACTCTAAAAAGTTGTCCGTCTAAAAAGATGTGGTCTGAAAATCCAAATTAGATTCCTTCAATGCGCAAAGAATAGAGACAATTCGTTTTACCAATTTGCACGAGAAACATGTTTCTCGTGGCATCAGCCTTCTTAATAGAAATGTAAATGTATTTTTGAATTCTCCTTATAATTCTGACATTGTATTGTAGTATTATTTGCATTAGCCACATATTTACAAAATTTTACATTTGTATGGTATCTTATCATGCTATTCAAGCTATATCTGTCAACACTTTGATAACTTAAACATTTTACTTATGGCAAGTACTATTTAGGTTTTCCTTTTCTTCGTCAATTGCCGTCTGACGGATTTTGATGGTCACCATTGCTTTTTCACTTTGTACGCAGCAGCTCGCGATAGTCACCCAGAGCTCAAGACCTCTCCAAGGTTTTTTAAGTTCCTCTGTTCACATTTTATTTAGTCTCTGTGTTATAAGCACGCATGTTTTATTTGTCTGTACTTTATTGGAGTTTCATTTTCTTATCATCTTATTATCTATGTTTCTCAGCCATTACTTTGATGCTTATAAAAGCAGAAAATTGCTTCCGAAAGTTCAAACTTGGTATTTTTTAAATCCAGTAACCTTCCGATATTCATATTCTATCTGGTATCAAACCGGATAGTAAACTTAGGCCGGATTGGCTAGATAACTGGGTATCTATCCGCTGGATCCCTAATATATACCCCTAAGAATTATTCTCAAATGATATCGAGTAAAGTAGTTACTATTAGCAAATATTGTATTTTAATACAACCAACAAGGAAAGATGAAAAATTAGGTTGTTAAGTTTAATCTCTTGATAAATTGATGGCTGAAACCGTTCTCATTGCTTAAAACACATAATTAAATAACTGAATAAATAAATAATAATCAGATAATAAAACCTCAATGTAGCTATTGAAATATTGTATGAAAAATTTGCCAAGGACTTTGGTCGTCTGCTGCATACTCTCTCTTTCTCCGCATATCTTTCACCGTTTTGGGTCAATATTTTTATGTAGCAGAAGCTAACCGATATTTAATCTTTTACATACACCGATAAGTACCCTGTCAACCAGGTACTTAAAAATATTGAATTAAATGACACAATGTTAAATACATAATCAATCAAGAACTAAGATACAACAGATATTCATAGGAAAAGTTATATGATTATTCCATATTAATACCACAGAATAGGGATGAATACTAACTAAATACATGTCTAATCAATCACACAAACACAAAAGACTAGCAGAATAATGTATTATTTATTAGAATACCGCACTCACTTCATTCAAATCTCAAATCATAATTCAAATCGATGTTTAAGTATGTTTAAAAACAAGAATTAATTGAATATTTTTATACTTTTAAAAATTGTGGTGTGCCAGGATTCTATTAAGATGACTTCGTCCTTTTACTTTATTTATCTGAGTTTAACGTGTTTGAAACACTGAATAAAAGCTCTTTAATTAAAATCATAATCATCAGCCGGAAGCCGGTGATTCCTGTACGATACAACATGGGTTCCTTCAAAAAAATCGCGTACACCTTAAAGGCCGACAACGCTCCTGTGGTTCAGGAAGGTTTTACGGAGCTTCTCGGATGCTGCCCATCCGAGTTGGACTTCTTTCGCGAAATTGGACCTGCCTAACTGGATTGTTTGTCCAAGGTAGATATACTCGCCAAAAATTCTAAAGTACAGTTCCCAATTGTTACGCAAGGCCATGGACATTTGACATTTGATCTTCGTCTGTCCATGTTCATCTTATGAACTACTCCTTGGGAAGCTGTATTGAGGCCATCGAGCATGCTAAGTCTTCCATGATCTCAGCGATGATAACGATATCGTCTGCGAATCGAAGGTGAGTGATATATTCGCCTTTGAAATTAATGCCCAATCCATTCCAGTCCAGAAGCTTAAAGACATCTTCCAACGCAGCGGTGAACAGCTTCGGCGATAGGCTTAGTGATCTGATAGGTAGATCCTGGAGACGGACTGACATGGTGGCGTTTCCATACAAACACTTCAACGCTTCGATATATCGATAATTAAAATGGCGCCTTTGGAGAGACTGTAGCACCTGACTGTAGGTCTCGATCGAATCAAAGGCTTTCTCACTGTCCACGAACACCAAGCATAGTGGCCGGTTATATTCCTCCATCTTCTGTATAAGCTACCGCAGCGTATGTATGTGGTCTATAGTGCTAATGCCTTTTCGGAATCCGGCTTGTTCGGGAGGCTGGAAGTAGCTCCATAAGCCTCCATAAAGATTTCATCGAATTATGGTTAAATATACCTTTATCTTCCGAACTATCAATTTCATTGGCCTACATCTCACATGTATACATATATACGTGTTTCTAAAGAAATATCTGAATTGTTACAACCTCACAATGCTAAATACCTATCCGATCCCAGATCAATAGAACCTTCGGAAACAGGCTATTTAAGAATATTTATCTCCTCGGGAGGGCATTATGACGGGGGTCAGAGTAATAAATAAGGGTCGCGGGTCAATACTCAGCTGTCTGAATTATAGAGCACTCGTAAAATTGCGAGTGAGGTTGCTGTCGTTAAGTATAATAACTTAAGCTGTCATTTGCTGGTAAGTTTTTTATGATAAAGTTAATTATTATCTCTGGCTTAATTATGATATTATATATAATATAAGCGTCTACCCGCGACTTTATCCGCGTTTAATATTGTATCATGCTCCTTCGAGTGTAATTATATACTTAGTCTTACCATAAATACTGAGACAAAGAAAAACAATTTCTATTTCAAATAACATTTATTACTTTTAGAATGTGTTACTTTAATACATACATATAAAACAATTTAAAATATAAAAAGCCAATTCGAAGTGGTCTCCACTGGCTGCAATACAGACAGTCATTTAAACATTGAGTCCAATTATTAATACGAGTAGAAGCACGCACTCTATCCATGGAAAAATTCTTCACTGACAATCGTACGGATTGTTTTAGGGACTCCAAATTATGGCGTTTAGAGCAAGCCGTACTCTCTAAAACTGACCATAAATCATAATCCAGCGGATTAAGATCGGGACTAGACGACGGCCAGTCTTCACCTCTGATGAAGTCCGAAACGTTCGTTTCCAACCAAGACTGCGTAGACCTAGCCTTATGACCCGGCGCCGAGTCTTGCTGCAAAGATCATTCTTGGTTATCGAACATAAATAGTTTTTATTTCGGTTGGTAAACACTGCTGTTTCTTCCATTAGGTAAACCGTTGTAGACTATAATTGGCTATGTTTTTGTATTTAATTATAAGTGATAATTTTGTTTTAAGCTGTTGTCAACCCCAATAATATAAAAAAAAATAAGAAAAATATACTTTTTTGTCAAACATGTACCGGAAAAAAGTCAATTACACACAAAATGATAGTAATTCAATTAAAATTCATTTTATCGCCTCCAAAGTAAACTATGCTCCTTCTGATACGAAACAATTACGCCAACGAATAATTAAATTGTCAGAAAATTTCTACGCTTTTTACGGAAGTGAGTTTAGTTCTCGTCGCGAACTCTCCTTTATATTTTTCTTTTGGAAAAGGAAAAAAGTCGGTTGGTTGCCCGATGGTATTACTGGAGTTTTTGATAAAAAAAAATTATATTACATAATAACGTAGATAATTTATGCGTCTAGATAGAGCCTCTTACTGCTAGACAACGAATAAAAACAGGCCCGTTTTATTACTTTAGTGTGCGTGACAAGCTACGTCTTACACTCGCGATTTGTATGTCACTTTGTGATGGTGTTCGTGTATTACTTAAAATAGAGGTTAACTGTCAACCTCAACTTTTTCGTAGGTCTATAGACGCATAAATGATCTGAGACATACTTTCGATATATTTTTCTAGACGTTATTCCGTGTAGAATGAGACATCGGTCATATTTTTAGGAGCTTTTTTTTCCGTACTTTTAGAGTAGCGTTAAAATTGATGTTTATCCTTTAATATGTCGTGTTCTTCTTCATGACACTCTTGGCAGAGCGGTCGTGGTCATCACCAAGTGACATCTTTTGGAGCAGATGTGATTCGCCCCATGAGCATTCGCAACTTTTCCCTGCTGGCCTACAGCCTGGTAAACTCGATCTATGAACCGCCCACAGCATACTAAATTGGTCGGTCCATCGCTTGGTGACCTTCCCCCCCCCTTCTGGTGCCCTCCACTTTTGATTTATGACCTTTAATATTATGGACACATAACATCTATGTTTCGAGATGATTCATCTCTGGTTTCGACCACGTGTAACGCAGATCATCGAATCGTTGGCGATCCAGAGCTCTGAATGGCTAGATTACTAGACCTTACAAAGAGACATCGCTTCCATTGGGTTCATCATGGCGAGTGTTCCGAAGAGCAATTTGATCCAGCCAAATTCCACAAGCGCACGACACGAGAGACCACTGCATTAAATCAAGCCAGCCCAAATTCTCGCACTCTACAAAGCGTAGATCCAGCCACATAAGGATTATTGCTATCATCTCTGGTCCGCCGCACACCAATATCAGCTCAATCCATTTGTACTGCTTGCAAGGCAGAGCAGCTCGAATTGTTGGGGACCCATAGCTCTATGAATGACTGGATCACTTGCGCGTTGATTACTGGCGTTGCGAGATACATCGCTTCATTGTGTGTCTTTCACCATATTTTTCAGGGGGAGTGTTCCGAAGAGCTGTTTCACGTGATTCCCGCCGCCGAATTGCACTTTCGCATGACACGCCACAAATTAGGATAATTAGTTATGTTTTAAAACTGTTAACCCTCACTTCTTGTTCTTTTCTCTTTCAGTTTTATTTGTGTAACTAATTAGAATATCAACCCCACTATCTGGATGTGTGCTACCTCCACAGTGCGGTTTTCAAGGCACATTCTTCCACATACAACCAAGCTGTGAATTGAGCTTCCTTGTGCGGTGTTTCCAGGACGGCACAGAACCTTACGAATGATTCTAAAAGTTCCTTTCTAAATAGTCGGCAACGCTCCTGTGATTCCTGTGGTGTTGCAAGAGAATGTGGGTGGCAGTGTTCACCTAACATAAGGTGATATTCCTTGCTTTCAAACAACATTATATTTCTGTAGGTTCCAGTTTAACATAGAAGTTTCTTGCGCCCATTCTTCTCAGGTCTGAGACAGTCTCTTTTGAATGGGTGGTAGTTTTTGACGTTCAATAAGTGATTTTGAATCCTATTTTGAATAAAAATATTTGAATTTGAAAAAAGACTAAATCCTATGTCTGGACTCCAAGACAAGCAAAAGCATTTATCCAAATCAAAATTTTATGCAGAGTAAAGCTATATTATTCAACGTCTTATTTTATTAACCACTTTAAATAATGAAGCTTTATGTATATCCTCCGCTGTAATTTAATATACTTGCCACTGTAATAATACTTACATAAAACCTGAATAAGAAATGATGCATAAATTTGACGCTGTCGTAAAACTAAAGTAGTTCACACCTAATTTGAACGGGAACTATTCAGACTAAATTAAAAAAAACGAATAAAATAAAGACTTATCATATATTCAATCCTGATGTCCTGATGTTTGTTCCCAATGAACTCCTTAAATAATGAACGGATTCTAATGAATTTATGGAGTGCAGTTTAGTACAACTTGAGAGACAGGATAGTTTTTATTTCGATTTGGGACCCACTATTATTTTTATTTCCAACTAGCTGACCCGACAAACGTTGTTTTGCCATATAAATTGTATTGATCTTTTTCTTGCTAGTTGATAAGAGATGGCGCTAGTTATATTCATTAGTAACAATCACACTTCTTTTATATTTTGTATAATTCACACTATAGTTTTATAAATTATAGCCTATTTGTTATTCTGGTGTGTAAGCTATATTATTGTAAAGTTTCATCAAAATCTATTCAGTAGATTTTGCGTTAAAGAAGTTCAAACATACATCCAGACATACAAACTTTCACATTTATAATATTAGTAGGATATTTGTTTTCTATGGAGATATTTTCTATGAGAGAATTTATTGACGCACGGTTTGACAGTTCTGCTGTGAAACTATTTCATTATAACAACATGGAGCATATTTTACGAAATAATTATTGATATTATGATATATCATCGACAAATTCTTAATATACAGTATTTCATAGAAATATATTTTAGTGACGAATTTACGCTTGAATTTAGATTTTTCTAAATCTAAATCCGCGGGAACTTTTATCGGATTAAAAGTAGCTTATATATTAGTTCTGGGTAGAATCTATATCCATATCCATCCGAATTGGTTAATTACCTGTGGCGTTAAAGAATAATAATAATACGTTCGTTTCGGGTTTTTCAAAATCCCGGAGGAACCATTATTACAGGATAACAAGTAAAAATATGTCTAATCAGGATATAATTTATCTCCAATCTAAATTTCAGCCGAATCGGATAATTGGATATGGCGTGAAGGAATAATAAGGAAATTTCGGCTTTTATAAATCCCGCGGGTACCGTGAATTTTTACGGGATAAAAAGTAGCCTATGTGTTAATTCAGGGTATAATCTATATTCATTCTAAATTTCAGCCAAATCCGCTGAGTAGTTTAAGCTTGAAAGAGTAACAAACATACACACACACCCACACATACATACACACAATCTTTCGCATTTATAATATTATGTGATATTTTATTACGTTTAAAATGAAATGAATCTTGAAATTGAAATGTAGTGAAAGATGCGGCTTTAAACGTAGGTACCTCGTTTTCTTCAAGAAGGTCGGCTTTACATTCAATTCTATTTACGAAGGCTTTCCACCCGTCGCGCAATTGATTTAGACTTTCTTTTGCATCAATGCAAACAGTGTCAGTAAAAGCAAGAAAACGGTCTTTCTCGAGCACCAAGGGTATCTTATTGGTAACGAGAACAAAGAGTTTAAATTATGTTGCATATTATTTTCTAGAGCATTCCTACTTTTCAATACATTGATACTATATACTTTGTTAACCGACTTCGAAAAGGAGGAGGTTCTGAATTCGATTGGTAGGTATTTTTTTCCGATCCGATTTCCGTGATTCTTCTTTAGTTTGATGCGGAATTTGTATCAAATGGACACATAAGAATCAAAACTTGTATTTTAAAAAGAATTGTACCTGACGAATTATAAGGATAGCCCATATATTTGATCCATAGATATCATAAAGTCAAAATAATATATTTTGTTGCTAAGGCCTACATCGGTACATTTTTAAATGTTGTTTCATAGCAATCTCAAATGTATTAGGTATATGAAAAATCACAATTATTCAATTCGATATTATACGGTTGATTTATTATTATATTGAATTAAAACGATATAAAATATTAATTTTAGTCTCTCGCTGTCATTCTTATTAGTCTGTGCTATCACTGTCACTCGCTCTTGACCTTCGTTTGTGTTGTGTTGTGTGTTCTCAGCGTCTCAGTAATTCTGTTTTTTTTTTATACCTACTTAAAACTTGGCTATTTTAAGATTTGATTTTTTAGTAAACATAATAACAGAGTAAACATACAAATGATTTATGTTTTCTTTAGTGTTAATTCCGCCAATATTTGTTTTTAAACAATTCGACTTCGAGACTTCAGTCTCGTGCCAGATTTTGGCGAGACAACAAGTACTGAGGATGCCTCGTGTACAGGCGAAACACGTGTCAAATTGTTTAAAAACAAATTTTGGCGGAATTTACACTAAAGAAAACTTAAATTATTTGTATAATTATGGATTTCCGCAAAGTAACGCCTACTTCAATAAATTTTAGTGTAAACATAATCAATCTATCAAAAAATAATTTAAATCATACTGTAATAGTATTGTATTATACATATGTTATTAAATGCTCAATAATTATAACCTCAAAATGGGATCATTTTTTTAATAATGCGACATCCTAAAGTGTCTGTTTTATAAATAATTTGTGAAGAGAACCTGTAGGACATATAACATATTTTAAGCGTTTTTTCATTGCTGACGGTGCTGGGGCGAATAATGTATGGACACAGAACATCGTCGTATGGCACGTCCCGACATGCACTAGTCCGGTTTGTTTAAATACTACCTTAAAAGTAGTAGATATATCATTATAAAACAGATTTCAAATGCTTCCAATAAAACTTAGTTTTGAGACCACAACCACAGCAATCCGCGCATGTACATAGAAGCATTCGACCTCTAACTTGCAATGTTCATAGTTGTAATTAGTTTTCTAACAGGCAATAACTGTAAGCAACAAGCGTGCGGTTACATCTGTTGTTTGTTTTACATATAAATTATATGTGTATGTATTCTATCCACTACCCACGTTGTAGTAATTCAAGGACTTTTCTTCGACAATGATATGGGTTGACGTGTATTAAAATCTGTGTTATATTACTGGAATATAAGAGGCTTTTTAAATGTGACGAAATGTGTTACGAACTCGGCACAGGAGATTTTATTACGTCAGCAACTGTCGAACAAACTCTTCTTATGAACTCATGTATCACTCAATGACGTTGATGGGGTTAAAAAATTTTGGTGCCAGCAATCGACGGTAGTAGAACAAGCTAGCGAAACTCTAAGAAAAAAGCGATTTACTCGATTGTATGAAACGTGCAGTCATTGATAGATTGACTGATGACGGCAATAATCTTGTAAATGACGGAGATAGCCGAAATCCACTACGTTTTAAGCAACTGTTCGCTTTCAAACATAGCCGGATTATACTTCGTGGCCAATAGCGATACTAAATAAATACAGAACAACGTCTGTCGGGTCAATAATTTTTCATTACATCAAGAATTATTTCGTAACATATGCTCCTTGTTGTTATAATGAAATTATAGTTTCACAGCAGAACTGTTAAACCAATAAATTGTCTCACAGAAAATATGTCCATACAAAACAAATATTGGAAATAAAAATAATTATGGGTCCCAAACCAAAATAAGGTCTGTCCTATCTCTCAAGTTGGACTAAACTGCACTTGATGAAGTAATCCCCATTTAAATCCGTTCATTAGTTTAGGAGTACATCGCGGACAAACAACGTGATACTTAATTTATACATATTAAGAAGATAAATAGTTGATGGCTTTATTTCCATCACCGCCATTTACAGGAAAAATAATAATGGCAAAAATTAAGAATATAGTTACTATATTTTTTTATTTTGGGCGGCAAATGGGCATTTCCTTTGTGAATGGTGGGTAGTGCTTCCTTGGAATTAATTAATTCCTGCTAAATGTGTTAGAATAAAATAAGCATGCATCTGATTCATTTAAATGGATGTGTGCATTTTTAATTAGATTAATTTATCTTTTTTTTTGTGAATTATAAGGATAGCTGACATATTTGATCCATAGACTGCATAAAAGCATAATAATCTATTTTGTTGCTAAGGCCTACATCGGTACATTTTTACATGTTGTTTCATAGAAATCTCAAATTGATTAGGTATATTAAAAATCACAATTATTCAATTCTATCTTATACGGTTTATTTATTATTATCTTGAATGAAAACGATATAAAATATTAATTTTAGTCTCGCGCTGTCATTCTTATTAGTCTGTGCTGTCACTGTCACTCGCTCTTGACCTTCGTTTGTGTTGTGTTGTGTGTTCTCAGCGTCTCGGTAATTCTGTTTTTTTTATACCTACTTAAAACTCGGCTATTTTAAGATTTGAATTGATGTGTGAATTTTGAATTAGATTCATTTATCTGAAAGCAAATCGAACCAACGTTACGTCTTAAATATGTTGAATCTTCGTTTATGCCAACGGCATAATAATTTAATCTATATTTTCTCTATTTCGTATCTTAATATTTTTTAAATACACCTCCATGGTAAATCAGACATACATGAATTCATTTTATTTTGGCGTTTGGGACATAAATAGTTGTTAACCATACAATGATTAAAAACATGCAATTAAATACGGTAACACCAATTTAATACAATAAACATCTTAACACAATTTTTTTTTTGAAATAATCTGACCAATCAGTCACTAAACAATTTATTATTTACAATAATTAACTCAATTATTATTATAGCTACGTACTTTTTTGTCTGACACAATGGCTGTTTTGTTGTATTTTATATTTTATTTAGAAATATTATGCATAAAATTTACTTAAAGTACAAACTAATAAAATTGGTTATTGGCAATTTCTATGTCACAACACGAGAGAAATTTATACGAATGTAAATTCGTTTTATTTTTCTAGAAAATTAAAAAAATCCATGAATATTTTAAGTAAAGTAAAGTATATTTTAATAAATCATTATTTTTCAATTATGTCTAGAAAAATTAAGATTAAAATACAAAGAATTATAGTGATCTTGACTGTCAAACAACTTGTTTTAGCGAGCCGGGAACTCAATGATACTTCTTTATTCCAACGAGTCATCAAAAATGCTTTGTCGTCATCTCATAAATATTAATTAAAATGCCAGGTTGAGATTCTTCAAATGTAGTTCAGTTCAGCTGTATCATACCACACAATACATAAAGTATGGCTTATTATAAATTTAGTATCGATATGTATTTTGTATTACGAAGCTATTGAAGAATTTATCGATGTGTGTACTGCGACATATAATGATGCAATAACCCTGAAAAAAGCTTTAAAAAAAAGTCTGTGTAAGATTTTCAATGTATAATATCACTCTTAAACATAATGTCTTTCATTATGTTAATAATGAAAGAATTAAATAACTTAAATTCCTAAAACAAAATTCAAGTTATGTTATATTTCGAACACATTACTTATTCAATAACAAAACAGCCATTGGCGGCAAACGAAACAAAATGGCGGCTGCAGAAATTTGGAGGCTGTTCCCAACCCGGCGAATAACTTCGGATAAGTCGATTGATGTGATTTGTTTTCTGTCATCGAATCCTTTTTTGTTTCTTACTTTTTATTGCCCATTGATAGTTGACGATGTTTGAAAGTTTTCGAACAGCCTTCATGGAATGTGACCGCCATTTAACAGCTAATTTTAACATTTTTTTTCTGGTTTCAATTGCCACTGTTCGAAAACTTTGCACCGCTTTTAGCTTCCGTTGCATGCATTTTTATTTTAACACTCACTTTATTCATCTATTTATGTCATTGTATTACAATACTTAAGAACAGCTTTAATCTGTGGATGAACTAATTTAAAGGAAATTGGAGTTGTTTAGTAAATTTAATAAGAATTATTTTCTTGCTTGGCTGCATAGGTAAATGATTAATGGAATTTCAAAATTATTATTGTCAAATTATATTTAAGTGAGTTGTTGCTTGCTAGTTAAATCGCAAAAGATTTTCGTAGCAAATAATAATTACTTATAATTCCCATATAATATTACGAATCTAATACTCAAATCTGAGTTAGCTTGCTTCTAGCTTAGATTTGGGGTTGTTGCCCATTTAAAAGGTGTTAGTACCGTCTTTTTTATTTTTTCATTTAGGTCCAAAACTAACTAATATCAATAATACCTTTAGATTTGGCAAGAAACTGACGCTCTTTTGATTAGTCACGCATTTACAGTTTTAGTAGTTGAATTGTCTTTGTCATTCGTTTCTTGTCCAGTGTTGTTTGCACTGCTTTCGGACTCAGTATTTTATCTTAGTTATCTTATTATTTATATTTTTTATTTCAAAATTAGCTATTACCATGCTTTTTATATATTATAATTTGAACCATCAATCAATAATTTATTATTCCAAAACTACTTTTTTCCTCCCTTTTCACTTTTCGCCTCCTTAGTTAGCTTCAGTAAAATTCGCTATACGAGCATACTTAATCATATACTTGTGTTATCTAAATTTGGGATAGTAGCAGTTTTTTACGTGAAACATGAAAATCAGCTGTATTAGATATTGTCTGATTAATCATTTATTTATAGATACGTGTTCACAATAGTAAGCTACTTGATTGGAGTGTTTATCTTCGCTACGATCGTCGGTCAAGTTGGGAATGTGATCACCAACAGAAACGCAAACAGATTAGAATTTGAAAGACTTTTGGATGGAGCTAAAACTTATATGAGACATCATAAGGTAATTATAGTTTTATTAAAATAAATAATAGAACAAGCATTTGGTCTTAAATATATTGTATTAAAAATACCGTTGTCTTGTACCCATAGTACAGGAAATGCCTAGTTTGGGGCAAGATAATTTGTGTAAAAGTGTGTCAATAATTCGTGTGTAAAAGTATGACTTATGATTATTCATATTGATATCATTATCCTGATCCTTTCTCCCGAATTTTTCCATCACATATTTCACAAAGTAAATATGATCTTATCTGTTTTGATGCGTTGCATTCCTCAGCCGTGCGGTTTTCATAGCTTCCTTGCGCGATGTTACTAGATAGATACGACATGGATACCTTTCGTGTACACTCACCTGAAAGGACAACAACGCTCGTATAATTCCTCTGGTTTTGCTATAGATTAATAACTATCAAGGCACCGGTACACTCATTTATCATCTTCCATAAAAAATATACCACAATCAGATAAATTAGTAGAAAAGTCAAACAAAAAATGGTGACAGCTGACCAAGTGATGAAGTGATAATAAATGGAGATAAATTAGAATAATGTTCTCACGAACCTTTTATTTTTACAACAAGTATTTTATTGGGCATAAAAGTAACATTTATTGCATTTAAGAAAATTACAACATCAGTTAAATAAATGGATTCAAAGGAAAGCGCAAACTGATAAACAATTGAATTATCCAATTGAAAATCCAATTAATATCTCTCTCAATAGTTTACAAGCTATGTTGCAGGAAAGTTTTCGCAACGGTTGGTTTCACAACTTCGAGTCGTTACTAGTTTGTTTTGTGAAGTGAGACGTGTATCCGTTGCCAAAGTGTAAATGTATGAAATAAAGAAGATTCTGTTAAATGTTCGTTGATGTTTACTGTAGAGACGATGAGCTAATGATAATAACATAAAACTTCATAAAATTTCAATTCAAATTTGAAGATTGATCGAGGCTGTTGTAAGCAACAAACTAACAGACACATTTTGGATATCAATTCAATTATAAAATCACGTTACTTAAATTGAACTAGGTATTTGGTACACGTGATGGATGTGTACATTCCATTAAAAGTTTGGGGATGTACGATAAACGACTTTGGAAAGCGCATACGAAAGGGTTGAGACTACTGCTAGATGCCAGAAAAGTAAGATAAGGTGTATGGAGGAATGAAAAATCTTTCTTCCCCTCTGGAAGACAAGTGTGATTGTGTGAAGATGCCGATGTGGCAAACACTTTTGGAATCCATAGATAGATAATTAATAAATTGTATTTCTAGGTCCCAGGAGGTATGAAGCGCCGAGTTCTACGATGGTACGATTACTCCTGGTCTCGAGGGAGGATACAGGGAGGAGGAGACATCAACACAGCACTCGGACTGTTACCTGACAAGTTGAAGACGGAACTGGCGCTCCACGTCAACTTGAGCGTGCTCAAGAAGGTTCGTAAATATGAGACAACAATTACTTTACGCAGTGCCAAAAATGCACCACATGCGAGAAACAATCAAAATTCGGTTTCTTATATGATAAGCGCACTGATTTCGCATATTAGATGATCTGATAAAATATATCTTAAGCTGCATTTAGTGCTCGAAGTGGTCTCGGTCGCTCGGTCAGCGTCGCACTGAACGAACTTATTTATCGCCATAGCGCGTCAGCGGATCAACGTATGCCGGACCGACGAGCTCGATCGGTGATTTACGTCAGCGCGATGTTGCTATCTATACGCGCGTAGTATTTCATCAGCGGCGGACAGAAAGCGATCATATGTTTTCATTGTTACGGCCGGAACGCATTAGAACGCCGCTGCGCTGTGCGTCGCTTCACGTCGCTAGACGGTACCTACCGCACTACAACTGCAGTCAGCGGCAGCTCGCGTCATTTCTATAGAAATATATATACGCTATAGCGTGAGAGCAACATAGCAAGTTGAGCGATAGTAGGTAGATCTGGTCATTATTTCTTTATTGTGTGCAGAAGAAGAACCTACTAATGGAAGAGGAAAAAAATAAGATCTCAAAGTCAAATATAATTTATTCAATTAGCTTAAACTAAGCGCTTTTGAATCGTCACTATAAATATTTCTTTTAAATTATTGAATCTACCATAATATTTCGGAAAAATTAGAGCTCTTTTCAATCAATAGAGTATTTTACAATGGCTGTAATATACTAAATATGTTAGTTTGTAAGGGTATGCATCCAGTATAAATCAAATTATTAATTTATTAAATTTACTAAATTAATAATTAAATTATTTTTATTTAGTTACTAAAATTAATTAAATTATAAGACAAAACTTATAAACGTAACAACTAACAGTATGCATACTGACGCGACGCGCCGCTTGATGTGTCGCACTGAGCAACGCTGCACTGCGCGTCGCGGCAGAGTTGCCTCCGAGAGAATATTTTGACGTGCAGTGCAGCACCGCTCTGGTGCGACATGTTCCATACGAAATGGTTGAAATAATATTTTGACGCTTAGTGCCGCATAGTGCAGCGCTGCGCAGAACCGCGCTAATGCGTTCCGGCCTTTAGAGCTACGCTTGACTGACGTCAGCGCTGACCGTCAGTCAAGCACTAAATGCATGCTGCATTAGTTGTAATTTTACAGAGCGTATACCAAAGAGTATAATAATATATAGGGAAAAGAGAGCCCTCTCTGCGCATTATGAGCTGTCTATTTGAAAACTAGCGCCATCTGGAGATTGGCCCCGAAAATAACTATATATAAGCTCGAAATTATAAAATTCATTTTTAATGTTGTGACGCAATTAAATAACTAACTCTACTCTCTAGTTAGTTATTTAATTTTGCCACAACATAGAACATAAAGGATAGATTTAGTAGTGTAAATATGCCAAATAGAACACGAGAACTACATACATGCGCAAACGTCAGAAGTAGCCGCCATTTTATGACCAATGGGCAGTGACAGAATTATAGAAAAGTTGAAAGGTTTCAAAGCGAGTGACAGCTGACAAAGCTTTCATTTTCGGGCCAACTAACAGATGGCACTACAGTCTTCTGAGAACGTCACTTTAAGGCGTCTGTCCCACCCCTGACGTATACGAACGCACACCACATGCCTGTCTGGAAGTCTTTTACTTTGTCTTCTTATTACCATTTCGTGTCCCTTAGTGCAGTACTCCCAATAGTATATATTGATTTTTAGAAGATATTAAAAATAATTAATTATCATATCCATATCACAGGTAACAATATTCCAAGAATGCCAGCCAGAGTTTCTACATGACTTAGTACTAAAGATGAAAGCCTATATTTTCACACCTGGAGATTCGATATGCAGGAAAGGTAAAACATTAAATATACACTTTTATAGTTAGTTAATAATACGAAGCACCATAATCAAACGGAGAAATATATATTCAGCTTATAAGTCAGTTATAGAACTTGTACTGTTGAGTTTCGGCTGAAAGGGTGTGGGTGCTGATGGGAATACAAGCAACTGATATATTACATATCAGCGTGACCAATTTTGATTTGTCAGTGCGTGCGTTAGCTTAGTTCATATACATATATAATCTAATTGCGTTAGCTAGATTAAGAGCGCTTTCTACTACATCCGATCAGAGTCCGATGCGTACCCGTGATAATACGGTCTGGAGTAGTCGTAACTTTTGTTTAATGAAAATAAGGGACGAGACGAGCAGGATATTTAACTGATGGTTTTTGATACGCCCTGCCAATTACAATACAGTGCCGCTCCTGAGCAGCTCCAGAATTTTTGGAATCAGGATTCCTGAAAACCCTTTCTTGGTTTCAAGTGATTTGACGTTACTTACGGCCGTTCCCAAAATAGTATCTTGAGATAGAGATAAATTTCTACCTTCTACTGTCAGTAATTAGCTGTCAATAATCTGAAGCTGTCCCAATTTACCCGATAAGTCATTCTTATCGCCTTATATTGGGACGCGTGAATTACAATTTCCATACAAACTTCTTATCGCTGGTAAGCTATACTTCGTCCCATTGACAGACAGCGTGTACGGATAAGGTGAGTTACCGTCGATGAGTTTATTGGGACAGAAAAGTCAACGATAGTTACGATTTTTATCTCAAGTAGGGGATAGACTGAATATTGGGAACGGCTATTAGTACTATTCTTCATTTGTGTCGTTAGTACTACTCCCGATAAACACACTTCAATGCCGATAAATTTATCTAAGATGCAACGAAAATCAATAACACAATAATTATTAATAGCAAAATTGTTTCAGGCGAAGTGGCTCGTGAAATGTTTATAATAGCAGATGGAATTCTCGAAGTGATATCAGAAACTGGTAGAGTGCTGACGACAATGAAGGCTGGCGACTTTTTTGGTGAAATTGGAATACTAAACTTGGATGGACTAAATAAGTTTGTATATATCTTAACAAATCAAATTAAGTGTCGGGGACCCAGTGCTCTGTGAACGGTTGGATCACTTGGCGTTGCGTAGAGACGTCGCTTCATTGGGTGTCATCTACCGCATTTATCACGGCGAGTGTTCCGAAGAGCTGTTTCACCTGATTCCTGCCGCCAAATTCGGCCTTCGCACCTTCGCACGACACGTCACAAGTTAGGATATAATCCCCACCATCTCGATGTGTGGCGGTCCGCCACAGTGCGGTTTTCAAGGAGCTACGGTTACTACAAAGCTGTGGAATGAGCTTCCTTGTGCTGTGTTTCCGGGGCGATACGACCTGGGTACCTTCAAAAAAAGTACACCTTCTTTAAAGGCCGGCAACGCTCCTATGATTCCTCTGGTGTTACGAGAGAATGTGGGCGGCGGTGATCACTTACGAGCGGTGATAAAAAAAAATTGATGTAATAACCGAGAAAACCATTCGCATTTTCCACACAAAGGCTAAGTAAAAACTGTTTGAGAGCAGATTATGAATACAGATTATAATTTTTATATCCCTCAATTTTGGGATAAAATATATTTTTTTTATGAAAATGACGAGCAGGACTTTCAGCTGATGGTAATTGATACGCCTTGCCCATTACAATGCAGTGCCGCTCAGGATTCTTGAAAAAATCCAAATATTCTGAGCGACACTACAATTGCGCTAGTCACTTTGAGACATCTCATTTACGCAGTAATTTCACTATTTTTTATTTTTATGGAATAGGAGGACAAACGAGCGTACGGGTCACCTGTTGTTAAGTGATCACCGCCGCCCACAATCTCTTGCAACACCAGAGGAATCACAGGAGCGTTGCCGGCCTTTAAGGAAGGTGTACGCGTTTTTTTTTTGAAGGTACCCATGTCGTATCGTCCCGGAAACACGCACAAGGAAGCTCATTCCACAGCTTTGTAGTACGTGGAAGAAAGCTCCTTGAAAACCGCACTGTAGAGGACCACCACACATCCAGATGGTGAGGATGATATACTAACTTGTGGCGTGTCGTGCGAAGGTGTAATTCGGCGGCAGGAATCAGGTTAAATAGCTCTTCGGAACACTCCCCGTGATAAATGCGGTAGAAGACACACAATGAAGCGACGTCTCTACGCAACGCCAAGTGATCCAGCCGTTCACAGAGCACTGTGTCCCCGACAATTCGAGCTGCTCTGCGTTGCACTAGCTACGGCGCCCTTCAGACCGAAACAAAGTAAAGCTTACTGCTTCACGGCAGAAAAAGGCGCCGTTGTGGTACCCATAATCTAGCTGGCATCCTGTGAAAAGCAGACCCCCACTGGTAAATATACAAATTTTATCTCGCATCGCCGTAAAATTTCAGTACAAATTAAATCCACAACTTGAGAGCTGAACAAGACGTATCAAGATTTACGATCGATGCGTCACTCGGACGGTTGGCTCGGTTGGTAACAGCGCTGGGTTCAAAGTCAAAATATAAGTTTCAATTAATATTATATAATATCGAGCCAGAGCCAGAGGTCCCGGGTTCGAATCCCGGTAGGTGCAATCATTCAGTGGATGTTTATTTGTATTTATGTATGTTGAAGTAAGTATATTGTATTAAATATATCGTTGTCTTGTACCCATAGTACAGGCTATGCCTAGTTTGGGGCAAGATAATTTGTGTAAAAGTGAGTCAATATAAAAAAAAAATAAAAAATATCGTTACCTGTATCATTAATAATGTCCAAATAAAATATGATAATCATAGTACATGTAACACTAATCTTTGATTTAAAATATTTTTCTGCATTTACTAAAATTGTTTTCAAATACTTATTTACTGACAGACGCACAGCCGATGTCCGCTCTGTTGGATATTCGGAGCTGTTTTCTCTGTCAAGAGAAGACGTGCTTGCTGCTATGAAGGACTATCCAGAAGCACAGGATATTCTGCAGACCTTGGGAAGAAAAAGATTGCAAGAAGCTAAAAATATGTCGAGACATAGAACTAAACGTAAGAATTTAATTTCATAGACAATTCAATTTCTTTTTTTGTCTAAGCATAGTTCTATTCTACATATTGTTAATAAATGTTTCTTTTAGCGAAATATTTTTTTAATTTGTATTTATGAACTTATTAACTCAGAGGATATTTCGGCCCAGTTGCAAGTGTCATAGACGAGGGATAAGTGTAATTTATCAATATTGTCTTTTACTTTAAATTGTTTATTGAGAACAGAATGTTTTAATTATATTAAATTAAATACCATATCAAGTATTGTAAATATACTTATAAAGATTGTTTTATGTTGCGTATAAATATTCCTCTTTTAATTAAAAATCAGAAGTTTTTTTTTTTTCAAAAATAAGGGACGAGACGAGCAGGACGTTCAGTTGATTGCAATTGATAAGCCCTGCCCTTAACAGTGCAGTGCCGCTCAGGATTCTTGAAAACCTCCAAATATTCTGAGCGACACTACAATTGCGCTAAGATGTTAAGTTCATGCTCATTTGCCCAGTAATTTCACTAGCTACGGCGCCCTTCAGACCGAAACATAGTAAAGCTTACTGCATCACGGCAAAAATAGGCGCCGTTGTGGTACCCATAATCTAGCCGGCATCCTGTGCAAGGGAGCCTCTCACTGGTAAAAGATACATTAATAAATATTACCTTACAGCGGAAGCTAACCCTACTGATAAAACTGGTGGTGACGACAGTGCTTCAAAGAGGATAGTCCACAAACTTCGCACCGATGTTAAAGTGAGTTTGCTTGGTAGTACCTACTCCGGCAGCCAGTAGAAGCACAATAGGAGTAATAGAATGGTAGTAGTAATAGGGAAAGGGCTACTCTCCGGGATCGCGACGGGAGGTAGGTGGTGAATGCTCATGCATGCCAACGCAGCCTAAGTCTGCGTTGGTTATGTGGGACTCACGTAAAACCTAAGTGCCTACCCACTAAACACCATCTGAGGTTGGCATTGGGCAAGTGCCCTCTAGGCCTTTTTCGAAGGCGACCTTCTCTTGGGGAGAGAGAGGCGCAAGCGGCACTCCCTGTGGAGTATCCGCTGGGATATCTTATTGGGACTAGTGACATCAGAACAATGTTCACAACAAACTGCAGGTGATTATCCCTGGATGCCAAGAGGCGATCCAGGTCTGACGAGAGTTGATTAGGGGGTAAAGCGTAATTCAGCGGTCTCCTTGAAATTTATTGCTACGTCTAGGTGTAGCGTTAGGGTTGGTACATACAAAATGATTAGCGATGAAAACGGTGCGGTGCAGCTAATTTAATTTGAAAAGCGACCGGTCTCGGCGACGCTCGACGTGGCACTCAATAGTTTTGTCTTCCCAAGATTGCTTAGCGGCCGGTGTAAATTGTGTGTATGTGTGCGTGTTGACTCGGGAGCTCTAGTATGAAATTATTAGTTAAAGTACTCTTCTATTACAGCATTGTATACGTGAGTCAAAAACTACATCATATTTGATAGAAATTAAAATAACAATATCTGTTTCTGCCGTCCTTTCAATACCTATAGTGACAGTAGTAGTAGTAACTACCTTTTTTGATTATAAAAATTGAATGATATATTTATAATTATCAATAATTGGTGATTTTTTGACATTATGCTTTTCTACTTATCGCCATGTTATGTATATCTATTATCAATCCATAGCGTACTGATAAAATAATACTGTCTTTGGTATTCGATGTTATTTACTCAACTTGGTATTAACTTCCTCGGATGGGCCACCGTGTGTCTGTGGCATTGGTTTATCAAAAGTAAGTACTTGAGCTTGGGTCAGTTGATGTGTGAATATAATAATAGTTGCATTTAATGGTCACTGGTTAATGAATAAGCCCGATTACAATTTATATTTATGCAATAATAAAAAAATCAAATGAAAGAACGAAAGAATGAAGCGAACTAAATGCTATTTTAATTATGAAGCGAAGCGGCACTTTTAAATTATTCATGAGTTTATTTATGCAGGATACTGAAGGTAAATAATTTACGCTTTAATAAGACTGTGATTGCTATAATACCAAAGCGGTATATACTTTGTTGTTATTTGCTAAATACAAGTTTATTATCGTTTAATAATATTCAAAATCAATGCATTTATTAAATATTGCTAAAATTTATCGACATCAAGTAGGTCAAGGAAGTGACACTTATGAATTTCAAAAGCTTTCATTTACTTTTTACATTTACCACCACTTCGGACAAGGTTTAGATATAGTAGTAGTAGAAGTGGCAAGAAAACCATTTTAAATCAACATTTACAGCTACAGCGTTTTACAGATCATTTCATTTACAATATAATATGTAAAGTGATGCAACTTTAAAAGATATTTTCACTTCAAAAGGCTCATGCAAACCAATTACCGTCTTACAGGGAATCCGTAACGCGATCCGTAGCAAGTCTCGTGTCGGAAGACGTTCGGGCGACTGTCTTGAGCTACAAACGATGTCGGACCGCGGCGACTCTAAGATGTTGCGTCGGATGCCGAGAGTAGAGAGTGATGAATCGCAACCAATCCAAGATGTAAGTTAAATAAAGAATGTCTTCGACCTCGCTGAGTTCCTGGTACATACGACTTAAAGGTATAAGCACTTAGATACTATGTTCAAGTCAGGGAATTGGCTTATTGTTACACGATTAATATATTATTTAAATAAAGTTTATTAATTTTTAAACTGAAATATTTAATGCATTAATACCTCAAACTTTTTCGTCCATCTATCTCATGTCGCATTACAGCCGGCCGCAGTGTAGGGGTGGAGTTGAATTATTAATTTAAAGTACTGCTTACAAGTCGACAAGGTTGGTCGAGTAGTCTAAGACATCGGATTTAAGATCTGGCTCTAGTGGGTTCGAACCCGACGTTTGACAAGGGTTGGGGTCGTTTTTATTTTATGAATAAGTGAAACATAATATATATAAATTTGTTTAATTTCCTTTCGATTTTTGTATTGATATTAGTTCATGTTATTAAAAAAAGATTCACTTGAATTGTGGTGTCATAAAACCACACGATTGCTTTGTTTTTTCAAATATGCTTATTTCGATCAATATAAGGAATTGGATTACTATGTATTTCCAATAAAATAAAATTATCGAACAAAGTACTATGTTCATTTTTTTATGAAAATAAGGGACGAGACGAGCAGTGCCGCTCAGGAATCTTGAAAAACCCAAAAATTATGAGTGGCATTACAATTGCGTCACCTTGAGACATAAGATGTTAAGGCTCATTTGCCCAATTATTTCACGGCAGAAATAGGCGCCTTTGTGGTACCCATAATCTAGCCGGCATTGTAGAAATTCAACATTTTTACTGGGTATATTCACGAATCTAAGATATGCTTAAAATATTTTACAGGAGCAAACTGTAGAAAAAGCTCCTGAAGCTAAAGATGGCGAAAAAGTAATTTCCCCAATCGGTGCTGGGCTACCTTTACTCTCAAGACTGAAACTTCTCAAAGAGAAACAGGTATTATAAATGTTTTATTTTCTGTAAAATAATAATCATATTAATGTATTATTATTCATTACGTTAATTTATCAAACAATTTTGTCAACAGGATCGTGAAGAAAAGGTTTCAAAGCAAAGGCATTCCACATCATCAATGATCTCAACATCTCCACAACCAACTCCTTCAACAAGTTCAGCTCCAGAAGTAGAGTCAACAATAATTGGGGCTGGCTTACCTCTTCTCCAAAGACTTCTTCTTTTGAAAGCAAAAGAAGAAAAGGATAAGAATCAGTTAACACCTACTACAAGTAATCAACCATCAAGCTCGGAAACAATAAGTCCTATCTCAATTAAAAGCCCTCTAAGTCCAACAGTTAAATCTCTAAGTCCAATGAAGAAAAATTATGACTTTAGTGCCCCTGGTAAATTACAAAGCCCTACCTCAAAAACATCCAGAAAAAATTCTTCCGGGTCAAGCGATAGTGTGTCTCGACTTAAAGTTAGTTTTAAAGAAAAAATCTTACAAGTACAAAGTGATGGCACAGCAGTTTGCCAACCTCTTAATAAAGATGTTACAGATAAACCTGCTGCAGTTATTGAGCCAACACCTAAAACAGAGAGTAGTAGCATATGTATTCCAAACGCTGTCGTTAGTAAGATCAAGTCTCCTGCTAAAGTAGGGACAACATTCAGAGACAAATTAAAAGCTCTTCAAAGTGCAACTTTGTCCAAAGAAATTGATGATAAGAATAAGTCAGAAGATAATAAAAATAAAACAACAGCTGAAGTTTCTTCTATTCAAGCAAAAGAAGTTCAAGAGGAAAGCAAGAGTAAGAGACCATGGTCAATGCTGAAAAAAGCGGCCATATTAGGAGATCTAAAAAGCTCTAGTAAGAGCACAAGTGAAAAGTTTGATAGTAAAATTACACAAGATAGCGCTAATAATATACTGGATACTAATGTAAATATTGTGAGTATCCCTATAGTTAATACTGCAGAGCTTGTAGAGATAGACAATAACAGTGTTGACGTTAATTATGATAAACCAAAAATATGTTTAACTTGCCCTTTAGACCCCGTCCATGACAAATATTTAGATTTAATGACTTTATCACCTAAGAAAAATGTAAAAAATATTGAAGTTAAGAAAACAATATGTACACTTTTATCCAGAGAAAAAAAATACAGATCTATAGACGACTTATCACCAGAATATGGTGGGTTGCCATTCGTGAAAAAATTAAAAATCTTAAATGAACGGCAAAAACTAGCTGAATTAGAAAAAGTTGTCAAAATTCGAAGCTCGAGCTTGGATTGCGCTGGTTCTTCGGAAGATTTACTTGCTGATACTTTAACAAGAAGCCACTCTGAGGGTAGTACCATGGACAAAAGAAAATTTAAAAGAAAATCATTAGATTCATGCGAAAGTCATGAATCAAATGAAACTTTAGAACGACGAACACTTAAATCGATATTAAAGAAACTATCAGAAGACGTCACACCGACTGAAAGTCCTCAAAGAAGTAGTGAACTAAGAAAATTAATTAGAGCACCTACTATAGAAGGATATGCAGCCAGACATTCAAAGTTTGCGAAAAGCGTAACATTCCATCGTCACACACTACCATCTCCCCCACACAGTGCCATATCAGATATTGTCGACGATGTATTCGAACTGCCAGAACCAAAACATGAAGCACAAAGGCAATGCTCTCCAGTCGAAATAAAAACAGAAAGCCCACAAAAAGAACAAATAAAATCTAATAATTGCTTAGAAAGTGACTTCAACGTTGATATTAAGACTGAATACAAATTTCAACAAAATCCTGATTTAAAGTCACTTCGACCGGAAAACATCAAGTTGCCATCGGACAAACCGAAAATCTCTTTAGTCTCTGCTGTTGCAAGCCAAAGAAAACTTTTGAGAGGTAATTTTAATTCCAAATTTGAAGATTCTTTACTTAAACTCTTGCAATGCATTCATTTTCATTAATACTTTTTAGCATCTTTTGAGGAACAAGAATATTTTGGTGAAGTGTTGATGGGAATCAGACATGTTATAGAAGGACATTTACATGAAGTTCAAGGAAAGTTTCAAGATAGGTAATTTCTTATTATATTGAACACGTTATATAAACTTAGGATATATAGTTATATAGAGTAATTAATGGCTACAACATATTTATTAGTAGAAATGGTTCTACTTAAGGTAATAATAATGTTTAAGATAAATGCAAATCGTTTTATTTAAACCAAGCTTACATTTAACATAAAAGCCAATCGTTTATGTTAACGGATTTGAATTATAGACTGATTTAAGGAATTGCATATCTAGTGGTCGATCGATAGTGAATAATCGATATTATTTTTAAGGTTTACTAGTTTAGAAAATGAAGTGAGAAAACGAGATGAAATCATCAGCCAACTTCAAAGAAGAATCCAAGAGCTAGAAACACATAGTTTACCTGAAGTCACGTCACCTAAAATAGAAAAACCACAAGCAAGACAAATTACATTAGATGAATTTATTGGTAGTGGTATTTCACAAAAGAACGGTAGTTCTGAAAATGAAGAAGGTTCGGAAGTAGATGAAGGATTTATGGTTAGTACAAATCTGTGGCATTCACGGCTGTGTTTGAAATGCTAACATAACAATATACTTTAATTTAAAAAAAAAAAAGTTTGATTACATCTGTATAACAACTGTCAACCGTGGCAATTAGCTTTTTCGAAGAATTGATGAACGTGTAGAACGATAACTAATAATAATAGCGGGAACATAGCTCTAATGAGGAACGCTAAAATGTAAGCACTGTAATGCAGCACTGCTGGGACTGAATTATTACATTATCTGTGGATCTTTTGCTTTCGTTTTATCGACTATTTCAATAACGCCTTAAACAAATTGAAACAAAAAATTTTATAGGAAGCACAAATTTCTGCTGAGAAAGTGATCCTATATCAAATTAAATTCTTGTGCCCCAATATTTAATAAAAATACGAGCAAGTGAGATTGTAATTGTCTCCTTGCGAACCTACGTAATATAGAAGTACCTAAATTAAATTTCAATTCAGTATAATAAAATAATACATTTTGGACATATGAATGGCAGTTTTAGACATTTATTTTGGAAACCTTGAAGAAATGAATATTAATGGAACTATTGTATTACAGAGAGGAGATTCCCTCGACACAGTCTTCATAACATCGCCAACGGACAACAATAGAACATCAAGCAAAACTACAAGGAAGTCGTCCAGTGATGTCACAGATGATACATTAACCGAACTAACTGGTATAGAACTTTCAAAACTTTCGTACTCAGAATTGCAATCATTAGCTGAATCAATATCGAATAGGACGGAAAAATCTGGAAAAGAAGAATGGACTGTCAATAAATCTAAGAGGCTAGATCTAAATCTAGATGGTAAAGCAGGCACGTATTCGAGAAAACGAGCCGCAAAATTGAAGCAAAGAAGATGTGAACGACAAAATAATGTAGATAATATGCAAAGACAGGAATTAGCGAGGTATGCTACAATATTGTGATCTATAATTTTTGATAGGCACATCTTAATTGTCATATAGTTATTATTATTAATTAAATCTGAGGAATAAAACATTGTCCAGGGTCTTTGCATGGAGAAATTATAATTATGTATTTAAATTATCATAACTTCACCATTAAAAAAAATGCAATTAAGTTGTACCTAAACACATATTTCGTAAATCCTAAATTATAATCTGTGAAAATTGGCAGGTTGTTAAGTTTTTGTTTGAGTTCCATGGGTAGTGCTTGTTATGCTCGCTTAAATGTCACCATAACGTATTATTATGATTTAAGAAAATCAGATACTCGTGGCAGCGTCATGGGGCAGGTCGTTCCTTGAGATATGTGCGAGGCTGGTTCATGCGTCATTTTGTTACGGAAAAGGAGGACAAACGAGCGTATGGGGCACCTGGTGTTAAAGGATCACCGCCGCCTACATTCTCTTGCAACACCAAGGTGTACGCGCTTCTTTTGAAGGTACCCATGTCGTATCATCCCGGAAACACTGCACAAGAAAGCTCATTCCACAGCTTTTTAGTACGTGGAAGAAAGTTCCTTGAAAACCGTACTGTGGAGTGCCACCAAACATCCAGATGTGCGTGCGTCATACTCGTGGACGGACGCTGCTTGTGGTGCGTGGTCGGTCCTGATTTCGGCGATTTTATCGGTGAACCTATTGAACTGGGTCGTTTAAGGGATGATCAAATCTAGATTCTAGATAATAACTAGAGATTGAAAATTCGGCCGTAACTAAGTCCTACCCATTTCACGTGGGCCCACTAAAAGTAAAAGCAAAGCTGGACTAATCACATAATATGGAATCAAAAAATTTTAGAAAAAAAATCTAATAATATGTAGTGTTTTTGTGAAGTAAATAATTAAGACCTTAAATTACTTAACATATTACTTAATAGAACAATATTTAAAAATTTCAGACCAGTCTCACCACAAAGTACATCTGAGGATCGGTCTCTGTTGAGTCCAGAACAATCAAGTCTGCGTGTAAACAGAAAAGGAATGCCCTTCCATTTTTTTGGATCTCATCTTGATAGCACTAAATCTAAAATCAAGAAAACTCTTTCAGTGGATACGGGCATGCACCAAACGGGCAGAAGGGATAGAAGTACGTCGTCAAACTAAAACATAATATTATTATGATATAAGAGAATTAGACATGGGATTTCACATAATACTAATTATACTTAACTAGACGTTCCCGCACGCTTCTCTGGGCGAATTTTAAAAAGAAATAAATTAATGAAGGAACGTTGGAATTCGAAAAATAGCCATGAACCATGTCGGATAAATTTTGCATCGAATGGTGGTAGTTTCATGTCGATACGATCAGTGGTTTAGGCGTGATTGAGCCTTTAACAAAGACCATTTTCATTATATATATATATATATCAATCCAAAATCTTTTGTCATATTAATATGCGAGAGCTTTTTAATGCACCAAATTTAACGCTGATATATTTAAATTCTTAACTAGTTTGTTCATTGTGATTTTTATTAAATAAGAAATATAATTGGCTGATTTTTCACAGGGCAAAGTGCTCGACAAATGCGCAAATTTAGCCTGGGATCCATATTCGGCTATCGCAGTGCTCATCCCAAGCCTTCTAACAATAATTGTAATGAAGTTGTTCTGGATATAAACAGTGACTACAGCTGGAGTAATACGTAAGTTCTGAATTGTTTAAAGTAATGATATTTATACATTGTAGTACTCGGTACTTGGTTTTCGTTATTATGTAGAAAAAATCAGGTGGGCTCTTAATTTTCGATTACATTTCACTTTAAATGATGAAGTGTACGCCGTCACCGCAGCCTTGACTTTTTCGTTATTTGGACACAAGCGCCGACAGGTCCGTGTGTTCGCCTGCCTCCCTCTTACTTCCGCGTGTGCCCGTGAGGTGGCTATGCGTTGCATACATACTTAACTATACATAATTAATTACTTAACTTTTGGTTAAGTTAATTAAGAAGATAATGAATATATTTTTATACATATATGATGTTATGGATGACATTATTTATACATATAATGAATTTGAATGTTTATTTCCGAGTCATGGATGTTTATAAGTATCAATGTATGTTTAAGTAAGTATATTGTATTAAATAAATCATTGACTTGTACCCATAGTACAGTCTGGGTATACAATAAACGAAGATCACCGTGGCTGATCTTGCAACCGCAGTTTTGGATTTTTTTTTCCCGCCATGCTGCCTTAAACGACGTCGGATGACGCCGCCAACATGCCCGCTATCCTGGAGCCCAATCGTACTTCACTTGACGATGGCAAAAGACCTCATGGCATGACGTTGATTCCCAGCACGACCCCTGGTAGTTTTCACTTGTGTGGCCACGCTACCGTCCTCTCACATTGAAAACACATCTAAGGCGGCACGTGCTGCAGTAGAAACTGCCGAAAACCTAAAGAGGACGAAATTTGCATCACTCGATGTGGGATTTTTTATGATAAAAGGGATGAGACGAGCAGGACGTTCAGCTGATGGAAATTGATACGGCCTGCCTATTACAATGCAGTGCCGCTCAGGATTCTTGAAAACTCAAAATTTCTGAGCGGCACTACAATTGCACTCGTCAGCTTGAGACATAAGATGTTAAGTCTCATTTGCCCAGTAATTTCACTAGCTACGGCGCCCTTCAGACCAATACACAATAATGCGTACACATTACTGCTTCACGGCACAAAATAGGCGCAGTTGCGGATAATCTAGTCGGCATCCTGTGCAAAGGAGCCTCCAACTGAGGTGTTTGTTCCCATTGGGATGGAGACCATGGGTCCTTGTTGTTCATCAGCACAAAAACTTATAACAAACTTTCCAGGCACCTTACCGAATTGACATGTGACCCATGGTCTGCTCAGAGGTACGCCTCTGTCAAAGGATAAGTTTGACCATACGGTGAGGTAAATTTACCCTCGTAATGGGCACCTGCCAACAGCGATTGTTGAATTTTATTTTATTTGCACAAAATCGGAACGTCATCGTGGGATTATATTTTACAGGACATCTTCCTCGAGTGACTCAGATTCAATTCCCCATACGCCTGTTTTTGAAGAGTTTTTAGATAGCTCTAGAAGATGTCAGACCAGCTCATTAGTGCAGAGCGGTGATTCAACAATAGAAGGTCAGTAAGCTGTTTAAATATAATATTAAAAGAGAAGCAACTGTTACAAGGAGTGAAGTATAAAATTTTAAAGCAAAATACTCTCTTTCAATACAAATTAAAGAAAGTGTTGTTAAACACTAAGCTGGTACTCAATCTGCATTTGTCAAATATATAGTTTTATTTTTCGTCTCCATTATTTCAATTATTAAGTTAAATTTATAATTTGTACTTTCATTTCTTATTTTGTTATTAGTTCTATTTTTCAGAAGTAATTAGGGAGTATTTTTGTAATTTTTATGTTCACCATAATTGTCCTATAGTTTAGAACTACTAATTGTAACATAGGATTAAGGAGATTGTATTGTATATGATGTGGCGTGCTTTAATAAGTCAATAAATGAATTCACATTTTGGAATTACTTAATTATAATATTATTATAGCAAGACAGTGTCAGATGGCGCGTGGCAGAAAACAAACAAATAATAATCAATTGTATCAATATATTCTATAATATAATAGTTACCAACATGATTTAATTCTATTCTTTTATTTATTAGGTAATTAATAATTATTATTCCGTGTACGTTTTAATTTAAAGCGATATTATGAAGATTATTTAACAACTCGATAGACCGCGAACGCGAAGGACGGCGATATATCGCCAACTTTCACTTAAAAAGGTGTATTTATACTCACTCAATAGGCATGTGAAAGTTCTGCAGAATTTCTGAATGGCTTAAAGACAAAGTACTGCTATCACTTCCTTTTACACCATGAAACTGTACGTATCTAATTAATAAAATTAGATATCATTTTGTCTGTTGTGTTATTTATCTTCTGAAACAGTGCCACGTAATATGTAATATATTGTTTTTACCGCCATCTGCATTCACTGTGATTTTTGTCTACTACATATATTTATCATTTTGTATTTTTTATATTTGATGAGACGTACAGTTTTGTATTTTTCAAACTATTAAAAAAAACCGCAAATGCAATCGTTTTCATTTTATAAACCGACTTCAAAAAAGGAGGAGATTCTCTAGGTATTTTTTTTATTACAAATCCTATTCTTGACACACAAAATGATGCGCTTAAAAACTAAGGCGGCTTAGTCGCAATAATGCCTAACCTTCTTATTCATAATAGTCTGCTAACTTAAAGCATTGCTAATTCGCACTCTGTCTTCTTCTATTGACCTAAGTCAAAATGAGAAAAAACACTCCTAAGCGGCTGTTTAAAGTTAGCGGACCATTATGAATAAGGGGGTAAGTATTGTCATTTATTTAATATTATATACAAAGCAATTTTATCAAAACAAATCTTATAACTATATTTACAATACTAAGACTACATAAAATTAAAACTATCATTACGTGGAAGCGTACCAAGAATACTGGCAGCATTACCGCGTTGGATAGCAAGGCTGATCCGTTGACCGAAATAGCTGCCAGCCCTTGGGTTTCCAGTAGCCTTATTGAGGCGAGAAGATAGTATTTTGAACATTTTCCGCGCCTCTGGGCCCCACGGGCCAAGTGTCTCGACACCATACGGCACAAAGATCTCTGAGACCAACATATTTGCGACGCTTGCTGTCTTCGGCAGTCGAAGCAGCAGCCCCAGCACCAACTGACGTAACTTGGACATGAGAAGGAGCCAGAGTGTCGACGCAAGTAGCGTCCCACACCAGCGCCCTTCCCCGTGCCCAAGCCACCAGCGTCATTCCATCAGGACGTTTGCCATCGCGGCGGGTAATACCATTTGGCTCTAAAACAGCTGGTATATTAAGAGCGGCAAATGCCCTGCGGATGACTTCATTAATGCTGGCGTGACGACTGATACGGCCTGCCAATTTTAGGCAGGATAGCCCGTGACGTCCAAGAACATATACCTGAACGCCACATCTACATTGATGTGATTCATTCAGTTTTATACCTAGCCGGAGTGATACGCATATTGACAATGTCATATTGTCAAGTAGCGTTCCAATCGGCGCAGAAGGCAAGGCTTGTAACCAAAAGCGAGACTCATTTTGTGTCACGGCCAACAGACGAGCACGCTCTGTTATGTCAGTAGATGAGATCAAAAGATCACCAATACTGACTTACAAAGAAGTGCGTCCCATGCTTTTTGACACTTTAAATCGTCTGGAAAATTTTGAATGTTTGCAATATTTAGCCAAGCATTGTTAGCTTCGTTCAAATACACAATCTCTGAGTTACCTGGTACATGATTTAAAATTCTAGTAACCAAAGGCTGCGCACTATGAACTGAAGATAGAAATGCTGGTAAGGCGACGCCCGAAACTTTGCGAGTACCCAAACCACCAAACCGTATCGGTAAAGACGCTTGAGACCATGCACGATCTGTAAACGCGCAATTCAAAACGGTTTCTAAAATATTTTTAAGTGAAATATCAATCACATCAAGCAAATTTGGAAATTTCCATAACGGGCTAGACCTTAAGAAGTACGTAAATTTTGGAACAAATAAACAAGACCGAATAATAGTTAAGGCCATATGAGAATTAATTTTCAATAATCTGTCCGAAACGTTATTAAATTTTTTAATGTGATCGTTTAAGATCGTTGGAATTGAAACAGGAAATAATGGAGCTCCAAGAAGGTGAAGTGAATTCTTATTCAAAACTTTAATATTGGGGGCCAGAACATTAAATTTATTGATAATATCAACCCGGTCTGAAATTTGGAAATTTTCGCCTATAAAAAGCACATTCTACTTATAATTAATGATTGATAAAATGACAATACGAAACCAAAATATATTGGTTTTAGGTAGTCATTACTAATTACCACCGTATGTGCCATCCTACAAAGGGTTAAAAATGTTTTATTTACATGTGTGTTGGTCGCGCTAGTTAAATAAAATACTTATGTATCCACAGTGGACAGGGATGAACGTGACGTCAAAAGTCGGCTATGTGCAAACTTTTAAGTGTATGCCTGCCCTTATTTCAACTATTAAATATTACTAGACCAGTGCTGAAGCCTTTGACTTTTTTTACAATCTTCACATAACCTCAAAATTTATATGGTAAAATTCAACCAAGTTTTTGCTTTTTTATTTTTTACTTTTACCCAAAAAATCCACGTAATTTGGTTAAATGTTACCTTACCTTTTATATCCCAAATATACTGTGAAACATTTATTGTTTCACCTTTTTTCGAGTTAAATATCGAAAATGAACCCTAATTTTTAAACGAAAATTCTCACGTCAAAATATAAGCTTTTTAAAAAAAGTCGGTGGGCTTTTTGTTTGTTGTAAGTCTTTACTTTTTGATGGTGTAAAAAATACACAATTAAATCATCAAATATAAAATTATTATGGTATTTCTATATATTATGTTCTCAGAAAATGCAAAGAAAACGAAAAAAACTCGAATCCGATTTTTTATAGGTACAATTTTGAGCTATTTATTAAAATTTACACTCTTATTACTTCAAAAATGTAAGATTCAATATTACATTGATAAACAAAAGAATTGGAAATCGAAATATATATGTATGTATATATATATACTAGTTTCAACCAAATAGATCAATAAGTTAATAATTAATGAGACATCTATAATATTTTGAGAAAGTTGTAGAATCTTCTTTAAATTATATGCTTAGATGCCTATTTATAGCTATTTTAAGATAACTTATAAGGGTGTTTAAGATAAATTATATACTTGAGTGACCTACGGAAAATATAAGCCCATCAAAAGGTATTTCATAGAGGATAAATATGGATTACAATTAATCAAATCTTTTTTAAAATGTAAAAAGGATTTTGTTTCATTGTTATATTAGTACTAATTGTATTATTTATAAATAAAGGCGAAAGAAAGCTAAGAGAAACGGAGAAGAAAAAGTGTTTGTGAAGAGGCGAGTGAAAGAAAAGTGTTACCTTTCGCTGGATTTTGTTCGCTGTATATCTTTGGAGTGTGAATGGCTGTAGAGATGTCCTCATACATGGCGTCCACCTCCTTGTCTGAGTGTGTCAAAGTCGGAGCGTAAGCCTGTATGGCCTTCAATGAATATTGTTCAGTAATTCTGAGTATTAGGTTCTAGTCGACACGTTCCCAACCTCAGTTACGTTGTTGTCGAGAGACTTGTGAACGAGGAACCTGACACCACCCAGGCACAGTTGGTTGCCTCCCGGAAGTAGAGCATGTGTCCGGAATTTATGTCTTTGGACCTAAGATAGCCCCACAACATCCCATCGTAATCTGCTCACGGCTTCCTCCAACTTCTCGTCGGACCGCAGAGTCTTGACATTGTATGTTGCCAGGGACAATAGTCTTCGTTTGTGGTAGCGTTACCGCACCCGGGATTCTTAGCAGCACCCCCGGCCCCGTCGCTTATGTGGCTGCTACCGTGGCCACCACGAGCGGACCGCCGTGGACTTGGGACGAGGCCTTCATTGGCAGGTGGGTTGGCGAGCGCAGTAGATGGTGTGCTCTTAACGATAAGATGCTGCTGCCCATCCTCCGTTGTTTGTATCCCTTAGTCGCCTCTTATAACATCCACGGTAGGAGATGGGGTGGTGTTATTCTGGTGCGATACCACACAAACAATTTTTTGCTACTGAAAAGATAATGTCGCGCCTTTGAGGCGCTCAATTTTCAATATAAATTTTTTATACAAATTTAAACAATGATTTTACTTTTTCATAACATTGTGGAATGCTACAATATTAATAAGTATATAAAACAAAAAATTTAGTTATCACTTTATAATCATAATAATAAATTGGCAACAAACAAAAATAAAATGTCTTCGGTATGGACGTACATTAAAATATATTTATAATTTATATAGAAACAAATAATTTATATAGAAATAAGTAAATAACAACAAAGAAATACTGGAACAAAAGATAAAATGGCGCCTTTTGAGTAGTTCTTACCAAACAGGAGCGATCGCCTCTTGGGAGTCTTGACCGGCGACTGAGTTGGCTACGTCAACTTGGCGCCGAAAGTCCGAAACACAAGCTTGTATCTCGTAAATTTTAAAAATAAGGCAATATATTTCTTTCGCGTGCGCCTCTGAAGCGCTTTCTAGGGATAAATCCTTTAGGGTTGTGTACATAATAATAATTATACCTATATATTATATTTTACACTAATCTGATGTTATGTAAATGAGTTTCTAAATTCCGTAATCCTTTTCTATCCCCCTGCAATTATTGGTAACCTCATTTTTATGGCTGAATACGCATACTGTGCAGTGCCAAAGAAGAAGAAAAAACTTGTTATCACAGTTGACAGTTGACACTTGTCATTAAATCTCGTGTGTTCTGTGTAGTTTTATAGTATAATCTACTATAGTATATTTATTATTTGTTACAAAAAAGTACTCTAAAATGGCTGATGCCGTATTATCGTAAAAAGATTAAGGATTAGTATTGTTTCTTTAAATTGCAATCAATAGCTATGTCGCCTCATAAACAACCTAGTAGTCTGCTCAAACTGTGTGTTAAAAGTTCTTTAAATCTCATAAACGAATGTTGCTATATGATTGAAAAAAAATGTCCAGAAATTGAATGCAGGGATTGTGAAGGGCAAGTGCAAATTTTAAAAGGATACCTTATCTCTTTATTGCCAGCCAGGTATATGATTGTCATAGAATTATATTTGCTATTTTATTATTTGCACTACATTATCTGAGTTTTAGTACCTCGTGAGCTTTGTTGCAATACATAATTAAGTAGGTACATAGTTACTTATTATGTTTATGTCTGTTACTGCCGTATTCATAATATATTCCCGAACGTAAACAGAAATAGCTGTACACAGTAATATACATATTAGAAATACCTTTGATTAATTATTATATATATTAGTATAGTAAATACAATTGTTATTAGTATCTGAGAGTATTTGTTGGCCTCTTAATCTTGTATATCTGTATCACCTGCCTACCTTTTCCTAAATCTACCCTTATACAATTACTTACCTACTTTTGCAAACTAAGTGCTAACATTTTCTGTTCAAATACTTAAGTTTGCAGTCTTGATTTAAATTCATATATTTTTATTATTAAATCACTTATGAAAGTCTTAAACTACCACCCAATCCAAAATTTATGATTGAAATAATCTGTTGAGGTTGCTCCTCCCTGATCTGTGGTATCATTTTTGCTATATTACTATATATACACTGGTTATGTGGTAAAGTTGACACTTTACCACATTTAAATTTTGTAGT
This sequence comes from Leptidea juvernica, assembly GCA_949711755.1. Taxonomy (NCBI): domain Eukaryota; kingdom Metazoa; phylum Arthropoda; class Insecta; order Lepidoptera; family Pieridae; genus Leptidea; species Leptidea juvernica. The sequence goes on from CATIXQ010000019.1 coordinate 11,176,398, forward strand.
TCATTTGTTTTAAAAAATTTCTGGGATCATGTTGTAAAAGCATACGCATATATTGTTAACAAGCACTCCTTTGATTTTATGTCAATAAAATATCTTTGACTAAAAGACTTACTAACTCAACTCAAAGGAGTATTAATCATAATATGCTTATATTTGTTGTTCTTATTTGGTTTTAACATTATAGTTATGACAGTTTCTAGAATATTCACTTATGTGCCTGTAAACATACATAACTTTATCTCAAGAATTTATTGAGAGGCAACAGTAAAAATGTTTAAATCTTTAAAATTTCCTCTTAATGATTTTGTTGTATGGCTGGTTGTTTAAATATCAATTGTAGGTTATTCAAAAGTACTATCAATTTGATCAGGCCAGTCTGACTATTACATCTCTCTTTGTTACTGTTGCATTCAAGGTGGTTGACCATGACTCAAATTACTTCTATTTAAAATTACCTACTTTGGTGTCCGGAGTGTAGATCTTATTCATGTTACTGTAGAATATTTGGATCTCTTCAACAATTGATTTTTTAGATCATCAGATATGAGTCTCAAGATTTTAATTGAAGCAGAGCCACTCTCTAATATTTCTAAAAAACTTTTTGTTGTATTTTTTCACTTACTTGAAATACCTCAACATCTAGTTTTTTTTATTGATGTAATCTTTGCATTCTTCTAATTTTTTTACTTTTGTTTGATGTCCTTGCCTGTGCTATTGTCATAAACTGATATTTGTTGTAGTTTGTGTTTTACTAAATAATAAGTAAGTCTATTGCATTCATAAAGTGTTTCATATTCATGTTTTTATTTATGACGGTTTGATGATTTTTGTATTCATTTATAGATCTCTTATTGCACTTTGATATGCTAGTTTCAATAACATTTGTTCTGTCTCAGGCACTCCGATAACAGATCCAGATCATCTGCTAAGTACAATTGGCTACATTTTTCACCATTTATTTGAATTCTTCTTACACTCTAATTTATATTCTTGATGATCATCTTCAATGCTCTCTACAGGGAACTCTTATTATTCTTGTTACTATGGATTAGACAAAATATTTTTTCATGGAGGAATATAAATTTACAGACAGAATCCATTTAAGAAACCGCAATTGTTTATTTATAATATTGCAGTTTTTCATTACTGGTTACTAAATACTTTTCTTCTTGCCTTTGTTGGGTCTGAGAATCATGTTCTACACGTTTTTATTTACTTGTCAAGATGAATTTTTCTGTATACAAGATGGGGCAGATGGGCGAGAGGCTCACATGTTGGGAAATGGTGAGACAATCGCCTAGTAAATTCAGGAACACCGGGGGTCAAGCGATTCGTTTCCTGCTCTAAGCTTGAAGGTCAAGTCATATCAATTCGGGAGGGTTGGTGGGGTTGTAGAATATCAGACTCAACATGATGCCGGTGAAATTTCGCATTTTGAAGTCATTGTCTACAAATGATTAGTAGGAGAGCCAAAACGACTGGTAAGGATCTAATTCCGGGGCACGTGTCTGCAGCAATATCGGGCCCGCTCGATTTATTGAATGGCCAAGTTGATATGCACCTTATCGGCGTCGCCATGCCGGAGTTTTACGTCTAGCATGTATGAGCCGCACTGCGGAATAAGAGGTAGAGGTGTACATTGGTTCAGAGTCGAGTTCAATGCGAAAAGAAAGCCCAGGAGATAAGCATTCTCTTTCGCGTCGTGGGACGGCGAGTTATCGTCCCTGTGCAGTTGCAGAAGGGTAGTCTGGCAGACATCTATCTATCTATCTATCCTCCAGCTTCCTCACTGGTCGCAGCATACAGGTCTTTATCGACGGTTATTTCTCGAAACCGAAGCCCGTGAACGCTGGAGTGCCCCAAAGCCGTGTGCTATCTCCCACGCTGTTTCTTCTGCATATCAATGATATGCTGGACACCTCCATCATACATTGCTATGCAGACGACAGCACTGGTTATGCCGTATACATGGGCCATGCAGGTCTCTCTCGGGAAATCGTCGACCGGTGCCGGGAAAACTTGTGTCTTCTGTCGAGTCCTCTCTTGAAAAGGCTGTGGAATGGGGTAAAATTAACCTTGTCCAATTTAAACCTCAGAAGACTCAAGTTTGCGCATTTACCACAAAAAAAAACCATTTGTCGTATTACCGCTCTTCGACAACACTTCCATTAAAGCCTCATCTAGTATCAGAATACTGGCTCTCGAAATCTCAAGCGGTTGCCAATTCCGTGGCTATCTGGAGGGCAAAAGCAAATTGGCTTCGAAGAAGCTGGGCGTCATTAATAGAACACGGCCATACTTCAAGCCGGCCCACATTCTATGACCGCGTACAACGCAGACCAGCTCGTGAACGGCTGGATCACTTGGCGTTGCGTAGAGACGTCGCTTCATTGTGTGTCTTCTACCGCATGTATCACGGGGAGAGTTCCGAAGAGCTGTTTAAGCTGATTCCTGCCGCCGAATTCCACCTTGGCACGACACGCCACAAGTTAGGATATCTTTCCCACCATCTGGATGTGTGGCGATCCTCCACTGTGCGGTTTTCAAGGAGCTTGTGTGCTGAGGAAAGCTGTGAATGTGAATGAGCTTCCTTGTGCGATATTTCTGGGACGACACGACATGGTTACCTTCAAAAAAAGCGCGTACACCTTCCTTAAAGGCCGGCAACGCTCCTATGATTCCTCTGGTGTTGCAAGAGAATTTGGGCGGCGGAGATCACTTAACACCATAAAAAATTCTTTGGACAGTCTTGTTGTGTCACTAAAACGCACGAGTTCCCAGGGGAAGTTGTGAATGTGTTTCACCAATTCTGCCTGTGTAGTTCCGACCTCTCCTCAGCCGTAAATCTTTTGAGGAACCTGGATTATATTATTGCAACATCTAACTGGCTCCACATCTCTAAAGAACAAAGAACCTTTGAATTTTATAAAACATGCCTCACGAATAGGGTTTTGATAATAATTAATCACTGCTATTAGCAGAGTAGTCATAATATTTAATTGCATAATAAAAGTTATACTTTCTATTGAACTAAAACTCCTGTTTAGAATTGAAAGTTGTGTGTGCTAACATGTTCACATCTCTTAATACAATCTTATTGCTCGTAAAATATTCCAAATATTGCACACTATCGGAATTTTCCAATGTCCGCTTATATATATCCGCTATCTTTGCTACCAAAATGTTGTGTTGTTTTGTTGCTCAGCTTATATTACTACATCCAAACCCACTATAATAGACCTGACAGAGACTGGGGCTCAAATAATTTTAAAGTCCGATTTCGCTTAATGCGGTAGACGGCATGCTGCAGTTGTAGTTGTATGTAGGAAACGATCTCACAGAAATTATTAATACTGCATAGTAAGGAAGCCTGCTGCTATGGGACCTAACGTATTTCGTTTATATGGGAAGAAGTGATCAGACTAGCAAGACATTCTTGTGGTATATGACCCAGTAATTGCCCACTAGAACGCATTGCCGATCAATATTCTGAACAGAACGCAATAGCCTAGTCATTTCAGTAGCTCTGGTGCCCTTAACAAAATATTGCTTGAACATTATTGCTTCACGGCAGAAAAGGGCACCGCTGTGATACCCTAGCTGGCAACCTGTGCAAATAGTTAGCATCCCACGGAGTTGCACCTGTCTACTGACACTGAAAGTTAATACGATATTGGTATCTTCGGCAGAACTTATCCCCTAAAACTTGATCACTTCACCCGTAAATTATTTTGATCTTTGATATGCTGTAATAATAAATGCTTTGTTAATATTCGTGTAAAATGAATGTTATTTAACTGTAAATATTGTTTCAGGTTATTCGATGTTCTCTGTCTTGAAAGAGGATGTTGTCAGTATCGTGGTGATCCTAGAGTTCAGCTCAATGTTTTATTACATCCCAAGATGTCTGTCTTTCATAAATGTGATATTGACATTAGCATTCCTCAAAACTTTTGGGTGCGTATTATCCCTTGGTCTAGCTGTTTAGTCGTTCTTGATTTGAAACTTATTTGCACTGACGATATCCTAATAGCAATAGGCACACAGTGTGTCCAACTTGAAGAACTCAACATTGTTTCCAAAGTTGATATTTGCAGGTCTTCAGTCAATGCGTCTATTTTAGTACGTAATGTCTCGGATTTTGGTCTCGAATGTTTAACTGATCTAAAGAATTTGCGTATTTTGTCTATGGATCCACCTCGAAATGAACGGGCTAATCGAGTGGGTGGGTGCGTGACTCAAACGGGGATCATCAAGTTAATTAGGGAGCTGCCTCGTCTCGAAGAACTTCGCATCGAGTCCTGTGATATCGGTTCAATGTTGATTGGATCCATTCTACCTATTAATCCTTTGAGCCTACGTAAAATCAACTGTCACTTTGTTTCAGCAGATGGTATTCGACGGTTAGGTAAAATTTGTCCACAGCTCAGAGAGCTAACAATAACACATTTATCAGCACACAACAAGGACCAACTTCTGGACGAGTTGGCTTTAGGGGATTTAAAGCTGCATAGGTTAGATATGTCATTTTTTTCTTACAGTAATGCAATGCATAAGTTAATGAAAATTAAAGGCAGTTACATAACACAGTTTTCTCTATGGGAAATCGACCATTCTCTAAATTTGGAAGCAGTCATCAATCTGGGTGTATCTTGTCCAAATCTCACCTCTCTTTGTATTATAACACAGTCAAAATACTTGTCAGTACCAAAATTCTTCGAAAGGCCAACAAATATCTTTCGCAATCTTCATAAACTAACATTAGGTAACGAAAATTTCAGTCTAGGAGAAATTTTGATGTTCTTTCTACAATGCACACAAAAATTGCAAAAATTAACATTAAAATATCAAACAAAAATATCGATTGACAGTGCTTTGATTCAAATGTTACAGAAGGGTTACATAAAAAATATTATCAATTTATGGCTAGATTGTACATTAGTGGTTTCCAAGGATGTTGTGAAGCAAATAATTGACGGATGTGAACATTTGCAGTTGTTAACAATAGATTTGACAGAAGACATGAGTGATATACTTTCATATATAGCGGATAATAATTTAGATTTAAAACTAGGTGGCTATTGATTAGGAACTACGATAAAGGGTCACATTTTAGGAAATAACTCCGAAAGGATTAAAGATTCCGCTATTATATTATAATATAGAAGTGGTCCTAAAGTATTAAAAGTTTAATTATTTTGATTCCCAAAAATTATTGATGTCCTACAAGAAACTGTCAGAATTATTTTATTGTGTATTGGTAATATGTAGATTCTTAGAACGTTTAATAATATTATTGTGAACATTCCATATTTGTGTCGTCTAGTATAAACATCCGTCAGATTCATAAAGGTCAATTTTACAATAAATGACTTGCAGTTACGAATTATATACATTTTAAGTAAAATTACTTTATTCGAATTTCTGAACAGTCTAAAAGAAATTATATACAGCTTTTAAATGAAACAACTTAAATAAATGTAAATAAATAGACTTGGCGGGATTTTATATTGAATTATGGATCTGACGGATTTTGTTAATCAGCTCATTGGATGCGTACTTGATGCGTATTGTAGCGGATGTTGATACTGACTTTCTTAATATACAGGATGTATTGATGTATAAATTCAAAAAGGGAAATTCATGAGCTATTTTAGAAAATAATATTAAGCACTAATAATTAAAACTGTTTACGTATTAATATTTTTTTAATTAATGAACACAACACATAAACAAATCGCTAAGATTGACAAAAATATGAATGAATGAAGACAGGTATTTAAGTGAAAAAGGAAAAATGTTATTATATAAAATTATCGCTTTCTTCCAGAGCGACACACTGAAGATTCTCATATTCTACAAAATTGTCATTATTTTCTTCTATTTCTTTAAAATATTTCAAACTGTCGATTGTCCTCCAGTCTTCACCGTAGTGCTTTTTCAAACGGTTAGCAACATCAAGTATTTTTTTGGGGTTAACTTTATTGCCTCTTCGTAAAATTGCAGGTGCCATTTCAGATATTTTCTTGTCTCGTTTCGTTACATATTTTGGTTGCCCAATTTCACTCCGATAATTTTCTTCTCACTAACGTTCTGTCGACCCCTGTGCAGCATAAAACGCTTTGAGGGATTGAACTTGAAATGCCAAGATCCTGGAATTTTTAGTGTTTTATTGAAGGCAGAAGGCCTTCCAGTCACGTACTTCGACATCGTCATCACCTAAATGATAAGTACACGCATGTTCCTTGAATAAATTCACATAAATTTGTGGATGATTTTGTTTATGATGGATCTTTTCTTTTTGGTTTCTTTTTCAATCTGCAAATATGCGGTCCTGTGGCAAAAAAGAGTGGCCTACCATGGGAAATATAATTTCAAGTTGATTTACATGGTATGGTGCATTAGTAACCAACCAACTGCAAAACATGCCCAAAAGAGGTGTATTTTTATTCTGGCCTCTGCGGCAGTTCTGTAGTATGAAATTATCTGGATCAAGTTTATTTTGCAATTTGTAAAAATTACGGTGCATCCGAACAATGTCTTGCCGTCTTTATCGCCGAACAATGAAAAATTGTATTTTTTTTATGATTGCATGCACTGTGGAGGTTGCGGAAAGGATTTAGGAGCATATCTGAAAAAAAGTGTAATATTTTAACAAGTTATGTATGATAAGCACTTTTTAGCGTCATGTAAACGTCTCCTTTTTTTCATTCATTTGGTGTATTATAGTTTTACTAAATAAATTAGGAGGCATTTTATTTATTAAGGTTCTATCATAGTGCCGAAGTGAAGTGAAAGTAAATAAGAGTATTTAAAATGTATCATGTCTTCAACAGATCGTCCAAATTAACTAATTTCATGAAATTAATTTTAATGTCATCGACTCTTGGAAAAGAAGTACTCTTACCGGTACTAATTTTTACTCAAATCTGTAGAAGTATAGCAATCTCAATGAAATTTCAACTAATTTATTAATGAAATCCATAGAGTTCAAGAAAATGTAACCATATAGGCATATTTTTTAATTTTCTGGTAATAATGTAGCTGGCGGGTTTTGATACTAGACGACACATTTTTTATTCCAATAGATACTGCAATTTTCTGAAATCTGTTAAGTGTTCAATTTCTTTATAAAATTATGCGTTCCATCATTGCTGCTGCCATTAACGGTCTTGATGGAAGCTGGTTTATCTTGTTCCCTGTTTTCAGAACCTTTGCACCCATGATAAGATAATTTCTGTACCGTAGCATGACAACAAAAATAACGCAACGAAACAGAGATTCATCGCACTTTGTTTTGATACACGTATCTGTTCTGCAACTCCTGCATTGAGCTAAAAGGTGACACTGATTTTAATGAAGCAATTTCTAAACTCATTATTTAGGGATTATTCCACATTTTCCTGAAGCTGCGGAATTCAACGATATTTCATTTTGGGGGAAAAAAACAAGGACTAGTTAAGATGAATTATTTATTCACAGCCTTATCGCAATGAAGTAAGATTTTGCTTCTAGGGCATTGCTGTCTTATTTTTCAAGACTTCTTGTAAACTAGCCCTTTCATCCTCTAACTACAACTAAGCTTTCCATAGTTCTACAAATATGAATTTGTCCTCGGTAAATTTAATTCATGTGCAATTATAAAAACTTAATGTGACCCTTGTACGACATAATATATTGCGTAAGTTTTGTATTTAATATAATTTAATTATAACTCTAAAAATAAATTTTTTTAATTTTAAATAGTTTTATTATTCATCCATGACAGTTCAATAAGTATACCTATTTAGTTTAGTCCAATTTTGCAGTTTTTGATAAAAATGTAATAAAAGATTATTACTTCATGCGATAAAAAGAAATTTAGTACGTAGACAACCTCAATTTTTGTTCTACGTTTAACCTATTTTATGGTTTCTAGAAATTCATAATAAAGGTTTTGTTGTATAAACCGGTTAAGAAAGTGTTTTCCTACCCATCTTCGTCGCCGAGTCATTTGACAGATTTTCTGATATTTACTCACCACGACCCTAAGGTCTGTCTGGAATTAACCGATTAATAAAACACTGCGGAGGAAATAATAGATGCCGGTTGATGCGAAGCCTTGTTTGCAGGTTCTTTTTTGTGGAAGAGGAGTACAAACGAACGTACTTATCACCTGATGTTAAGTGATCACCTTTTTTATGATAGTGCCCATGACGTATCGTTCTGGAAACAACGATCAAGGAAGTCATACTATAGTTTGGTTGAAGTTTCATGAAGTTGTATGGCACAATATATAAATATATCGTTGTCTTGCAATCCATAACACAGGCTTTATATGCCTAATTTGGGGCATTATAGTTTGTGTAAAATGTGTGTCAATATTATTATTATTACTAGGCGCTTCTCGCTAAACTTCCATCATTTGGGCTTCCCGAGAGCTTATGCAACTGGACCTCCAGCTTCCTCACTGGGGGCAGCATACAAGTCATTATTGCTCGAATCCCAAGCCAGTGAACGCTGGAGTTTCCCAAGGCTGTGTTCTATCTCCCACACTATTTCTTCTGCATATCGATACGATATGTAGAATACCTCCAACATACATTGCTATGCAGGCGATGCCGTATACACGGGCCATGCAGGTCTCTAGGGAAATCGTCGACTGGTGCCGGGAGAAACTTGTGTCTTCTATCGAGTCCTCTATTGAGATGGTATTGCGGAATGGGGTAAATTGAACATTGTCCAATTTAAACTCGTTTGTCCACTTTTTCCATAAAATAAAGGTGTACGCGTTCCAATGGCTCGAACTGATGTGTCAATTATATTTTTATGGTATACCGTCCTGGAAACAACAAGGAAGCTCATTCCTAATACGGAATTCTGAGTCTCGAAATCTCGAGCGATTGCCAATTCCGTGGCCATCTGGAGGGCAAAGCCAAATTGGCTTCGAAGAAGCTGGGCGTCATCAATAGAGCACGGCAATATTTCAAGCCGGCCCATATTCTAACGCTCTACAAAGTGCAGGTCCGGCCACATATTGAGTATTGCTGTCATCTCTGGTCTGGCGCACCCCAGTATCAGCTCGATCCATTTGACCGCGTGCAACGCAGAGCAGCTCGAAGTGTCGGGGACCCAGTGCTCTATGAACGGCTGGATCATAAATCTTCTGAGGTTAAATTAAACAAGGTGCATTTTGATCCATTTCGCGAACTCAAGAGAGGACTCTATAGAAGACACAAGTTTGTTCCTGCACTGTTAGAGGAATCCGGAGACTTGGTTAGCCCGTGGATAATATAGATAACGCACGAAGCGGTAGCATCCCCCCCTACTGGTAGCGTTAGAAATTACATCAAAAAGAATTCTAAATTATGAGAAAAAAAATCACCAACTAGCACCGCCATAGGAAGCTCATTCCACAGCTTTGTAGTACGTGAAAGAAATTTTCTTGTGGAAAAATCTGGAATTAAAGAAGAGATATTGATAAGACCTAGGTAGTAGAAAAATTTAATAATGATGTCCAAAATGACAGCCAAGAGAAATTGCAATATTTTAAAGTCAAAACTTCTGACGTGTAATGTCATCTTCATGACTGCCTCTTTCGACGTATACTTACTAGGGCGAATCAACATGACACCTGGCTCAAATGTCGTTTGTGCAACGTAGTGTACAAAAAAGGTTTTATTTCCATTTTACTTAATAGTATATTATTTTTTAAATGTCCTACGCATGTATTTTATTGAATTACATAGATGTATCTGTTTTAGGTAGTAATTTGTAGTTGTCTTTCAATTTATATGGAAATAAAACAAAAATAAATAGTTATTAGTATTTTTTGTATTACATTTATTTATTTACCCATAGCTAAAAAGTTACATCTCTTTACCATCACACTGAATCGTAAATTTCATGGATTTCTACTATTCTAGATATTATATCGCTATTATTGACATCTATTAAAATATCTTTCTATATCAATAAAAAACGTCCAAACTTAAAAATGACAAATAAAAATAAAAAAAAGTACAATCATATCCCTAATTATTTTAAAAGTATTTCATTAAAACAAAAACTTATCAAATATCTTATAACATATAACAGCAAGGGAATAACTCGAATATTTTAGAGCGCAAAGACACGTGCAACGTATCTGCTATGCTATCGCTTAGTGTGACTTGTAAAAAAATAAGGACTCCGTGTCACCTTACATAACAGTGTAGCACCAAAAGAAGTCGGTAAACGTGTAAATACATAGCCCCACGCACACACACTACTACCTACTACAGGCTGATAGGCGGCAATTCTGGGAATTGTCATCGTCTGTGACAGATCAGTTTGCGTCTCAATAAAATATTTTAAAAATGCCGTCGTGCGTTGTGAAAAAGTGTAAAAACGATACTATATAAGTATTTGTGGCCATAAATGATTTAAGGGAGAAAAACTTGTATAACTAGTATCCTCCGTAACCGCACACACACTAGCATAACGGTGCTTCACTTGCTAATATCACTGCGCGGATTCCTTCTTTTTTTACTCGTCCGTGCAGTTAATATAAAATGTTACAGCAAAAAACTTTAACCATGACTGTTTTCCAATTATAATATATAGCACTAGAGCGCATTATGCGGCATAATGCTCAACGTTGAGTGTTCCAACTACAGCAATGCTTCGCACCATCGAGCACTCTCAAAAGTACTACTTTCGCGTGATGCGTAGAATTATGTATTCTATTATTATACTATTCTCAGTGGCAGAAAATTAACGTGTGTTTTTCTATGAGTAGGCATTGATCCACATTTTATTTTCTATCGGTAGTAAAGCTTTCGTTTCGTCGTAGTTTTTTAGAAATAATAAAACTTATTTCAGACTGTGTTAAAAAAAATGTAAGTACTTACGGATAAAGGTACAAATTTACCGAAAAATGATTAAAATATTCTTCGTTTATTGTATTTTGGTTTGAGATGATGGTCTTGTTACCAATGCTCTAAATAAATAAAACTAAAACTAATGAAAGTATAGGTGAACATTGAATATTTAATTTTAAATACCACATTTAAAATGTGAAAACAATTTCATTTTAGAATTCAAAAGTATACACAAATTTATTGAACAGAAGTATACTTTTGTCAATATTGCAATGGCTTGATCCATAATTTTTTTGTGGAAATGAATATATTTATCAAAATGAAGAAGACAACATCTTATTTTCTTATTAGATTGCTAACTCTATGAATATTTTTTTTCAACACTGAACTTAGTACACACGCACTCTGCTGGTGCATTTTAAAACTAATTCATGTTCCAATTGAGCATCAGCACAATCTGGCATTGTGCGGCACTGAGTGCATTATGCCCAGTAATTGGAAAACTACGCATGTTAATATTAAATGCTCTAATAGTTATTTATGCAACTGTTGTGTAATAAGGGGTATTAAAACACGAATGTGGATTTATCTCCCGAGGCGAAGCCGAGTGTGATAATAGTATCACATGAGTGTTTTAATACCTAATTATCAACAGTTGCATACAATACTTTATCTACACCCAGAATATGAATCCTCTAAAAGATTCTGGAACAGTTAGCTTACTGTTAACATTAAAACACCAGTCCTAGTAGTAACCTAATATCATTCGTTACTGATTATTATTGATGATTATTTACATTTTGTACAGTGCAATAATTAAAATTCATTCGAATATAATGTTCTTTTGCAGCGTTTAAAATGAATCGCTCATTTTTTGTAAACAAAACAATAAAAATATCGAAGAAAAATGGCGGGGATTCGAATAACCTACTTTTTTTTACGTTCTGGGAGTGTGGAGCGCGCGTAAACGAAAATGTTCTTTTTTTGAAATTCATACAGATACCACGCATCGAGTAATAAGAATGTGGCTGTATGTTGAAACTCTTTGCGCATGAAGGGATAAAAAAAACAGGAGTGTTGTTATGAAATTCAGTACAACATTACAACACTCTTTCGGGTGACGTAATGGTTATTAGAACATTGGGTATTTTAATGTTGGCAATAAGCTAACTGTTTCAGAATCTTTAATAGAGGATTGAAAGCATGGGTGTAGATAAATGAATAAATATAACTCCAAAGTTAATTATTATTATCGCCGATACTAACAAAATTTATAGCTCTATAGAGAAGTTACAGATCTGGTGTCCGATTGGTTGCGCAACCAATTTGATGGCATGACGAGACGGCCAAGGAGTTCACTTGATTGTAAGTGATAGACCCTATTGATTTTACCCCGAAATTCAGGGTATCAAGTTCGTGAATGATCATGCTTGATTGCTGAGTGCATCAAGAAATAATGTGAATTTCCCTAAAAAAACTAATGTTAAATTTCAATTATATCTAATGCATTAAAACTAATTTATTTCAATGTTATATAGTATAGTATATATACTTAGTCGTAACATAGAAAATTACACTACTAAATGTCTTATATTGTGCAATCTCACTACACTGAAAATATTTACAATACTTAGTCCCGCGTTTTCAATTTATTCACACAAGTATTTCCTGTAGTTCTTAAGCTTTCCGTGTCACATGGCTAGTGGGTCAGCCATCTCGGCTGTATGCTATGGCTGTTCCTTAACTTCAGGTAGTGACTCCTTGTCATTATCTTTCTCGTCATCATAGAACTCGTTCTTGGCGTCTACAGTTTTGTCTGCTTCTTCTTGGCTTATCCGAATGTCTGGGTCAGGTTCATCTCTAAGTCTTTCTTCTTCTGGGAAGAAATCACCTAAAAACGAACAATTTAACCCTATAATATATATAAGTCTTACCAGACCTATTTGAGATAAAATTAAATAATAATAAATTTTCGTCAAATTTAGTAACAATATTTTCCGCAAGTGTTACGGATATTCGCATCCGCATATGCGTAACATTCGCATTAATTCGGAAATCCGCATCTATTGATATGGATCTATTACGGATGCGGATCTGCAACAAGACCTGCAAAGTGGGCGGGGCTAGAGTGGCATGTGCCTCGCGCGTCCTTGCTAGTAGCTATCTTCGTTCGTTGACCAATAGTAAGGCACACATTGGTGACAAGATCCTGCAGGTTTTGTTTGTTTGTATTGGGTTAGTGTTTGTTAACTGTATGTACCTATATTAGGTGAAAAAGATAAAAATGCCACCACCAATAAAGTACTATTTGGACATATTTAAAATTGGACAAAAATTATATGGAGAAATTTGAACGCAATATATATAATTCCCCGATTGTTGAATAAAACTACTGAAAAAAGTTTCTTTATACAAATGATTTAAGTTTTCTTTAGTGTTAATTCCGCCAATATTTGTTTTTAAAACAATTCGACACGTGTTTCGCCTCTACACGAGGCAACCTCAGGACGTGTTGTCTCGCAAAAATCTGGCACGAGACTACTAAAGAAAACTTAAATCATTTGTATAATTATGGATTTCCGCAAAGTAACGCCTAATTCAATAAATTTTCAAGTTTCTTTATGTTTTTTAAATAAAAGTATTTATATATATGAGATTTTTTTATGTTTTATAGGCTATAACTATTAAATACGATCATAAATGGTTTACTTTTGTTTGCTAGTATTTAATAAAAACATAAAAAAATTAGAACGATTTTCAATTATGGACTTAAAATTTAAACATCTTTAAAAAAATCCGCATTCGTGTCCGCGGATGTCAAAAAATTTGCATCCACAACAACCCTCGTCTAGTGTAAGACTATTTTGCGTGAAAAATAAAATGGGTCATTTTTTTTATGGAATAGGAAGACAAACGAGCGTACGGGTCACCTGGTGTTAAGTGATCACCGCCGCCCACATTCTCTTGCAACACCAGAGGAATCACAAGAGCGTTGCCAGCAAGGAAGTTGTACGCGCTTTTTGAAGGGGTACCGTCCCGGAAACACCGCACAAGGAAGCTCATTCCACACCATTATGTACGAGAACAAATATTCAATCTAAACTCTGCACTTGTTTTTATTACTGTCAAGCATGACGTCATAGTCCATCACAATCAAGCCCGCGAAGACAGCAGGCGTTTAAAGCATCCGCATCGATTGGCTATATTTAACAAATTTAAAAAAAAAATGTGCAAGTGAATCATTTTACGTTTAATATTTTTTTATTATTTACCGACGTAATTAACCCATTAAAAATATGTGCGCGTTAGGCGATTCTTAGATTTCATGAAGGCTCTTCAACATTAAAATAATATATAAAATGTTTTAATGTGCGTGCGTTTTCTAAAAATAGAGGTTAACAGTTCGCCGCCTTTTTGACGTTTTTACAGCTGTCACAGTCTACTTAGACAAATTAAATAACTAAGTTACTTTAATAAACATTCAATACCTACTATTTTAAATAATAATTTTCTACCATTCTTTCATTTCATGCCCCAATAATCCTTATTATTAATTATTATAATTTAACTTATCAACTAAGTTATAACTTTGTTATTATTTAGTTTAATTAAAAAAAATATATGATACCTGGAACATGTGTCATTTGTACGGCGGGTGAATGTTGTAACATCTTGAGATTATCATAAACATACTTGGTGATCGCTTCGAGGTATTGCTTGCTGTTCGCGTTTTGAGAGCTAAAATACGAAAACAGTCATAAATTATTCTGCTTCACTGCTGAGAAAGGCGCCATTGTGGTTTCCATAATCTAGCCAGCATCCTGTGCAAAGGAGCCTTCCTAATTACGTAGAATAATATATCAAACGACCACTCATGATATATACAGCGGTGGATTTACACTAGGGGCAGTTGGGGCAAGTGCCCAGGGCGGCAAAATTTTGAAAGTGAATAAATTTTTTTAGACTTATCAAGATTGCTCAATGTAATTAATTAATTCTGTTACTTAATAATTTTTGGTTTAATTGATAATTCAAGAAATTAAATTTATCCATTATTTGTAAATTATAATTTTGGCACGTTTAGTGAAAATTAATAATTATATTTTATATTATAAAAACATTAATATTTTCTGCAATAAATTAGTTATTTCAGTTTTGAAAAATAAAATATATAACATATAAGTTTAAGTAAAATTCCAGTATTGGGGCGAATTTTTTTCCGGTGCCCAGGGGCGGCATTAAGTTTAAATCCGGCCCTGGATATACAAGGTGTCCCAAAGTTATGGGACATGAAGGGAAAGTACCTTAAATATCGAAGATAGGCTATTTTACTGAAAGAAGACTTTATGTTATTTTTAAAAGTTAGTACTTCTGCATTCAAAGATTTTCTAAAAAATACTTGCTTCGTCTGGGAATCGAACCGATTTAAATGTAAATAAAAACACCCGTTCTTTTATGATGCCAATCGAAAGAATGGCCAAAAACTAATAACTCTTCATAAGTAACATAGTATTTTAAAAGAAAGGAACAACTTAAAATGAATGTTTTCCTACTTGGATTGGTACGAATGGACCGATTAGATTGCCGGCCAGATCCCCGGACTTTACACCATTAGATTTCTTCTTTTGGGGATACGTGAAAGATATGCTATACAAAAAGCGATACGAGAACGTGGGCGAGTTACAAACAGAATTGTGTCATATCATATCGAGTATTCACCATAAAGTGATAAGAAAATCAACAGGCAACGGACTCATTAAAAGATTGGCGATTTGCGTAAGACAAGAGGGATCACATTTTGAGCATTTAATTAATTAATTTACAAAAAATACCCACTTAATTGACTACTTTCTTTTAAAATACTATGTTACTTAAGAAGAGTTATTAGTTTTTGGCCAATCTTTCGATTGGCATCATAAGAGTAGGGGTGTTTTTTTTACATTTAAGTCGACGACGAGGCAAGTAATTTTTAGAAAATCGTTGAATGCAGAAGTACTAACTTTTAAAATAATATAAAGTCTTCTTTCAGTAAAATAGCCTATCTTCGATATTTGAGGTACTTTCCCTTCATGTCCCATAACTTTGGGACACCTGTATAAATAGGTATACATACGACACAGATTAAAAAACAATATTAACCTATGAACCAATTGAAAAAATTCTTTATATGTATGTGGAAGAAATAATGTTACAGAACAGTACATACGTGGAGACTTCTGGATGCAATTGGAAGTCGGGGGCAAAGAACTCCAAATACTCGGTGTATGGCAACTCGTTAGATATATCCTCGTCGATCAGGAGTGATGTCTCATAGGTCCAGCACCTCGCTACGTTCCGGAGTGTGTAACTGAATTAAAATTATTATTAGTAACTATCGTACTATCTGGACGACGTTCTATACATATAGACACAACACGAGCACGTGAAAAGAACGTACAAGAAACTCAACGGCTGCCGCTCTTTTCAATCAATAGAGTATTTTACAAATTGCTGTAATATACAGAACAAACAGTTTGTAAAGTGCTGCATTCAATATTTTTTTTTATGAAATAGGAAGACAAACGAGCGTACGAGTCACCGGGTGTTAAGTGATCACCGCCGCCCACATTCTCTTGCAACACCAGAGGAATTACAAGAGCGTTGCCGGCCTTAAGGAAGGTGTACGCGCTTTTTTTGAAGGTACCCATGTCGTATCGTCCCGGAAACACTGCACAAGGAAGCTCATTCCACAGCTTTGTAGTACATGGAAGAAAGCTCCTTGAAAACCGCACTGTGGAGGACCGCCACACATCCAGATGGTGGGGATGATATCCTAACTTGTGGCGTGTCGTGCGAAGGTGGAATTATAATAATATATAAGATATATAAATCGTATTCAAAGTTAAAAGCGATAATATAATATTTCATAAAAAGTTATAGTTACTTAATAATTTTTTATGTTTTTAAAGTGATAACCCACTTCTGTGATTAATTACACAAATAAAACTGTAAAAAAAAATTGCGTGCGTACAAAGTACACAACTCAGAAGTGAAACCGGCATTGTGTATAAACCTCTAAACGGCATATGAAGTCCTGGTACATGTTGCTAGAATGACATGATTTCAACGACTATGAAAGACATTACTATTACCGCTACCAAATTTATGTTCTCCTGGTGTCTATGTAGTAATAAGTAGTGCGCATGACGTTATTAAGGTACTCGCGTCATACATAAGATAATCTCTTCTTCAACTATGATCGCCTGGTACCAAAACACTGTATAATAATTCCTATCTCATTTTCTCCTCACTTTTCTTGTGAATTTATGTGTCTGTCTCTTTTTACTGTCGACCTTTTTCGTTTCATCGACTTTCAAATCACAACGATGCTAAAGAAGTTTTCACTTCAATAGTATGCATATTTCTGTCTCATTCTTTCCCAGTCGTTTTTTCCGTTGCATCCGGTTTGAAATCACAAAGATTCTAAAGAAGTTTCACTTGAAAAATTGTTTTCAGTTTTATTTGTGTAATCAATCCCAGAAGCGAGAGTTATCACTTTAAAACACAACAATTTTTTTAGATTTGCAAGAGCGACATCTCAAGTCAATTTTCTAATATGCAAAAATTGAGGTTGAGCAGGTTATCAACTGTAAAGAAGATCCTGTAGATGAAGCCACAACCTGAGAGTTGAACTAAGCATAAAAGCTTTTTATCAACGATACATCAATCGAACGGTTGGATCAGTTGGAAAGAGCTCTCGCACGGAACGCGAGAATTCGCGGGTTCGAGACCCGCATTGTTCACAAAATTTTGTTTTAAGTTTTATTTTTGTTATAGTTTCTTTTTTATTCATACATGTTTACTTTTTTTATGGAATAGGACAAACGAGCGTACGGGTCACCTGGTGTTAAATGATTACCGCCGCTCACATTCTCTTGCAACACCAGAGGAATCACAAGAGCGTTGCCGGCCTTTAAGGAAGGTGTAGGCGCTTTTTTTGAAGGTACCCATGTCGTATTGTCCCGGAAACACTGCACAAGGAAGCTCATTCCACTGCTTTGTAGTACGTGGAAGAAAACTCCTTGAAAACCGCACTGTGGAGGACCGTCACACATCCAGATGGTGGGGATGATATCCTAACTTGTGGCGTGTCGTGCGAAGGTGGAATTCGGCGGCAGGAATCAGGTTAAACAGCTCTTCGGAACACTCCCCGTAAATGCGGTAGAAGGCACACAATTTATTACGACATTACTTACGCCTCATAAGTTATAGTTTCAAAAATCCACCTACCCTCCGCCACCAACAACAAGTGTCGGTACGTTAAGATTCTTGACAAACTTGACGCATTCCCCGTGTCCACGCGTTGACAGGGAGAAGCAACCGAGTCTGTCGCCAGCGAGGGAATCGGCGCCACACTGCAGCACTATCGCCGTAGGACGGTAGAACTCCATCACATTTGATATCACCGGCTTGAAAACCTGAAATTTTAATTCAACAGACTGGTTTATGTTTACATAGATATAAAATTGGATCTGTTTTGTGAGAATTATCAAAATAAGAATATAACCCTGATCACAAATACGATAAATGGACCAATCATCGCTTTCCTTGTTATATAGAATTCGATAGGCCCCCCAGTGTTGCTACATTCGAAAATAAGGCGCTATGGGAAATTCAAAATTACTACAGTAACCCTCACTGTGCGGGTACTTATTCCATTTGACCGCATACAATGAATCATCGACAATCAAGTCATCTCCGATCGGCTTGATTCTTTGGCGTAGAGATTTGATTCCTCTCTGCTTTTTCTACCGCATGTTTACAGGGAGTGCTCAATGGAGCTGTTCGGGTTATTATAACCAGCGGCAGAAATCCACCACCGGACATTGCAACAAATGCTAAATACCATCCGGATCACATACATCTGACATTCTACAACCGCGTGTCTTGCAAAAATTGTCTTGCCTCGCACAGCCACTTTGTAAAATCAATCACAGGCTGCTGTTATCCCGAACCAATGCGACTTAGGAACCTTTTAGAAAAGAGCACACTCCCACCAGGACCGGCAATGTCTTGCGCATGTCCATGTCCACTTCCTATCAAGTGAGTCTCTTGCCTGTTTTCCCCCTCTTATATATAAAGGCAAGATAATAAAGTACTCACAAATTACAGCTGTATACACACTTCCCGTTTGACAAGAAAGAACAATGGGTGTTCAAATGGAATATTTTTATCTGTTTTATCTATTTTACTAAATAACCGGTAATAAATTTATTTAGTTTTTTTTTTTGGGTTACAGCACTTAAATCCATAGATTTATTGTGCCTTGCCTACTTGGATTCAGACACACATTCTGACAATGTGTAAAACCGTATCTAAATTAAGTTCTGAAAGAGTTTCAAGTGGGGTAGGTCATCTGATTAGATTAAGAGGACTTTAAGGCACAACATTCTCAAGGTTTTTGCAATTCTGATGGTGAAATTTGGCTATGAACCTAGGCCTATTTACCTTACAATGGCAATGAAAGGAAAGAAACCTGTGTCGATTTATATTGAACTTTTACCTAAGTTAGCTATAAATTCCACCTCCAATTGTAGTCACACCGGACTAGCTCAGCCTGCCTTTGGCCCGAAAAAAGATCCGATACCTATCTGCTTCACAGTGTTCCTAATTCTAAAAGTCTGTGGATTAGGGATTCCCCAAAACTATAGTAGAGTTCAGGTCC
This sequence comes from Leptidea juvernica, assembly GCA_949711755.1. NCBI lineage: Eukaryota > Metazoa > Arthropoda > Insecta > Lepidoptera > Pieridae > Leptidea > Leptidea juvernica. The sequence continues at coordinate 11,195,943 of CATIXQ010000019.1, forward strand.
AGTAAAAAGGGGAGGGTGATCTTTCCTTAGCTGAAAATCTGACTTGCTGTCAGATTATTAGACATTAAAGTACATGTCATTCACATATAGTAAGCCACAAGAAAATCTGCTACATGGGATGTATAAGGTGTCCGGTGCCTATTATCAATGCCTTCTTATGTTTCAAGGTGACAAGACCAGTCGAAGTGACATGGCAAAATTCTGAACAGTGTCAGGTGAACATTTCCGCTGGATTGTCCACCACTCACAAATGTAAGGACTGCGAAATGGAGATTTCAGGGGACAGTCCTATGAATATCACCAAATCTTGAAGAAAAAGATTGGTAGGGCAAAATTATGTTAATAACTGACAAGTCTGTTATTCATTCATTATTGGACTCGGTAAAGTAGGTTTGCTTTATTGTAATGGATATAATAGGTATATACCTGTACATAGCTCTGGTCATCAATGCCTTCTTTAAGTGGCACATTGACAGAAAAATATCTGCCACTCTCAGCTCCAATTTCATACATGTCACCGGTACCAGGAAAAAAGTAGCTGCCATATTTGTGAAAGCTTACAGTCATAACTCTGTCAGTCAGATAGAAAGCTTCTTGGACTCCATCACCATGATGGACATCGATGTCGATGTACAGCACTCTTGGATGATATTTAAGCAACTCCAAAATTGCAATCACAATGTCATTCACGTAACAAAAACCTGTGAAATAATATAAAGTGTATTTATTTATTTAATTTAATTTGCTCATTAATTGGGATTCATTGCAGCAAATTAGCTAAACTCGTAAAATATTTCTTTTAAATAAGTGAATCTACCATATGTTCGGGAAAACTTGAGCTCGTGAGAAGAACATACAACAAACTCAACAGCCACTCTCTTCAATCGAACAGAGTATTTTACAAAGGCTGTGATATACAAATCAAATTAGTTTGTAAGGTGCTGCATCCGTTATAAGAATCATGTTTAAATATATTTCATAAAAAGTAATAAAGAATAAACTATAAATAAAAATTATTGTATATTGGATGCATCAACATTTAGAGCTTGAATTTGTTATTGGTATAAGGATGCTTCGTGAACATGATGGTCATGATTACTGTCATAATTAGTAATTGCAATTTAATTACATCAATACAAGTACTAACCTGATGGTTCAAACTTCTTGGCATGGTGCAATCCACCCGACCAATTGATTGCAATATCACATACATTATTATTTAGTTTCATTGCTCCCTCTAGTGAAGCGCCAGTGTACATTGAACAAAAATCAAACAGGCCTTCAAACACTGGACAATCATCTCCTACATTATAATGAAGTAAGTCCTTTGAATAACCTGGTAAAGATAAAATCAAACTTTAATAA
>CATIXQ010000019.1:11197317-11305792 GCA_949711755.1 Leptidea juvernica
AGTGAATGTAGGTTTCTTCCATGTGAGACATCTATCCAAATAGAGACCAAGGATTTTTCAAGGCCATGTAGCAACTTCATTTAGGCTTTTCTGTTCCATAACAGATACAACTCTATAGCTGGTAGGTCGATGTGTATATTAGCTATAAGGCAGGACCCATCATGCATCATACTCCAGCATGTTTCTCATGTAATGAGGTTCTGTCTTTGCCATGTTTGAGATAAAAGTGGTGCTGATTTAGATATGTGGATGTGTGGTGGTCCTCCACAGTGCGGTTTTCAAGGAGCGTTCTTCCACTTACTAGAAAGTTGTGGAACAAACTTCCTTGTGATGTGTTTCCAGGACGATATGACATGGATACCTTCAAAAAAAGTGTGTACACTTAAAGGCCGGCAACACTCCTGTGATTCCTCTGGTGTTGCAAGAGACTGTGGGTGGCGGAGATCACTTAACACCTGGTACAGGTCGTATGGTTCTTTGTCCTCCTTTTTCCATAAAAAAAAAGATATGAATATATCTGTAAGTAATAATGTATGAAACAAGCTAGAACTTTGTACAATTATAGACCTTCTTACCACATATGGTCAAATACTTGGGAGATATTATTACTATACTAAACAGTATTGTATGTTTTATATATGTTCAAATGCATAATATTTTGGTAACCAAACTGTGAACTAGTTTGTTCCTTTGGCCTCACAGAAGCCAAACTTAAAGCAATCAGTTGAAATTTGGCAAGTTCTGGAATATCTTTTCATAAAAAGGATCTCAAAAAGTTTTGGTATAGTTGGCAAGAGCAATAATATAGGGTACAAGGATTATTTTGAAAGAGAGACAAACTTCTTAGCATTCTATGGGTGCTGGATTTGAAATTCTATAAATTCGGAGTTCACAGTATATATATGCACTACTACCTATCATAACTTGATTATGAAAACAACATTGCTGGAACTAAGATTACAGATATAAATACCTAGATAGGGAGATGTTTTCACGTTTTCTCATGTATAGATCTGTTAGTTGGTAATACTTACTCTGTATATTTTGTGGAGTTACATTCTGCAGGAACTCTATATAATCCTCACTGTGAAAGCGGCACATATCATGAGCACTGGCTCTGTAGGGACGATATATTTGCATTTTTTTATGAAGACCATAGTTGAGAACCAAACTATGTGTAACCGACAGTCTATGCGGCTTCATAGGATGTCCAGGGCCATAGTGGAAATTGCCAACGTCAGAATTATAAAAGTACGCCACCCTTTGCTGCGTCATAGTGGGATACAAAAACGTATTCTTTTAAAATCAAAATAATTCCCAAAACAATAGCAATAACTACTAAACGCCTTGTCAATTGAATATCATTTATCAATATCATATTCAGAAATCCATGACTTTATGTCCATTATATATATTATTGATTAGTTTCAAATATATGGAGAAGAAAACTGCTTTTTTGGTAAAATATTTATTGTAATGCTAAGCTTAAACTTTCAAAACAGAAATTAAACACTTATTGATCGATAAATAATTTTTATTAGCTTTGTTCCAAGGAGACTTTGTTCTGCTTTTTTTATTTGGGATTTTATGACCTGGTAACTAAGACTGTTTTGCGATCTGCAGCAACTTGACACTTCTGCAGCTCTATTTTCAGTTTAATATGTTTTTTTATAATAAATGGCTCCGTCGACTGAATGGTGACGATTCGGTCAACGTCAAGGTGGAGAGATTTTTTATTTTAATTTAGCTGATTGAGGTATATAAAGAGCTGATTAAAAGGAAATGATCAGTGACGGTTGATATAGCTGTGTTTTAACAAGAGTTAGTACGGTTAGTAATAAACACCCATAATATTAACTACCTTGTTAGTATCTAATCTAAATTTAAGGGAGAAATGTGTGAATGTAAGTGGGAATATAAAGGCATAAAAGGCATTTATTATCTCAAAATTGATTCCTTTAGAATTCTTTTTGATGTCATTTCTAATAACTACTAGATACTACTACCGCTTCGGAAACAAATGGCGCTCTGAGAGAGAAAAAGCGGCGCAAGAAACTCTCCCAGCATTATTTTTTTTGCGCTCTTATCAATAAAAATATACAATATTGTACAGTCATTTCTATCGCCATAAAGAAATCATAATCCAGACCCAGGCTGTCCGATCATTTAGATATTCAGCAGTGGAGTATAGATTTACGACAGAACCATTTTTTATAGAACATTTAAATTTATTTATAGATAATGCCTGAACAGTGGCTGGGGCTTTATTATAGCAGTGTATACATATACCCTTAAAGCTATTATGTATCTTATGAAGCCTACTAGAATAAGTTACAAGCAATCCCTTATTTCTAGTGTTATAATAATGAAAATCACTATTAAGAGAAAAAAGGTGACGATTTTTGTGAACGTATATTAAATTTTCATAAATATACTGACAATGAACAGTCATAAAATTTATTTCTACTTTAAAAGCGATACGAGAACGTGGGCGAGTTACAAACAGAGTATTCACTATAAAATTATAAGAAAATCAAAAGGCAGCGGACTCATTAAAAGATTGGCGATTTGCGTAAGACAGAAGGGGTCACATTTTGAGCATTTAATTAATTAATTTACAAAAAATACCCACTTAATTGACTACTTTCTCATATCTACATATCATAAAAGTAGGGGTGTTTTTTTTACATTTAAGTCGGTTTGATTCCCAGACGAGGCAAGTAATTTTTAGAAAATCTTTGAATGCAGAATTACTAACTTTTAAAAATAAGATAATGTCTTCTTTCAGTAAAATACCCTATCTACGATATTTAAGGTACTTTCCCTTTATGTCCCATAACTTTGGGACATCCGGTATATATACCCCACTGAAACTCTTTATCTAACGTGATACCCAAGAAGACCATAGTGTCCACAAGTTCCAATCTCTGGTCATTTATAAGTACGTTGGTTTGTACCTCCGCTGTGTTTGGTGTAATGAACCGTAAACACTTTGTTTTTTTACTGTTTAAGTGCAGATTATTCGTCTCAAACCAACGCACTATCTTTGAGAGTGCATTGTTTACCTCGTCATCAATATCTACACGTCGCTTCACTCTAAAATTAAGTGAAATATCACCAGCAAACAATACAATCTCATGGCTATCATCTACCACAAACGGTAGATTAATATATATAAGAAACAAGAAAGGACCGAGAACACCTATTCCCACAGGTTTACCCGAAGACCGTTTGCCATTTACATCATTTATGTGCCTAATAGAAGCGTAGAAAGTATGGAGGATTGCAATTAAAATTTAATATTATTGCGGGAAATAAATTTGTAAAGAATCTCTATGAAAGGGGAATGGCATAAAGTAAGAAGAAAAGGGATGTTGATGGGGCGAGGGATATCCTTCGGTAGAAGGTCATATAAATGAATTGACAATTTAGGGCAATAGAAAAAAATATGTTCAAGGGTACCTTCCTCAAGGCCACATTCACTAAAATGGTCCCTTACCCGGATCTTGGCCAAAAATACTGGGGAACAGACATCCCAAGCAAAGTCGTATAATGACAGAAGTGAAAAGTTTATTTTGTTTTTTTTTGAGGAAAGAACCAGGGCTTAGAGGGGATGAAGGGTTGGATAGAACCATAGAATTTACATTTAGTTTGTTTTGTGGTATGCCATAAAGAATTCTATGAATCAACCAGAAAGGGTTTAGACATAGCGCGTAGATCTCTAGGAAAACAGTAATTAAATTTTAATGTTCCAGACTGAATCGCGTCTTTAGCGCACGAGTCTGCAATTTCATTGCCAGTTATCCCTAGATGGCTAGGTATCCAAGCTAATGCAACTTCTATTCCCATTATGTGACATCTGTACGGAGGGCCTACCATCAACTCTTGATAATTGATGCGATTCCGATGCAGTTCAGTTTAGGTACCTAAACTAAATCGCTAAAATTCGTTAATTTGTTAAATTCGTTCGTTCGACTTACATAAAGCGACTTTTACTGAATGGCTTTTGGATTGCTTATGAAGAATGAACGAAATAAATTTGTCTGTGGTCCGCAATGTGAGAAAGAGATGACGCTTTACAGTCGTTGCATCAGTTTGTCTCTCTTACTCGAACCATATGCGTTGCGTTTCGAAACCTAAAATGATATGATTTTAGCGGTTATTTTGCGTAAATACTTAAAATACATTTTAAAATTGCGCTTCATAGCGTCAAATTATAAACCATTAAGCCCTTTTTTGTACTTAATAGACAATAGTAATATAAATAAATATAGTTCTATGAAGTATAAATTAAATGTTTGCTGAGGTGTATTCGTAAAAATAACGAGTTATGATCGCACCTCCAATGATGTTTGATTTTACAGGAGTACAGACTACATTTTTTTAATTCGTTCTTGCGAATAGCCCGGGCCCTTACTGCCTCGTCTTTAGTATTTTCATTTTTGGTATTTATTTTCAGTATTTTGTTTTACAAAAAGTTCAATAAAGTATTCTCATCTCTTCTTTCATCAATTAAATTTTCCTTTTCTGTATATTTTCACTATTGTTTAAAAGTTATTAACAACACGATTCCCTTTCCTTTAAGGGAGTAGCAACTTTTTAGAATCGCTCATTTTGACACATAAGCTATCCAGTTTAGGTTGAAATATTACCTCATGGTACGAATAAATGAACGAACTAATTAATCAGTTTGCTATTCAATTGATATCATTGCGATTTAATCAGTTGATTTGACGTCAACCTAAAATAGATAGCTCTAATCACGTCGTGGTACGAAAATATAGCAAAGCAGTTCATTTTAAGTTGTCAATTGAATCGCAATAAGAGTTCATGGTAGGCCCGCAGGGATGCCTTTGTTCTTAAATTCATTGTGAAGTTGTTTGAAGATTTGAAAGAATTTCTTGTTAGGTCCATGACACCGCCTCTGACAGGGCAATTGATTCGCCAGTAAAGATGGAAAACTGCGGGGGACTTTTGTAATTTAAAATTATATGAAACTTAGGGATAAACTGCAGACCCAACCCAACTATTGTTGGATAATTTGGATGCGTCCGTGAACAACGTCACCCAATCAGAAGATAGAATGGAATTAAAGTTTTACCTATATATATATAAAAGTACTCTGTGAGCTCTATACTGTCAAAGTGTCAAGTGTCAGTTTGATTACTGTATTTTATACATTAGGTACCTATACTCTGAGCGTCTCTGAGGCTTGAGATAACACAGAAGACTATTGAATTTTTGTTGAAAAGTACTACCTACTCTGTGACTGTGTCAGTGGTTCTGTAAGTAAAAGTGTTCTGTGGTCTAAACTCTAAACTCTGAATATGACAATTAAATTATTTTCATTAGGTAAGTGGTAATTACATATTTTATTTTATTAAAGTAATTCATCAATAAATTATTAAATTTCCCGGTGTAAAGAGGAACTACATTTACAGTAATGTAATAAAACTCCATATAAATTACTAAAATAAATGATCTTTAATCCCGGCTTAAAAAGTCGCCGGCATACCTATGTATTTCTTTAAAATAACCTTTTTGTAGAATACCTTCTACCATAATATGATAAGAATGTAAATGTTGATAAATTATTTTTGGTAAAGCGGTCTTATAACATTCATAAACGTAGTACATATTTGGTTAATACTTAAAATTTGTGTTGCCACTGATAGTTCTTTCCAATGTGTGATGGTATTAAATAAATATCTATGAATATTATGTCTACAATATTATCACCGGCATACATAAAATTATTTAATTGTATCAGAATTACTATAAATAGAGTTGTAAATAGATGGAAAAGGTAAATATACTAAATAATGACGTCAATATTTGCCTGATTCTTTCTAGTTTCTAATGTCATTGAGAACACCTGTACGAAGTGACTATAATGAAACTTGAAACAACACAACTGGGCCTATTTCTGGTCATATGCCTGTAATAATTGTTCATAGTGAATTATTTATATGTTATAATAGTAATTATAAGTTGAGGATAAAGTTTATTCACTTATAATTATAGCCATATTGTAGTTTTTTTTATGAAAATAAGGGAAGAGACGAGCAGGATGTTAAGCTGATTGTAATTAACACACCCTGCCTATTACAAAGCAGTGCGACTCAGGATTATTGAAAAACCCAAAAATTCTGAGCAGCATTACAAATCTAGCTAACATACCACTTAGTTGTAAATTTCAATTAAGTGATGCTACCAATTACCATGGTAACTAGAGTCAATTAACCAGACTAATTATTACTATGAACCATATGGATTATCATATATCTGAATAGATGATATTTCAAGAGAGTGATAATAAATTTGTAATGTGTCTGGGTCCAATATATTATTATTAGCCTTTTAATCAGACAGTTTATTATTCATAAAAAAAATCTCTTTTCTTCCATATCCACATGTCCTGTTGCCAGTTGGCAAAGGCCTCCTCCAATTTTCTCCGTCCCTGCCATTCTGTGGCCACTCTACTAAAAGTTGTTCCTGCAACCTGTCTTATGTTGTCATGCCATCTACTCTGTGGTCTGCCACTTCTTCTTTTGTCATTCATTGGATACCACTTCACTTGGTGACTAATTTATTTCATTAGTCTATTCCTCTGATAATATACCCTGCCTGTTTCCACTTTTGTATTTTTATTTTTCTAGTTACATCAAACAGGATGTAAATACTATGTAATTAGAGACGGGACTGCCTAGGTAGAAATTAAAATTAGGTTTAGTATGAAACATGGCAGTCATTTGACATAAGTTTGAAATAGTAATAATTACAGTATCGCAATTAGCCAAAAGGTATAACGGTATAAGGTCGAACTAAATTTGAAAGCAAACAGCTGCTTAAGACATGTGGATTTTGGCTATCTTTTTTTTACAAGATTCAACTCAATGACTGCACATTTTATAAAATCAAGTGAATCACTATTTTCTTAGAGAGCTTCGTTAGGCTGGTTATATTCCTTTTGTCTTGAATCTGATAGGTGTTGATTTGATCCATCAATATAGATTTTTGGCACATTTTTCTGTTGTTAAGCAGTAACATACAAGCATTATTGTGTTTCGGTACAAAGGGTGTTAGCTGTAGGTAGTGAAATTACTTACTTACTGGCTGACTTAACATCTTACAGCTGTTGTGGTTGTGGCTTACTTGAGATAAAAATCATAAAGGACACAATTGAATGGCTTACTGAAAATAACCTGACTGTAAATATAAAAAAAACAATGTATATGCAGTATTATAATAAGAATGGGAAAGGAAAAGATATTAATGTTAATTATCATAATGAGAATATTAAAGAAGCACAACTTGTCAATTTTCTTGGTATTTCTTTAGACAGCAACTTGTCCTTCAAGTCACATGTTGACAAAATTAGCAAAAAAATTAACCAACATGTATTTGTCCTCAAACGCGTATCAAAAACAATAGGTGAAAAAACAGCGCTAATGGCATATCATGCATTAGTGGTTTCAGCTTTAAGATATGGATTGGTCATATGGGGCAACTCGGTGAGCATAGGGCATTTATTTATTGGACAGAAGAAGTGTATCAGGGCGGTTTGTGGAGTCGGCCCCCTAGATTCTTGTCGACCGCTATTTAAAAAATTGAAAATTCTATCGCTGCCATGCCTATACATTTATGAAATAAGCCTATTTGTTCAAAAACATATGTGTGATTTCTATACAAAAAAATGCCAGAAGGTTTTAAACACAAGGTATCCAAATAAACTCATAATGCCCTTCTGTAGAACTGCATCTTTTAGTAGAAATTGTTTCAGCATGTCTGTGAAAATATATAATAAATTGCCCAATGAATTGAAAGATTTACCGTTCAAAGTTTTTAAAAGAAGACTGCATCAGTGGTTAACAAATAAGTGCTTCTATAGTTTAAATGAATTTTTCAATACAAAATGAATTAGTCTATTTGATAATAATATATGTAAATTAATATACTTTTATGACATTGAATTTGTTAATATTATACATAGGTACTAAATGAATTATTAAGTTATTTACGTCTCATATTATAATATTATATAAATATTAAAATTTCATTTTATAAATATTATTGATATCATTGTGAAATCCGACATGTTTCAATATAACAGTACGATTAGTGTTTAGACAATTTTGTAACATATTTTGCATGTCAATTGACGAAACATATTGGATTATCCATTATATTGTTAACACCTTAAGTACAATGTTTCCTGCAAATAAATTTCATTTCAACTATAGTTGACTTTTCTGTCCCAATAAACTTATCAATGGTAACTCACCTTATCCATACACACTGTCTGTCAATGGGAGTATGTATAGCTTACCAGCGATAGAAGTTTTTATGGAAATTGCAATTCACATGTCCCAATATAAGGCGATAAGAATGACTTATCGGGTATATTGGGACAAGTAGAAGGTAGTAATTTATCTCTATCTGTAGATAGTATATTGGGAACAGCTGTTAATCTCAAACTGAGAAACACAATTGCGGTTCTCAGAGCTTTGGGTTTTCACAAACCTTGAGTGGCACTGCATAGTGGGCAGGGTGTATACCGTACCATCAGGTAAATGTCTTGCTCGGCTTGTCTCTTTTTCTCATAACAAACAATATTTGAAATAAAACAGTACAGTACAAAAAGTATGTAGTATGAGCTCACATGACTTAATGTTGATGTAACGTTCATTAAATACCCACTCACCGAAGTATATCATCTCATGAGAATGGTACAGATAAATACAAATTTTGAATTTTACTTTAAATTTTAAAGCACCAAGCATTGTAACTTCATGAATATCTTAAAATAACAATTTCGATGAAAGGAGATTGACAATTTAGTATTGACAAAAGTTTTCACCTTAATAAAATCATACTTCTATAGTTTAAACTAAAGACTGCCCCCTTATTCATAATGGTCCGCTAACTTAAAACTGAGTGCTATTTTTCATTCTGACTTAGGTCAATAGAAGAAGACAGAGTGAGAATTAGCAATGCTTTAAGTTAGCAGACTATTATGAATAAGGGGGTAGGTAGTTAGGTACTATCTCAGGGAAATGGTTTAGGGTTAACCCTTGTTCTTGGCTAGGCAAGAGCTATACTGAAATCTCCCTACCCCAATTTGGGCTCATATAAACCTTGAGAGAGAAGTTTTGAGGGAATTGTGCTGAGAGTTCGAGTCCGACAAATATGCTTTTGTCTTATCCTCTTTGAATTCAACCTCTGAATGAGATCATTATAATTATTTTAATAGAAAGCACCTACTAAGTAATTTTTTAATGGTGCTGAGATGTGTCCACATGTTCATGGCAAAGATAAGGCAGACATTCCTGGCCAGCTTAACAGTTTTAATTCTTAGTTTCTGCCATAATTATAAAAACTCCTGAGAAGAAATACTCAACTGATGAATTTTATTTACGACATAGGTACCAGTGGGAGGCTCCTTTGCACAGGATGCCGGCTAGATTATTGGTACCACAACGGCGCCTATTTCTGCCGTGAAGCAGTACAGTGTAAGCATTACTGTGTTTCGGTCTGAAGGGCGCCGTAGCTAGTGAAATTACTGGGTAAATGAGACTTAACATCTTATGTCTCAACGTGACGAGCGCAGTTGTAGTGGCGCTCAGAATTTTTGTTTTTTTTCAAGAATCCTGCGGCACTGTATTGTTATGGGCAGGGCGTATCAATCACCATCAGCTGAACGTCATGAAGGCATAAACAGGCATTTATTTTCTTAAAATTGATTCCTTTAGAATTCTTTTTGATGTCATTTCTAATATACTAGCAACTACTACCGCTTCGGAAACAAATGGCGCTCTGAGACAGAAGAAGCAGCGCAAGAAACTGCCATGTTTTCATTTGAAAAAATCAGCAAACTCTAAATCAATAAATTGGTTAAAACTAGTTTTCGGCTCGCCTGTACCAGCTGTCTTGTATACAGTTACATAGCCTTCACTTGGTGGCGGCTCTCCATTCACAAGACTGACGCCGGCTGATCAGGTCGCGTCACAATGGCCCGTTTAATAACGTCAGCAATTGTTTTGTTAGTAGCCAACACCAGTTTTCGGACCATCGGAAGAGCAATGGCGACCTCGGTATTTGAGGCGAATGGAATTGTTCCGGACGTTATTCCTAAGGCGCCGGCGGACACTGTACAAGTTAGTATTTCATATTTTAACAGTACCACTACCTAAACCGTTATTACAGTATTGACTTTTGATTTTAGAATATTTTTTTTCGATTAAGGCTAGATAGCTCTACCCGTGTTCATGTAGTTGCCAAAAGTGCTACGCTATATAATTATTACGTTGTTACACGGGAACTCTATAATTTCGGATGCACATAATAATAACACCGATAATGATTGACCAGTTATATTTATCAGTGTGTGCGTTAGTCAATGGTTATTCAAAATATTAAGGAGCGTGGTGTCAAGCGTGGCTGACTGTTTACGACTTGTCGATCAAAATCGGTTTCAGTTACAATAAATTCCCTTTTATCTTGCGGTATCTCAGTTAGAGATGTTCTTACCTCTCGCACGCGAAATAAATTATAATAAATAGTAAAAATTCTTTTTATTATAATAAAATCTTCGTCTGTACGCTAGTGTATTGTAAATTAATGGTCCAACACGAGTTGCGTCCGTAAAAAATCAAAAGGAAAAAGTTTTTCCCTTATATTTATATTTCGCTTATACGTTTGTAGACTGTAGCTGTGAAAACTTAAACAAAAAAAAAGGCGAATTGCGAGTCGGACTCGCCCATGAAGGGTTCCGGGGTTCCGTAGCAACGAGTAACATGATATTAAAGTTCTTGTAGTTCGTTGTAACGATTTATGACGTATTAAAAAAAATTTACTAGATCTCGTTCAAGCCATGGTAATGCACATCATATATTTTTTTTAGAAGTTACAGGACCCCCAAAGTTTATTGTTTTTTTTTTCTATTTCTGTGTGAAAATCTTAATGCGGTTCACTGAAAACATCTACCAACTTACCAAGTTTCAAATGTATAGTTCTTATAGTTTCGGAAAAAAGTGGCTGTGACACACGGACGGACAGAATACAGACAGACATGTTCTAATCTATAAGGGTTCTGTTTTTTTCCATTTGGCTACGGAACCCTAAAAATTGAGGTTGATATTAACCTCTATTTGTAGCAACGCACACTAACACAAAGTGACATACAAATCGCGAGTGTAAGACGTAGCTTTTAACGCAATCAATAGCAATAAACCTGGCCTGTTTTCATCGGTTGTCTAGAAGCAAGAGGGTCTATCTAGACGTATAAATTATCTGAGGGATATCTATTGCAGGCGTTGATTTGTTTCAAATTCGACGGCAGTTTTGAAATACAGATAAGTATTATAGAGTTACCTACAATAGGATTTGACGCATGTCATTATCGAATCCAATCTACAACATCCCATGCAAAAAACATCAAGACAATGGTGTAAATTGCCATAATAACGAACAAACAATTCTATTTTAAACAAACGCACGCACACTAACGGCCGTTTTCAATAACGTATTTCTAGTTACGGATAAATTGCTATCACCGTTTAATGACAAGATCTTATCTATCCATAGTTATGTCCAATATAGGTAAATGTTAGACGATAGGTTATTGAAATGTAAGTAAGCGTAAAAGGATAGATTTGTCTAAGTAAGTTAAACTTAGGATAGATAGGTTATTGAAAACGGCCGGAAAATTAGTGTGTCGCGAATGTAAACGTCTTACAACTGCTGCCCTGCATAATACAGTAATAAACTCTATCTAGATGTATAAATTAAGTAAAGTTAACATATCTGTAGGTAATCGATCATTGATTTGAATCGGTTATTGCGCGTTCGCTAAGGAAATTTCATAATTGATACTTTGCCTTAAGTAGTTGTCATGAAATAGTACCATTCAGGCAGAATTACAATGACACTATTAGTATGAATTTGATTGGAAAGGTCAATCTCAAGTTGATTACGGTTTCAAGTCATTACTGCTTACGGCTCGTTAGTCTGATGAAAAATATGAGTCTTGCTGGATTAATGATGACAGGGGAAATATTGTTGGTAATGACGTTATCAAATAGCCGATAATAATATACAGTTATATTACGACCCACAGACAAGAGACACAGACTACGAAATGGAAAGGTCCGATAGGCATTAGAAAAGTTGGAAGACCGTGTAAAAGGTGGGCTGATAATATAACGGAACACGCTAGAATGGAAAAGACTGGCAAAGATCGTGTAATATAGAAGAAAATGGAGGAGGGCTTCACCCATAGAAAGAGCAAATACTGCTGATAATGGAACACACTGGAAAAGACTGGCAAACACCGTGTAATATGGAGGAAAATGGAGGAGGCCTTCGCCCAAAGAAAGGGCGAATACTACTCATAATGGAACACTGGAAAGGACTCGCAAATACTGGGCAAATACCATGTAATATGTGGCAGTAAAATGTAAAATAGAGGAGTCCTTTGCCCAAAGAAAGGGCGAATACTACTGATTGTGGAATATGCTGGAAAAAATTGGCAAATACTGGGAAGCAGAAGTGGAAAGCAAATAATCTCATAAAATATATTAATGTAAATAAGTAAACTTATCAACCGTATTACAAATATAATTAGCATGAGCAGCAAAAACTGCAAATATTATCGTGGCATTTGGATGTATTTGAATAACTGGTATCTTGTATTATGTAACCGATATATTCGTTATCAGTATTAACTTATCTAAAAACACACTTTGGAGGACGTATGAGATTTTTCTGCAAAACAACGTATACTGTGCACCTATTTTAAATGCACTACTGGGTTTAATATTAAGTCCTTACATATGATATTGGCCTTTTGTCGTACTGGCCACTTCGGTCTCAAATATTTCCTCTTTGGCTTAGGATTCCAAGTTCAAATTTATACAGTTATTTACTCATGCATTTGCGTTTCGAAATTTAAACTGGCGCTTCCCGTATTAAGGGCAGTGGCACCACACATACTCTGCTAGTATCTTGTACCAGGAATTCAATACTCTTTTAAAAAATGAAATCAAAGAGTACTTGCACAATACTGTTTTGAGGCAGAAAATGGTGCCGCTGTGGTTACCACCTCGCCCAATATGTGCTAAGAAGACTCATGGGTAACTAACTACCCATTAATTAAATAAATATTTCTGAACAGGTGTCATATCCAAGCGGTGTAACAGTATCTCAAGGCAATGAGTTGACTCCCACGAAGGTCAAGGATGTGCCCAAAGTATCGTACACCGCAAATCCTGGCGACTTCTACACCCTGGCTATGACTGGTACGTATATTAGTAACTATATATATGGTACGTAACTATATTGAATTGGTACATTGCGTAGCAATATTGGTCCTCCTGGTAATCCCTTCCACTCACTTAAAACTAGTGTTTCCGGGACGATACGACATGGGTACCTTAAAAAAAAGCGCGTACACCTTCCTTAAAGGCCGGCAACGCTCTTGTGATTCCTCTGATGTTGCAAGAGATTGTGGGCGGCGGTGATCACTTAACAACAGGTGACTCGTACGCTCGTTTTTCCTCCTATTCCATAAAAAAAATGAATATAATATTCTACGGGTGTTCAGTGTGCTATTTTGCTAATACTACTCACAGAACGACGACGGCGGGGTGGGGAACGCGAAGAGGGAGAATGGTCGCTTATCAACTCAGGTCCCAAGTTAGGTTGAACGGGTAGTATTGTTATTATAAATAAACCAATAAGTTGTAATTATTACCTGTTGACTGTTGACTTTTTGCATTGCGAATATATAGGTATGAGGAATCTACTGGTTTAGAAGTTTGATGCCTTTTCAATAACATATTAGAGGGGGCAAACGAGCAAGAAGGGGTGAAGTGCGTGCAAAATTAACTTCTTTCCGATACCAGTTGTAACCGGAACATCTCGTATTATTTTCTAGATCAAGCACGTTCTACAATGTCAAACTATGATTGAAGATAATTGACGGAGGTGACGTAACAAGTGTAATCTGTCATTATATCATCATTATACAGACTATGAGCAGATGCGTTCCAAAGTTAGTAACGATCTTGCATCATTAGGAATTTCCCTATAACAAGTTAAAGCTGTTTTAGGTATAACTTCATAATACCATGTTTATTTGTAAGGCTATATATGTATATGTATTGGAGGTGAAACCGGTTATATGTATAAATATTTATATACGTGTTCTATTAAGACCCCGACGCACCGTCCCGCAAGGAGCCAAAGTTTCGCGAATGGCATCACTGGCTAGTTGGGAACATTCCCGGTGACAACGTGGGGGCCGGGGAGACCCTGTCTGCATACGTGGGCTCCGGGCCTCCGGAGGGTACCGGCTTACATCGCTATGTGTTCCTCGTGTACAAGCAGCCCGGGAAACTCACCTTCGATGAACCACGACTGACTAATACGTAAGTATCCTTTGGGTTGTGTATTATGGCCAGTACAGACTATATAACAAAATATGTTATAAAACGAACTTATTTAGAGTGTTTTATTAGTATGGTTAATGTGTTAATACAACAAGGTTATATCACACTTCAAAACTTCATATGTGTACAACAATTATTATTGAATGTAAAACTAATTATAGGCAGACACGAAATTTCTTAGAACTATGATACAAGCCGAGCAAATTAACATGACAACTCACTCTATTTTGACAGTCGCCTTGCGAGGGTAGTAGCGATAGCAGTGTTGGGTTAGTCATTATAATTGTTAGCTTAAAACGTTAATTATTATAACTCTGTTAAAAATTAAAAATACATACAGCGTTATATTTCACTGCGTAGTTATATATCACCGTTTGTTAATTTAACATTTTGTTTATGTTTATAGCAACTACAATTTATATATTTTTTTCGTGCTTATGGATCGATTCCTGGGAGGTGCGAATCTTTAGCCAAGTCTCTACCTAGCTATAGGGTCTTGAATACTTGATTATCATATACGCGTAAATCATGTCTATGTTATTTGTGCGTTCTTTGATTTGGGTGCTCTAGTATTTTGAACACTCATTCTATCGAGTATATTACTAGGAGATATCGGTTTTAATAGTTTTCACTGATCTCAGATCACACTTAAATAATTATAATTAACTTTGAAGTTAAATTTATTTCTTTATAGCATTTAATTTTAATATGGTCAATGTTTTTTATGGGTATCAGTTTATATTAACTGTTATAACTTTTACACACTAAGCGATAGCATCGTGCTGTCACCGTTACACATGTCTGCGCTCTAAAATATTCGAGTTATTCTCTAGCTGTTATATGTTATTGTCAATAGATATTTGATAAGTTTTTGGTAAATAAAATATTTTTTAAGGATTACAACGCGTGTAATTGTACTTATTAAGATTTTGGTTGTCATTGTCACGTTTGGACGTTTTTTCTTGAAATAGCTATTATTAATAGAATGAATGGTGATTCGTTTTCGTATGTTTTCGTGAAATGGAAACAAAAACTTTTTTTGCACACTGTACATTGCACAAACGATATTTGAGCCAGGTGTCATGTTGATTCGCCCGCGAAGTACCTATTAAACGTCCCTTGCTAAAACTGTGTATTTTGACTTCTTAACCTAAACAAAAATAGTGACAATCAAGATATGTATATTTTAATTTACCTACACAATTTTAAACAGAGGTGTGATTAACAACTTAAATTAATATAACAAACAACACATACTATATACTTATAAAGAGTAAAATAACATAAAAGAAATATTCCAGTTCTGCCGATAACCGCGGAGGATTCTCCATCGCCAAGTTCGCGAAGAAATACAACCTGGGTGATCCCATAGCCGGTAATTTCTACCAGGCACAGTACGATGACTATGTGCCGCAGCTGTACAAGCAACTAGGAGCTTAAACACTTACGAATACGTGTTATATTTCTGTGGATTCACGAGAACTTCTTTTAACACAAATACACGAATTTCTAGAATGTTCTTCATAAGGTATATGTGAGCGCTGTCACTGTCAGGTTTTAAAGAGGCTGAGAGGGAGGATTTCACTGAAGGGAGGATAAGTTATTTTATGAGGGTAGTTTCAAAAAGTAGTAAAAAATATTTAATTTGTGAGTATATAATAATACTGTCATTTACTTACAAACAAGACTTACAATAATTGTTTAGTAATGTTCAATGATGTGTAAATACCACTCCCTAAATTTTTTCCATCGTGGATCAGCAGAAATTCTAAAAATATCTACTATAATATATATATATATAACTATATGTAACATGGGGGCTTGGGAAATATGTATATTTAGTCAGTAAGAGTATTTTGAGACTACCGCCTATATAATGGGCGGTAGTTGTAAGTTTAGTAGTAAGCTTGTGCAAATATATAGATTTTGAAGAAAAAATATTGTTTTTATTAGTTCACAATGTCTGTCCAAATACTATGCATGGTTTGATATTAGTAAAATGAGTTTATTCAAGATATATAATGTTTAAAAGAGTCAGTGGCCCAATATGTGGTACCGCTGACTCTTACCATTGCTCCCCTGGTTGGATCCTCGCCCGCCACGTACCAATGTTTTTTTAGTTTTTGAAGTAATACGTATATGGAGGCTTTATAAGGTCGGCAACGCTCTTGTGATTCCTCTGGTGTTACAAGAGAGTAGAGTTCGGATGCGTATTTATGCTCGTTTGTCCTCCTCTTTCATAAGAAACAAATAGGCAGTGAACAATAATGAAATCAACACTAGCAGAACCTCTGCTGGCGTCAGGAACCATATTGTTTGTAAGATTAGTTGGAGCCCTGCTCCGCTTGAACGTTTGTTTTGTAGATGGAGCGACATTAAATTCAACTTCTTTATATATATATATATTTCTTATGTGCGTGTGTATGTCACTAAACTCCTCCTAGACGGCTGGACCCATTTTAATGAAACTTTCTGTGTGTCTTCAGGTGGATTCGAGAATGGTTTAAATTCACAATTGAACTACCTCCTAAACGGCTTGACCGATTATGAAGATTTTTTGTGTGTTCCAGTGAATTTGAGATTGGTTTAGATTCTCATTTCGTATCATATAATATAATTCTCCTGCTCATGTGTATGTTAGTGAACTGCTCGTATCGGCTGGACTTCAATTTCAAATTTAAGACGTGTGTACAGGACAACGTCTGTCTGTTAGTATATATATATATATATTATGCCTACATATATACTACAATATAGTAACAATATACAATATGTAATACTTGTTACTAACAAATAATAGTAAATATTTTTAATGAAACAACTATATTTGTTTTATAGCTTTAATTGTTTTTAAAGTCGTGACAAACTATTAAGTAATTACCTAAATCAAATTAAACATTGATTTCAGCTCACTTGCAACTAGTACCCACCTACATACAATGCGACAGCTATGTAGAAATATATTTATTTACATAGCGTAAAGCCCACCATTTAAAGGTGTGAAAGGTATCACCAGAATAGCGAATCTCTCTAAGAAATAAATAATAGTTAAAAAAAACTAAAAAGCACGCTTTATATAAAATTCAACTAAAAAATAGAAAATATATTTAAATTGAAAATAGTGTAAAAAAATATATTTTATTATAAAAAAAGCGTGGGGTGCTTTTTAAGATATTATTAAAATAATAATTCTTCTACACCCCACGCTTTTTTTTTACAATAATTTTTTTTACATTATTTATTTTTCATTTTTTAGTCAAATTTGTGTAATGTCATCGGTCCTCGATAAATCTACAAAGTTTGAACGAAATCTAGCCATTCAAAGTGGGTCAAAATCGCGCCCGGTCGAAGTCGGTTACAAACATACAGGTGAAGCTAATATAAAGCGTATAAAAAGCGATTCACTCGATTGTATGAAAAGGGCAGTCATTGATAGATAGACAGATGACTGCTATGATCTTGTAAAAAACGGAGATAGCCGAAATACACTACGTTTTAAGCAACTGATCGCTTACAAACTTTGTCGCCAATCGGAATACTGTTATTACTACTATTTCAAACTTGTGTCAAGTCAGTGCACCTCTCATGATTAAGGCGACACTAAATGCCGGCGACCTTGAGCGATATGAGTTCACGGCGACAACTTTTATGATAGTAGTAAACTTGTTTAACTGCAAAGAAAACTGGTAGTTCATAATAGCTCTGGAGTGCTAACTTTTACCAACAATAAGCATTAGCAGCCTACAAGTAAGACTTAAGGGTATGTGTAACATGATAAAGTAGTGTTCATAGCTCCAAATCCTATATTTTCACCACAAAACTTGTCTATAAACACCTTGTTTGCATGTTTTCTGTTTACACTTCGCCTTAACTAAATTTAAATTTTTACTTAGGTAAGGTAAGGCCTCTCATTACGGAGTATTTACATCTTCTTTAGTAGGTATCACCATTACCATATCATTCATTCAGTGCGAAATTGAAATATAATCACTACGTATGTTGTTACTGCACCAACTATCTGAAAACATAACAAATAATATAAGTTTATAATAAATAAGTAACTTTAGATGTTTTTGCGCGAACATAATGTACTTCGTAAAGTTTAGGTCGATAGGTACTCTATTATTAGAATATCGTATGAAAATGACAAAATACATTAACGTTACATACATACCGTTAACATTTTCCAAATAATCTCATGGATAGCGAATATGTCTATTTATTTCTGTCACATCCACCAAATGCTTTTAAATAATACCAATCAGAAGTAACTCTTATATTAATACTAATTATTGAGAATACTATAACATAATTTCTATCAAACAAAATAATACTAACAGAGACTATGATAGGTCGGTCCAAAACGCACATGCCAAGCGGCGTGAACACAGAATTGTTTAGACTGAGTATCTTGGAGAATATGTTCACCTCCTGGTAGAGATCCATGTGGTGATAACTGCGCCGTAGCATCTGACTGAGTAGTTCTGTAGATGTTTTGATCTAAAACAGATAGCGGCTAGTAAGTACGATTTGGCGAAATAGTTTCGAGGGTTTGAGACAAGTAGCAATGGGCCAAATGATCGAAGCTGAATCCAGTGTTAAAGTTTTCCACCTTTTACAAAAGCATGTTCAAAGAGTGAATGAAGACATATGTTCTACATCACCAGATTTGCAAAGGCACATTGAATATGACGCGCGCCGCACGGAAACTTCTCCGCCCCGTGCTGGCGTCCCACCTGCTGAAGCTGTGCGTATACAAGGCGTACGTTCACACGCGACTCACCTACGCGGCCCCCGCCTGGTTCACGCTAACAAACGAGACGGGTCGCAAGTCGCTGCGAGCGCAGCAGTGGCTGGCGCTCCGCACCAACTCCGGAGCACCACGCTTCGTACGGAATCAGGTCCTCTCCAGAGACCTGCGCATGGAGAGCCTGGACGACTTCGTTCGTCGCCTGAGCACCTCAGTGTTCGCGCGCGCCGATGGAGCGCGATCCCATCATTTGCGTGGCATCGCGCCATGCCATCGACGACCGCCGGACATAAGAGGACTACCACGTGACCTAGTCAACTAGGACACGACTGCTTCCTCGCCGCTGGCTGGTGGGCGCTCACCGGTACACTACCGGCGGGCTCGACTTCGCTGAGCGGCGGGCGCAAGCCAACCACGGACCTATCACCCTGCCGCAGTCCGCAGATCGCTCACGACACTACGTGGGCTCGATCGCACTGCAGCAGGATACCACCGGATATGAAACCATGGACCAACCGGTCCCACCCAGTGCCCCGCCTGTAATTGCAGGCGGCGATGATATTACTGAAAGGGGCCATCGCCCCGAACCAGAAGACCCAGATGGAGACAATGTTCCACATTTCCAGATTTACAAAGGCATGTAGAAAGAGGAAATACAGATAATGTAAATGCAGATTCTGAAAAATGAAAGTTTAATAGGAGTCTTATTTCCTATGTTCCGCTCAATCAATGATTAAACCAAATTTTATTCACAACCCATATGTTTTGTGAGTCACCAACGCTCACTTAGGTCCTTAACATCATATAATTCGCTGCCCAATGAGTTTTTCTTCGAGGTTAAGGTCACAATTCAATGGAGGATTTTTTTCTGTAATACTTTTTTAAAAAATATCAAAAAGACCGAAAGTCAAATACCTGTAAGAAACGTTACCAAATCATGAATAGATTAAGAAGGAGGGCAACTGATTTAAGTAGGTACCTACCTCTCTCTGTATCTGATGGCCTGGTTCAACCATGATCAATAAATTCACGGCATGGTGTACAAGCCAATAGATCTGGAGTATTAACTTTCTTGTATTGTCTGATATAAAGCCTGCAAATGAAATCAGACCTTGCTGAGTGTTCCTTTTAATTACTACAACAAATATCGGGAAAATTTTCGGTCGGATCTGTCAATAAATGTATGGAAACTGATGATGTGATGAGAAATTCATTTATTGAAAAATTACGGGTTGCACGCCTGGAGTGCCGACAGAAGTTAAAACTTATTTTAACGCGTTAGACATTTTTTAGTTGGGTTCTAGGGTTATTGGGTTAAGAATTGTATTTTAATAATAATTAGAAACTTTAAAGTACATTTAATATTCTTTTACGAATCATCGGCAACCATTTCGACAACTCTTATATCATCATTATTATTATTACAATTATTACAATCTAAAATAGAAACTATAGGTTCATTGTAATTAAAATAGGAAATAAAAAATTTGATTCGATGCATATATGCACACACTATAGCTGCGTCTCGTAACGGTGTCGCGAGTCCAGTGATTTTATCTCATTTAAAAATATCCGTACCGCGCTAAACGAAGTTTTCAATTCAATAATGCCATGCACAACGAATTATATTTAAGATGGCTATAGTATAACATTTCGATCGAAATAAAGTATTGGTAAAATGTATTGCTTAATTTATACGTCGGTATAAGACATTGCCCGCATTGAATAAATGCCATATTACAAAAATGTTCAACTTTTTATTGAGAGTGGGAGGTATTTCGTGAGCAAATATATCACACATCTCTTAGGTTTTTTTTAAGTTGAGTTCCCGGGGCAGGGCTTGTCATGCTCACTTAATGGCACCAGTCGTGGCGTCGTGGGATTTACTGGTCCAGCGATTACTGGTCTATGCGTCATGCACGTGAACGGACGCTACTTGTGGTGCCTGGCCGCTTCTGTCTTCGGGGATTTTTATTTTACATTGTTAAAATACCACTTTAAGTTGTTAGTTAAATAAATAATTGCTCGAGTTTGCCACTTCTTCTCATTAAAGCACAACTTTTCCGAACTGGTGGTTCAATCTTTGACATTCATAAGTGTCATTTTGCCTAAGTGAATAAAATAATTTTTCTTTCTTTCTCCCTATATACTTTACTCTTCCGTTCCATCATTTAAGTTCGACGTCATTATGTTATTATGTGGACCCAGATCCCGCCCTAACATAAAATAAGACAATTTGACAACATAAAATAAGGCTTTGTACCAGTGGGAGGCTCCTTTGCACAGGATGCCCGCTAGATCACGGCGCCTATTTTTGCCCTGAAGCAGTAATGTGTAAGCTGTGTTTCGGTCTGGAAGGCGCCGTAGCTAGTGAAATTATTGGGCAAACGAGACTTAACATCTTATGCCTCAAGGTGACGAGCGCAGATGTAGTGCCGCTCAGAATTTTTGGGGTTTTTCAAGAATCCTTAGCTTCACTGCATTGTTATGGGCAGAGCGTATCAATTACCATCAGCTGAACGTCCTGCTCGTCTCGTCCCTTATTTACATTTAAAAATAAATTCGATCCTTCAAAACTTACTCAAATTAGTAATCAAATAATAGGGGCTGATTATCAAGTGGAAAAAAAATGCCGTAAGAAGTGTTAGGAGCACCAGTCCACAGTGATCATTGATTTGGGAGAGACCTTCATAAACATCTTCGTAGGCACTGGCAAGCAGGCGTACCTCTGAAACTGTGTCGTGTTGGAACATGTCTTCTGAAATAGAGAAACCACTCTTAAACACATTCACGAGATTGCTAGAGATTCGCGAATGTGGAACCGTTCACATTTCCTCGCCTTGTTCCCCTATTTTTGTCGGACAGAATAGATAATAAGGCAAGAACAGGCGAACAATTACATTGACTCCACATTCGCATTTTTCTCAGTGTCGGTAGCGAGAGACTGGTCCATTATTACAGTTTTGCGTGGTATTAAATGAGCATCAATATGAGCCGGATTTGGACGACCAAACTAGAATATTTTCAAGCAGAACCGTTTTTATTGAATATAGGTTTAAAAGATTATAAAATTAAACTAAAAATCCACGATGCGTAGAACGTATTTGCACCTTGATAGAATTAGGTACACATTGATGTTAAGTTTGTCGGGGTAGTTAATTCTGCGTCCATGGTCATCGAGCGTAAAATCTGTATTGAGAACCTTGCGAGTGTGTACACAATGAAGAATTTCACTGAGATAATAGGCGAGGATCTGGCGTGAATGTGGAGTACAAAGTACACATGTCTGAAATGAAACCTACATTGTGTATGAACCTCTAAACTACATATGAAGTCTTGGTACATGTTGCTAGAAGGACACATGATTGCAACCGCTTTAGTAGACGTTACTATCACCGCTACCATATTTATGTTCTTCTGGTGTCTATGTAGTGATACGTCGTGCGCATGTCGCCAGAATATATTACGGTATACCCAATGACGTGTATAGAACGTCATTGGTATACCCGCGTCATACATATGACAATCTCTTTTTCAATTATGATCTGGTGCCAAAACACCGTATAATGCTTCCTATCTCATTTTCTCGTACGTGTCGGTCTCTTTTTAGTGTCGCGCTTTTTCGTTTCATCGACTTTCATATCACAACGATGCTAAAGAAGTTTTCACTTCAAATTGTCAAATCAAACCACTCCTTAAATTGGCAAAAATATATTTAGTAGTACTAGTTCGACCATAATTCATTTTATTTTTCAGTTTGAACTTCACAAGTTTCTCTTTGTCAAAGATTATGTATTTATAATGTATGTTTGTATGTTGTGTGTCATTCAAACAGTAGTGTGTGCTATATTTAATTTAATGTACTCATATGGCATTTAATATAATATTAAAAATAGTTTTATGTATCTATTCTCCATATAAACTTTAACTGTGTTCAGTTTCCCCTGTTCTCGCAATTTTTTTGAAAATGGGTAAGTACGAAGTTTCGCTTTACGTATTAATATAAAGATATAAAATTGTATCAAGCAAGGTTATGCACTGCCAATATTTAACAAAAATTAGCAGGTTGAAGAATATATTTTTTATTTTTTAGTAAATATCTTGATTCATAATACATAAATTGTTTGTACCTATGAAGCCGGCTTTTAAAAGTAGTCATTTTACTCTTTTTTGTTGTGAATTTAAATATGGCCAGGTCATACATACACTTAGAATATGCGTAAAAACCATCTGACAGCCCGATAATGTTTAATAATGATTGTCAACGTGTGGGTTAGCTAGCTGGTTCAATATTCAAAATACTTACTAAAGAGTTACAGCCAAGAATAGCTGACTGATTACGACTTGATCATAATCGGTTACACTAACAATATATTCACTTATTTATTAATACGGCCTTACTCACGATTTATCGGTGTGGGTACCGACTAGTTACGGACCATTCGGAGGTCCCCCATCAGGGTGAGTGTAGTGGGTTCGCGATAACGTCCCGTCTCATACTGCGGACTTGTGCTCGTAGTGCGCGGCTAGACAGGGCGGGAGACGCGGGCACCTTCAACCTGATGAAGGACCTCCAAATGATCCGTTATTAGTCGGTACCCACACCGATAAATCGTGAGTAAAGCCGTATTGCTAAATAAGTTAATCATGTCTCACGACAGTTTTAATAATTTAACGTAAATAGATTCGTTAGAGATGGTCTTCTCTCTCACATGCTTTGTTTGTTTATACGCACGTATTAATTGTAAGCATAATATATTTAAAATAAATATTCATTTTTATATTGAAATTCAAATATTGTTATTCAAAATACGATTTAAAATCACTTATTGAACGTCAAAAACTACCACCCATTCAAAAGAGACTGCCTAAGACCTGAGAAGAATGGGCGCAAGAGACTCAGCGGGCTTTTTTTTTATATATAAAATATGGATTACAATGTGATATCGTACATAAAATATTTAAAATTAAAGAGTCTGAGGGTGTTCGCTTTATTCCCAGTCCGTGGTGTCATTAAGAAAATCGCTTATGCTATAGTAACCCAAATGCTATAGTATACTAAGGCAAACCACATTTATACAATGAATAAAATATATACCTGATGTCCACTGTATATTTGGTAATTCCTTTGAATATATGGCGGGATTCGCATAGGGCTGTACATAAATGATATTCTTATTTTCATTTTTAGCCTCACTTACTGCTAAAATATAATACAATTATTTTAGTACATTCCATTTTTACATAAAAAAAAATGTTAAGTGAAATAAAATGCATCTTTAATACAAAATAAATCCAAATTATGTAAATATTTGAAAATTGGAACAAAATATTTATACTAATAATGGAGAGCCGAAAAGATAGCCGCATAAGATGCAGCAGGACTTGCAGGAGAACTAATAAGAGAGTAATAGACACGCCCTGCCCATTACAATGGAGTGCCGTTCAGGATTCTTGAAAAACCCCAAAATTCCGAGCGGTACTACAATTGCGCGCGTCACCTTGAGACATAAGACGCCGCCATATACCACGCCCTTCGGGCCGAAACACAGTAATGTTTACACATTACTGCTTCACGGCAGAAATAGGAGCCGTTGTGGTACCCATAATCTAGCCGGCATCCTGTGCAAAGGAGCCTCCCACTGTGCAGGATGACGATGTTTTCTCTCTTTTTCCATAATAATTTTTGTCTACGAAACAACACATTGTCCCGAACATTATTCGTTAAAATACTTGTGTCTAAAAGGAGAAAATTCTGGAGACTTTTATGTACCTAATTTAAGGATCAAGTAAGAAATATATTAAAGACTCCCGTCTTTGATGGCATTTATTCAGTGAGTCTTTGACCGTTTAATGTCCAGAAACTTAACCCGTGGGGCTGAGAGACACAGATATTGCCCTAAGAACAATCTTAGGCATTTTTTCAAGCAAGAACTATATCGAAATTTGCTACTTAATGAAAATTCTTTTCATAGTCTATCATTATTACATAAATCGAAATTTCGGCTAGATACTCATAGAATTTTGCTTCGTCCAATTGCAAACGTTTTTCATATACATCGATAAGAATATTCAAATATTCTGTAATTATTCCTTGAAATAGTGACATATTTGATAAGGTACCTTTATGAAGAATCTTACGAAGCCTCTTATTAATTTCTTTTAAAGCATCACGCAACTGTAATGTTATCAGTACAAATTGGAACACCAACACAATTTCAACGTAACATCCAATGTAGAAGAAAGAATATGCCAGGCTTGTTCTAACTAGAAAAATAATTATATAATATAATATAATAATTATATGAAAATAATTTATTAATAAGTAGGGTCAAAAATAGCTTGGTTGGACAAAGAATGGTAATACTCCTGTATTTTATCTGGGAAAATTAGTAATAATCTATAAATAGAACATCTTTTAATTTATAATATGGCGATACGAGTGGGAAGAGGCGGTGCGGTGGGAGCAGAGGACGTTTGCCGGCGATCACTACGTTATTGCCGGCAGAGCAGTTAGGGTTGGCACTACTGAGTTATTATATCATAATAGTTTTGTAAAAAAATCATTTTGTCTTAATCCACCCCACAGTAGACTTCGGACAAGTAAACACTACTAAACAACTTTTTATTGCGTTTTACCTTAACCTACATTACATTGTATAAACATGATTATATTAAATATTAACAGAAATCCTCGATTTATATTTTTTCAATATTATTAAATATAGTAATTAACTTAATTACTTTAAATTAATTATATATTATCAAACTCCAATCAGGAAATTATTATTTGGAAAAATCGAAATTTTTTCCATTTTATTTAGAAAACAATTTCTAACTCCTGTGTTACCCGTGGCCTCCAGTCCTATTAATCCGGCACTAAATCTGCCTATTAATAAACTGTATGTATGTGCTCATGTTAAAATTTTATAAGTTAGTAATTTTTTAATAAGAAGGGATTAAAAAACATTCAGAAAACACACAGGAAATTGAACTCGACCCCAGAATACACAAGATTGCCCGTTTACTCTTGATGTCTTTCCTACTACCGATCTTGTATCGGTGAGTAGTAAATCTCGAGCGATTACTAATTTCGTGGTCATCTGGAAAGTTAAGCTTAATTGGCTTCCAATGAGCTTGAAAGCCAGCCATATGGCTATATTCTAATATATAAAATTATCGTGTCATGGTGTTAAACTTTGAACTCCTCCGAAACGGCTTGACCGCTTCTCATGAAATTTTAGTGCATATTGGGTAGGTCTGAGAATCGGACAACATCTATTTTTCATCCCCCGAAATGTTAAGGGATTTTTTTTTTCATATTTCTTTGACATTTTTTTTTAAATTTGTTTGATTATGAGTTAGCATTAAAAAATACATACAACTTCAAATTTTCACCCATCTACGATCAACAGTTACTTTTGTATCGCGATTTTAATATCGGCAATACAACGTTTGCTGGGTCAGCTAGTATATATATAGAAAGAAACAATAATTCTTTAAGCCGGCCCGCATTTAGCGCTCTATAATTCGCACAAATTATGTACACGTGCAGCACAAAGCTGCTCAAATTATTCCTGTACTCTGTGGTTGGCGATGCCTAGAAATTGATTGACTGTATTCTAAACAATTTATCTTTTAAAGTTATAACCCTCACTTCTGGGATTAATACACAAATAAAATTTCAAAACAAAATTTTATGAACGATGCAGGAATCGAACCCGCATGGTGTTAAACTTTGATCTCCACCGAAACGGCTTGACCGCTTCTCATGAAATTTTGAGTG
This sequence comes from Leptidea juvernica, assembly GCA_949711755.1. Lineage (NCBI taxonomy): Eukaryota > Metazoa > Arthropoda > Insecta > Lepidoptera > Pieridae > Leptidea > Leptidea juvernica. The sequence goes on from CATIXQ010000019.1 coordinate 11,224,304, forward strand.
CATATTGGGTAGGTCTGAGAATCGGACAACATCTATTTTTCATCCCCCTAAATGTTAAGGGTGGTCCACACGATTTTTTTTTTCATATTTCTTTGACATTTTTTTTTAAATTTGTTTGATTATGAGTTAGCATTAAAAATACATACAACTTCAAATTTTCACCCATCTACGATCAACAGTTACTTTTGTATCGCGATGTTAATATTGGCAATACAACGTTTGCGCAACCTCTCGTATTACGTGGGAGTGCTCTTCTAACTGAGCTAACCGTTCGAGTGACGTATCGTTGATAAAATCTTGTATGCTTTGTTCAACTCTCAGGTTGCGGCTTCATCTACAGGATTGACTTTACAGTTGATAATCTGTTCAACCCCAATATTTGCATATTAGGAAATTAACTTTAAATGTCGGTCTTGCAAATCTAAATTGCAAATTCACGGAACGCGAGAGGTCGCGGGTTCGAGTCCCGTATCGTTCATTAAATTTTGTTTTCAAATTTTATTTGTGAGTGTATTCTACAAAGCGTTTATCGTGGGGAGTGTTCCACAAAGCTGTTGCCTGTTTCCGAATTTGACCGAACTACAAATGAAGATATCTTCCTTACCAGGTGTACCATAATTATGCTCGTTTCTCAGATAAGTAAAAAAAAGACCCAACGCGAACTTTGATGTAGATGTTTTAATAAATGAATAATTACAAACCATCTTTATTACGTAGATATGCTTCAAAATTGAATCTATAAAGATCCAGCAAGGTAAGAATCGAAACCGAGACAAGCATAAAACATAGAGCAACGTATTGAATCTTTTCTGTTGAATTTTTTTTATATTTGCTTTTCATGTTTTGTTTAATCTGAAAGAATACCGGTATTAACGTTAGTATAAATAATATTTATTCAAAATAAAACAATGCTCATAATAGTTATTTATGCAACTGTTGTGTAATAAGGGGTATTAAAACACGAATGTGGGTGATAATAGTATCACATGAGTGTTTTAATACCTAATTATCAACAGTTGCATACAAGATTTTATTAACACCCATAATATAAATCCTCTATAAGATTCTGAAACGGTTAGCTTACTGCTTATATTAAAACAGACAGTCCTAGTAGTAATCTAATATCATCCACTACTGATTATATACAAATAAACTAAGTATTAATGAAAGAATTATTTATTTTATCTACACCCATGCCTTAAATCCTCTATTGTAGCGTTTAAAATATATGGCGGCGTGCTGTCAAAACTTGATACGCTAATTTTTTGTAAACAAAACAATAAAAATATCGAAGAAAAATGGCGGGGATTCGAATAAACCACTTTTTTTTACGGCACGCGACGTTCTGGTAGTGTGGAACGGGTGTAAACGAAATGTTCATCATCCGTTTAGATGATGTAATGGTTATTAAGTACATGTTTTAATGTTGGTAGTAAGCTGTTTCAGAATAGAGGATTTAAAGCATGGGTGTAGATGAATATATTTACAAAACATAGTATGATTACATGCTGTTAAAACTATTACTACGACATTTCCTCGTTGGATAGAAAGGTCCGTTCATCGATCTAGCTGCCTAGTCCTATTGAGGTGCGTAGATAGAATAGAGATATAATAAATTGTACAATCAAAATTTAAGATGACCCCATCCATGAGGGCGTATCCATTGTAATCGTCCCACTGAAAATTAAATAGGGGAAAATAATCTGATGCACTATTAGGAACCCTACGGTGGGGCTAGAGTGGGACTCCCCTGATTAAGACGTTGACATTGGGACTTAGGGTTGACTTGAACAGTTTTAAGTCCTGTCCCAAAAATCTAAAATGCTTGAGGCATGTTACAGTCAAGGAGGCAAGTTGGCCAAGTACATGGCAGACATTTAAGTATATATTTTCTACCTACTTACTCTTTCGATTCTCCTCAAGATGTCTATTATGAAATGGGACCTCGCTGGAGCAGTGCAAGCACCAACGAAGATAACTATCACAGATAATAAGAGACCAGTGCCAAAGACGAGGAGTGATGTGGAAGATCGCGCTCGAATAGATTTTTCACGGTTCATTACGTCAATGATGAATCCAGATATTGTAACAATATCTGTAACAAAATGATATTATTTATCCATAATAAGAAACCGCCAACACATAAAAGAATGCACGAACAGGTATATACTACATTGAAACAATCGTATGGTCAAAGCTATTTGAACAGGTAACATAAGCTGATACCTTAATCAGATTTATAAGCAGTGCGATACTGCAGCTTCGTCTAAAAATCTTGAATATAACTTAATACGTAACGATAATGGCCGGTTAGTGGAATTAATCTTCAATAAATAAAATGAATTCGGGAAAATAACAGTAAAATACTATTTCATAAAAGATCTAATATTCTTGAAGCGCGACCGCTTATCAAGCAGGGGAGTATGCTTAGGTGAGTTTCGCTACGATTTACATAGATTTTAACCTTTCCAAATTATTATCTCGTGTATCATGCTTGTTATATTGCGGTTGCGGTGGAATTGATTGTTGGTTAAACACCACCGTACATATGATATGAAGCGCAGCATTTTAGACTTGTAGAGTTGTACGATTTCCAAATTTTAATTAAATTCCAAGTTTAAACGATACCACAACAGGGAATGGAATAATTCGCAAACTCTACTTTGTGAGAATTATTATGTATACTATAGATTATTAATTTTAACCTGAAGGCCTCTTTTTTACTTTTCGTGGCCTCGTTTTGATACAGTAGTAGTCGGCCGTGAATGTACTCAATAGCTCTTGTTTTTTACGTATTTATTTACATTGTTTTTTTGAGTATTTGTAGTTTGAGTATTATTGCTGAATCACTTTACATATATTGTAACTGAAATGAGTTGTGAGTGATTGCCACAAAGAGTTTCTGGCCACTTCTTATTAAAGCTCAACCCTCAAAGGAGGTGGATATAAAAAGAAAAGCCATTTCCTTGACCTGCCTGAATAAGGTGATTTTGATTAGATTACATTGAGCGACAAATACCTTCATTAAATTGAAAAATTATTATATGTACTACAGATTATTAATATTAATCTGAAGGCTTTCTTTTTATAAAATGAAGTGTTCAAAGTGAAATATAATTGATTCAGCGGTGCAGAGATGAGATAAGCTACCATTGATCGACAAATACCTTCATTAATATAAAAAGAACACTGTACTTCTACTTACTTATAGCTGTAGCAAGAATCTGTGAGTAAATATTATAAATTCTGGAATATCTTAATCCGTCGGCTTCAAACTTAACAGGAGCCATACCAAGTATTCTAGAAATTTTCAGAGCTAATGCTAATGGTCCATGGATTTTACTTCTCATAGTGAAATATATTTTAGTAACTTATCTTCTCTATAATTTTGAAAGAGTTGAATAACCTACAAAACATGAGGTAAATTAAAATGAGGTGAAAGAATTGTTGAATATGTCATGTCAAAATATTCGCACTCGTATATTATTATTTAACTGTAAAATAAATGAAATGTTGCCAGAAAAATTTGTTTATCCAAAAACCATTTTTAAATACACATCACAGGTATTATCATGCGCGTATTTGGTCTACGGACTTGCATCCCCTGCCCGTAGGTATTCGAGCCACGTCACGCTAGTTACCACATGAGTAAATAAAACGGCACAAAGACTAAGCTTCAGATTGCAAACATATTAATTATGTGTGATTAGTTGATTAAGCTCTCTCTGACAGAAGTTGTGTAAATACGTAACCCACAATAAAGCTTATTTCGTCCCTATTCTCATAATTGTGCATAAAAGAGCCAACTATATAGGTACTTACTTGATTATCGATTACGAATTAAGACAGCTTATGAAATAAAGGTCAATGATACGAAGATATTCTACACCTAGATGGATTTTTTGTACATTTTACTAAATAACTTTTGTTCATTTATTGACGGAAAACACAGAATACACATGTCAATCCATAAAATTATACAACAAGTCCAAAAATCGTCTTACTGCAATGACAGGTAAACACATCGTGCAAAAATACGAACAATTTAATAATTTTATATATACATGCTTGGTGAAGACGGTATAGGCGCTATAGTAGGTTTATACTTTAATTATTTCCCGCCCAGTGTACATTAATAATTAATTAATTATATATTATAATACTCTTTAGTTCCACAGTAAACCAAGTATAATTTATTTTCTTTTTATGTACCCGTAACGTGGTAAATTTTAACACAAAGTGATTCAATACTCATTTTTTAATACTTCGGATAGTTTGTCATATAAGTGAGGTCATGACAATATTTGTTCACCATAAGAACGAAAAAGAAAACTATTTACTTAGAAATAACAAAACCGAGTCCTCCTGTCACATTTCATATTTGAACAGTGCGTATTTATCCTTAAAAATCTAATGTATTTAATCGTTATAAAATATCAACGTAATGTTTAACTTTCAGAGGTGACATAAAGGTATGCATCAAGGGCAAAAGGTGAATAAAGTAGCATTTGTTCATGGATTTCCTGTAGAATATGAATTTTACAAAGGGTACTCGAATAAACATACTATAGGTAATCTAGGTATACCTATGAATTGCAAAGGATATCTTTAAATTGTAAAAATGTTAATAAACGTCAATGGACATTAAAATTATTCTTTCAACATTTGTTTCTCTTACAAAATCTAATATACGTTCACAAAAATCGTCACCTTTTTGCTCTTAATAGTGATTTTCATTATCATAACACTAGAAATAAGAGATTGCTTGTAACTAATTCTAGTAGGCTTCATAAGATACATAATAGCTTTAAGGGAAATGTATACACTTTAATAATAAAGTCCCAGCCACTGTTCAGGCATTATCTATCAATAAATTTAAATGTTCATATTTCTCATCATATTTGAAATCCAAGATGGCCGCCACACAAAATTATGATTTCAGCAATATGGATATCGTGTCCGAGGTTCTCGAGGGTGCAGATAACGATTTTGTGATCATTTTTGAAATCCAAGATGGCCGCCGCACAAAATTATGATTTCAGAAATATGGATATCGTGTCCGAGGTTCTCGAGGGTGCAGAGAACGATTTTGGGATCATTTTTGAAATCTAAGATGGCCGCAGCACAAAATCATGAATTCAGCAATATGTATATCGTGTCCGAGGTTCTCGAGGGTGCAGATAACGATATTGTGATCATTTTTGAATTCAAAGATGGCCGCCGCTCATAATTATGATTTATTATGATGACGCGGCGGCCATCTTGGATTTCAAAAATGATCCCAAATTAGTTCTCTGCACCTTCGAGAATCTCGGATACGATATCCATAATGTTGAAATCATAATTTTGCGCGTAATATAACAATTCTCTCATACGTCATTATCACAATAATTCCGTACTCTAGCACAACTGTAAGTTTTAAAAAATATTACGCGATCCTTCTGGGTCGGCGGTCGTTGACCCGCATCGCTCGGTTCGTTCTCAGCCATTCAGCCCGACGCCCGTGTCCATGCGTACCTATCGAATCTAACGTTCGCGCAATTTTTACCTAAAGTGTAGGGAAAACCTCGCCTTAAGCAAATGGAGGGAAAACTTGACAAGCAGCAGCCAATTCAACAGGCGGGTTTTAGAAAAGATTATTCAGTCCTTGATCATATCCATGCTGTTAGACATATTATTGAAAAATATGTGGAAGATCAACTCATATACTATCTAGCATTTATCGATTACAGCAAGGCATTCGACTCATTAATACATTTGTATATCTGGAAGACGTTGAGAATAATACCCTCATTAACTCTGGACCTCATTGGAACGTGAAATACCATCCCATTTCCCTTTTTCCCCCTCGCGCTCGTCCCGTTGCGTCAGTACGGGTTGCAGTTTCATTACTTGTTTTTGAAAATTTCAGTGTAAAGTTTTGACTTTTGTTGTTAATATTTCTGTAGTTTCTGTTGTTCTGTGTCGCTGTTGTCTGTCAGAAAAATAAATACTTACTTTTTGTACTTAACCCAGATTCTTTCATTGATTTTTCATAATTATAATAATTCTGTTCAGGTTAACGGCTGAATTCCATCACCGGACATTATGCTATAATTCTAAATATCACTCGCTTCACGTTGACGTCTGGTATTTCACAATCGTGCGTTTTGCAAGAAATTTCTTGCCTCGTACAGCCACTTTGTGGAACCAATTACCGGGGACCTTTAAGAGACTATACTCCCAACTTAAAGGCCAGCAACATATCTCTTGACCCCTGGTGTTGCGGATGTCCATGGACGGTTGGCTCACCACTACCCATCACGCCTCTTGCCCGTTTGCCCCCTGTTATATTATGGGGGACACCTGTATTTACGACATTAAGATTTAAGCTACAACTGCTGATAACGACTTCTATGTTACACCCAGTGAGGAGTCTTATGATCTACTTGAAAAGTCTTTCCGGAAGCCCACCCGAAGGTAACTTCAAAATAACCTTGCACCAATTTAGTATATGCTAAGTTCAGATTTATATGACGCCGCCCAATATGTCAGTTATATACATAATAACTGTCAATCGAACTTATGAGAAAGTTCATAGTCGCAAAGAGGTCAATGGAGAGGGCTATGCTGAGTTTCCCTGCGAGATCGAATCAGAAATGAAGAGATCCCTAGGACAACCAAAGTTACAGATATAGCCCTAATGATTGCAAAACTAAAGTGGAAATGGACAAGGCACAGAGTTCGACTAACAGATGCCGTTGGTGCAGTAAAGTCCTCGAATGGTGACCACGTACCGGACGACGCAGTGTTGGTAGGCCCCCCACAAGATGTACCGACGATCTGGTTGGATGAGGGCAGCGCAACACCGATCGTCGTGGAAATCTTTGGGGAGGCCTTTGTCCAGCAGTGGACGTCTTCCGGCTGACTGTAGCTGCAAGTATTGTAGTGACTGACTGACTGCAAGACATGTGTGGATTATTGGATCAAAATGCAGTCCTCGAAGGATCGCCACAGTTTATTTTCTGAGACTGACCGTGGGTGGCTTGGTAGGGGCCTTCCTCCCACTAATAGGGAAGAGTTTTATACTCCATTGTATTGTTTTTACTGTTGGTGTATAGACGGGGCTGAAATAGCGTTGCTACTTTCATTGCTTTACCGTCCATCATTTATTGACAATTTTTTGACGGAAATGCTAGAGAGATTAGACGTACTGTTTTCTCTGTATGGACTGTAAAGTTCGGATACCCATTTTGGTCATTAGATCTTTCCAATGGAAGTTTAATTAAAAAAGGCTACTATTAAGGTAGCGCCAATGCACTTCTTTATAGTCAAAACGATAAAACTTCTTTCAACAATTTATTACAGTATTATAAGCTAATTCAATAATTAATTTCAAAATACATAATTTTAAAATAATTAACGATTCATTAATATTATAACGAAGATACATTGATTGTATTACAACCAATTAAAAACTAAAACAAGCGAAATAATTATTGTAGCTGTATTTCCAAACGACTTCTTCACGTTTCACTCTTCATTGCTCGATCGAAATTGAAATATAATCACAAGATACGTTGTCACTGCTCCAACTATCTGCAACAAAAGTAAGTTTACGTGAATATTATTTTGTATTGTTGCAATCCCGGCATGACCTTGTTCATCTTTATAAATATAATGCTTCTGTACGTGTGTTGAGAGTGAACTCCTCCTAAACGGCTGGATCGACTAAAATGAATTTTTCTGTTTGTATTCAAGTGGATTCGAGGATGGTTTAGATTCATAATTGTACTACCTCCTAAACTTTTGGACTGATTTTGATTATTTTTTTGTGTGTTCTAGTGAATTTGAGAATGGCTTAGATTCTTAAATCAGTCCTTAAATAATTAATTCTCCTCCGCATGTATATGTACTCCTCTTAACGGCTGGACCGATTTTTCAAAATTTAAGACGTGTGTACAGGACAACGTCTGTTGGGTCCGCTGGTATATTATATATCTTTTGAAAAACATCATCTCACACAAATTATTATTTATCTTAATGCAAAATGGCTATAGCCTGTATTGTGGAAATAAATAATTCTAGTTGGTTTAATTCAATTTTTATAAATAAATAATATAGCTAATAGAGTTCCAGATGCTGCTCGATCGTTAACTAGAGATAAAAAGTCTTATAAAAAAATATATATTCTAAGCGATTGGACAGCATGGAACTAGATTATGACAATGCTTAGAATAAGGATTGGTCTCGGAACCATAGACATACCATAAAAAGTGAAGTTGTAATTACGACCTTATTAATCTCAAACAAAGAAATAGAAAATGTCAAGTGAATTTGGGAATAAGGTAAACGAAAGACAAAATGTCAAATCGCGTACTTCGTATCGATCTTCGGATCCGAAACACTTTCGTAATAGAAAAATTTACGATCCGTCAACCGAAACTTCGTATTTCAGATTTTGGTAATAGGGCTCCTGGCTCGAGTACGCCGTACGTAGTATTAGTTGCCGCACTTTGACCCCGTATCTAGTTGGAGCGCAGCGGAGACCAATCCTTAATCTTAGTGACTATGGATATTTTATAGCAACAGCAATGACACAGTATATACAACATTTTACGACACAACTACGGATCTCCTCATTTCTGTCTTATAATGGCCGCAAATTGTCCTTTCCTGTCTAGTCGTTTCATTTGACATGTGATTCAGCAGTATATACATCTACATAGAAAAGTAACAAGTCCGGATTCTTTAAATGATTTAACTCTGGATCGTTTCGGTAGTACCCAACAAAAAGACATACTCACAGCGACCATTATGGGTCTGTCTAAGACGCACAGACCAAGAGGTGAGAATACAGGATTGATGACAATGAATGTCTTGGAGAACACATTCAGTTCCTGGTACAAGTTCTTGTAGTTATGACAGCGACGAAGCAACCGACTCAGTAGGTCTCGAGATTTCTGCACCTGAATCCAAAATAAGTGAATCAGAACGAATTATAATATAATAAAGTATTTTGAAATACATTTATAGCACACTTTCTTGGAAAGTCATGTACCGTCATGTGGGACCAAGTAAGGATGATTAAAATTTTGATACCTAAATATACAGGGTGTCCCAAAGTTATGGGACATGAAGGAAAGTACCTTAAATATCGAAGATAGGCTATTTTACTGAAAGAAGACTTTATGTTTTTTTTAAAAGTTAGTAATTCTGCATTCAAAGATTTTCTAAAAATTACTTGCCTCGTCTGGGAATCGAACCGACTGAAATGTAAAAAAAAATAAACACCCCTACTCTCATGATGCCAATCGAAAGAATGGCCAAAAACTAATAACTCTTCTTAAGTAAGATAGTATTTTAAAAGAAAGGAACAACGTAAGATGAATGTTTTCCTACTTGGATTGGTACGAATGAACCGATTAGATGGCCGGCCTTTATTCACTTTGATTTTTATATCTCTCAAGATTTTCAAGCAAATTTTGTTATCAAGTAGTAGAAACAAATAAATATTGATTTTCAGTAAATAAGCACATTAAAAAAAAGTAAAAAAAAAGATTATTAACGTAGCCAGTTTGGACACCTCTGCATGCGGTCATTTTAACTTTTTCTCGCCCACACACCTATTTCATTCATGTACCCTGCGAAGGGCATGCAGGCGACAAAAACAAAAGTTTTATATTAATAATAAACATTGCCCGCCTTATTCGTTTGAGCCGCGCAGCTGATGCTAGCTACACGCCATTGGACCGAGGTCAGGGCGATAACCTTAGTTTACTGGTAGAATAAAAATTCTCAAGAATTTTGAAAACATTTAATATGAAATGATCTTTTCATCGTAGCATTTATTCTAAGGGGTTTTGATTTTTAATTTTATATTTAGTGGTGTTTCCTCATTCAACTTCATATCCGTGTCAATTACCGTTTAGGGTTTTTTTTACATAGTGTATATACCTCTCTTATTATTATCAGAAGACTTTATTTTACCTCTTTTTGAATCTGGTGACCTGGTTCGATAATAATTATAAAAATCAATGAGTGGAACAAACACCAACAGAACTGAAGTATTGTTGTTGCTGTTTTAGTTTTAACACGACCTGTAAATTCGAAATTATTATACAATTAAATAGTGTCTCTTGGAAATAGTGCAAAATTACGTTTTGTTTTGAACGTTTTGAAGACAATTAATTACACCAATTCCGAAGAGACAATGTTGTGCACATTTTGGCTTCCGTTTTATTAAAGTTAAATAAAACTATAGATGATAGATGGCTATTGAAATAGGGCAGTTCGTTTCCTTCCTTAATATGGCCAGGGGAGCGATGGCTGGTCCATGCGTCTTGCTCGTGAACGGGCGCTGCTAGGAGTGATTGTTCGATTCTATCATCGTGAATTCTGTTTTTGTTAGTACCTACTAACTAATAAAAAGTTAAATCATTCTTAAAATTATTTTACATATTGTAAGGTTTTTTGTAGGTGTGCATTAAGCACTTACTCTTTTATACAAATGATTTAAGTTTTCTTTAGTGTTAATTCCGTCAATGTTTGTTTTTAAAATAATTCGACACGTGTTTCGCCTCTACACGAGGCATCCTCAGGACGTGTTGTCTTGCTAAAATCTGGCACGAGACTGAGACCTTGACATTTTGGCGAGACAATCTACAATACTAACAGGCTGAAGCCATAAACTATGACGTAAATGGCATTGAGTTTCTTGCCTTTCTTCTTCTGATGAATAAAACTGAACTTTTCCGTACTGGTGGTAACAGTTAAACGTAAAAAGAATTCAAAACTATGAGTAATAAATTATAATATGACGAATTGCCTGTCTTGACATGTAGAACAATTCATATAGTCGCCTTATTGCGAAAATGTAGCCGCAGTATGGTAAAAAATCTGAATACAAATTTCTTAATACAGTAACATCTTGGTTACCATATTGATCTCTAGTTATGTACTGATATGGTCACTGAATAATATATATTATATTACTTCACATTATATGTAATAGATGGAAATTTATATACCTACTTCATGGTCTCTCAATTTAAAAGAAAGAATTACTCTCATAATCTTTATCCTAACCACGTCATAAGAAGTATAAACTAAGAAGAACTTACTCAAATTCGTTATTATGTAATAGGGACTTATCACCAAATGAATAAAGAACGATGTTAAAAGCAATAGAAGAATGAGACCATAATGTTTATTAATTATCCACAGAGAGTTTTTAACAGATTCGTAGGCATCTCCTAGGGTTCGCACTGTTCTGCTTGTGTCGCGCTCTCCTGGAATGAGAAATATAAGACCACGCATAAACATGCAAATGTTATTAGCACACCGGAACTCACATAGCCAAGTGGCTGTTACAAAGACATTTAAAGAGAATAGACTAACTCTGCTGTTAAGCTATCCCTTCGAATTGCACAGCGGTCATGTGACGTTTGATTCGCGCTCAGTCGGCTGAACGTAGTTTTTAAATTCTTTTAACAGTCGGCATTCAGACACGGAACGTGCAACACGGGACGAAAAGCGACAAAAATGCCGAATTGAAACGATTTGTACTGTAAAAATAATAATAGTAGTATTGACACACTTTTACAAAAATTATCTTGCCCTAAATTAGGAATAGGGTTTGCTATGCGTTGTAAGACAACGAAATATTTTATACGATATACTTACTTAAACATATGTTACGGGCAATTTGATAAGTCCGGGCACTGTTAATAATGGCCGGTCTGTATACATAATGCCCGACTTAATTGGACAATGTGATTAAAACATCATGATTAATCACTTTTCCCGGCCATTATTAATAATGCCCACCCTATCTTGGGCAAAGTAAAAAAAAAAAGGTGAACTGTGTTTTTGTTTATTAAATGAAATTAAACTTACAAAATTATCATGAAAAGTTAGCAAAAAATAAACTATTGAACAAAGTAATTAAAAAATAAATAGTTAAAAATTTAATAACATCATTAGTTAACTACTTTTATTTTGACAAATATATTACTTAAAAAAAAATAGTTTAAAAATTAGTAAGCTGAAAAAAATCAACAAAAAAATCTAATAATTAAGGACTGTGCAAGAAAGTTATTAAGAAAGTAATATAGTGATAAAATCACGCTATCTCAGACACTGACTTATTACATGGACCACGGGCCGTCGAGCATTATTAATAATGGCCGGTCAAAGTGATAAATTACTCACTTTGCCCATTGCTCTTGGGCATTATTAATAATGGCCGGTCCTTATTAATAATGCCCAGTTAATTACTTTGCCCGTAACACATACATAAATACATATTATAAACATCAATGTCTCGGAAACAAACATCCATATTCATCATATAAATGTTTACACCTACCGGGATTCGAACCTCTAGCTCAGTAGTGAAAATTAAAATATGAATTACTGATTCATATTTTAATTTTTCAGATTAAGTTCAGACCAAAGCTTTACCTATCACCGTCACCGGTGCTCCCGCACATAATGAATATTAAAACGTATGTTATTTTATATAATGCTACCAAATCATGAGAGTAGCCGCCGCTGGGGATAACCACACCATCATTATTATCATAGAACCTAGTCGTGTAAGATACAATTCTATCAGACCGATTTTGGCGGGAAGTGTTATTGGTTATTTTTGAATGCGTCATGGGCGCCACGCTCATATCCCCGGATAAAATTGGTTGACGCGGTACTTTATAGTAATAGTCTGTATAAATATATCTTTAAATGACTTTGGGCCGTAAAATATATAATCGATGCAGATGTAAAGTAAGTCTATATGATATATGCAAACTTCAGTGACCTTTTAATCTTTTTTTTATTACAAAGTCACAGAAGATATGCAGAACGTAAAACAAATGACATTTAAAAATAAATTTCATATTTCAATTGTTTGAAATTGACACATCTGCCGGCACTCACGTAGTGATCGAATGCAAGCGTCCCCTGTCCCCACCGCATCGCCTAGTCCCTGTGTCCGTCTATCTGTAGCGGAGATGTTCTTCTTATATCAACTTTGCCTATAGTAACAATAATAATAGTAAAGATATAAAATATTTTATCCTTTGTATTGTGATCTTTTTGCAATTCTTGTTGTTTACATTTATAGTGGCCATAGTAGGTAATAGTAATTGATACAGCCTGCTGTCAGACATACAGACGGATGGACAGTGGGGTCTTAGTAATAGGATTTCGTTGGATAACCCTACGTATCCCTAAAACGTCCTAGTTTGTAACCTGATAAATTACCAGATGTAATCCTTGTTGATGATGACTCCTTCAAAAACTTTATAGATTTTGTAGATGGTAGAATCACAGAAATATACCTATCGGTCTTCATTTCAACTGCATTCCATTTTTCTAAAATAAATAATATATCATAAAAATCTAACTAAACTTTAAAGAATGCTGAGAATTAAAAATTGATGCATCGTTTATATTAAATGTAAAAATTTAATTTGTACCAAAACTTACGAACATTTCAAACCCGCGCCTCTTGGGTTCCGAGCGCTCTTAATTGTCTTATTTTATGAAATTTATCTTAAATTTTGGTATAATTTAAATTTGTATATTTATTCCCAGAAGTGAGTGAATATCACTTAAAAATAAAAAAACTGTTTCGATTAAAATGATAAGAGTGACATCTCAAATCAATTCCGTAATAAGCAATTATTGGGATTGATCAGGTAGACCAGGGTCGATAATTTTTTAAACCAAAAAAAATAATAGAAGGAAAAATTGGAAACCCATTGGAAATATAAGAGAATATAATAAAAATGAAAGGAAATATAAATTACAGACGATCTGAGGCCGGGAAGTGAAAAAGGGGGTCTGATTAAGGGTAAAACGGTTTATCTCGATTTCCAGTCTACAACTGCAAGTCCTATTGAAGTAAGTCAAATGGAAAATTTGTAATGACAATAATTTTGTGTTATGCTATCCATTTTTTCGCATTATTATTGATATCGGAAAGTAGAGATTTTGAACAACAGAAAACAGACCAATTTTTTTAAAAAAGCTGATATTTTGACGGGTGAATTATCGATTGAAAATAAGGGTTCTTTTTCGATATTTGAGTCAAAATAAGGTGAAAAAATATATATTTCAATTCTAATAAATTACAGTGTATTTGGGACACAAAAAGATAAATTACCACGAATTTTACGAGCCAAAAAAACCAAAAACTTGTGAAAAACCTATTTTTACCTTAAAACACCCCCTTTTCCACTTCGCGACCTCAGATTGCCCGTAATTTATTTTTCCTTTCATTTTTGTTATATTCTCTTCCGTTTCCAATGGGTTTCATCCTAGTGTTTTTTTTTAATTTTTATCATATTCAAAGGCTTCAGCACTGGTCTAAGGATATCAACTGTAAAGTAGATCCTGTAGATGGAGCCACAACCTGAGAGTTGAATAAGACATACCAATATGGGCTCAGTTGGTAAGAGAACTCGGACGTAATCCGAGTGGCGCGGGTTCGAGTACCGTAAGTGAGGGATATCATTTAAAAATAACTGATAACACTTATATTCATTATAGGATGTTGTATGAAGTATGAAGAAGTGAAAAAAAACTCTTAGCCACACTGGTGTTACCAACTGGTGTGAGCACGAGTCGGGAATGGCTTTACCAGTGGGAGGCTCCTTTGCACAGCATGCCAGCTAGATTAAAGGTACCACAACGGCGCCTATATCTGCCGCGAAGCAGTTATGTGTAAGCATTATTGTGTTTCGGTCTGAAGTGCGTCGTAGCTAGTGAAATTACTGGGCAAATGAGAATTAACATCTTGTGTCTCAATGGGGAAGAGCACCAGTGTAGTGCCATTCAGAATTTTTGGGTTTTTCAAGAATCCTGCGCGGCACTGCATTATAATGGGCAGGATATCAATTACGATCAGCCGAACGTCCTGCTCGTCTCGTCCCTTACTGTCCTAAACAAAAAGACGTGTGGCACTCGGGGACTGCTGCGGTAAAGCTATTGCATAGCATTTTTTATCAACTTATGCAGTTATAATTATTTATTTATTTTATTTATGCAGTATTTTTTTTTTGATAAAATTAATTTTAAAAAAAGCAAATAGGAAGTGAGTAAAATTTAACTTGCAAGATTTGATTACAGACAGACAACGGGACACGTGAAACTAAATAAAAATGCTTGTCATAATAATAAAAAATAAAAAACGTGATAAAAAAAAATAAAGAAATTAAATAAAAATCAAGACGTACCCCAAGCTCGAACCTGGGACGTACGTGATAACCGCTGTTCCACGGCAACTGAAATGATCGTGGCGAAATATCTATATACATCTAGTAAGTAAGTGTTAGGCTATTTTCGTTACGGAATTTCTGGATTCGGTCTCCACGCTCAAGGCCCGCGATAGAAGCTATGCAATAGCTTAAAAATTTATAAGATCGTAGTTGTATAAGATTAAAATACATGAGTTTAACATTACCTATTGTACAAATTATATTTTGAAGTGTGATATTTATCTCCTGTACCATCAGCCGCAATTGTAAGGTGATCAACATGAACTGAAAATCCAACAGGACTTCCATATAGTACGCGACGTAGAACAACGAATACGTGTAGATAGGTTCAACTGGAATAAATCATTGCTAAATTGAATATCTACCACAGAACTTAAATTAGGTTATAATAATACTATTTTGTAGAACTTACATCTAATAACGGATTTACAATATTTATAATAAGACATGATATTCGTGCGTGTGGGGTTTGGTGAGAGTGCGTGTGGGTGTGTCTGTGTGTGTGTGTGTTTGTGAATAACTCAAAATTTAACCTTCCTTTAGATTTTTATTAACACTCCTATTAAAGCAGCCTTTACTGTTATTAAAAAGTTCAGCACTGTTGAATTGCTTATTATAGCTGCAATTGGTGTGAAACAATTTATTGATATTGTTTATAATAAAAATTATACACTGGTAATATTTTATTGTAAATTTATGTAATACTAGCTTTTATCCGCGACTTCGTCCACGTGGAATAGTTACTTTGAGCAGCATTTTTTTTTAAATACTTTGCCAATAATACACACACAAACTGCTGCTTGGCTACGGCCAATACGTAATGAGTGGACTCTAATACTACGGTATTAATGGTACGGTGCCTGAGCTAACCGTTAACCAGTGGGAGGCTCCTTTGCACAGGATGCCGGCTAGATTATGGGTACCACAACGGCGCCTATTTCTGCCGTGAAGCAGTAATGTGTAAGCATTACTGTGTTTCGGTCTGAAGGGCGCCATAGCTAGTGAAATTACTAGGCAAATGAGACTTAACATCTTGTCTCAAAGTGACAAGGATGCCTCGTGTAGAGGCGAAACACGTGTCGAATTGTTTTTAAAAACAAATATTGGCGGAATTAACACAAAAGAAAACTTAAATCATTTGTTTTTCCTTCATTATGGATTTCCGCAAAGTAACGCCTAATTCAATAAATTTTCTTAAATTAATTATTGTAATAATTACTTACCATCTCTATGACGATGATGTGCTTCGAGTTGCAATCTATATAGGTCCAATATAATAAGAACAGAGAGTGAGATGAGCATGAAAAATAGAGCGATGTATTGGTTTCTCTCCTTTGACTCTTTCTTATTCTTGAATTGAATGTGACGTTTCAACTGAAAGAAAACCGTTAATATACCGGTGGGAGGCTCCTTTGCACCGGATGCCGGCTAGATTATGGGCGACGCCTATTTCTGTCGTGAAGCAGTAATGTGTATTTATTATGAGGGCATTACTACTGTGATTCGGTCTGAAGGGCGCCGTAGCTAGTGAAATTACTGGGCAAATGAGAACTTAACATCTTATGTCTCAAGGTGACGAGCACAGTTTTAGTGCCGCTCAGAATTTTAGGATTTTTCAATAAGCTTGAGCGGCACTGTCATGAGCAGGGCGTACCAATTACCATTAGCTGAACGTCTTGCTCGTCTCGTCCCTTATTTTCATTAAAAAAAAACAAATCAGGATATCATGCCCACCTTCAAAAAGACCACGTACACATTTCTTAAGGGCCGGCAACGCTCCTGTGATTCCTCTGGTGTTGAAACAGAACGTGGGCGATGGTGATCACTTAACATCGGGTGATTATATGCTCATTTGTCCTCCTCTTCCATAAAAAAGTGACTGCTAGTATTTTTAGTAAGGTCAAGAACCACTCTGACAAGACCCTCACATGTTAAAGAAAGAAAAAAATACCTACTTGGGTGTAATGTTTTTTTTTATCTAAACTTTTGCTTCGTGTTTCCCCCCATACATGAGAAGTCTTTAACTCTGAACAAATAAATAAAGAATGGATAATGTGAACCTGCGACTGGAATAAAAGCAGCACGTGTGTGTGAGTTGAACGATTGACAACCGACGGAATGACTGCCTCGAGGTTCCACGCTCGGTAGGTCACGCCTATTATAAACTAAAGCACATTGGGGAAGGGGTGATCGGCGTAATGCTGCACCACCAAAAAATGTTAAAAGTTACGGTGAAAAAATTATGATAAATTGTGACGACGAAATTTTTCCGAATAGGTAATAGATATTAAGTTTCAATATCATGCAATTGAAAAATTATATGTTGTATAAAATATAACGCGTCTAATTTAAGTACAAAATAAGCTAATACTTACATTTTCAATACTTTTCAAAACATCTATATTGGACCGACATCTCGCTGGTGCAGTACAGCCTCCAACAACGATAATAGCCATAAGGATTGATAGGTTGGAAACCCAGACCAGGCAGGATGTCAAAGTATGGGCACGGATCGAGTTCTTGTGGTGCATAATGTCAGTTATGAACCCGTACATAGTTATTATACCTAAAATATCGATAGAAAATTAATTAAAAAAAATTAAAACATGTAAACCTTCAAATATTTTGGCTTCAAGATAATGAGGCGAATGTAAAATTTCGGGAAAAGGATAATATTGTAGGTTATAGTAATGATCATAGTGTTGCAAAGTTTGATAATTATTTTACAAATTATTCGTATATATGGCATAGTTTGTAGACACAGAGCACGGAAACTCAGGACGGCTAAGTCCTCCAAGGAGCTTCTTCTTGCGCTGGCGGAGCACCACCAATTGGTGGCCTCCTTGTAATATCTAAAGTACTTAACGCTTACCACATAGTGCGGTACGAGTGAAGCCTAGGGGCGTATCACTCGATCTAACCACCACACATGTAGCCTCACCTCCCAATTGTGATCATCCTTCTGATGTCGCCAAGTCCCAATTAGATAACACCTTCTGTGCATTCCCAGCCAACACTCCCAAGGGAGTACCGCTTGCGCCTCTCTTCCCCGAGAGATGGTCGCCTACGATGAAGGCTTAGAGGGCACACTGCCCAAAGCCAACCTCAGGTGGTGTTTAGTGGGTAGGCACTTAGTTTCTTACGTGAGTCCCATAACCAACGCAGCCTTAGGCTTCTTTGGTTATGTGATACAGTGCGACTGCTGCACATTTTCAACTTAAATTTGGCTTGCTAAAACTCAATGAATGGAATCGCGGTATCCGATGCATAATTTACTTTAAACCTCTAACCTGCATATGAAGTCCTGGTACATGTTGCTAGAATCACACATGATTTAAACCGCTATGACAACACCATAACCGCTATTTATGTTCTCCTCTTATTCTTTGTTTCAAATAAATATTCGATATTGACTTGATATTTCATTTTTTAACTTTAACTATGCCAAGGAATACGATAATGCAGGGGTGCTCAAGCTTGAACTGCTGGCGATCTACCTCAAAATTGTTAGACTACGATCGATCGGCTCTGAGAGGCTTCAAGTATGTGTGATAAAGGATTGTCGTCTAGGTAGAGTGTCACGATGATATAGATAGTAGTTTTGCGCCAAATATGCATTTTCTTAGTCAAGGTCTGCTCTTAAATTTCAATGAAAAAACTCGTAATTATTATTCGAAATTGCGAGTTTATTGGTTCTTACAAAACAAACGCGTTCTAAAGTTCTAAGCTTAACTAAAGAGCTACTTTGGATGTTAAATCAGCATGACACTGCATGTTCTGAGCATACTTTTCATAAGATGGTACATAATTACCGATTTTAGTTTGTATAATAAACTAAACCGGAGTTTTTCTCGAGATCGACTCAAAATGCACTCGCGATCGACCTATCGATCCCGATCGACCGTTTGACCATCCCTGCGATAATGCAACACACTACGCATCTATGGTAATGTCTGGTTTACGGAATATCAGTATGATTATGCCTATAATGCTATTTGAATTACTGACACAATATCCCGAAATTTCTTTGCGTTTACCGGCAACTAATTCTGTAGAACACAAAATATATGCAACCAAGTTTGAATAACACACGATACGATGTCAAAACAACGCTCCAGACAAAAAAATGCGCAACTGAATTTCTGCCGCGTAAGTTCGGTAGTTATGGTGTATCTCACCCGAATACGTCGGAACGTAAATCAGCCGCGAAACATCAGTCGCGTACCTTCGGTTTAGTGTGTGTAGACCATAAACTAGGTATATTAGACAAATAAAATTTGAAAACAAAATCCTCCCAACTGAGCTAACCGTTCGAATGACGTATCGTCATAAAATCTTGTATGCTTTGTTCAACTCTCAGGTGGTGGCTCCAAATTTCAAATTTTATTTGTGTATTAATCCTAGAAGTGAGGGTTATAACTTACAAAAAAATCATAATAAATTGATACGTATACTAGCTTAATTGACGAACCCTGTGTGAAATTGAGGTAACTATCAGTACTGAGTCCCCGATACTTCGATCTGCTCTGCGTTGCTCGCGGTCAAATGGATCGAGCTGATACCTACTGAGGTGCGCCGGACCAGTAGGTCTACTCGAAAATCGACAACGATATATTCGGAATTCGTTTATCGTAACAACATCGTAACCATAGACTAATATTTTGATTATGTCGCTACTAAGTGTCAAAAGTCGAAACATAGCTTAGGCGCTTAGAACCATGCCAGACTCTGCACCACCAATTTGCATCATTTACACAAAATGTGACCGATATTAAAATCGCGATACAAAAGTAACTGTGGATCGTAGATGGGTGAAAATTGAAGTTGTATGTATTTTTTAATGCTGACTCATAATCGAACAAATTTAAAAAAAATGTCAAAAAAATTAAAAATAAAAATTGTGCACCCTTAACATTTAGGTGGATGAAAAATGTGAAAATGAAGATGTTGTCCGATTCTCAGACCTACCCAATATCCACTCAAAATTTCATGAGAATCGGTCAAGCCGTTTCGGAGGAGTTCAATGTTTAACACCATGACACGAGAATGTTAGAGATATTAGAATTGACTACTAAGTTAGAGTTAAAACAATAACACTATCTTCGCGCCTCAATAAGGCTACTGGAAGCCCAAACGCTGGCAGCTATTTCGGTCAACGGATCAGCCTAGCTATCCAACGCGGAAATGCTGCCAGTATTCTTGGTACGCTTCCACGTAATGATAGTTTTAATTTTATGTAGTCATAGTATTCTAAATATAGTTATTAGATTCGTTTTGTTTGAATAAAAAAAATGTGTACTGTGTAATATTGAAAAGAAGCTTATATATAATATGATGTAGAGAACATACTTGTAATTAAAACAAATGTTAGTCCGTATATGTTGTACTTCCGTGAATATGTCAAGCCGTTAGTTCCGAACGTCACCGGAGCTAAGCCGACCAACCTGGACAGCTTCAGTACCACCGCTAGAGGTCCTCGCACTATCACACTCATGGCCCCTATTATCAAATGCAAGTTTATATTACAAGGCCTTTTTTATAAAATCTAGGGACGAGACGGACAGGACGTTCAGCTGATGGTAATACGCCCTACCCATTACCACTCATGATTCTTGAAAAACCCAAAAATTCTCAGCGGCACTTCCATTGCGCTCGTCACCTTAAGACATAAAATGTTAAGTTTCATATACCCAGTAATTTCACTAGCTACGGGCGCCTTTTAGACCGAAACACAATAATGTTTACATCTACAATACTGCTTCACGGTAAAAAAGGGCGCCGTTGTGGTACCCATAATCTAGCCGGCATCCTGTGCAAAGGTGCCTCCCACTGGTGGGTGGCCTTAATAATTAAATAAATCTATAATAATTTATTAAACTATTTAAACCAATTAATCATTAATAGAAAATATCATTAAGTTTGCAGTCGAGAGGTACGATGTCCATGAACCTGGGAACGATACCTCTCTGTATGGCAAAACTTATCCACTGACAGAGGTACGTATTAAAATTGTATTTGGATTAAATCACATAATATACATTGACTTGCCTGATTGAAACCAACGCGCGAATTCACTTAAGAAATGCTAGCAGTTTACACGTTCCGGTATTTAAAAAAAATAAAAGCCTCGTATATTGACAGTAACTATTTGATATATAACATTGACGAGGAAGTTAAATCCAAGTCTGATAAAAAACATTTGCTTCAACTGTAATATTTAGGGTTCGATGAGGATGAGGGAAAGCTTAGTAAGGACGTAAATGATTTATTATTATACAATTATTTTACTAAACTTTTAATCATAATAATATTTCAAACGAGGAAAGATTTGATTGTTTGTTTGCATTAAATAGGGTCCGAAACGATACGACGTGTCGTGCCAAGGTGGAATTCGGCGGCAGGAATCAGCTTAAACAGCTCTTCGGAACTCTCCCCGTGATACATGCGGTAGAAGACACACAATGAAGCGACGTCTCTACGCAACGCCAAGTGATCCAGCCGTTCACGAGCTGGTCTGCGTTGTACGCGGTCATAGAATGTGGGCCGGCTTGAAGTATGGCCGTGTTCTATTAATGACGCCCAGCTTCTTCGAAGCTTCGAAGTCGTATCGTCCCGGAAACACCGCACAAGGAAGCTCATTCCACAGCTTTGCGAAATGGATCAAAATGCACCTTGTTTAATTTAACCTCAGAAGATTTATTACTTAAGACTTAAATTATCCACGAAAAAACCATTAGTCGAGTTACTGACTTCCACGTACAAAAATATGCATATGGAATGAGCTTTTTTTTTGAGCCGGAAACACCGCACAAGGAAGCTCATTCCACAGCTTTGTAGTACGTGGAAGAAAGCTCCTTGAAAACCGCACTGTGGAGAACCGCCACACATCCAGATGGTGGGGATGATATCCTAATTTGTGGCGTGTCGTGCGAAGGTGGAATTCGGCGGCAGGAATCAGGTTGAAATATATACTCGTATAGGTATAAGTTGCGTCGGAAGGGCAAGCGACCTAATTATGTATATCTTCGCATGTCCGGGCTACTTCAGTTGGCGCTGGTAAACTGGCGACGACAGGAAATGTCACAAGTATGTAGGTCGCAGTGAGTCTTCCATTGGTAGTAGTTACACTTGGCCTATGGGGCCCAGAGATGCAGTATTTGTAAAAAGTACGATTTACGCGTCTCAATAGAGCCACTGAAAACCCAAGCGCTGACAACATGATTTGGGTCCTTTGCGGCCGTTCCCAATATTCAGTGTATCTCTTACTTCAGATAAAAATCGTACGTATAGCTTACCAGCGATAGAAGTTTGTATGGAAATTGCAATTCACGCGTCCCAATATGAGGCGATAAGAATAACTTATCGGATATATTGGGACAGCTTCAGATTATTGACAGCTAATTACTGGCAGTAGAAGGTAGTAATTTATCTCTATCTGTAGATAGTATATTGGGAACGGCCGTTAGTCGAGCTAATAATCTATTGATCAGCCTAACTATCCAACTCTAAAATGAAAATTTTTGATTGTTAACTATAAAAGCAACATTTTATAATTCTTATACATAATTATTGGGGTTGATCGAAGGGCTTAGCATACTATTAACTGTTATATAAATCCTGTAAGTGAAGCCACAACTGGAGAGTTGAACAAATAAACGACAAGATTTGTGAACGATATGATATCAGCTAAACAGCTTAGCGGAAAAATTTGCTGAGCTCAGAGAGCATGTGACTTTACGAGGTCTTTCAGATTAGGTATATTAATATCTTTAAAATCTTAAATTTAAACGATTTAAAGTCTCCACAGGTGCCCGAAGTTAAGCCGATAGAAACAAATAGTTCACTCCAAGTGTGGTCCACTTGTTGATGACCACGATCCTCAATCATGAGGGAACGACTAGAGAGATAGGCAAAACTCGGGCAAACAGATTAAGTTGTCAACGTCGTCTGACTCCCCGAGGATTCAGCGAAACTTACTAATGTAGATAAAAAAAACTGTAAATTGAAACTGTAAACATTTTTCTGAAATAATTAATTTTTAATTTATTATCATTCATTTCGTTCGAACTAAACTATTTCTTAGTCTTTATGAGAAAAAATGACGAAGACTTCAACTTGATGGATAGTCTTACCCTGCCCATTACAATGCAGTTCAATTGAAGAGGATTTTAGAAGACGACGTTAGAAGGATTGAACCCAAAGTTCATCACTATGACACCCTTCACTTTGAGACATATAGCCGCTCTTTAAAATGAACCTCAGTAATGCTTGCACATTACTGCTTCGCGGCAGAAAGGAAAGAAGTAAAGTTTATTTGAAACATATAGTACCTATACGTAAAGATTTAAACTATTTTATAAGAGAGACAGACAATAAACGAGGAAAACTTTTAATACTATACGCTTAGAACAAGGGCAAGTCTCCGCTGCACTCAAACTAGATACAGCAGACGTAGTCGCAAAGTGTGGCAACTAATAGAACGCCCTAGTGGAAGTACTCGAGCCAGCCTCGAACTATGTGTGATGTTGACGTGCCACATGATGTGTTAAACTTTGGTAATAAATGAAACTAATAGCCGGGTTGCGTAGTAAATCTTTGTAAAAATAATACTATAAGAAATAAGAAAGACACTGCGATGACCTAACATCAGTAATTATTTTGTATTTTATTAATTTCAATGTAAAATAACACGAAGTTACAAAATTTGAAAGATGCCATTGAGTGTCAAGATGCCACGCACACAAGCATTTAATAGCTTCCGTAATAAAAAAAGCACAGCGCAGCAGAGACCAATCCTTAATCTAACCCCCTTATTCATAATGGTCCGCTAGCTTTAAACAGCCGCTTAGGAGTGTTTTTTCTCATTCTGACTTAAGTTAATAGAAGAAGACAGAGTGAGAATTAGCAATGCTTTAAGTTAGAAGACTATTATGTATAAGGGGGTAGGACTGTACGCCACCAAATGGTCGAATTCGACAAAGGCGTCGCAGTTTTACTATCTGGCATCCGTGCAAGAATTCTCCCAATGGTGAATTTAAATTTGTAATAACTTTTTCACAGAACCCTCAGCTCTGCTATAAGCATTTAATATATTATACATTGATAAAATAAATATTCAAATGCGTAGCTAACAAATTGGAGAAGTAAACAATATGAATTTATAAAAATCAAGTCCATTTCATTAACGCTTAGCTATCGATCAAATCAAATGTTGTAAGGTAAATATTTGGCCGAAAAATATTTGTTATCAAAGAAAATAATTATTTATATTAACAGCGTGGTTATAATGAATATTTATTCTTCCGCCATCAATGTAAATATGAAATGAATTTAATTTTCTGATATTTCCAGTTCTTGTCAAGTTTCTGGTAACAAGTGGTGTGAGTAGGTAGGTACTTAGCATCGGTATTTAGTGTACTTTTAGTTGCCCGAAGACATTTCTAAAAAGACAACCACGTATGCAATTAATGAAAATCTTTGAATCGATTGTGTTCCACACCCTCAAAGGTATGGAAATAAAGGCTTCTTATGTAAGTACTAAGTTGCTCTGATAGAGTTTTAAATCATACATTCAAGGCTTCTTCATATTGCTTTTCAGAAGTGGAATCCTGGGGTAAGGTAAGACCTCTTCTTAAGTATAGTTGCCCTGTACTTTCCCCGGGGCATAAAAAGAATAGGGCAGTCCCAGACCCATGGGTGTCGTAAGAGGCGACTAAAAGCTTTTAAGAAGTGGGAGAGTCACGCTGCCGTCTTCTGACGTCAGCACAGCGTCAGCGGTTAACCCGGTAATTAATTCCCACACTCGCACAGAATACCGGCGTGAAGTAGCGGCCTAGTGCCGCTATGTTTCGCAAGGGTTAGTGTCGAGAACCGGTGGCCATTTTTTGCCCCATGCCGGGGTATGTGTGTACGTTAGGGAGGATATCTGCTGTCGCCGTCATGGCAATTTTCAGGGTAGGGACCTTTCCACTCTCTGGCTCCGCGTAGATTTAGAGGACCGCGTCCGCATCTATGCGTATGTCTACAGGTCCCATAGTGGTAACGCAGAAACCGATCATCTCATGGGCTGCGTTCAAGCGGCAATTGATGACGTGCTTGCACAGATCCCCTCCGCTGAAATCGTAGTCTTGGGTGATTTCAACGGGCACAATGCCGAATGGCTTGGATCAAGTACCACAGACTACGCAGGGCGATCTCTGCCTATTTTTGCATTGGTGTATGGTCTGTCCCAATTGGTTGAGTCGCCAACGCGGCTCCTGGATGTTGATAGCCACATGCCGTCCTTATTAGATCTTCTGCTGACTACAAATCCCGATGATTACCAGGTCTTTGTCGACGCCCCTCTCGGAACGTCCGACTATTGCCTGGTCAGGAGTGTAGTACCTATCCGACGTCCACGTCGCAGACCACCAGCAACCCGCCGCGTTTAGCACTACAAGTCAGCAGATTGGGATAGGATGCGTTCCTTTTTTGCATTCTACCCTTGGGGCAGGGTTTGTTTCCCTTCGGCTGATCCTAGTGCCTGCGCCATTGCAGTAGCCGATGTGTTACTACAGGGCATGGATATTTTTATACCAAGCTCTGTAGTACCGATCGGTGGCAGATCACAGCCATGATTCGATGCGTCAGTTAAAGCAGCATCTGACTGCAAAAAACAGGCGTATCGAACTTGGGTTGCAGCGCTGGGCACAAAGGATCCGAACTGCATAGTTCTTAAGAGGAAATACAACCGTGCCTCCAGATTTTTTAAGCGGCAAATCGCCATGCCGTTGTTGCACATGAGGAATGACACCCTGGCCCATACAGGCAAAAGAGAAAGCCGATCTCCTGTGCGCTCTTTTCGCCTCCAACTCGACTCTTGACCACAACGGAAAAACACCGCTGACCATTCCGCGGTGTCAGAGCTCTATGCCTGAAGTACAGTTCAGACAGAAAACTGTTAGACAAGCTCTGTTTTCGTTGGACGTCAGGAAGTCGAGCGGGCCGGATGGCATTTCTCCAATCGTGCTTAAAACGTGTGCCCCTGAGTTGACGCCGGTGCTAACGCGTTTATTCCGGCACTTTTATTCCAAAGGCGTAGTCCCTGACTCATGGAAATCAGCCCATCTGATCCAAAAAAAAGGAGCTATTACCTCCCTGCTCTCCAAAATCATGTAGAGCATAAGTAGCCGTCAGCTCTTGGTATACCTAGAGGGTTGTTGGTATGCCAGTTGTTCAACGACCGACAATACGGCTTTCGCCATGGTCGGTCGGCAGGTGATCTTCTGGTATACCTAACACACAGATGGGCTAGGGCTATTGAAAGCAAGGGGGAAGGCCTGGCAGTTAGCCTGGATATAGCGAAGGCCTTTGATCTTGTATGGCGCAAGGCGCTCTTCTCAAAACTTCCGTCATTTCGGCTTCCCGAGAGCTTGTGCAAGTGGACCTCCAGCTTCCTCACATTGCTCAAACCCGAAGCCTGTGCATGCTGGAGTGCCCCAAGGCTGTGTGCTATCTCCTACGCTGTTTGTTCTGCATATCAATGATATATTGGACACCTCCAACATTCATTGCTATGCAGACGATAGCACTGGTGATGCCGTATACACGGGCCATGCAGGTCTCCCTCGGGAAATCGTCGACCTGTGCCGGGAGAAACTTGTGTTTTCTATCGAGTCCTCTCTTGAGAGGGTCGCGGAATGGGGTAAATTGAACCTTGTCCAACTTACTTACTCAAGTTTGCTCGTTTACCACTAAAGAAACCCCATTTGTCGTATCACCGCTCTTCGACAACACTTCCCTAAAAGCCTCGCCTAGTATCGGAATACAGGGTCTCGAAATCTCAAGCGATTGCCAATTTCGTGGCCATCTGGGGGGAAAAGCCAAATTGGCTTCAAAGAAACTAGGCGTCATTAATAGAGCATTGCAATACTTCAAGCCTGCCCACATTCTAGCGCTGTACAAAGCGCAAGTCTGACCACACATGGAGTATTACTGTCATCTCTGGTTTGGCGCACCCCAGTATCAGCTCGATCCATTTGACCGCGTGCAACGCAGAGCAGCTCAAATTGTCGGGGACCCAGTGCTCTGTGAACGGCTGGATCACTTGGCGTTGCGTAGAGACGTCGCTTCATTGTGTGTCCTCTACCGCATTTATCACGGGGAGTGTTCCGAAGAGCTGTTTCACCTGATTCCTACCGCCGAATTCCACCTTCGCACGACACGTCACAAGTTAGGATATCATCCCCACCATCTGGATGTGTGGCGGTCCTCTACAGTGCGGTTTACAAGGAGCTTTCTTTCACGTACTACAAAGCTGTGGAATGAACTTCCTTGTGCGGTGTTTCCGGGACGATACGACATGGGTACCTTCAAAAAAAGCGCGTACACCTTCCTTAAAGGCCGGCAACGCTCCTGTGATTCCTGTGGTGTTGCAAGAGAATGTGGGCGGCGGTGATCACTTAACAACAGGTGACCCGTACGCTTGTTTGTCCTCCTATTACATAAAAAAAATGGACTTTGAGGCACCACAAGTAATGACCTCAGTATCCAGTTGGATGTGTTAAGGGTCAGTAACTATACTAACAGTAAAGATTTTGGATCGGTGGTAATTCAGCGTATATTTGCTTGAAAATGTAATAAGGGAACCCTGCGATTATAAGATTGGATCAAACTTCTTTTAAAACGTATGTGATTTATTAACATTGTCGTTGGTTGTGATGGGCTTTTCGTATGTCACTTCTACCAAGGAATTGCCTATGTGGCAGCTCTTAATTTTTACTGCTTAACCCATTACTTCCAGGAAGTTTAGGCAGTTTTAGCACTACTGCATGCAGAATATGCCGCTTTAGGTAAATAATTCGTTTGCGCATTATAAGTTTGCAAGAAAAGAGGATATGCCTTGCTGTTTCCTCCGTTACATAGCAGGATGTTGCACCTTGTTTTATATTCATTTTTCTAAATTCTTGACATATTTACTTACAATGATCTGTCAATATTGTAAGGACTACTCTTGTAGCCCCACGTAGGCACCGGAGATTTTAAGAACTACTTCTATTTCGCTTATTATTAAATTGAGCACTATTTGTATTCTATCTATATTGCTATCCAACGCGGTAATGCTGCCAGTATTCTTGGTACGCTTCCACGTAATGATAGTTTTAATTTTATGTAGTCGTAGTATTGTAAATATTGTTATAAGATTTGTTTTGATTTGTATTCTTCTATAATTCTTATTATTAAATTCTATAAGGTCGAAGCCGACCGCATCGCTTTAGGCGTAATTCGTGTTATTCCTCAGGACTGGTAACTGGTAAACTGCGATAGCTAAGTTGCTCCCAACTTACCCAATAGGATCTCCTTGCAAAGGTATATTTGTCACTGCAGAGGTTTTTTGTTTATTTGATTTTAATAGATCTTTGACTACTTTTTAGTCAACCCTTGATTAACTGTAACTGTAATATATTAATATTAAATATTTGGCCTTTTACGAACCATCGATCAATAACTTTTTTTTGGCTTAAGCAGATAGGTGATTCTATGCAACGTTTATTGTACCGTTTTGTCTGTAATATTATTAAATTCATTTTACATTACCTATATCTTGTTAAGTAGTTATAAAGAACCATACCAATTTTTACATTCCATCTAAGTACCACTTTCGGTTTGATCATTCCATCTAAGAATATGTAAAGAAAGATTGTTAATCAATCAATTAAAGATCAGTATGAATCAGATAATAAAAAGAATATCTTTTACACTCATAAAATTTATTCAATAAATATCTGGCAAACTCTTTCTCAGTTAGACTCCGAGGCTCTTGTAAAGCAGTGGCACGTAGTCGTCAAATTGTGCTCGGTAGAAGTTACCGGCGTAGGGTGCGCCAAGGTTGTATTTTTGAGCAAACACTTTAGTTGAAAACATTGCTCTGCCGTCGATTGATCTGAAAATAAAAAAAAATGTATTTGTTAAGCGCGGCAGCTAATAAAGTTACTCAGTTAATGGGACTTAACATCTTATATCTCAAACTGGCGAGCGAAATCATGGTGTCATTCAGGATTTTGGGTTTTTCAAGACTTATGATCGTTGTCACTTTGAGAAATAAGATTCCCAGTAATTTCTCTACCTCATCATCATCATCATCAAAAGACGTCCAATGCTGGACAAAGGCTTCCCCAAAGACCCCCGTGACGATCGGTCCTGCGCTGCTTTCATCCAACCTATTCCGGCGATTTTAACCATCTTTGTTGTATCATCTGGGCTATAACATATGACTTTGTAGTGGAACCTCACGCAACACACCAGTACAGTTTAAGGGAACCTTGTTAACTTGATTAAAAAATTTTGTATTAAGAATAAATGATTTTTTAACAACCCTGAATGAAAAGTTCTCTTTCTTACTTGTTTGTCAGCCTGGGTTCATCAAAGGTCAGCTTGCCAGGCTGCTTATAGACGATGTACACATATCGATGGATGCCGGTGCCTTCGGGAGGACCTGAACCGATGTATCCTGACAGGACCTCACCATCAGCCACCTTGTCTCCAGGAATATTCACAACCAGCCAGTGGTGCCATTCGCGGTACACCTTCTCTGGACCATCATAGTTGTCGGGGTCTAATGATGGAATATTGTTAATGTTATTAAAAAAAAGTTGTTGTATTTAATTCTTTTTCACTTAAAACATGCATTGGATTTTAGTTTTTACTATTTATATCTAAAGTAGGTTTTCAATAAGGGGACAAATGAACATAAAACTCGCGAAGTTGAAGGTCGAGAGCTGCTGCCGACAAATTACTTACGTAGTTTGGCAGATTGTACATAATAATATTATGTAATATGTATACGGTATGCCACATCATATGTACTAGATTTGCAGTTGCAGATTTTTCACATCTGTGGATTTTTCATTTTGCAACAATATGTTGCAACAATGAAAAAATAAAAATAAAGAAAAAAAAAAGAAATTTTCAAAAATTTAGAAACAAAAGAAACAAAAGAAACAAAAAATGTATTACAGCTGTGATTAATTGTGTAACTGGAGAAGAAAGTAAAAAAAAACAAACATACAATTTACAAAAATAAATACGGCCTTACAAATAAACTTGGCATACTTGGTTGACTATATCTCCGACAACACTGTCAATACAATGATGATTATTGAAGATTCCGAGTGTCAAGCACCCTTGCAAATAAACGCGGGAAACGTTATACGTCCGAATAAACTTATCGTAAACAAAATGTCTATTTGTAAACATTTTATAGTATGTTGGTTTTTTCTCAGGCGTTTTTTCTCAGACACATTATGCCATTTTTATTTGAAAAGCCGTTAAAGTATTACAGCGTATATATTTTGGCATGGACCAAATAATAAGTATGAATGAGGCGGGCTCCACCTCCTTGTGCGGTGTTTCCAGGACGATGCGACGTAGGTACCTTCAAAAAAGCGCGAACATTGCGTTGGAAATTCTTTTAGTGTTGCAAGAGAATGTGTGCGGCGGTGGGCGGTGATCACATAACACCAGGTGACCTGTAAGCTCATTTGTCCTCCTGATTCATACAAATGATTGTACATAATTTCATCAATTGTTTTCGATTTTTGATGTTTTAGTTATATTAATAACTAATAGGTATGTACAGATGATTAAAGAGGTACTTTTTGTTAAAATTCGCCGATTTAAGAGCGACATTAATAACTGGCTTGTGTAGTTGTGCTTAGCTTTCAATGTACCTGTGAAGATGAGTGTGTAGTAAGAGTTAGGGTCTGCTTCGAAGCTCACGGAAGGTTGCTCCTTCACTTGAGTTGGAGTCAACTCATTGCCGAGTTGAGCCACTGCACCGCTTGGGTACTTCAACTGCAATAAGTATTCGATAAAATTATAATAATGCAAATTTTCTAATGAAAACTCCTAAAAAACCGTACACAAACTACAATTACTACGTAACTAAAAATTTTCATAAAATGTGCATTAAATGGGCGAAACTATGTTAATTTTTTATGGGATCAAATGGCAACTATTACGCATAGAACTAAAGAAGAAACACGTAAATCAAAAATCACAGCCTAATCGTACTCCTCCTTTTTGAAGTCATTTAAAAATAGCAATTAACGAATTCATAGTCGATGTTTAAAAAATAACAGCATCGGTTTATAGACAACAAAATTGGTGAGGAGATGGGAAGACGATATCAGATCAATTGCTAGGATTGTTAATAATTATTCCGTCAAAGTTTTTCATTCGACATTGTTTACCTATAGGCAGTAGAAAGTTCTTTGAAAGCCACACTCTAAGATAATTTATACGTCTGCATATGATTTGACATTTGACTATTTGACCGCCTGCAACGCTACTCTGAGCTTGGATTGTCTCAGTGCTCTATGAACGGCTGGATCACTTGGCGTTGCGTAGAGACGTCGCTTCATTTTGTGTCTTCTACCGTATTTATCACGGGGAGTGTTCCGAAGAGCTGTTTCACCTGATTCCTGCCGCCGAATTCCACCTTCGCACGACACGCCACAAGTTAGGATATCATCCCCACTGGATGGATCTGTGGCAGTCCTCCACAGTGCGGTTTTCAAGGAGCTTTCTTCCACGTACTACAAAGCTGTGGAATGAACTTCGTTGACGACATGGGTACCTTCAAACAAAGCGTGTACACTTTCCTTAAAGGCCGGCAACGCTCCTGCGATTCTTCTGGTGTTGCAAGAGAATGTGGGCAGCGGTGATCACTTAACACCAGGTGACTCGTACGCTCGTTTGTCCTCCTTTTCCATATCAAGACGTATAAATGATCTAAGGAAGAACTGTGAGAGAACGCCACACATCCAGGTGACAAATCATACGTCTTGAAAGCAGGTGAAAATGACAAGAATCCGTCACATAGATGATATGTCAAAATATTGAATAAAGCGTATATAAAAATTTTACTTAAGCAATGCTTAAAACTTATGTTTTAAGCTATCGTTGTTGCGATAAAATTAATGAGAATGCAATCACGTTTATTCACATAAACTTTAACCTAACTTACAACGATATTTTTTATGGAAGAGGAAAGAAAGCGGCCAAGCACGAGTCGGGCTCGCCTATGAAGGGTTTCGTAGCAGTTCTTTAATAATAATATTTGGGAATGAAAGGAAAATTGTGGTTTACGATTTATGACGTATTAAAAAAAAACTACTTACTAGATCTCGTTCAAACCAATTTTCGGTGGAAGTTTACATGGTAATGTATATCATATATTTTTTTTATCTTATATTTATTATTCAAACAAAACAAATCTTATAAATATATTTACAATACTACGACTACATAAAATTAAAACTATCATTACGTGGAAGCGTATCAAGAATACTGGCAGCATTACCGCGTTGGATAGCAAGGCTGATCCGTTGAGCGAAATAGCTGCCAGCGCTTGGGTTTCCAGTAGCCTTATTGTGGCTTTTATCTTATTTTAGAAGTTACAGGGGGGACACATTTTACCACTTTGGAAGTGTCACTCGCGCAAACTATTCAGTTTAGAAAAAAAATATATTAGAAACCTCAATATAATTTTTACTACTTACTATCCATAAACCCACAAAACACGTATGGGTTTGATGAAAAAAAAATTTTGAGATTTGTGCGTTGTTTCCGGGACGATACGACATGGATGCCTTAAAAAAAAAAGCGCCTACACCTTCCTTAAAGGCCGGCAACGCTCCGGTGTTGTGTTTTTCTGGTGTTGCAAGAGGGCGGCGGTGATCACTTATCACCAGGTGACCCGTACGCTCGTTTGTCCTCCTTTTCCATAAAATAAAATAAATGGCACTCTGAGAGAGAAGAAGTGGCGCAAGAAACTCTCCCAGCGTTATTTTTTTGCGCGCTTTTTACTAAAATATACAATATTGTACTGTCATCATGTATTTATCATAATCTAGTCCCAGGCTGTACCAGATATTCAGCTGTGGAGTAGTAGGATTTACAACAGAGCCATTTTTTAATAAAACTTTTAAATTTATTTATAGATAATGTCTGAACAGTGGCTGGGATTTTATTATAAAAGTGTATACATTTACCTTTAAAGCTATTGTTTATCTAATGAAGCTTACTAGAATTAGTTACAAGCAATCCCTTCTTTCTAGTGTTATAATAATGAAAATCACCATCAAGAGCAAAAAGGTGACGATTTTTGTGAACGTATATTAAATTCTCATAAATGTACTGACAATGAACAGTCATAATATTTATTTCTTTAAATTTTTCTTTGAGAGACTCTTTTGCATAGCCACGTAAACCCACTCATGACTTTTATGCGAACTCTACGTACAACGATGTCTTGAAATATTAATGATTGATATAGTCGGTACTTAGGTTACATAATAATTACATCATTAATGGTAATTAATCATTATTTATCATAAGCAATGATTAAAATATTTCGTGGCGATAACATTGTTGATAAATATGTGATTTGTCTATTGATAAACATCAATATTTGTAATTCGCTTAGAAAATGACGATTGTAAATACAAATGACATTCGCTGTTCCTTTTTTGATAAAATATTGTTTTAAACTTTACACCGTCCATCATGAAAAGTCATGAAAGGCATTTATTTTCTCAAAATTGATTCCTTTAGAATTATTTTTGATGTAATTTCTAATATACTAGATACTACTACGGCTTCGGAAACAAATGGCGCTCTGAGAGAGAAGAAGTGGCGCAAGAAACTCTCCCAGCAGTATTTTTTTGTTCTCTTTTTATTAAAATATACAATATAGCATTGCAATGCTTTATTAATAAGATTATATTATAGCAATAGCTATAATAATAACTAGTCAGCCAGTCCCAGGTTGTCCGATCACTTAGATATTCAGCTGTGGAGTAGTAGGATTTACAACAGAGACATTTTTTAATAAAACATTTAAATTTCTTTAAAGATAATGCCTGAATAGTGGCTGGGACTTTATTATAAAAGTGTATATATTTACCCTTAAATCTTTTGTGTATTTTATGAAGCCTACTAGAATTTGTTACAAGCAATCCCTTATTTCTAATGTTATAATAATGAAAATCACCATTGAGAGCAAAAAGGTGACGATTTTTGTAAACGTATATTAAATTCTCATAAATATACTGACATTGAACAGTCATAATATAATTTCTTTAAATTTTTCTTGGAGAGACTGTCTAATGCGTCATTGGTCTAATGTCATGGAATACTTCTTTCCCATTCATTTACGACCGGTTAACTTTTGTAAGACGGATTTGTCGAGAACCTAACACTGATTTTTGTATTTTTTACTCAGAATTTTTTGAAAAATAAAAACAAACCGTTATGGATTTCGTGGGTGCGCTAGGAATGACATCCGGCACTATCTTGCTTGACTCAAAGGTGCTGGCGACCGACATGGCTGTGAAAATTGAGAATTATCTTAAAATTTATATTGTAATAACATAAAAAAAAATCGATAGGCCTTATAAAAAGCGTGGTGTTAAAACATAAGGTAAGAAATGCCACAAGATATAGATCATTTCAAATAGTATTCCATGACGGATGATATTCAGGCGTAGTGTTTATGTGGCGACAAATAGGTTTTGATACTTTTGGCATTCAATGATATTATTTTCTGAAATTAAATTCAGTTGTCCTGTAACATCACTAATATACGTATATTTATCATCACTAATATACGTAGATCAAAACATCTTTATTTTCACGTGAAAATAAAGATGTTTTGATCTTCGACAAGTGATGTAAACAGGAATTAAATTTATTTTTATGTAGGTACAAAGTCGCTGCCTATCACCAATGTACAAGGTGGACAAAATTTGTTTAATTCTTTTTCATGCAAGCTGACCCAGCTGTTTTTTTAATGAAAATAAGGCACGAGACGAGCAGGACGTTCAGCTGATGGTAAAAGATACGCCCAGCCCATTACAATGCATTGCCGCACAGGATTATTGAAAAACCCAAAAATTCTGAGTGGCAAGTTTTCAAGTCTCATTTGCCGAGTAATTTCTTGCTCACACATTACTGCTTCACGGCAGAAATAGGCGCAGTTTTGGTACCCATAATCTAACCGGCATCCGGTGTAAAGGAGCCTCCCACTGGTACGCGTGAGGCCTTATTTTTCACTTACAAATATATAATGATAAGTTTAAAAATATATTTGAATTTCTGGCAAAGTTAGCAAAAGGCCCAACTTGAAGAACATCTAATTTTACTTATTAAAACCTCACCAAAGTCTATTTTTATTAGTGAAACTTATTCCCAACAACTTTGTAGAAGAGGTCGGTAACGGGGTATAACTCTGATACTTAACGACAGAAACTTGAGAATGTGATGGCAAATATATCTAATGTCCCATAATTGAATATACAAATACTTGATTAAATTTTTTTGCCTACAAACGAACAACTTACCTTGTTATTCTCGTTCAAGCTACACGTAAGAACTGAGTCTTAAATATTACATTACCGATAAGGCATTTGTGTTTTGTATTATGTGATATGAGATAACCTGGCGCTTATCGAACATGAACTTTTTTTTTATTAAAATTCGGCCCTGCTTGGTTATCGGTTTAGGTGAGATAAATATTTATAACTAGCTGACCCGACAGACGTTGTTCTGTATATAATAATTAAAATAATAATATAAAAAATAATAATAATAATATAAAAATATGCACCCTGCTGTCGTAATGAAATTGTTTCACAGCAGAACTGTCAAACCGTGCGTCAATAAATTCTCTCATAGAAATTATGTATGGACACATCAAAGTAAAAACAAATTTGTTGTTTTTATTTAATTTAGCAGCATTTTCCTATTTATTCACCTTTCTTTAAACGTTCCCTGGACTTCCACTAAATTATACAATACCAAAATTAGCCAAATCGGTCCAGCCGTTCTTGAGTTTCGGCGAGACTAACGAACAGCTTGATTTTTATATATATAGATAGATTAATGTTGTTCGAGTATTTTCTGGGTTAGTAAATATTTGAATTTCGACAACAATAGAAGTATCTTCCTCCTCCTTGTGCCTTTTTCTTCATTGCTGAGGGTCGTGATCTCCACGAATTACTCCCCGGACGATCACTTTCCATTGGTTACGGACTTCAGCAATGTGTATAGCTTCGTGGGCGTTTTAATTGGCAGCGTCGTTCATCTGGTGGCTCCAACGCAACGGACTCCTGCCTTTCGGTCGCTTGCCTTGTATTTTTCCTGTTACTAGTAGCTTTTCTAGGATCTTGCTTTTGTTATTGGTGATGTGACCAAAAAAGTCCTACGGAGGCAGGACAGAAACAATTGTGCGGAGCGTAGTCCAGGGTATGCGTCACATTTTCCTCCAGCATTTCAAATGCACCAATGCGTGCACGGCCAGGTTTTATGAAAGTGCAAGTTTCAGCTCCATATAAGAATATTGAGTAATCTAGGGCCCTGGGCTGATTTTAGTCTACGGGGAATATAAATAAACTCCTCGCCAAATTCTAGGTGCATGCCTGTGCAGTCCCAATAAATAGGTACTCGGAGAGACGAATGCGGAATGTTCCTGTGCAAACAGGTCCGTGGCAACTTCAGAGTGAACTAAAAGTTTGGCATGTCACTCTTAATTAATAGTAATTGGATTCTGGATCGGTAAGTCTTTTGTGGAGCGATATATATGCTTTTACAACAAGAAATGTTTAAAACAAAAGTATAACGTTATTCAAAAGAATTGTTAAAAAACGTTTGTGTGGTAAAGGTTACTATAACATAAATGACTTTCTTAACAATATCACAGATTGGGAATGGAGCGACCGCCCTCAGACTATTAAATAATAAGTTTAATTGTACAATATTACTTTGTAAACATATTTATTCGATGAAAAAAAAAACAAATAAAGCCCGCTGAGTTTGTTGCGCCCATTCTTCTCAGGTGTGAGGCATTCGTTTTGGAATGGGTTGTAGTTTTTGACTTTCAAAGTAATGTCACATCCTATTTTGAATAAAAAAAATTGACTTTGAATTATTTCAACAATAACGTTTTTTATTAAAACCTGGGGCCGTAGAAATCATCTATGACATGAATAATTCACGGTTGGTTGAAAATATATAAATAAGCGACTATACCAACTATATTACGATATTCAAAATTATAGGCTACCAGATAATGTTAACATCGCGCTGATGGTACAATGATTAAACTTGTATGGGCAAAGTGGAAATATGAGAAGATGCATTTTTATATAGATTCACTTCCTTTTGATTATTACGGTATAATTTCTCGTAATAAGTTGGTAAGCTTCATGAGAAATAATTGATTTCAAGTATGAACTTGATTATATTTAGTCAATTTCCGTGTAAGATCTAATCTAAGAACTGAAACACAGATTGGGAGTAAGGAACAAAACTAATATAACATAAGCATTTTAAGGTAATGAACTCATCAGAATGTATTAAATATGATATATGTGCTCCATGATTGGTTGTTGAGGAATAAAAACAAACTGCATTCCTTGGCGTGGTGGAAGAAACGAGAGTTGATATTATAATTTAAATTGACTTAAGATTCAATAAGTCTTCCGCTTTTTTAAAAGTATCAAAACGAGTAGAACGTTCACCTCATGATGAGTTCCTACCTGATAAGGAGAAATAAGATGTTAATTGTAATTTACCCAGTAATTTCACTAGCTACGGCGCTCTTCAGACAGAAACACAAAAATACTTGCACATTACTGCTTCACGGCTGAAAATTGTTGACGCTGTGGTTCCCACCTTGTCGACATCCTGTTCAAAGAAGTCTCTTACTGGTAAAACCCGATCCGAGGATGGCTTCTTCTCCTTATCCATAGAAAGGTTTAAAGAGTCCTCTAGTAAAATAAATATATCTTTCTTTCTTTCGACGGAGTATTTATAGTCACAAGGACTGCGTTGGAAATTTTTATACAACAGCAATCAGAATAGGTACGGATGATATAGGTATCGTTGGAAACTTGATGAGAGAAGCACAAAATCGTGGGTTTCTGGGTGGGCGGGATTTAAAACTATTCAGGTTCAAAAATTTCCCATTGAGTTACATTGAAAGTGAGATTTGTTCACCAGGCAAGCTTACATGGGCAGAGACATGAGTAGGACGAAAGGGTCGTGACTCATAATATGCAAAATAAATATGTTTTGTACAACAGAACACGGACAGCAGAATAAGCGCCATGTGCTGAGGTCTTTCAAAGTTTTAAGATTTCTTAAGCAATATACGGGCGAAGCAATAATCACTGTGATGAGGACAAACTCAGCTCTGACTAAAATCTTGAGTACTTATATAAATCCTCCACATTTTTTGTAAATTTTGGAAATTGAATTTATAGAAAATATTGTGTGTTTTGATTTTTGCCTCTGTGTATATTATAAACTTAGATTAATAATTGGTCTCCGCTGCCCTCCAACTTGATAACGCAGGCGTAGTCGTAAAGTACAAGTCACTTATACAGCCTAGCGAAACTCTATAAGAAAAAAGCGATTCACTTGATTTTATGAAACGTGCAGTCATTGATACATTGACAGAT
This sequence comes from Leptidea juvernica, assembly GCA_949711755.1. Classification (NCBI taxonomy): domain Eukaryota; kingdom Metazoa; phylum Arthropoda; class Insecta; order Lepidoptera; family Pieridae; genus Leptidea; species Leptidea juvernica. The sequence goes on from CATIXQ010000019.1 coordinate 11,263,068, forward strand.
GTCGGCTATAATCTTGTATAAAACGGAGATAGCCGAAATCCACTTCGTTTTAAGCAACTGTTCGCTTTCAAACTTAGCCGGATTATACTTCGTCGCCAATCGCGAACTCCTCCTAACGGCTGGACCGATTATTCAAATTTAAGACGTGTGTACAGGACAACGTCTGTCGGGACCACTAGTATTTTAATAAAATATATCTGAAATAAAACATAATATATTGATTATAATAAAACACTACGATTCAAACATTGCAATTATTTATTTCAAACAAAATATGGATGAAAATTAAAAAAAACAACTCGACACAACATAAAATATAAAATATATTAATATTTTAATGAAAATTCAATAATTTCCCAATAATTTTACATTTAATAATAGTATTATTATTTTATCTATTTACAAGATTACATTGCTATAAAAAATTTACATTTTTAAAATCAATTGCTGATCTAAGTTATACTCAATTCAAATTATTTCTTTAAGTACAATAATTATTTTTTAATAAATACGTCTTTAAAAATATTTTTTAATTGAATTTCAATACAAAATTCAATTCAGCATTTACATAAACTACATTGGTAAGTAATCAGACTACTGCTTATTAATAATTATTCTTCAAGAATAAATAAATAACAATATTCTATTTAATGCAATTTGTTTAGAAATGCTTTTATACTAAATCATATAGGCGCGAAAAACGGGAAAACTAGAGCAAATTAACGGAGATTTTCAATAACGTAGCTCTAGTTACGGATAAATTGCTATCACTGTTTAATTACAAGATCTTATCTATCCATAGTTATGTCCAATATAGGTTAGATGTTAGACGATAGGTTATTGAAATGTAAGTCAGCGTAAAAGGATAGATTTGTCTACCTCTAGTAAGTTAAACTAAGGATAGATAGGTTATTAAAAACGGCCGCTATTTTGTATCCAAGTTGCCGAGCAGGGTCATTTTTGGATATTTAAACTCAGTTAAAACAGAGGCATAAAAAGAAATGTTATGAATGTGAACATATTTGTTTTAAAGATCATAATAATTATAAGACCACCAGATTTATTTGATTGATAATAATATGACAGAAACAAGATGATTTGTCAGATAATATTATGTTGCCTGGATAAAAAGACGACGAGGGAAGAAGAAAAAGATAGAAATACAATAGTTTTTATCAAAAGTTACAAATCACCAAAAAACGATCATATATATCTAGCGGTTTCAATTTATAATGTATCAATTTAAGGGATTCTTCACATATACCTAATCAAAATCTTTGTAGTAGTTTTGGCGTTCATAGACAAACACGCATGCAGAGGTATTGTATTTTGTAAGAATATATAAAATTATAACACCTTGCGCTATTCGAAAGGCAATGATTATCCAATCAAAAATGGCTATGTATCACTTTAAGGCTACTTCGTGAAATAAAACAATTGTGTATTACAATATCAATATCTATTATAAAAAAAGAAAAAAGACCCGGTGAGTTTCTTTTATTTTTGTGACTGGTTTGTAGCATTAAATGGCTTCTAATAATTATTGTATATTTATAAGCTGAAACTCTTCTTTGAAACTGTCCAACATCAATCTTACCAAGATTGGCGGCAATTCAATTCAAACTAATTTTACCATTAAGAACGTAAATATGGACATAATTGACATTCACAGTCTGATAGCGGACAGTGTGACAGTGACAGCACGCACAGTCTTGTGTCAACTGTCACTGTCCGAATCAAACATGAACTGAATAAATGTTTTACATTCCTGCTTATTAACCAAGAATATTTTAAGCAACTGGATTAAATGCGCAATGTATTCACATGGCAGTGTAAGCTTATTATGGTGTTATATGTGGTATGATCCATATTTTCGGTTTTGTTTTTCTACGACGTGATCTGTCTATAAGTTTGGAATGTCATTGATTAAAAATGTTCAGTTCTCTGTGTTTATTTGTTAGTCTTACGACTCAAACTACTAAACCAACTCAAAAACAATTGCATATATGAAAATATCTACACGCCTTGGCTTTTTAGATGTAAGCCCAAAGTGAGGAATAAATAATGATAAAAAAGACAAACTTAGTATATTATGAAGTTCAAAATCCTTTTCAAGTGTCAATCTGTTTGACGTACTGAGCATAAACGAATAAATGTTGGCAGGGCCGTAGCTACCACCGTATCAGCCGTATTATACGGGCCCCCTTGCCACGGGGCCCCCGACGTTCGTAAGCAAAAATTAATAAAAAATCCCTTTTTTTTAAATTTCAGAAATGACAAAAGTCAAAAAAGCTAAAAAAAAAACTAAAATCATAACCAGTTTGCCCAAAAAAAGGCAAGACGAGTAGTATATATTTAATTTGAATTGTTTGAAAAAAATTTGGAAAAAGTGACATATATAATTGTGATGAATAAATATTTCTTTTGATTTTATGCAAACATATTTTTTTTTCTGTGAGAAATCCTTACCCTTCATAAGGGCCCCAATAATATTTTATACGGGGCCCCGCCAAGGCGCGCTACGACACTGAATGTTCTTTCTCTTTTCTTGACTATCTTGATTCTATTAAAATGGTTAAAGCCTTAACTTTAAGATAAAAAAAATATGGCAAAAATCGTCTTATTTACATTGAGGAGTCTTAGAAGCTATAAGCTACAGAGTTTAGTGTTTTATATAAAAGAGTCTTGAATCTTTAATCCATCCATTCTACTCATTTTCTAATAAAAAACACCTTTTAAGTAACGAAACAATAATAATGGAATTTAAATTAATAATATGATGATAGCTTACACTTTAATATGTAAACTTTTTTCTGAACATAGATTAAGGATTGGTCTCCGCTGCGCTCCAACTAGATACTGCACTGCTTAAGAACAATAGCTTTATTATTACGTCAACTATTAAATGCTAACCCCCTTATTCATAATGGTCCGCTAACTTTAAACAGCCGCTAAGGAGTGTTTTTTCTCATTCTGACTTAGGTCAATAGAAGAAGACAGAGTGAGAATTAGCAATGCTTTAAGTTAGCAGACTATTATGAATAAGGGGGTAAATGTATGCATCTTGACACTCAATTATATATTTTAAATTTAGTAACGCTTGGTGTTATTTTACATTGAAATTAATAAAAAACAAAATACTTACTGATGATCGCCACAGACATGGATCCAAATAGATGCCGCGAGTGTATGTACTTCGCGTGTCAAAAAGAGGACAAAAAGGGAGCAATGCTCTTTCTTTGATGCCTTTTTTTATTTTTTATTATGATTTATAATACATTGCCGGTTTTAGTAATAAGCAATACCGACTATTGATGTACTGAAAACGTTAACTAATGATGAGGTGAGTGGCCTAACGTTAGGCTCGATGCTCTGGCATTTTTAACGACGTCACAGTAGGTACAAAAAAAGTGCTCACTTGGTTTTCATACAGACGGAGGGATTTGCGTTATCTACTTGGATCTATGTCTGTGGTGATCCCAGTGTCTTTCTTAATTCTTGTGGTATTATTTTTTACAAAATTTTACTACGCAACCCGGAATTTTACTTTCAATTACTAGCAAAATGTGGCACGTCACACATTGTTCGAGACTGCCTCGAGTGCTCCTACTTGGGCGTAGTAATCGTTGCCGCACTTCGAGACTACGCCTGCGGTATGTAGTTGGATCGCAGGAGACCAATACTTAATCCAAGGCTATGAACCTTCAAGAACTCAGGGTATTACAACGATCGTACGCATTTTATATAGAATAAATCATAAACTTAGTATATACTAGCGTATAGAATAGGTGACAGCCCGATAATACGTGGAATATTTGACAACCTGTATAGCCGAGTGGTTAGCGATCCTAACTACTAAGCTAGAGATCCCGGGTTCGAATCGCGGTAGGTGCAAGCATTTATATGATGAATATAGATGTTTGTTTCCGAGTCATGGATGTTTAAATGTATTTATGTATGTTTATATGAATATTTTGTTTGTGTTGTTTAAGTAAGTATATTGTTTTAAATATATCATTGTCTTGTAACCCATAACACAGGCTATATATGCTTAACTTGGGGCAAGATAATTATTTGTGTAAAAATTGTGTCAATATTATTATTATTATTATTTACATAGTTTGCAAGTTTAATAATCAAAATATTAACGAGCTAACTCCAAGCGTGGCTGACTGTTTACGACTTGTCGATCAAAATCGGTTACATTAACAAAATATTTGCTTTCCTTTTTTATCTTCCTATATCTCCGTTAGAGATGTTTTTCTCTCTTGCATGCTTCGTTTGTCTATACGCTTATATATAGTAAGTACATGATTTAAATTGTATTTTGCTATAATGTGAAGAAACCGGCAACAATTGTATAAGTTTAAATAACATGTATAAACAATTTTGCTTACGAAATATTTACTTTATTAGGTAACAATAAACGCAATAACTGTTTCATCAAATATTGGAAAACACGTGTAAGCATTTGCAATGGTAGATACAATAATATTAGAATATTATTCACAATTCATATTAATAATAATTAATTTACGCAATTTCAAAATGTGATTGAACAGTTTAAAGTAAACTCAGTAATAATAAACTTATAACAGTAAAATAAACATATTTTAGTATATTATTAGTAGAGTAAGTAATTCGTCAAATAATGTGTATTTTTCACAAATTCATGAGTTTAAATTTATCAATGTGCACATTCCCGACCTTTTTAACATTAAACTAATTAACTATCTAAAGACATTTTGTTAAATTTAAAGAGGTCTTCGTCTTCATAATATGGCTCCCGTGGGTAATTTGCCCATAGACAAGTAGAAAATACGAAAGAAAACGACACCGGCCTAATATTAGCAATTTCCATATTAAACAACTTGAACGGTCGCAAATGCGCTGAAGGTAACTTTCTTTGGTGGTTCCACGCTGCAGGTCCTCACGACAGACCGTTTGCCTCCATCATGACCGTTCATCTTCAGTACTGGTTTCAGATTAGCAACATCTCCATGAGATTGTGCCTTAAACCTTCCAAGAGTATTACCATTACCAAGGTCTCTTAACTTATTCGTCAGACCTGATATTTTATTAGAAATATTCGTATAATTCGTTTTCTTTATCTCGGTTTGTTTTTTTGGTTCACTTAGCTTCATTGGGATATCGAGATTTTGTAGGGACATGTATTTCCGATGTTCGGTGGTAAGATTTCGTTTGATTTCTGGAGTGGGTCGGGGAAGTCTTGGACCGGGGAGAAAGTTATTCGGCCGGAATGACAGAGGGGTTAGCTTCGATTTGTTGTCAGTATTAAGTCTGTAATACTGTGGAGTTGGCTCCAGTCGCTGTGGTTTCTTCAAGGTCAACGCCATGGCCATTTTCGTAGGCCTGGCTAAGCTGTCGAATGCTGTTGTAGAGAACTGGGAGCGGCTACTTCTCCATTCTTCTCGATCTGAGTCGTAGCCGTTATTTCCTGGAAAGTTTAATTAATCAGTTAGAGATAATTGTTACCAGAGTTACCTCCTTTGCACAGGATGCCGGCTAGATTATGGGTACCACAACGGCGACTCTCTCTGCCGTAAAGCAGTTAGTGAAATTTTCAAGAATCCGTAGCGGCACTGCATTGTAATGGGCAGGGCGTATCAATTACCATCAGCTGAACGTAATGCTTGTCTCGTCCCTTATTTTCATAAAAAAAATCGTTCAACCAGGGGCGTGCATACTATATAGGCAAAAGGCAGTGCCTAATTCATTAGCACTAGTGTAAAAGTTGTTTTAGTTTAATTTGGTTCCTTCACGAGGAAGTTTTTAGTGATAAACATATTAATATACTCATAATATAAATGTTAACATAACATAGAAAAAAGTATACTCAGGATTAAGACAAGTGATAGAATAAACTTAAAAGAAATAAGAAAAAGCCAAACATTGCAGACGTATCACAAACAATTAGTAAACTCAATGAAATGGCAATGGGCAGGACATCCGATACGAGGCAATCAAGAAAAATGGGCCAAAATAGTAACAGAACGGTATCCTAGAGAAGGGAAAAGTCAGTGAGGGGGAGCGACGATTTTTTATTATTTATTTACTGGTATGACGTGGAGGAGATCATGTCATAACCGAGAACACTAGAAGAGCCTGGGGGAGGCCTATATGAAAGGAAAACAATCTGTGCCGATGTCAACTGCAAACTAAATGTAAATCTAAAACTAACTTAAGATTGTTATCAAAGGCTATTATTATTAGTAAGTAATATAAATGTTATGTATGATAATATTAAAACTAGATTGCAACATGACAACACTAATGAAGGGATTAATCTTTAAAATGACTTCTGCATAATGGCGTACGGTCATTATACTAAATACACATTACATCACAAGCTATCTTATCTTATGTGAAGCACGTAAGGAAGCGTCTTGTTGCATTCCAATTTGGAGGCACATCTTCACGACTCTGATGCAAGGGTCACATAGGTACGCTAACGCATAAAAAAATTATATTCACGTAATACCTCATATCATTTAAGTAATATCAGATGTAACATCTGATGTAATTTGAAGAAAAGATAAAAGAATGAATTCGAAAGAAATGGCATATTGAGAGCACAGACTAGTAAAATAATAAGGACTCCGTGTCACCTTGTAAGGTTGGTTAAAACAAGCCGATTAACGTGTAAATACATAGCCTCACGCATACACTTACACAACTACAGGCCGATAGGCGGCCATAATGAGAATGGTCATCGTCTGTGACAGATCAGTTTGCGTCTCAATAAAATATTTAAAAAAGCCCTTGGTGCGTTGTGTAAAAGTGTAAAAACGATACTATGTAAGTATTTGTGGCCATATTATGATTATTTAAGGGAGAAAAAATTGTGTAACTAGTATCCCCCGTAACCGCACACACACTAGCATAACGGTGCTTCACTTGCTAATATTACAGCGCGGAGTCCTTCTTTTTTTACACGTCCGTGATTGACAGATAGAAATTAAAGTGACGTCATATTACCATCGGCAAATAGATTCATGAGCATGACATATTTGCATGGAAAATTTTATGACTATTGATGGACTGTCACGGCAAAAAAAAACTAATACTAAAATAATTTATTATCGTTAGATATTAGAATTTTTTTTTGTATATAACTATACAAAAAAAAATTAAACTGCGAAATTATATATTATAGCCGTATTAATGTCGCAATGTGAAGGTAAGGTGCCAAAGAAGCTGGCAACGTTACCTCTTTGAATTGCCAAACTTATTCTGTGGCAAAGGTATGCGCCCGACCTAGTGTCACTCGTCAAATTTATAATTTCTCTTATATTAATTAAATTGAAACTTATACTATAATATTTACAGATATATAACACAATTATTAGGGTTCCGTAGCCAAATGGCAAAAAACGGAACCCTTAGAGTTTCGTCATGTCTGTCCGTATGTCACAGCCACTTTTTTCCGAGACTATAAGAACTATATTATTGAAACTTGGTAAGTAGATGCATTCTGTGAACAGCATTAAGGTTGTCATACAAAAATAGAAAAAAAAATTTTGGGGGTTCCCCATACTTGGGTCTGAAACTCAAAAAAAAATTATCCGTGAAACCCATACGTGTGGGTATTTGTGGATAGTACATCAAAAATGACATTAAACTTTCTAATGTGATTTTTTCTCAACTGAATAGTTTTGCGCGAGAAACACTTCCAAAGTGGTAAAATTAATGACCCCTGTAATTTCTAAAATAAGAAAATGATAAAAATAATATATGATGTATATTACCATGCAAACTTCCACCGAAAAATGGTTTGAACGAGATCTAGTTAGTAATTGTTTTTATCTAATCACTACATAGTATAAAACAAAGTCGCTTTCTCTGTCCCTATATCCCTATGTATGCTTAAATCTTTAAAACTACGCAACGGATTTTGATGCGGTTTTTTTAGTAGATAGAGTGATTGAAGAGGAAAGTTTATATGTATAATAACATCAATTTAATAGTGGAGAAATACTGTTATTTTTAAGGTGATGTGTAAATAATTAAATTTTTTCCGCTTACATTGCAAACGCAGGCTGAACCCTACGAGATTTATCATAATAATGTACTAAGTATTGTACACATTAAAAAGTTCTACAGAAAACACCGCTATGATATATGTCTACCTCTTATGGATATCCCACAATAACATTTTACGACAAATAATGACTAATTTTCGAAGAGATTCTAACCACTACAGCATTAATCCTTATCTCATTAAATACCTTAAATACATCGTTGATTTAATATACATCTATATGGCCCTTTACAGCATATGATTTAAATGAATATTTTCGAAGATGTTACAGATTTAATAGCACTTTGGATTTAGCATCTATCGGACGCGTTCTGGACCTTTTTTTCAAATTTAAGGCGAAGGGTAAGCAGAAAACACGCAAACATGGTGTTTTTAGACAAGTTTATTAGTGAAATTACACCATTTGGAGCTATGAACACTATTTTATCATATAACACCCTTAAGGCTTATTTGTAGGGTTCTAATGTTTGCTGTTGGTTATAAGTTAACACTTCAGACCTATTTTGTACTACCACTTTTCATTGCAGTTAAACAAGTTTTTTCTATTCTCAGAAAAGGTATTTATATAGCTTATACTTTTTTTTGTGTAGGTATATTTATTCAGATTAGTATTCAATAATGAGAATTGTAAGCATATAAACTGTTTGCGCCTGTTAAAATATTACGATTTCCACGCAAGAATTTTGAAAATGTTGGCTTTGTTACATAGATCGCGGGCCGGCAGCCGTGAACTCATATCGCTCAAGGTCGCTAGCATTTAGTGTCGCCTTAACACGTGTGTACAGGACAACGTCTATCGGGTCCGCTAGTTAAAAATAATAAACTATTATTAAAATATCGATCAAAGTTACAACGAACTACAAGAACTTTTATATTTTGTTTCTTGCTGCTACGGAACCGGGTGAGTCCGACTCTCACTTGGCCGCTCTTATTATAGCAGGTGTATGATGTGTTAACCACACAGGCAGTGGCATCACTTACCATCACGCTTAGAATCTTGATTCCTTCCATTTTATTACGTCATTCCTATTCTAGCAAAAATATGACATTACTAAAAATGTCATCTTAAACCTTAGCTATTATGTTTCCTTGAAAAATTGCCATCAATATGTCAATAACGATAATTATTACAACAAGGCTGATGAAAATATAATGTGCACGTGAACCTGTTCCTTTACTTATTATATTGTCTATTTAATATCTTGATTTGCGCCATGCTGTTTGTCAAAACAGCTAGAGTCTGATAATAAGAGATTACCACGTTTGTTAGAAAAAAAAAGTCTATCAATACACGTGTCTCTGTTTGACATATTATACTTGTTTGTACTCTGGGTGCCTGCCATCTTGTTTTCTCTGTGATCGTTGCTACGATAAGGTGATTGTTGTTCTTGTGTAATAACTACTAAGACTGTTTCATGTGCATCTCGATTAAATCTAATCCAAAGAAATCAGTATATTTCATATTCATCAATCCTAGATATTCGCACTTGAATAAAATTTGTATCTTTCAGTATAATTGATGTCTTCTTTTCACTTTTACATAGCAATAACTGTGTCGAATTGCAATGACCTTGAATAAATAACTTATAGCAATAGTTTGAAAGGGTTGCAACTTATAAAAATACTACATAGTGTTATTATGTCACTTGCGTCAAGCTTTCTTAAAATTAAAGGTTATCGTGATCTCTGACCTGTTAAATGCAAACATTACAGATGGTACCAACAAAATACTTGTTTTACATTCCACGCACAAGATTTTTATCATTCAATCGCAAACATCTTGAATAAATTGATTACATCTTAAAATTGCATAGTAACCTTCGCATTAAATATTGTAATAACATTTATATACATCGGGTCACACAAGGGTCAACTCTAGGTCTAATATATTAATTCCTTTTTTTTGTAAATTTGGACTTTTGTCTCGATGAAACGATCGAATTAAACGATTATTGACGTAGACCTTAGTGGAAATTGGAGGAGACCTTAAAGTATTCTTAAGAAACTATTATATAGGTTCTCTATAGGTTACTTCCCTTAGAAATTTCTGATGATAAACTCCAAGAGAAAGTGAAGGTACTCCTCAAAATTTTTGGGTACACATATATATTTTTATTTTCAAAAACAAATCAGACAATTGCATATAGAAAGTATAATTTGGTGAAGAACTAATTTAACTTTAACTGATAAACCACAAAGTGTCAATACTATGATAGACACAAATTGGAATACGTCATGTTAGATTGATGATCAGATCCTATTGTGTTTCATTCACAAAAGTTACAGCTGAATGGTTATTTAGTGAAGAAATATAATACACCTAGGAAAGATTAAATTCCCGCGCTACTCAATTCACTACAACTTCCTGTTAATTTAAACCATGCATTGATGCGTTACACTATTATGTAAAAGTAGTATTCGACGAGCTAAATATTGGCTCTTTACATATCAAATTAATTTATGTACATGTTGAATGTGTTTCTAATCGATATAATATATTTAAGAGCTTTGGTATTGATGAGGTGTTGCGATGTTAACCTTAATTTGATTTGAAAGTTCTTTTAAATGTTTTCTTTTTATGAGTAAAATTATGAGACTACCAAGACTCAATTCACTCTATAAGTGATATGGCCTGAGTATTGCAATGCAAGGTTCATCGGGATTATTTTTGAAGTAAAATTTCTTTATGCACGCTTAATTTCGGGAGTAAGCTCGTGAATGCGTGACGAGAGCGTTACGAAAAGTGTTATCGAGCGTGCCGAAAGGAAGTTGATATTTTAAATATATTTAAAGTAAGTATACCTTTGAAATATTATGTGTTTAAAGCTTTGCCCTTTGAAGTTTCACTTCTACAATGTGTCCCAGAACTCATTTCGATTATTTCGTAGTTTCATTTCGTTCTTAAACAATCTTATAAAATAATATTTTGTTTTACTTCAGTCGTGTTTTAAGTAAACTTGCCCACTTGGGCGTAGTATTAGTTGCCGCACTTTGCAACTACGTCTGCAATATCTTGTTGGACGCAGCTGAGACCAATCTTTAAGGCGACACTAAATGCCAGCGACCTTGAGCGATATGAGTTCAAGGCTGCCGGCCCGCCATCTATGTAACAAAGCCAATATTTTCAAAATTCTTGCGTGTAAAACAGTTTATATGCTTACAATCCTCGTTATTCACTACTAATCTGAATAAATGAACCTACACAAAAAAGTACAAGCTATAAGAATAACTTTTCTGAGAGAAGTACCAAAAAATGCGTCACGCTATGACAAAAAACTTGTTTAACTTCAAAGAAAAGTGGTAGTTCAAAAAGGCTCGGCAGTGTTAACTATGACCAACAGCAAGCATTAGCAACCTATAAATAAGACTTAAGGATATGTGTAACAGTCTTAAGTAGTGTTCATAGCTCGAAATGCTATACTTTCACCACAAAACTTGTCTAAAAACACCATGTTTGCGTGTTTTCTGCTTACTCTTTGCCTAAGATTAAGATTCTAGCATTACTTATCAAAAAATTTTAATTTAAATAATTTATAAATCGACCAAGCAAAGCTAAGTAAGTGTTGACTTAAATGTGGCAATGAGTTTCTGGCCGCTTCTTTTTTAAGTTTGACCTTTTCCGATGCCGTTGTAATTAATGGTAAAATGACTTTTGACATTCATATGTGTTATTCTTTGACCAAAATGAATAGAGTTATTTGTTCTGTTTTGATTTGATTTATACTATTTATTTTTATTGAAATAGAGGAAAAGCGGTTCCACGCGTTCTGTCTTAGATGATTAATATGACTACGCATATTGCTGCTATAGATCCGATGAAAACAGGCCAGGTTTATTACTTTAGTGTGCGTGAATAGCTACGTCTTACAATCGCGATTTGTATGTCACTTTGTGTTAGTGTGCGTGCATTGTTCAAATAGAGGGTAACTGTCAACTAGCAAACAACGTTTTCACAGCTATCACAGCCTTTTAGACGTACAAATGATCTATGCTTTGTATCAATGCCAGAGGAGTCACAGGAGCGTTGCCAGCATTACCGTTTGAATTAAGAACCCTAAAAAACCTTCTGTTTTTAGGGTGCCGTAGCCAAATGGCAAGAAATGGAACCCTTATAGATTCGTCATGCCGGTTTGACTATCCGTGCGTATGTTACAGCCACTTTTTTCCAAAACTATAAGATCTATATACAATTGAAACTTGGTAAACAATAAATTTTAGAACTGAAACTCAAAAATTTTTTTTCATCAAACCCATACGTGTGGCGAGTATCTATAGATAGGTCTCCAAAAATGATATTGAGGTTTCTAAGATCATTTTATTCCAAACTGAATAGTTCGCGCGATAGACACTTCCACCCCCTGTAACTTCTAAAATAAGAGAAAAAATAAAACTATAAAATATATGATGTACATTACCATGCAAACTTCCACCGAAAGTTGGTTTCAACGAGATCTAGTTAGTGCTTTTTTATGCGTCATAAATCCTTTTATCAAAAACTTAATTGAACTACAACTTCAATACACTATCATTAAAACATCGATCAAAATTGCAAGCTACAAGAACTTTTATATTCCCGTACTTGCTGCTAAGTCAGCTTGTAGCCGCAACTGACACCATGCCTAAAGAAATTGACAGAAGGATAGCCAAGACCTGGAAAAGGTTTGGTCCCTTAGCGAGATTATGAGAAATGCAGATATGCCAATTAAAGAAAAAAGAAAAGTATGTAATACCTACATTTTGTCATGTCCAACGTATGGGTGCCAAACATGGGCATTAACAGAAAAGTTCTTGTAAAAATTTTTTGAAAGAAGTGTTATTGGAATTAAAAGAAGAGATAAAATAAAACTAACAAAAATTAAGAGTACAACTAACTTCAAAGATGTCAAAACTGTGTGCAAAACATTTAAGTGGAAATGGGCGGAACATATGCTACGTGACAAAAGCGAAAAATGGACAAAAATCATAACGGAGTGGTATCCACGAGAATGCAAAAGATGCAAAGGGCGACAAATAAAACGATGGGAGGATGACCTTAAGAAAGTGGCTCGCCCAAAATGGATGAGAATGGAGAGAGAGAGAGAAAGAAAGATGGAAGTCTTCAGGGGAGGCCTATGTCGAAGGTCAAGCTGTTAAAAAATCGTAAGAAATTAGTTAAGGATATACTTTTAAAAAAAATATATTATTAGTAACGGCAATAAAGGCTTATTTTATTTATTTATAATCTTTAACTAAATAATATTCTTTGAGGTGTATTTTACTTTGTGGTGAATTTAGAACCCATAGTAAAGATGTGGTCTTGTGGCATATAATCATAAAATTAACGATGTTTTGTGTAATATGGATGCGTGTCAATGGGTCACTGCAGTGTTGATGTTGTTATTTCACCACTGTTGTAAATTTGTGTGTCTGAGATTTATTTGCATATTGTTGGCTGATTGTTGTTGCAATATACATAGCAGAAACCAACATTTAAGCTCGCAGAGTCCTCAGACTTTCAAAAACTATTCATTAAAGCACGGACGAGTAAGAAAAGAAGGACTCCGCGCCGTGATATTAGCAAGTGAAGCACCGTTATGCTAGTGTGTGTGCGGTTACGGGGATACTAGTTACACAAACTTTTCTTCCTTAAATAATCATATATGGCCACAAATACTTATATAGTATCGTTTTTTTACTTGTTCACAACGCACGACGGCATTTTTAAGATATTTTATTGAGACGCAAACTGATCTGTCACAGACGATGACAATTCTCATAATGGCCGCCTATCGGCCTGTAGTAGTGTAAGAGTGTGCGTTGGGCTATGTATTTACACGTTAATCGGCTTGTTTTGCTTAACTTTTTGCAAAAAAAAAACTTTAAGTACAGTACCTACAGCTATGACTACGTCAAAGCTTCGTCAGTCAGTCGCACTGGTTAGCTCAACAGTAGTGCTCCTATTTTCATTGACGAAAAAATGAAGATCGTTCAAGAATTTACTGCTAGTATGCATGGCATCAAGAACTACACCAACGAACGTGAATGATGCGAGTGATTGCGAGTACGTGCGATGCAACCCGTGACAGGAAAAAAATAGTCAACCTTTTGCCTATACTTCGGACTGCATACTATCGATTGGTATAGAATTTGTCCATTAAACAAACCGGTGAAATATAAAAAAAAAAAATCAATAATTAATCGTATCCTGGACTGTAATTTGCTAGGCATCCCATATGCAATATATTTATTGACATATTAAATTTCATAAAAATATATGTTTCATGCAATAACCAGCTCGGTGAAAGTCGTTCTATACTGTCTCTTAGACTATTACTAGATCTCGTTCATTCCAATTTTCGGTTGAAGTTTGCAGTATATTATATAATTTTTTTTAGTTTTATCATTCTCTTATTTTAGAAGTTACAGTGTTACACACATTTTACCAGTTTGGAAGTGTCTTATGCGCAAATTATTTAGTTTAGAAAAGAATGTTACTAGAAACCTCAATATCATTTTTGAACACCTATCCATAGATACACGTATGGATTTGATGAAAAAAAAATTGTTTTTTTTTTTCTACTTTTGTGTAAAAATCTTAATGCGGTTCACAGAATACATCCACTTACCAAGTTTAATAATAATATAGTATAGTTCTTATAGTTTCGGAAAAAAGTGGCTGTGCCATACTGACGGACAGACAGACAGACATGGCGAATCCATAACGGTTCCGTTTTTCGCCAATTGGCTACGGCACCCTAAAAAGTGGATTTTTAATTTCTGATTTAAATTCTGTCTCAGTCAAAGTCATACCTATTATTATTATAATAAAGCAGAACCAGGCAAGAACACCATTTACAGTAATATAATATGGGATACACCCACACGTTCTAAACAAGTTAAGGTACATGATTTCGTCTTAAATATCACGGACATCGAATGACTCTCAAATATTTAGACAAGTAATTTATCAACAAACACACTAATCGCCATTCTGGTTGTACCGACTGATATTTCGGGGACGCACGTGTTATATTGTTGACTAGCTGACCCGGCAAACGTTGTTTTGCCATATAAATTATTTTTAAAGTTGACCGTTTCTTGGACATTACAACATTCCTTTAATTTTCTAAAATAATAGATTTTTTTTAAATAAACGTAGCCTAAGTTACTCCTTAGTACATCAGCTACCTGCCAATAAAAGTTCCGTCAAAATCAGTTTAGCCATTTCAGAGATTTATTTATTGACACACCAACAGCATTACATACAAAACATTAAAAATAATTATGGTCTAATAGGTACATAATCTGGTATGAGTGCTCAGCTACTGGTGCATACACCACTCTAAGAAATAGTTTGTATGAATATCAACTAACATATTATTATTATTTTACGAACAGAAATGTGAGATAAGCCGGAACAAACAGACAGACAGACAAATATTTTAAAACATATTATTTTGTTGTATGTACCGTATATATATATTCATATAAATGTAGTAAAGAACGGTTATTTCAATATTACAAACAGACACTCCAATTTTATTTATATGGATAGATTTGATTTTGTTTCACAAATTGTCTATTAATAGGATATACTACACACGTAGCATTTTAATTGCCTGGTTTTAGGTGTTTTTTAGTGTTATGTTATTGTTAGTGTTATAAAATAATAGTACGTTTTTATTTATTTTTGGTTCTTTGAACACAATATTTTGAGAATATGCAAGTGTACCTGTATGTATAGACTATATAAAAAAAACTATATGCAAATTCAAGAAATCGGAAAAAAGCTGCTAAACTGAAATAATTTTATAGTTGAGTTAACTCTTATAATTTGAAAACAAACCAATTTATACTTTAAAAGATCAATAATTGGACATCAAGATTTGACCATTAAAAGGCATAAAAGGCATTTATTTTCTCAAAATTTAATTTCTTATACTACTAGATACTACTACCGCTTCGGAAACAAATGGCGCTCTGAGAGAGGAGAAGCGGCGCAAGAAACTCTCCCAGCATTCTTTTTTTTTGCGCTCTTTTCAATAAAAATATACAATATTGTACAGTCATTTCTATCGCTATAAAATAATCACAATCTAGTCTGTCAGGCTGTCCGATCATTTAGATATTCAGCAGTAGAGTAATAGGATTTACGACAGAGCCATTTTTTTTATAAAACATTTAAATTTATTTATAGATAATGCCTGAACAGTGGCTGGGACTTTATTATAGAAGTGTATAAATTTACCCTTAAAGCTATTATGTATCTTATGAAGCCTACTAGAATTAGTTACATTTGTACATTACCTACGTGTATGTCCATCTCTATATACCCTGTGCCTCTACATATAATAAAATACGATACATATAGACCTTACATATTATGTGGCGATAATTAACTATGAGATACTAATAATACTAAATAATTTCAAATAATTAATAACAATAATATTACTAAAGTTTGAAATGCTCCCAAATCTTTTTCATAAAACTATATAAAGAGTCATGAAACACATCCAACTTGATGCGACCATTTATTAAATTATACTCCTTAAGAAAGCGCTTAACCGGAGACTGTAAGCCTAGATTAGATCTACAGGGCGGGGTATATAAAATTTTGGATAATTTAGCTCTCGGATACTTATAAGGGGCCTTAAGTGCAACGCGACTGAGCAGGTACTCACAATTTACTTTATGGTTAATAGTGTTGTAAAGGAAAACTATGTCATACATCACTCTCCTGTCTCTGAGTTTGACTATGTTAAATTTAGCCAGTCATTCTCAGTTCGCTCTCTTATCAGTTTTTTAGTTTTCTAAAATATTTGTTGAAATATATTTGGCAAATTAGCATCTGACGATATGATAATGCAGAAACGCAATCATCTTTAAAAAACTAACTCGAATCTAATTTGTGGCAAATTGATACAAATTGCGCACAGCCGAAGAAGCAACAAGGCGAGTGAATGACCGTGCTTGCGACATCTGACGGCCAGAAACGACCTTGATGCAGAGATATTGTGAAGATGTCTTGCATGCGACCTGTCAACATTGTTTGTAAGAGACCAATCGTAATGGCCATGTTCTACATTGTTTGTGGTAATAACGAGACCTTTTGACCCGATACATTAGAAACAGGCGCATTAAGCGAGGGCAGATTTTGGTCTTTTCATCTATTGTGTCGGTACACACCAATGAATTGTATGTATTTTACTGTGAAATTGAAAATTTTAACGAACCATATAGCCGAGTGGTTAATGAGCTTGCTTACTGAGTAGGTAGGTGCAAACATTTAAATTAGTTAGGAATTATATATAATATAACCAAATCTTTTTTGAGCCGTGACCTCACTTTTATTTTATTGAATATCTTTCATTATTAGTATTAAAATATGGGTCATTTTTTAGAAGCTTTATATTATAATTTTTTAAACCATGTTTGTTTACACATACGCATTCAATACAATCTATTGATTTAGTTTTCAGAAGGAAATCTAGCTCTATTCCGATGCCGCTTTATTTTTACAAAAACTCAAATTTCATACCCAAAGGTTAACCTAAAGGAACCTGATTAATATTGAACCAAGACTTTGGTGTCTGTCCGTCGGTTTGTCTAAAATTTGTTTTTCTTTCCTTCTTTTATATCACAATATTTCAAAGAAGAGGCTGAACACAGAAATAACTTAATTGCAATTTAAAAGTAATATTATTTTCTTTGATTAACGCGAGTATAAATAGCCTTTTAAAGGATTACAACGTGAAAATGTAATATTTTTATTATTATTTTATTTAACCCGACGTTTCTTTGTAGGTCACCCTTTGCAGATCACGTTTTCAGTCCCCTTTTAATAAAAAATATTATTTCACAAAAGTTTTCAGAAAGTAAACAGTAATATATCTAGTTCAGTAGTACAAAACCCTTGTCGTTGACCCATTTTTTATACCAGAAATGTGAAAGTGACCCCGTCAGTCGGTACTCTTTCACCACCCAACCGCAAAATTAATTTCCATGAACTTACGCATGAACATAGTATATGGAAAGGGAATTTAAACACAGACGTCACAAGTCAGCTGTATATAAACACATAACAGACCGTCCAAACCACTACATCCGCATCGACCAACCAAAAGTTTTGGTAAAAGAGAATAGATTTCTCTCAAGACTGGTACGCGAAGCCATTGAAATTAAACAACACCCAAATTTCAATAGAGAAGACGGATTAAAATTATCTAACCTGGGATCCAATAATCTCTTAATTAAAACCCAAAACTACACACGCCAAAAACCATTTGTCTTTATCATACATATACCACCTCCGAGGTAATAAATGGCGCTTAACTTTATAATGAACTATATATCCTAATAACAAGTATGACAAATACTATCCTGACTTATTTCATCTGCACTCCCCCTAAAAACGAAATCTGGAAAGGTCAACTATCACTATGCCGTTCAATACTTTTATACTCGAATCGAGAATAATTGCTAACGACTAGCTATGTGCCAAAATGGGATACTTAATACATAAAAGTAATTAATTGCTTTAAGTTAAGATTATCAACGACCAAGATCCGTATTTCTGAAATTGTCTCAATACGTGATCCTTGAGCAAAAGCTGGAAATAGGCGCGGCCATGAAAAAAACACAAAAACACCACAAACCGCTGACATTTGTCACTTTGATGATGGCCAACGGACCGCAACTGAATATAATACAATTCACACACTTTGTTAGAAGCCCGACGAGATAGTCCTCGTCCTGTTATCGCTTAGCACCACTCACACTCACATCACAAATCACACACCTTCAATAACACAACACACAAATAGTCACACACTTATACACATACATACATTCACACAGAATTACAAACACACATACATATATCACCGCACTCGCCATTGTCCATTGTACTAACAGCTATATTAGATCGTTAGTGAATGGAGAGGAGATTCTCTCCATTCAGCCTAGCGAGCAGTCGGTCCGAGGTTCGAGTCTCCTTCCAAGGCGCCCAGCGCTTGTGAGCTACATTTTCGGCTTCCAAGCCCCCCGTCCGGCTTCGCTGTAAAAGCCTTTAGCGCACAGAGTAGGTTTTTTAGTCGGTATAGTTCGGATGTTACGTAATACGTAAATGTATTTCCCTCCTATCAAAAAAAAATCGGTAATAACGTTCTAAGAATAAAATTCACGTGCTTAGATTTTCTTCCTAAACAATAAACCTGTCACCGATTCCATTTTGATTTTGCATACGATACCCGTGTTTTAAATATAGAAGACTAATTGGCAAATTAAAATAAAAATAAATTGCAACAACGGCTAATAACATGCTTCGGAGTTATTATGATAAGACCGTGTTTCCGTATTGTATGTACATCATAAAAAAACTTGCTCACCTTTATTGCTCGTCCACAAGTTGCTAGCAGGCTTCTTTGATTTTTCTCTAAACATAAGAATGTCTGGTATTTTATTCTGTTTATAGTCTTTAGGAACTACATCGGGGGATCTTTCTACGCTGACTCTGACGTATTCACCTTTCAATACCTTTGCTGAATCCTTACTTGGTAGCAATGGTGGAGAAGGTGCCTTCTGTTTTTTGTTAAACAATTTCTTTTTCTGGGGCTTCGTAGTTATATCAATATCACTATGTATAATGCTGTCTATTTCACCAACATCTTCATTTCTTATTCCAATTAGACTCATAGGTTGGTCGAACCGAGAACCCTTATGTTGCACAGATAAGTGCGTTATTCCATCGTAGTCTTTCTGCATTAAATCGTATTCAGAGTTTCCTTTGTCAAACAAACTATAATCATCAATACTATTTTTTCTATTGCTAAAGAGATCAGTTTTCTTTTTGGAAAATAAATTATCATATGAATAACTTGATGTTTTTGTTAATCTGTTGCGCATTTTAAAATATTTATACGTAAAATATATTCTCTTGAAGTCCTGTTCGTTTTCGAATTTCAACGCTATTGCTTCGATATAAAGGTTTTTTGTTACATAGAAGACTAGAGTGTTTTCACAAGTGGGATAATTTTCAATGTTGACACAGTTGGTGATATCGTCGATTGCGATGTTTTCATACTTGATTGTCTTATTGTAATTATTTTTGAGTTTATCGTCATCGTTATCTTCCTTTGTCTGTTTGTGCGTTAGTTGGAGTTGGTCTTTTTCGTTGAATCCAACAATTATATTGTAATCTTCTTGGTTGGGTTGTTTGATCGTGTGTAGTTCCAGCTGATGGCTGGAGCTATGTAGTTTGTGACGAGCTGCTATTGCAGCCCACCCTCCGCATCGGTTCGACTTCTTTACAGTCATTATGAATCTGAAAAAAAAATAAGTTATTAAATATTTATTCTGTTATTAATTTTATTGAAGTTCTGTTTTTTTTCTATACAAGTATTAGTGTTGTCTCGTTTTGATGTTATATAAAGGTGACACTACGATATTTGTCTTTGAAGGCACTTTATTTTTACTAAAACAACTGAATGAACTAACACTCTGGTCTTATGCTCTAGCTCAAAACATCCGCAAATATATTTCATAAATAAATAAGCTATTACGCTACTAACAACATTCCTAATTATATTACTGCCTATATATATATAGAACATATCAGCATGTCGGTGACGCAACTAAGAATGTTCCACCCTCCTAAAAATGCTTAACCCGCGTACTTTTCACTTCAAACAATTGGCCTACATTTGCCCATGCACTTCAATAGTTATGTTATGAATGTTAAAGACATAAAATAATTTTATAGTGTTATAAAATTTAAATCAATTATTATTTTAAATGACTTAGTCGTCACAGTAAGTATAACAGATACGAGAGTCATTACAGAAATTCTTTAACTGCCATAAACTATAGTTGGTGTGTTAAATTTTAGGCCTTTGACACACTTGATAAATCTTAAACGAACGTGAAACTATTATAGCACTGTACACGATAACAATGCTGGACTCGAACCCGCGACGTTAAGTAGTCCTGTAGATGAAGCCACAAACTGAGCGTTGAACAAAGACATCAAGATTTATAATCTTTACGTCACTCGAACGGTTGGCTCAGTGGAAGAGCGTTCGCACAGAGCCCTAGACGTCGCGGGTTCTAGTCCAGTTTCAGAACATTGTTATACTTCTGCACAAGGACAAATGAAGAAGGTGTCTTGTTCTCTTAAAGTAAATATCGGTACCCCTTTCGTTTTTGCTTGCCCTTCATTTTTATTTGAAAATGTGATGAAATCAAAGACCTATACGATGCAGGTTTTCTGTCCAAGAAAATGTACATATTAAAATAAGACAAGACGGAATATGAACGCTTGTTTTCATTGTAGAAGGCTTATCTGAAAACGGACCATGCATATAAAATGCAAACGCAATAAGTAGTTGCCATCTTTTTACTATCAACTATCAACAGCATATTTCGTAAAATATGCTCCCTGTTGTTATAATGAAATTGTTTCACAGCAGAACTGTCAAACCGTGCGTCAATAAATTCTCATATCTCTCAAGTTGGACTAAACTGCACTCCATGAAGTAGTCCCCATTAAGATCCGTTCATTATCATTCAACATCAGGACACTGGATTAATATGCATAAAGATTTTGTGTAATTGACGATGTATTTCCCATTTTGTTTTGTATTAAATAAGGCTTTATAATTATAGTATCAAATATTGCGAGATTAAACGTAAATAACACAAAAAAAAACGTTTCATTTAACACAATTAACACAATGTGACTAACTAATAATAATCGAATAGAATTTATGCATTCGAGAATGTTTTCCCAATTTTGTATGCACAACCTTTAGATGAAATAACAGCAATAACTAACTTATAGAACACTCTATCAATTTAACATTTTAGTTTCATATCTTTTAATAAAACGTAAATTTGTTCAGGCCAATAAAATAATATAGTCAAAAACAAGCAAATTTAATGCCAAACTTTCACTAACTTTCGTTTGACATTCGTCGCGTTCGCATTTCTGTTTACTTTTAATTTCGAATTTTGCATTAATTACAAAATTTTAATTAATTACGGACATAAAATGATAAAACGACACTTTAGAAAGGATTTCATTGAGATCAAATGGAAAGAGAACCTATTTTAACTAAATTGTTTACAACTTTTTTGCATACTTCGCTCGAATTGCTGCCATGTCTGCTTTGATGCAAAGCAATGGCTGTATATAATGTTATATAATTCATTAATAATGTCATAAATAAGAATAATAAAAAAAAGACCATGGGTAACACGAGTGTGAAGTGGTGAGTCGTACATACTAATACCTTTAGAGCTTCAATTGCCAGCTCTATAATTTTTATGCCTTTGAGAAAATCAAAAATTGAGCAGCACTACAATTGCGCTCTTCACTTTGAGACATAATTAACATGTTAAGTCTCATTTGCCCAGTAATTTCAATAGCTACGGCGCCCTTCAACGCGAAATACAATAATGCTTACACATTATTGCTTCATGGCAGAAAAGGGCGCCGTTGTGGTACCCATAATCTAGCCGGCATCCTGTGCAAAGGAGCCTCCCACTGATATTCTTGTTTTCTTTTCATCCAAAACACTTTGGGCATAAAATCATTATGGTAGTCGTTTCAAATTATAAATTACTAATTAGATTAACAAGCAGGTCACCAGAATTTTTCAAGCTGTAATGGAGTCGCGAGATAAATAAGATATAATAAGATAGTAAGAAAAAGCACTGATCTATTTTATTTCTTGTTACTTCCGCATAGAAACCTCTCAAGTGCGAGTTAGAAACGCACTTGGAAGGAATAGTGAAATGAGCAAGGAGTTCACGTAATAGTTAAGAATACACCCTGTCCGTCGAAATGCAGAGCCGATCAATATTAATGAAAAATTCAAAAGTTTCAGCGACACAACCATTGAGCTCGTCACCTTAAGCCATAACTCCAGCGTCCTTTAACCGAAACACAAATAGTGCTGCCACACTACGGAGGAGAAAAGGGTGAAAAAGGTTGTGGTCAGTCCTACATCAAACACCCAATTAATGAGAATCTTGGGCAAAGATGCCTCTGACTGGTTCCCGTACTATTTTAATCGAAATATTTATTTTTATTTGGTGGCGGATATTTTAGGTTTTAAAATTTGTTGTTAAGTTGAAAGGTGAAGGATGAATTGTAATTGGTTTCCCATTTTCTATCATTTGGCAACGAACACGGAAAAGCAAAAACAACATAGGTATTTAATATTTTCTTTGATTAACGCAAGTATTAAAACATTTAAATAAAATACTATTTAAAGGATTAAAACGCGTGTAATTGTATTATTTTCATAAGGTATTGGCGTAAATTATATTTTTATAATTCAATTATTTAAACCGACGTTTCGATGACGTTTAAAGGAGCATGTTTTCAAGACGTGGGGGACGTTTACGATCAATTAAAAAGTATTTTATTTAAATAGTTTATTTAGGATGAAGAAGGTCGTGAATCGAACACTTCGTGTGCTAACACGCTGTGTTTATTACTAGCGATGACACGAGCGGCGTGTTAATATCGTAATTCGTTAGATAACACGCTTACGACACACCCAGTAGTGTGGGCAAGTATTTTTTGTTGGATAACGGCGGAAATATAATTACAATAATCGTTGTATTATATTCAAAGAAAGGGATTATGTGATGTTCAGCTGGCCGTCGTAAAGTTCGTATTGGGGGCAAATTTGTGGACGAGATTATTTTTTGCTTTATGCGCATAATTTAGTTGAGATTGGTACTTATACGGTGTAGGCTTACTATAGTATAGTAGATTATATAGAGAATAATGATTTATTTATTTATTTATTTGCATGGATCTCCAACAGTTGTACACATTAACTTACATCTAACACATGCCTTATAACTAAACATTTGTATGTACTACCAACTAAAGAAGAACACATCATTCCATAAAAATAACAGTGACTCTAATTTGATTTTAAGGTGACTAAAAACTACTTAAGTATCTTAAAAATAGGTTATATAATAAGTATTAGTTGGAAGAATATGGTTTTCTGAACAATTACAAATGTTGAATATAATAGAAAGTTAAACACTAATTAATTGGCCAGAGCGTCGCTACATTTTTTCAGAAAAGTGGGAGCCTATCACAACCAATGTCGAGTGTTGCTATGTTTATTACACATTCGTTGTATACGCGTGACATACGGGCTGTAGGAGCGTCCTGTCCAATGATACATGGTTATTGTCTGGTTC
This sequence comes from Leptidea juvernica, assembly GCA_949711755.1. NCBI lineage: Eukaryota > Metazoa > Arthropoda > Insecta > Lepidoptera > Pieridae > Leptidea > Leptidea juvernica. Next base: position 11,287,339 of record CATIXQ010000019.1, read on the forward strand.
TGCGCAGGCCACCTATTAAACTTATACTTATAAATAATAGTTTTATTATCTGTATTTTTAATATCTGTTTTTTTATGTATAAAGTGTATAAAACTTATTTATTTTATATAAATCATTGCTGTGCCCTTACAGGGAGTTACAAATTTAACGTAATGTAATGTAAACAATATTGTCTACCCATCTAATGAAGACCCTTTTGTAAAAATGTGACCTGCAATAAAATATTTTGATATTTTATATTTTTTTTAATATTCTGATTTGATTTTACGGCGCCCTTCAGACTGAAACAAATGGTTACGACAGGAATAGGCGCTGTTGTGCTACCCATAGCCGGCATCCTGTGCAAAGGAGCCTCCCACTGAATTTCTTGTTTACTGTTCATCCAAAACACTTCGACATTTTCAGCATAAAATCATTATGGTAGTCGGTTAAAGATCCGGACAACCGAGCCTTGCTCGGATTTTTAAGAATGTACAAAACTTGAACAAAAAAAAACTAATAGGACATCTGGATTCGAACCGGGGTGTTCTGCTTTCCGGATCACCCAATATGGGACATTGGGTGATGAGGGTGGACTGAGCTATTACAGTCTTGTATATGGTGGCGAAATTTACCTTTGTATTCTAATGTTATTGTAGCTGTTTCTTATTAAAACACGGATAAGACTACATTTTTTAAAATTGAAACCTCGATCGGTTTATCGCCCCCGAAATCCCCTGCAAACTAAATTTAATTAAAATCGTTGGAGCCGTTTCCGAGATTCAGATTAAATATATACAAGACTTGTTAGTTTAAAGGTATAAGATACATATTATATTTTTACTTATATACTTTATTCTTTACAAACAAACTGTTGAATGAGCTTCCTTGCGTGGTATTTCCAAGGTACACTAATACATTCAAAAAAACGCGTACACCTAAAAGGCTGGCTGCTCTCTTGTGATTCCTTTAGTGGGAGAGGTCTGGTTATGGTAATCTTTCCAGTGCAGAACCGTTTATTTCAGTGACATCAACATTATATTTGATTATTAACTCCATGTTTATCATCTGGATGTGTGGCGGTCCTCCACAGTGCGCTTTTCAAGAAGCTTTCTTCCACGTACTACAAAGCTGTGGAACCGGCTTCCTTGTGCGGTGTTTCCGGGACGATACATGGGAGGGTACATGAGGCATGAGTACCTTCAAAAAAAGCGCAAAAAACTTACTCAAAGGACGGCAACGCTCCTGTGATTCCTCTAGTGTTGCAAGAGAATGTGGGCGGCGGTGATCAGTCGTTTGGCCTCCTTTTTCCATAAAAAAAGGAATCGCGTAAAAATGTTTGACTTAGTGTGCTGTCTAAATAAATAAATCTTTAACATTATACATGTAAATTAGGCGAAATAACAAATAAATAGCGATCATAAGTTTTAAAACGTAAACTTTTAAAGACTTAGCCCATTTTTGGAATAACTTAGTTCCTAAATACACCGTTTTTGGGAATTTTAAACTCATCCGGTGGTAATCACATGCCATTGAGTCTCAACTCTTTAATGGTTGATATAAAAAGTAACAATGTTAGAGAAAGCATAGGCTGCATTATTAAAGTGACATAGATAAACAATAGCGTTGAGAGCGTGTGATTTGTGACGTCACAACTTCCTACTAGCACGACGCATCTGGTGCGGTAATTGATTGACAGTTGTTTTAAGTCATAAGATGAAGCGGAGATAAATGAAGTTATTAAGTAAATTAGGGGGTACGTTTGAGATAAGTTGGCTTAGGTTTGTTACAATCGTTTCATATCTAAATAGATGATAAAAAATAATGTTTAATTCAAAGAAGTCAATGTACACTTGAAACTTTAAACGCACTTAAAATTATTGAAATATCTGTATTATACACTTTCTACTTATAACTTAATACAATTTGGGCAGCGTTACCCCTTACAATAAACAATGTGTAATGCTCTCTAGAACTGAGCGCTCTGGCTTGTATAGGGCACGACCGTCACAGTGATTGTGCTACTAACTGTTAGTTGGCACTACTGTAGTGTCAACTAACTCGTTTCTATCATTTGAACAACGAACACAGCAAAAACAACATAGATATTTCATATTTTCTTTGATTAACGCGAGTATTAAAACATTTAAATAAAATACTATTTAAAGGATTAAAACGCGGGTAATTGTATTATTTTCATAAGGTATTGGCGTAAATTATATTTTTATAATTCAATTATTTAAACCGACGTTTCGATGACGTTTAAAGGAGCAAGTTTTCAAGACGTGGGGGACGTCTACGATCAATTAAAAAGTATTTTATTTAGGATGAAGATGGTCGTGAATCGAACACTTCGTGTGCTAACACGCTGTGTTTATTACTAGCGATGACACGAGCGACGTGTTAATATCGTAATTCGTTAGAAAACACGCTTACGACACACCCAGTAGTGTGGGCAAGTATTTTTTGTTGGATAACCGCGGAATATAATTAAAATAATCATTGTATTATATTCAAAGAAAGGGATTATGCGATGTTCAGCTGGCCGTCGTAAAGTTCGTATTGGGAGCAAATTTGTGGACGAGATTATTTTATGCTTTGACCCTGAGTTTTCATGCGCACAATTTAGTTGAGTAGATTATATAGAGAATAATGATTTATTTATTTGCATGGATCTCCAACAGTTGTCCTCCATCTCCATTAGTTGGCACTACTGTAGTGCCAACTAACTTACACGAATCAAGTTATCGAAAGATCAATATACTATTTTAGTTATTTCTAAAATTATAGTTATAATTGTATATAACAATACTAACAAAGTAAGTCGTTAAATAAATGTTATAATTAATTGGGATGTCTAATCTAATCAATTATATATCGTGAACTTAAAATGTCAAAAATGTCAAATTTCTTATGACAGTTCCTGACGTTGGTAGCGCTTATTAACACAAGCTGACACATATCTCTTTTTATCACTAGTAGCGATTTGGATTTATTCGACTATTCTAATAGTTTTGAAACTAAAACCGCAAAAGTTATTTATTCATTTTGGTCATAATACAAATAAATTTATAGATAATTAATACTAAGCATCAATTCGAAAAAGGTGACCTTTAATGAGAAGCGGCAAGAAACTCATTGTCACTCTTTTTAATCAATATTAATAGCATCATCATTTTACAATTCTTAATTGCAATCAATGTATGGTGATGCAGTGAAACAAATAAAGTGAAGAAAATGTAAGTAACACTTAAATAAAGTCAAGGGTTATTGAGTACCTAAAATTAAAAAAAAATTAAACAAGTGATGAATTCAAGTTAAAATATTTCTAAAAATTAATATACTGAATTACTATCATACTCTTTAATTGAAAATACTTCCTTTTATAATCAAGTCAAAAGCGTGTCGCTTGTGGCACGGATATTGGTTTCTAGAACAGTTCCATATCACAAACAATTACAATACAATTATGACCTCATAACGTAATGTTGATTCAAGATGAATGATTTTCGTAACCTTTTTATACAAACGTGTGTTCATTTCCACATCAGGCTAATTAAATCTTAATATATATAAATTACGTGACAACTAATGAACGGATTTTAATGGAGGTTACTCCATGGAATGCAGTTTGGTCCAACTTGAGAGATAGGATAGTTTTTATTTCGATTTGGGACCCATAATTATATATCAATATTTGTTTTGTATGGACATATTTTGTATGAGAGAATTTCGTGACGCACGGTTTGACAGTTCTGCTGTGAAACAATTTCATTAAAGCAACATGAAGCATATTTAATTATATGTGCAGAACAACGTTTGTCGGATCAGCTAGTATAAGTATAAAATATGGCACTACATTTTTTTATACTTACGGTAAATATATATAATCTTACTCATATAATCTTACTATATTTTTAAAGTGATAACCCTCACTTTTAGGATTAATACACAAATAAAATTTGAAAAACAAAATTTTATGAACGATGCGGGAGTCGAACCCATGACACCTCTCGCGTTCCGTGTGAGTGCTCTGCCAACTGAGCTAACCGTTCGAGTGACGTATCCTTATTAAATCTTGTATGCTTTGTTCAACTCTCAGGTTGTGGCTTCATCTACAGGATCTACTTTACAGTTGATAATCTGCTCAACCCCAATATTTGCATATTAGGAAATTGACTTGAGATGTCGCTCGGTTAGCTTAATTGGCAGAGCACTCGAACGGAACCCGAGAGGTCGTGGGTTCGAGTTCCGCATTGTTCATAAAATTTTGTTTTCAAATTTTATTTGTCCATAATCGTACTATTTATCGTAATATATATTAATCCAGTGTTCTGATGTTTGTTTTCAGTTGGAGATTACTTCATGGAGTGCAGTTAAGTCCAACTTGAGAGATAGGATAGTTTTTATTTCGATTTGGGGCCCATAATTATTTTTATTTCCAATATTTGTATTGTATGGACATATTTTCTATGAGAGAATTTGTTGACGCACGGTTTAACAGTTCTGCTGTGAAACAATTTCATTATAACAACAGGGAGCATATTTTACGAAATAATTCTTGATGTTATGACATATTATTGACAAATTCATAAAATAACAGAAATACAATTTGTTTTCTAAAGTACACTTCAGACAGCTTACATATAAACCCGCTAATTGAGCTTAATATATTTTTATTAGTTATTAGTTAGTGATTATACAATTGTGCTCTTTCATAAGAGGTTTCTTTTTGTCCAAAATTTTGAAGGACTAGGTCGGGAGATACGTTATGTCTCTTGTCTGATAAAAGAATAAATACAGTGCACTGATTGACTCGTAAGTTTTATTATCTGAATACCTACATATATTACATTATTCCTTAGAGGCCGGCAACGCTCCTGTAATTCTTCTAGTGTTGCAAGAGAATGTGGTTGACTATGATCACTTAACACCAGGACACCCGTATGCTCTTTTGTCCGCCTTTTCCATTAAAACAATTAACAAATATATGTATAAAGCTGTCGTATGTATAATTTTTATATCCTTATAAATTTTAGTTGGAGATGTAAGATGTATACAAGTAAGAGACATTAACTTATCTCGTACAAATATGGTAAAAGTATCAAACGCAGCGAAACAGTGAGACTGCATTGTGTCAAATTCATTATCCATTCATCTCCGAGGAACAATTAAGTACGTCTTATCAATTTAATTGTAAGTTAAATGAGGGACGTAACGCGAGAGATGGCAAAATTCTCGCGGTCCACAGATTATCCAAAGAATAGCATTTCCCATAGACAATGTCTCGTGTTTTCACAATAACAATGCATTTCACATCACACACATCTAAACTGCTTACAATCTAATAGAAAGCTATGTAAAACGATAATTCGAGTTTCTAGAATTTGAGATACGTTCGAATACTAGGTCGAATATTATGCATTTAGATTTCTGATAATCATATACAGTTTACGGAGCTTAATTATTTAAACATAACCTGTCAGAAACATGTTTTGCTTATATTATTTTGCTGCTGGTCTGTCTTAAAGAAATTGAAAGATATTTATTTATAAAAAGGAGTGACAATAGCATAACAGAAACTCTAAGAAAAAAGCGATTCGCTCACTGACCTCTACTATATAGCACTGGACTGGCGGCTGTCGAAGTGCTTTTGTGCCTGTTTGATATTCGCCATTTTGGCGCACTTGGCCATTTAGCAGGAGTCTGCGGTACTAAAATTAGTGATGACAACTTCAGCAAGCACCGAAAGATAGTGGGAAACTATTTACAAAAAAAAATGTGTACTTTATTACTTTGATTCTTTAAGTATAAATATCACAGAAAACGAACGAAATAAATTCAAAATGCAAAAATACTTCAGAGTATTGGAAGTCCCTTCGCAACCATTTGTATTAAACGTCAAAATTAGTTCTCTGGACGCTCGCGAGTAGCGCTTCAAATAGACACAAAAAATATTCTGTCAAACATATGAAATAGCTTATCCAATAGTATCTATACAGGTCAGAGGATTCACTCGATTGTATGACACGTGCAGTCATTGATAGATTGACAGATAACGGCTATAATCTTGTAAAAAGGGAGATAGCCGAAATCCACTAAGTTTTAAGCAATTTTTCCCTTTTAAATTAGCCGTCTTATATTTCGTCCTCATATTGTACTTACTATTTCAATTTTATGTCATTTCTCACTGCACGTTTCATACTAAACTGAATTTCAATTTTTACTTAGGCAGTCCCACCCCGTATTACATAGTATTTACCTCTCTTTGCATAACATATTGCACTTGGTAACAATCATGAAGCTACATCAGTGTGTAAAGGGGCTAAGACATGGGGAGATGAACAGATAAGAAACTCCCAGTCCACCTTTAAATCATTGAATAACAAAATTGCTTGCCCACCTAAAATTATATTATAAATTTTTAGGTGGCCTGCGCAGAACCAGACAGTAATCATGTATCATTCATCTTCTATATAATCTACTAAAGTATATTCTCCGACAAAGAAAGCTTACAATAGTATAGTTACTACTAGTTAGTATAGTTACACAAATAAAATTTAAAAAACAAAATTTTATGAACGATGCGGTATTCGAACCCACGACCTCCGGCGTTCCGCGCCGGTGCTCTAACCAACTGAGCTAACCGTTCGAGTACCGCCTCGTTATAAAATAATTCTGTTTGCTTTGTTCAACTCTCAGGTTGTGGCTTCATCTACAGGATCTACTTTACAGTTGATAACCTGCTCAACCCCAATATTTGCATATTAGGAAATTGACTGGAGATGTCGCTCCTGTAAATCTTAACAATGTGTTATGTTATTTTTAAAGTGATAACCCTCACTAATACCGCATCGTTCATAACATTTTATTTTTTAAATTTTATTTGTGTATTAATCCTAGAAGTGAGGGTTATCACTTTAAAAAAAAACATAACATATTGTTTAGTATAGTTACTTTACTGCCTATAGTAAGTCTTCTTTGTCGGAGAAGCTTTAATATATTTCTTGAATTTGTGCTCAGTGAGTCCTATAGTATATATTTATTTTGTAAAATACTGTTTAGTATTTTCTGGTCAAATTGGATAGGTACACTGACACAAGCGCGAGTGTAAGTAAGACGTAGCCTGTCATGCACACTTAATATAAACCTGGCCTGGTTTTATCGGTTGTCTAACAGCAGCAGTCAATGTTGACTTATACCGTGTCTTACCAGTGGGAGGCTCCTTTGCACAAGATGCCGGCTAGATAATGGGTACCACAACGGCGCCTATTTCTGCCGCCGTAGCTAGTGAAATTACTGGGCAAATGAGACTTGACATCTTATGTCACTGCATTGTAATGGGCAGGGCGTATCAATCACCATCAGCTGAACGTCCTGCTCGTCTCGTCCCTTATTTTCATTAAAAAAATGACAATAATATTTCAAATACTTTAGCTGTTAATCCACAACAAAAACTGATAAATATTGAGACGAAAAACTCGAACGGCAAATTTAGTTCAATATAAAAAAAAAATTGATCGGAAATCCATAATTATACAAATGATTTAAGTTTTCTTCAGTGTCTGGCCAGACACACTCGTGCCAGATTTTGGCGAGACAACACGTCCTGAGGATGCCTCGTGTAGAGGCGAAACACGTGTCGAATTGTTTTTAAAAACAAATATTGGCGGAATTAACACTGAAGAAAACTTAAATCATTTGTATAGTTCAATATAGTCTATGACTTTGACAGATGTCATAAACGGCTATTTATTGAAATATCCCATTTAAGGCTATTATTGTCCTTTATCCAGGCCAATGTCAACACGAAAGTGGAAGTGTAGTTGGCCTCCGAGAATTTCTTCCGATTCATGACTAATGTTGCAGGAAAATTTAATGTCAGGCCATATAAAACGACGACCTTAAGGCTTTTATTTCTTCCTGTACAGAGAATAGGGTAACAATAAATATATTTATTTAGATTTTTTTGTTAGATGCTGCGTTGAATTTTAACTCCAACTTGGCCTTAAGATTTATTTTTCCTACTGTTATCGTAATAGTGACAAAAATTAAATCTTTTTTTTGCTGCGAAATTCAAATAATTTTTCTGTTTTTCGACATAAAAATTATAAACATAATTTTAGCTTGTTAAAAATAATTAATTACTTGTCGTACTTATTACTTACTGGTTTACCATTTTTTTAAGAACCGCATGACGAAAGAGTCAGTCCATTATTCTCAGGGACTTTTGCAAAACTAATCATACTAGTATGCATAATAAATAATATTGAGTGTCTTTCCTGAACAAAATACAACGGATCTTCATCAATTTCAGTTGATTATTTTTAACCACAGACCATTTATACGTCTATATAGACTGTGACGGCTTTGAATACGTTGAAAAAAATTGAGGTTGACAGTTAACCTCTATTTGAGCAAAGCACAGTGACATACAAATCTCGAGTGTATGACGTAGCTTGTCACGCACACTTAAGTAATAAACCTGGCCTGTTTTCATTATTTGTGCAACAGCAAGAGGCTCTATATGTAGAGACGAATAAATTATCTAAGTTTTTAACTTATGCGTTGCAAAATAGGGAATTAGAAGAGGGATCGCATTTCGGGGACACAGATTATGTAACGGAGTAGTAAAACCGAAAGCTGAATTAAGAACCAAGAACAAGTTTAAACATTACATAAAATGGCAAACGTTTAAAACATTTTTTTAAATAATATTATATTACGCATCTAGGGAGAAGAGTAGGTCATTCTAACCCGCGGATTATTGACACCTGGCGAGGGTGACAATCGCGGGTGATTATCCTGCTTATCTAACGTGGTGCGTATACGATTTGGATGTAATGCTACCACCTGGATGAAAAGCTGTCTTTTAGTACCTGGTACGAGGGAGAAAAGTGGCCGATTCTCTCCCGGCAAGACGAGTAAAAGTGAGCTTTTCATCGAGGTGCGAAAAAATATTATTAATGTACATCAATTAATTACTTCTCAATTTGTCAATATAAATATTTTAGCTATATTTATTTAGAGCATTGGTAACGACACCGTCAGTTTCAACCAAAATATAATAAAAGAAGAATATTTAAATCATTTTCAATATACTCGATTACAAAAAAAACATTAGGTTTTTGTGTCAATATCAAATAAAAATAAAATGGTGGACGGTAGCAATACCATACCACAGATTGTTAATATTTTGAAATTTGACTGAGCGCGTAATATTGTGCCGCATTCAGAACACAGATAGAAGCTCTTTAGCCTTGAACACTCCATCTTCAAGGCTAAAGAGCTTCTATAAAAATATTTAATACAACTATCCTATATGGAAACTGAAAATCTTCTTAAGGTACAATCCTAAAAAATACATACATACACATATACACAATACACACACTTTCACCTTCATATACACACATTTAATACTTGTATAGTTATTACTTTTAGTTTATTTCTTTATATGATTAGTTAAATTTTAGTAATCAGCTTGCTGTCACTACAGCTTGTATATCGTTATTTTCTGTTGATTCTACTATTTCCCCCACAAGACAGGCAACGCCTAGTGTGGGGGTCAGTATAAAATGTTAATTTGTAAATGAAAAGTGCGAAATAAATGATTTTATTATTTTTTGTAGTTAAAAATATAGACAGATTTGTAAATGTCCAACTGTGAACCAGTAGCATAAAAATTAAGATGGCATATGTTGCGACACAAGGCGACCACTCACTCTATATATGGACCGCGTTGTATTATTTTAATATAAAATGGCTAACCTAAGGTTATATTATTTTTAAGGAAATATACTGTTAATTTTTTCATTCAAATTATAATATTGTTGTTTTATTTAGATACTTGCAACACCCACTAGCACTAAAATCACACTTGAAGTTTCATTACAAATTCTCATTAATTCACTGAATCTATCGTTTGCGAAGCTTGAAACCCCTTTTAAAGGTTACCGGTTCAAATAATTTGTATTATTCTGTTCGGAGTGTTAACGTTATAGCAGTTATTTTTAACTATTATTAACTGGTTAATTTAGCAAGTATCGAAATGAGACGAGTGTATCTAACCAAAAGGTACGCTTGTTTCGTACGCTGTTGTTGAACAAATATTATATAAACATCAATCAAATTAAAACAGTACGCTGACGAATTACTCAAGGATGGAACCGTTCTTAACCGGTTTGTTTAGCAAAACATTTATAATGAACTTAATCTAACAAAAATTCAGTCCGTAGCAGAATAACAAAACCGAATGAAAAGCTCTTAACGACGTTAACCGGTAAGATTTTATTTCTAAGCATTAACCGTATGTTCGGTACAAATAGACCATTGAGAAGGACATAGATAGCTACAAGACACTCAATAGCCGATCTTTTCAGTCACGAAGGATTTGTATAATTAGATATACAAAAAAATATTTAATTTTATTTTTCAAAATACTAAATCGACAAAGGGACTCGAAAGGATTGTGTCTTCCATCAAAATCTAACTCGCGATTAAATTTCCACGCCTAATTTTTTTTACCTTCCGAGTGTACAATGGTTTCACTAATTAATTCTGTTTATCGTTCACTGTACGGCCGGTAAAGAGATGATTGTACGTTTTGGTCTTAGTTGTGAATATCCCGAATATCTATATTGACCTGTGGCACATTATTCATGATGTAAATGGACAGTTATGTTTATAATTGATATAAGGTCAGATTTAATTTACTTCGTGCTGTTAAAAGCGCGACACGCTGATAGACAAATTCATTTATCACCCACAAACTACGTTACATCGAAGACATTATATATCACTTTCTCATTCAGTCGTCGGTATATTTACTCATCGTTTCTCAAAACGGTATCTATGGTAATCCATAGCATTAATAATTCAACACTAATAAGTGAACTATTATTTTAAAAACCTATTTAATTTTTCTCCGTAAAATCCTTATTTTTTACTACAACCCTCTGTGATTTCCTAGCCTTAAAAGGAACGGATATATAATAATTTGTGTACAAATCATTCGAAGTGAAATTTTGATAGCAAGTTTTGGGAACAGTTAATCACGGCGGTACTGAAAGGGTTAAGATAAAGTCTAGCAAGACACGGATGTATCAATGATATAATAATTAAGTCGCTGAAATATCTGAAAAACAATATAATAATAATACCCAAATGAGAGAAGAAAACTATTTATAAATCTATACCATAACTACAATTATTCATAATTAAAATTGAGAAGATTTTCTAAAATATAAACTAAGTGAAATGATTTTACAACGGCAACATCAACTGTATCGTTATCAAGCAGAAGTTAATAGAAAGTGTTCGTCTAGTTTTAATGATCTGAACACTCATAATTTAGAAGTAATGAGTGGTTTCGTATTAATTTTATCACGATTGTGTTAGTGCGTTTACACCGAGACTAACAAGTACACTGTAGCATTTTTATTTTATATTTTGTTTTTGCGACACAAGAGTTGTAGTGTTTTTACAAAACTTTGCGGAACCGAGACTAAATAAAGGAAGAAAATGTAACATTTATACCATTTAAATAGCAATGTGGTTCCGAAAAATAACACAGAATTATATTAATTTTCTACAATAAAAGTTGGGGCAAAATTGAGAGATATAGATGAGGATTGGTGGGAGGTGATATTTTTATGAACGATTTTATAACAAGAAGGTATAAAGCGCAATCCTCACTTTATTGTTGGTGAGATTTAGCAATCTTTTTTAAGTTTAGTTATTTTACCACCGGAACAAGTTCCGTTTAACCCTACTATGAGTCACTTCCATGATTGCCATATAGGGCTTGTTGTGTGAAGGTTGCTCTAGCTCTAGCAATTCTCAACAGTTATACCTTATAAAGCAAGAGCTTCCCTTTTGTGCTTAGGATATTTTATGTGGTGTATTGAATTTGATGATAATATTTACTAAATTTTAAAAGATTAGTTAAAATAAGCCTCGTGGTCTCGTCAAAATAAAAAAAAACTAGGGCAGATTTTAAATACGGTAAATAAATCACATCACAAAGTACCAGGGTAACATAAGTTGCGTGGGAGCTCTGTCCCACGGCACGCAGACTCCTGCTTCCATTATTTACAAAGTCCTGAAGCGAAGAAAGCACATTAATTTATGTGAAATCGTATACCGTACATCGCCGCGTAATTAACTGCGCTGTTGTATTGTGTAGCTAACGAAGGCATTATTACTTTACAGAAGAAATATACATAGACCTAAGTATTATAATAAGATTAATGATTTGTAATTCGTGTATTCCCAATTATACTGTGGCTTATTTTATAAAAAGTTGACAATCAAATTGAATTTGTAATATAATATTTTACTTTATAAGTACCTACTATTACACAAATATTTATATAATTGGCAGAGAAGCGATCATCTCTGTATATTATAAAGACTACAGAACAGACTCCAAACTGGCAGCGAAATAAAAATAATATTAGGTACCTATATATATGCTTCCGTTGTACATAGGTATGCATAGGAATATAAATTATTTTACTTGATGGATAACAATAAGGATATCTTTAATTTATAGATAATAAAATACCGTTAAAGAATAACGCATTGTTGTGGTTACCTTGTCTATGATGACAAATGGATATGCATATTTACTCTGCGCACGTCACAGGAAATGTCACATCTGTCAAAATGGACGCAAATTCCCGCCAACCGTGTGGTCTAGAGTTTAGACCATTCCCGCGCTCCCCACAAACTCCGTTAAGCATTACGGTGTTTTTGTTTGAGCTTACCGCTTACGTAATGCTGTTTTGATATTTTACGCATTATGCAACAGGCTTGACACCTCTACAACATCGCGAAATTAGCGATTGTAAATGCTGGATGAGAATGTAATGCGCGGTGTTGTGGGAACTTGTTCGATAACTTGTACAATGTATCTAATAGAAGAACGAGATTTGCATATGTGTTGATAACTTTACACACTTCCTGTTTTAATAAGCTTGTAATTACGGCAGCGGGTGTGAAAAAACAACAATTGAATGACTATTTGTATTTAAAATTCCTAGGATTTTCTACATAATTTAAGTAAGCTAAGTAGCGGAAGAGTTTCACATTGACATAAGCATTTTTATTGGTGACGGAAAAAGCAGATGATTATAATTGTTTTATTCATTTCGATTTACTTACCAGTGAGAAGTTCCTTTGCACAGGATGACTTTAATCTAGATTATGGGTAACACAATGGTGCCTATATCTGCCGTGAACCAGTAATGTGTAAGCATGATTGTGTTTCGGTTTGAAGGGCAAATGAGACTTAACATTTTAAGTCTCAAGCAGACGAGCACAAGTGTGCCACTCAGAATTTTTCGGTATTTCAAGAATCATGTATGCCACTGCATTGTAATAACCAGGGCGTATCAATTACCATCAGCTGAACGTCCTGTTCGTCTCGTTCATTATTGTCATAAAAAAAAATAACTATATATATTTTTTATGTCCAGCAGTGGACATCTTCCGACTGATTTTTAATACTTTAGAAGAAGTTTTTCACACAACCCTCTTGTGATAATTTTTTTAGTATATTAAATTTGATACAAAATTTAAAAAAATTCACCTATTGAACGGATGGTCCAAGGTTGCTTCTTATACAAATCACAGACAATAGAGTGCTCAACGCGTCGAAAGAAGTCAATGAAATGCTGTCCCGTTAATTTCGATTATCAGCGTCATTAACCTGTCTCCTAGAGGGTAGCTAGAAATTACAGTACTTACTCAATCTGCCTTGGTCTTGTCTTTTTTTTTATTGCATAGGATGACGAGGTGATGAAAACATTCTCTTGGTACATAAAATTATTTTAAAAGTAATTCCATGAATCCCTTAGTTACCTAAGCATATTTTGTAATCACTTGCACTATTATAGATGTTCTTTGTTTTTTTTTATTAAATTATGCAGTATACACTTTTACTAGAGTAGGTGGCGAGTAAATTTGTACTTATTTTTAACCGACTTCAAAAAAGGAGGAGGTTCTCAATTCGTCGGTATGTTTTTTTTTATGTTTGTTAGCTCAAAACTTTGGACTGGGTGAACATATTTTTGAGAATTATGAAGGTGCTGAAACCACAACCAACCAACTTAAGCAACGCCCAAGTAATTAATAACTTAATGAAGATAATTTGAAAGCAGCAAAAAAGATATTGTCTTCGGCTTAAGATTGTCGAGACATGAAGTTGGTCAAGGTTTAGACACAGGTCGGTTGGAATAGTAAATAAGCTTTTTTCTTATTATAAATGATTTTCTATACTTCAGGTATTTTACCAGTGGGATGCTCCTTTGCACAGGACGCCGGCTAGTTTATGGGTAACACAATGGTGCCTATTTCTGACTTGACGTGTGCCGTGTCAGTCATGTGTAAGTATTATTGTGTTACAGTCTGAAGGGCGCCGTAGCTAGTGAAATAACTGGACTAGAATGAGAAGAATATACATACATATATAAGATATTTCCAGGACGATCCGTTATTGGAATCTTCAAAAAATGCACTTACACCTTGCTAAAATGTGATTCTTCTGGTATTGGAGAATGTGGACGGCAGTGATCACTTAACATCAGGACCTTAACGCTCATTTGTTTCTTTAATTATTGTGGTTCGGTCTGAAGAGCGCCGTAGCTAGTGAAATTACAGGGCAAATGAGACTTAACATCTTATGTCTCAAGGTGACGAGCGCAATTATTGTAGTGCCGCTCAGAATTTTTGGGTATTTACGGTCACGGTCTACCGTGGCAGCTGTGAAAACGTCGAAATAAATTGATATTGATAAAACACATCAATTTTGAATAATGCACGCACACTAACACAAAGTGACATACAAAGTGCGAGTGTAAGACGTAGCTTACGCACATTAGAGTAATAAACCTGGCCTGTTTTCATCGGTTGTATATCAGCAAAAGGCTCTAACTAGATCAGTGGTTGCTAACCTGTGGTCTACGGACCACCAGTGGCCCACAGGAGTCAGAATATGATCCGCGACTGCGAATCAATTTCAATACGTGGACAATGCACATTATTGTGAAAAATTATTGATTTCACGAGAACTGAAAACAACTTCAAAAGGTATCGACGCCATGAACACGATATCGGAATATTTTCAGAAACATAATATTAGCTGGGCGAAACTCGTTGGTTTCTGTCAGCGGTCAGCCGCGCCGGATGGCGGTATGGCCAGCAATGTTGGGATCACGCTCTGGTCTGCCAACGTTTGTTAAACAGAAGAATACTGAGGCAACAACAACGCATTGTATCATCCACCGTCAGTTGTTAGCTTCGAAGACCTTCTTCCTGGATTTTTTTTTTATGGAATAGGAGGACAAACGAGCGTACGGGTCACCTGGTGTTAAGTGATCACCGCCGCCCACACTCTCCTGCAACACCAGAGGAATCACAAGAGCGTTGCCGGCCTTTAAGGAAGGTGTACGCGCTTTTCTTGAAGGTACCCATGTCGTATCGTCCCGGAAACACCGCACAAGGAAGCTCATTCCACAGCTTCGTGGTACGAGGAAGAAAGCTCCTTGAAAACCGCACTGTGGAGGACCGCCACACATCCAGATGGTGGGGATGATATCGTAACTTGTGGCGTGTCGTGCGAAGGTGAAATTCGGCGGCAGGAATCAGGTTGAACAGCTCTTCGGAACACTCCCCGTGATAAATGCGGTAGAAGACACACAATGAAGCGACGTCTCTACGCAACGCCAAGTGATCCAGCCGTTCACAGAGTACTGGGTCCCCGACAATTCGAGCTGCTCTGCGTTGCACGCGGTCAAATGGATCGAGCTGATACTGAGGTGCGCCAGACCAGAGATGACAGCAATACTCCATGTGAGGCCGGACCTGCGCTTTGTAGAGCGCTAGAATGTGGGCCGGCTTGAAGTATTGCCGTGCTCTATTTATGACGCCCAGTTTCTTTGAAGCCAGTTTGGCTTTGCCCTCCAGATGGCCACGGAATTGGCAATTGCTCGAGATTTCGAGACCCAGTATTCCGATACTAGGCGAGGTTTTAAGGGAAGTGTTCTCGAAGAGCGGTGATACGGCAAATGAGGTTTTTTTAGTGGTAAACGCGCAAACTTGAGTCTTCTGGGGGTTAAATTGGACAAGGTTCAACTTACCCCATTCCGCGACCTTCTCGAGAGAGGACTCGATAGAAGACACAAGTTTCTCCCGGCACTGATCGACGTTTTCCCGAGAGAGACCTGCATGGCCCGTGTATACGGCATCACCAGTGCTGTCGTCTGCATAGCAATGCATGTTGGCGGTGTTTAACATATCATTGATATGCAGAAGAAACAGCGTGGGAGATAGCACACAGCCTTGGGGCACTCCAGCGTTCACGGGCTTGGGATTCGAGCAATAACCGTCGATAACGACCTGTATGCTGCGCCCAGTGAGGAAGCTGGAGGTCCACTTGCATAAGCTCTCGGGAAGCCCAAATGATGGAAGCTTTGCGAGGAGCGCCTTGTGCCATACACGATCAAAGGCCTTCGCTATATCCAGACCAACTGCCAGGCCTTTCCCCTTGCTTTCAATAGCCGCCGCCCATCTATGTGTTAGGTATACCAGAAGATCGCCAGTCGACCGACCATGGCGAAAGCCGTACTGCCGGTCGTTGATCAACTGGTGACCCTCAAGGTATACCAAGAGCTGGCGGTTAATTATGCTCTCCATGATTTTGGAGAGAAGGGATGTAATAGCAATAGGCCTGTAGTTTTCCGGATCCGAACTGTCTCCTTTTTTTGGGATCGGATGGACAAGGGCTGACTTCCATGAATCAGGGACTACGCCTTTTGAATAAGAGTGCCGGAATAAACGCGTTAGCACCGGCGTCAACTCAGGGGCACACATTCTAAGCACGGTTGGAGAAATGCCATCCGGCCCGCTCGACTTCCTGACGTCCAACGAAAACAGAGCTCGCCTAACAGTTTTCTGTCGGAACTGTACTTCAGGCATGGAGCTCTGCCACCGCTGGATGGTCGGCGGTGGTTTTCCGTTGTCGTCAAGAGTCGAGTTGGAGGCAAAAAGAGTGCACAGGAGATCGGCTTTCTCTTTTGCCGTATGGGCCAGGGTGTCATTCCTCATGTGCAACGGCGGCATGGACGGCTGGTTGAAGTTACCAAGAGCAGCTTTCGACAACGACCAGAACTTGCGTGTTCCGGTCGGGTAACTGGAAAGCTGCTCGCCAATTTTGACGACGTGCTTCGATTTCGCACGGGCGATTTGCCGCTTAAAAAATCTGGAGGCACGGTTATATTTCCTCTTCAGAACTTTGCAGTTCGGATCCTTTCAGCCCAGCGCCGCAACCCAAGTTCGATACGCCTGTTTTTTGCAGTCAGATGCTGCTTTAACTGACGCATCGAACCAGGGCTGTGATCTGCCACCGATCGGTACTACAGAGCTTGGTATAAAAATATCCATGCCCTGCAGCATCACATCGGCTACTGCAACGGCGCAGGCACTAGGATCATCGGAAGGGAAACAAACCCCGCCCCAAGGGTAGGATGCAAAAAAGGAACGCATCCTATCCCAATCTGCTGACTTGTAGTGGCAAACGCGGCGGGTCGCTGGTGGTCTGCGACGTTGGCGTCGGATAGGCACTACACTCCTGACCAGGCAATGGTCGGACGTTCCGAGAGGGGCGTCGACAGAGACCTGGTAACCATCGGGATGTGTAGTCAGCAGAAGATCTAATAAGGACGGCATGTGGCTATCCACATCCGGGAGCCGCGTCGGCGACTCAACCAATTGGGACAGACCATACGCCAATGCAAAATTATGCACAGATCGCCCTGCGTAGTCTGTGGTACGTGATCCAAGCCATTCGGCATTGTGCCCGTTGAAATCACCCAAGACTACGATTTCAGCGGAGGGGATCTGAGCAAGCACGTCATCAAATGCCGCTTGAACGCAGCCCATGAGGTGATCCGTTTCTGCGTTACCACTATGGGACCTGTAGACACACGCATAGATGCGGACGCGGTCCTCTAAATCTACGCGGAGCCAGAGAGTAGACAGGCCCCTACCCTCAAAATTGCCGAGACGGCGACAGCAGATATCCTCCCTAACGTACACACATACCCCGGCATGAGGCATGAAATTATGCTCAATTTTGTACCCGGGGTACGTTAAATATGACGTATCGCTAGGTCGAGATATCTGCGTCTCCGTAAGGAAACACAAGGCCGGCTGCGCCGGCTCAAGGTGGTGGTGGACGGCGTTTAAGTTGGAGTGAATTCCCCGGATGTTACAAAAGTCCACATTAAGCGTGGAGCGGGGTGCCGTGGTGTTGCTGCCCTGTTTGTCCTGTGACATACGCGGTACTGTGCCCTCCCCAGAATACGAGGGGCAGCCCGAGCGCGAATGCTCGGGGAGGGATTCTCCGGCTCTACAAGAGCCGGTACCCTCCTGGGGTAATTTCTTTTTTAGGACCGCTCTCATATTTTGTTGG
>CATIXQ010000019.1:11305892-11395202 GCA_949711755.1 Leptidea juvernica
ATGGCCTCCGGTCCTCGACACTAACCTATGCGAAACATAGCGCCACTAGGCCGCTACTTCACGCCGGTATTCTGTGCGAGTGTGGTAAGTAACCCGGATGAGTCTGGCCCGATTGTGCTGACGTCATAAGACAGCAGCGTGACTCTCCCACTTTCAAAAAGCCCGTAGTCGCCTCTTACGACACCCTTGGACCTGGGACTACCCTATTTTTTTTACGCCCCGGGGCAGCACAGGGCAAATGGATGCCTTAAGAATACAATGCAAATGCAATGCATTTTTTAAATTCTACTTTTTGATTAAAGTTTATTTTCGGATTGATTCAGTTTATTTTTCTTGTACATCGTGGTCCCTAATAATAATAAAATCAAAACGGTCCATGGCCAAGAAAAGATTGGGAAGCACTGATATATGAATTATCTAAGATTTTTCACTAGAGCCAAGTATTTATTATTATATTCACTTATAAATTAAATATGGGTTGCATCTCGAAGGTCGATAACGCATCAAAAGTCGATACTATATAGCGCATAATGAATTTATCAAGGTTTTACGGACATGTCAAGTTGAGCCGAACAATGAACATTTAAAATTCATACATTGTTCTCGACAAACGTTGACCGCCATCGCCTTCAACTGATGGCGGCTTCTGTTGGTGCCATACCTGAAGGTAGAGTTAGTTTAAATATTAAATAAATAGCAACATTTAAATAAAACATTTTTAATGGATAAGAACGCGTGTAATTGTAACTGTTTTTTTATATTTTTTTTGCATAAAAATTAGATCCTTTTTTCAGTGGGACTGAAAAAAACTCACGAGATCAGGAAAGGTCTTAGAACATCGGGTTAACTAAAATAATAATCTTTATATATATATTTCTCGTGTGCGTGTGTATGTCACTGAACTCCTCCTAGACGGCTGGACCGATTTTGATGAAATTTTTTGTGGGGATTTCAAGGGGATTCGAGGATGGTTTAGATTCACAATTGAACTACCTCCTAAATGGCTGGACCGATTTTGATGATATTTTTGTGTGTTCCTGTGAATTTGAGATTGGTGTGTGTCTTCAGGTGGATTCGAGAATGGTTTAGATTCATAATTAAACTACCTCCTAAACGGCTGGACCGATTTTGATGATTTTTTTGTTTGTTTCAGTGAATTTGAGATTGGTTTAGATCCTCAATTCCGTTTATATAATATAATTCTCCTGCTCATGTGTATGTTAATGAACTCCTCCTAACGGCTGGACCGATTTTTCAAATTTAAGACGTGTGTACAGGACAACGTCTGTTGGGTCCACTAGTCTATATATATAAAAATGAATTGCTGTTCGTTAGTCTCGCTAAAACTAGAGAAGGGCTGGATCGATTTGGCTAATTTTGGTCTTGAATTATTTGTGGAAGTCCAGAGAAGGTTTAAAAGGTGAATAAATAGCAAAATGCTGCTAAATTAAATAAAAACAACAAATTTGTTTTTCCTTTGATGTGTCCATACATAATTTCTATGAGAGAATTTATTGACGCACGGTTTGACAGTTCTGCTGTGAAACAATTTCATTACGACAGCAGGGTGCATATTTTACGAAGTAAGAAGAAGTGATATATTATTGACAAATTCATATAAAAACATTGTTTTTTTTTATTATATACAGAACAACGTCTGTCGGGTCAGCTAGTTAAATATAACTTTAACGCAAATATATAATGTAAAAACACAGGTTACATCTACACGAGTTTTAATACTTTAAAAGTGTTTTATTTAAGTGTAACACTCGCGTTAATTAAAGAAAAAACTTTATATGACCTATATTTCTCGTAAAAAAAGCGATGTTTTAAAGTTACAAAGAAAACGAAGACCTCAAGTTACGAAGAAGAAGAGCTTCCTTGCGCGGTGTTTCCAGGATAGTACGACAATGGTACCTTTGAAAAAAAGGACGTAAGCTTTTCTACAAGGCTGTAAACGCAGGCGTAGTCGCAAAGTGCGGCAATACTATGCCCAAGTGGGCGTACTCGAGCTAGTCTCGAACAATGTATGACGTTGACGTGCCACATGTTCTGTTAAACTTTTCTAATCATTGAAACTAAAATTCCGGGTACGTAGTAAAACTTTGTAAAAAAATACTTCAAGAACTAAGAAAGACACTGGGATCACATAAATCAGTAAGTATTTTGTATTTTATTAATTTCAATGTAAAATAACACGAAGCGTAGCATACAAGCATCTAATAGTTGCCGTAATAAAAAGCTATTGATCTTAGGTAATGCGGTATCTAGTTGGGGCATAGCGGAGACCAATAGTTTTTTTTATGAAATTAAGGGATAAGACGAGCAGGACGTTCAGCTGATGGTAATTGATACGCCCTGCCCATTACAATGCAGTGCCGCTCAGGATTCTTGAAACTCCCAAAAATTCTGAGCGGCACTACAACTGCGCTCGTCACCTTGAGACAAGATGTTAAGTCTCATTTGCCCAGTAATTTCACTAGCTACGGCACCCTTCAGACCGAAACACAGTAATGCTTACACATAACTGCTTCACGGCAGAAATAGGCGCCGTTGTGGTACCCATAATCTAGCCGGCATCCTGTGCAAAGGAGCCTCCCACTGGTACACGTTTATCACGTACACGTAAGCCCTGTTATAATTTATAAAGCGAGCATTTCTACTAATTCCACGCAAAGTTGGCTGATACAGAAGAAATTTCACGAAAGTGTGAGACAATTGACACAAAACGTAGATTTCATCTGCGACGACAACAAAGAGAACGTTATGTTGTGAGACCTTTTGTTTATTGTTTACAACTATTGTCAGCGACTTTGCGCCACTGAAAACGTTTATGCTTCATTTTTCTTACAACCTTGCTGTCAAATATTGCTACGATTTGAATATTCAACGAGTACAGACTCAAGAGATCTTAAATACACCAATATTACACAAATTAAATTTGAAAACAAAATTAATGAACGATGCGGGACTCGAACCCGCGACCTCTCACGTTCCAAGCGTTTTCAAATTTAATTTGTATAATTAATCGAAGAAGTGCTAACCCCACTTAAAAACAATAACTATTTGTTTAGATTTAAAACAGCGACATCTCAAGCCAATTTCCTAATATGCAAATATTGGGGTTGAGTAGGTTATCAACTGTAAAGAAGATCACAGGATCTTTTTTCTCATCTCTGTAGATGAAGCCACAACCTGAGAGTTGAATAAGACATACGAGAATTACCAATGGTACGTCACTCGAATGGCAGGTGCAGTGGAAGAGCGCACGCACGGAATGCAAGAGGTCTCGGGTTCATAATTTTTATTTTCAAATTCAATTTGTGTAATTGATCCCATAAGTGAAGGTTATCACTTAAAACAATAACAAATTGTCACCTCTTCGTTTTTGACATTGATATGTTTAGATCACTTCATTTCACTAGATAATTTAATTTTAAGGAAATGATAGAATATACCTATAACAAAACTTTTAAAACCACTTAACAATCTTTTTAAATGTGTAATATTGCTAATTATAATAGAAACAAAAATTAAAACTGTTGGAGTTATTTAGCATTGAAAAGTGATGTGTCTTAGAGTTTAGAGTAGACTAATGGTTCATAACATTAATGCACGGTACTCGTAACAACATTTCTTAACTAACACCAACAAAAGCTAGATAAATTAACTTACAAACATTGCCACAAACTCCGAAGCATCGCAATCTTTCATTGCGTTTGCATCACATCAAAACAACAGCACAATTTAAAAACAAATGTCACGATTCTATTCAAATTTGGAACTTCGATTTTTAAACCAATAGTCTCACAAATGTCACGAGTCAATTCAAATTTCGAACTATTATTTGAAACCAATAAAGGTGTTGGAATAACACCGGCGCAGCATGGCGGCAGCGTTCTGAAATCGTACTTCAATAGATTTACATAACTCCGAAACGTGACGATAAGCGATGGTATAATAATCACGCACCGATTTGTGTTTTCCATAATCAAAGTTGTTCTTTCATCATTCTTAAATAGAATTAACATGGGATTAATTTGCAGTAAAAACATTATTTACCAAAACAGATAATTAATATCTGTTTTGGTAAATAATGTTTGAAAAAACATAACTTAGGTTAACCCTCCATTTCCAATTTCAAAGCCATTATAAGTTTATGTCTGTTCCTGGTGTTAGCATGATGGTTATGACAGTTTCTAGCAAATTCACTTATGTGCCTATGAACATACATAACATTATCAAATATTGATATATATATATATATATAACTTTGATAGATATACTCTTATATCGTTGGTATCCAAATATGTAAAGTTTCTGGAAGAAAAACCATTTCAAGAAATATTTAAATAAATTGATTTTAAATAATTCTGTATTCTTAATTACCATATCTTGAACCAAACATACTCTACTTACACAAATAAAATTTGAAAAACAAAAGTTTATGAATTTTTCAAATTTTATTTGTGTATTAATCCTAGAAGTGAGGGTTATCACTTTAAAACATATTGTTTAGATTTAAAAGAGCGACATCTCCAGTCAATTTCCTAATATGCAAATATTGGGGTTGAGCAGGTTATCAACTGTAAAGTAGATCCTGTAGATGAAGCCACAACCTGAGAGTTGAACAAAGCAAACAGAATTTTATAACGAGGCGGTACTCGAACGGTTAGCAGTTGATTAGAGCACCGGCACGGAACGCCGGAGGTCGTGGATTCGAATTCCGTATCGTTCGTAAAATTTTGTTTTTCAAATCTTATTTGTGTATTAATCCTAGAATTGAGGGTTATCACTTTAAATACATAACATATTGTTTATACACTACTTCTTGATTCTTCGAGAAAATTTTCTCAGCCCTACCGTCAACATACAGTACAGAGTAGTCGCGTTATTAACAAGGTATCATATATAGTGGGATTGTCCAATGACCTGTAATGTGTACTAGCTTGTTGTAAACCAACGCCACTTGTGCCTTGCGAGATAAAAGGTATCAGTTTCAAGGTACTATGCTAGAGGCCGCGTCTTGTATTCTAGGACGAAATTATTGGACTGTTTCGAAATTATACTAGTACCACAGAGTAGTGATGTATACTTTACTAGTGGGAGGTTCCTTTGCACAGGATTTCGGCTAGATTATTGGTACCACAACGGCGCCTATTTCTGCCGTGATGCAGTAAATAAATATAACTGTGATTCGGTCTGAAAGGCGCCGTAGCTAGTGAAATTACTTATTATCTCTCAAGGTGAAGAGCGCAATTGTAGTGCCGCTCAGAATTTTTGGGTTTTTCAAGAATCCTGAGCGGCGCTGCATTGTAATGGCCAGGTATGAACGTCCTGCTCGTCTCGTCCCTTATTTAAAAAAAATAACTTTTCTAGTACAGTCCCTATACAGATTATGATATTTTAAAAGAGTGGCCTCTTGAGTTTTTGTCTGACTTTCCCTGACATGGAAATAAGGTCTTATATCACAAGTTTGAATTTTTCAAAAATGCATAAATTCAATGTTTGATTTGCGAAAACTTTATAAATCATATTTACAATTTTCTACTTTTCTAAAGCAGAACTTAGAAATATCTTATATGTTATAATTGTTATAGATATACCTATGTAGATAGTAAAAAAATCCCACAGATAACGGGGCAAATAGCTGTCATATAAGAATCTTGATAATATCAAAATATATCAAAACACTTACATCATTAGTAATTAAGTTATATAATTTTATTACATGAGAAGCAAAGGATTTTTATGAGCGACGATTCTCACAAAAACAATGAACTCGTAACAATAGGAGATGTTTGCGAACTTGAATTTTGAAACAATTTTTATTAAATAATAGTGGACAAACTTAAATAATTGGCTTCAATTTATTCAAATTTATTTGTTTTTTTTTGGTCTAACAATTGTTATAACAATAAAACTTATAAAAAAGGATTAAAAGTGTACAACAATTACTAAATATTTAAATTGTATATTTTTAAACGAGTAATTCTTTTGTAAATATAATCTGAATCTCGGAAACAGCTACAACGATTTTAATAAAATTTAGTATACAGGGAATTTCGGGGGTGATAAATCGATCTAGCTAGGTTTCAATTTAAAAAAAATGTGGTTTTATCCATTTTTCAATGAGAAACAGCTACAATAACATTAGAATACAAAGGATCCTTCCACCTTCGCACGACACACCACAAGGTAGGATATCATCCTCACCATCTGGATGTGTGGCGGTCCTCCACAGTGCGGTTTTCAAGGAGCTTTCTTCCACGTACTACAAAGCTGTGGAATGAGCTTCCTTGTGCGGTGTTTCCGGGACGATACGACATGGGTACCTTCAAAAAAAGCGCGTACACCTTCCTTAAAGGCCGGCAACGCTCCTGTGATTCCTCTGGTGTTGCAAGAGATTGTGGGCGGCGGTGATCACTTAACAACAGGTGACTCGTACGCTCGTTTGTCCTCCTATTCCATAAAAAAAATCTACCTTTGCCATTTTATCGCCACTATATACAAGACTATAATAGCTCAGATGGAACATTGGATGATCTGTAGAAGACCTCGGTTCGAATCCAGATGTCCTATAAGTTTTTTTTTCTTCAAGTTGTGTAAATGCTTAAAAATCCGAGCAAGGCTCGATCGTCCGGATATTATGTGATTGTATATGTAAACACAACATGCATTGATACTATGGTATTGAACATCCCTAGATAAAATTATCATACTTATAAATTATTATTATCGTAAAATATGCTCCTGTTGTTATAATGAAATCATTTCAAAGCAGAACTGTCAAACCGTGCGCCAATAAACTCTTTCATAGAAAATATGTCCATACAAAAGAAATATCGGAAATAAAAATTATTATGGGTCCTAAATCGAAATAAAAACTATCCTATCACTCAAGTTGGACTAAACTACACCCCATGAAATAATACCCATTCAAATCCGTTCTTTAGGTTAGGAGTTCACTGGAAATAAACATCAGGGCACTGGATTTATATCCATTAAGATGACTTCTTAACCTTAACAAAAATAGTGCGAAAAAAAAATATATATATATTTAAATTTATCTACTCAAATTTAAAAATAGCTGTTATAGCAGTTTATACAAACAATTTAAATAAAAACATACAACAGAAACCTGTAGGTGTCAATAGACAAAAAAAAAAACACAAGTAGTTAAAAACCCTGTATCTGAATCTGCACAAGGAATCATGATTAATGTACATACAAATATCAGTGTGTACTTGCTGATGCGAAACGGAGGTACGGACAAAAGAACTATCTGGACCCAGGTTTCGATATTTATTATAGCACTCGACTTCTAAAAAGCGCTACCCAGATTCTTTCCAGTATCTCCAAACTCTTCCGCAAACGCACATTTGTCTCGAACACTTTCAACCAAATAATTATTAACATTATGTAAATATGTAAAAATAACCGACTTCAATCATGCAGACTTTAATTATCCCTTAACTAGCTGACCCGGCAAACGTTGTTTTGCCATATAAAGTATAATTCACGCGATAGTTTTATAAGTAATAAAATATTGCCTATATTATAGCCTGGACATCATTTTGTTCTATTGTCAATAGTTTTTGCAGCGCACGCAAAAATAGGTTTTCGATTTTACACCTTGTGTTACAAAATAGCAATTTTATTACGGATCCCTAATTTTGAAAAATAAAACATACTATAGCCTTCCTCGATAAATGGACTACCCAACACTGAAAGAATCATTCAAATCGGTCCAGTAGTACCAGAGATTAGCGCGTTCAAACAAACAAACAAACAAACACTGAAGCTTTATAATATTAGTATAGATAATCGTAAGCAGTAACTTTTACTTACTGATGAAATTTGGTACAACGATAAAATAGAACTTGGGAAAGGACATAGGCTAGATTTTATCCCGAAAAATATATGGTTCGCGCATTTGTGAAAAACTGAAATTCACGTCGATGAGCAACTATTCCAATAATCAAGTAGGTTTAGTTTGACATAGCAATCTTATTTTTTATATGAATCTTATTATCAATAAGATTCATATAATATGTTGCTAACGGTAGCGAAAACGGGAACCGGACACGAAATAGGACATGAGGTAATCTTCAATACCAAACTTGCTTATTATTTTTAAAAACCCATTATCTACGCGGATGAAGTCGCGGGCATCAGCTAGTATACTATAAAACAAACAAGGTAACCAATAAGTTAATAATAAATTTTCTCATTTTTTTTTAATGTGTCACTTATTAACAGCGAATATGGTACAGAGACACAAAACCCCCTCTTGTTTTTGAAGTCAGTTGATTAAAATGGTATTGAGGGGAAGTTCCTTGTGCGGCGGAAGCTCGCGTGGATTGATTGAATCGGCTTTCATTTCTACGAAGTGCTCGGGGCAAGAAGTCGCGGAACACACAATGCGGCTGCGGTGACGGGTCAGTGGGATTGCTTGGGTCCATTGTCGCACGATTTGTTACGTGAATCCCCGCAATATACTCGATGTGTAATAAACAAATTTATATAGTATATAAAATATAAATAGTTATAGCTTACCGAAGTAATTTTAGATTCAATTAAAAAAGCTATAAAAAAAGGGAGCATGTTGTCTATGAAATATTTCTATTGAGAGAACACATGTCATTAAAATCGCACTCGTTTATTACAAATTAATGCAAAAAGTTTAAACGATAATTATTTGACTATATTAATTATTATCTAAGCGCTTTGAATAATTATCTTATGTGTTAATTCCGCTACGATTTATTAGTCTACATGCAGATTGCACCTCCCACCCGCACGGCGGAACGGAACTCCTCCTCCAAAGAATCGGCCACTACTGAAACTCCCGATCAAACGACTGGGTTAGTTGGAAACGTAAAACCGTGCCCTCTCGTTCCAGAGTCCTGCGAGTGAATAGCTCCTGGGATGTCACGTAGAGTTGAAAAGCTTGTGGAAATGATTTCAGCAGAGTTTTATTTGCCGACTAGTAACGACCAACAGTGGACAACCCCGATCACGTAGCACTGCCCTATCGCCCGGAGACTAAGGGATATCTCATATATTATAATATAAAATAACAATTGAATCGGATTTTGCTTACAATTGCATAGATATTTTTTTTATTCGCGGAACTCTTATTAATTTGAAAAGGTCAAGGTCAGTAGTTCAGTCATTGTTGACTAGCCGGTCTAGAAGTGTTCTTTAATTTATTAAATATCACTTTTTAGGGTTCCCGAAAGATGAGTGACGATTAACCAAACGTATACGTATATTAGGGGGCAGAAATCTTAGTGTGATTATTAACAGATCAGAATGTGTATTATTATTGCCAGTAGGTATAGTCACCAATTTTTAAAACCAATAATTGGTGCAATTTTCGATTGGCTGTCAAACAATTAAAAAAAAAAATTTAGTAATTTATTTCAAAAGTACATACATGTTATATTTTGTATGATGATATAACGGTTTTCTTCGTATGGGTGATGATTCGCAATAGATAGGTTTTTTAGCTGAATCGATTTTTGACGGGACTTTCACTGATAAATAGCTCAAATTATTGGACTTAGGTGAATGTTATTTAAGGATATCACCAGATAACTTATAGGCTACTCACACATATTTTTAATTAATAATTAATTAAATGTTACTAAAATGTACGTTATGTTATTTACTCTAACGTCCAGATTTGTTTTGATTTTCCAGAGAAACACACATGTTAGACGAAATTATCGCATGTGAGTACAATGGAACCGCGCTCATCGAAAGTGAAAGGAATCGACGTCGGCAACCTTTGATCGCAGCTCGTTGAATGTTATGTAGAGATGATCTTACGGACAAATTACTGCACTACATAACGATTACCGAAGTATATTGCCAGTTATTGAACCCGCTGTGAGTGACACGAACCTGCTAGGGAACCGATCATGGGTTCAATTTCTAATTATTTTTCGAGTGTGTACACCACGATAGTAAGACAGTTGATATTTTCACAGATGATGTATTTCTGTTGCCGCTACTCGTATAACGATAAAAACAGAATGAAATAAACATTTAACATATAACAAATGTGATTTTTATAGATGATGTTTTTATAGATAATAATGGTAGGGAACCCTTCAGCGTGAGTCCGACTCGCAGTGCGGTTTTTTCACTATTAGATTCTTAATCAAATCGTGTTAAATTGCTGCATATAATTATATAGGTAAATACAATATTATATAAAAATTATACTTTAAAAGAGTACCTACTGCGAGATTTTTTACTATCTTTTTATCTCTTATTTATTTGTAAAGGAGTACTTTTCCGGTCATCAAAAAGAAATCTAAAGGAATATTTTTTTTTGTAAGAAATACTAGTGTTGGGGTCATATGTTCAGCAAAACAGCTGAATTTGCTAGGTGCATTGACTCGATTCCTGCTAAGAATAAAAATACATCGTAAGAGTAAATTTACTTGCCGAAACTAGATAACATGGAAAATTTCAGCATGCTGGGCAAGGCCGGAAGTAAAAAACCCAGAGAGCGGTCACCTACGCTGGTGCGACAATGTTACGGCATTCACTGGCCTTAGTAACCAGCACCCTGAGAAAAGCAGAAACAAGACTTGCATACGACCTTCAGTGGTGAACGAAAAGCGATTAAGTACGAGAGTATTATGGACTAGCATTCAAAGGGTTCCGCGCCATTGTTTTTTATGATTTTTTTTAATTATTTTCTACACAAATTTTATGGAGTTTTAACTTCCCTGCCCGAGCTTGACACACATTGTTACATATATGAATCTCCTACTGATGAGTTGATTTTTACAAATAATCGAGTTCCTAAGTTATATTTTCTTAAGACTTGCTTTATATAACTTTCAAGTTTTAATATTTTAGATTTTAGCAAGTGACGTCTCAAAGATTTCATCCCCCCTGCCCTTGTCTCATTTGGTTAGCCCACCTCCCGCCATGATTTAAGTGTGACGTATTTTATGAATGGAATTTGTTGTTATACGGCTTTTTATCTCATAAGAGACAACCAAAGCTAACAGATAAAGAACGGATGGACTGCAGTCTCGGAGCGAAAGAACACGCAAAAATGACCAAAAACCCCAATACTGCCGTGTGTAAATTTGGCGAAAGACGACCAAAAAGCCGCGTTTCATTACAACGCTTCTTCACACACGGCCAACAAAACTAAGTCACTTTTAGCTTCCGAAAAAGTACAACTACACACTACTACACTACACTACACACCCATCAGGCACATAGCCCCGACCTAGCACCCTCTGATTTCTGTATTTTCCCCGAAATCAAAGATTTGATGAGAGGTTACACTTTGACCAATTCAAAGGAGGCAGTGATATCGTTTAATCAGCACGTAGAAAACACGCCTTCAGATCTGTGGACCTCCTGTTTTAAAAAATTTAAAAAATTCGATCTCATGAAAAAATGTTTAAAATGTAAAGGAGAGTAGTTTGAAAAGCAATAAACATAATATTTTGGTTATAACATGATGTTCTTTTAAGTTACGCAAAACTTTTAGTGTGACCTACGATTGTGACTGGAAAATGTGCGAATAACAAAAACAAGTGTGTTGACAAATATACGTACTTTATATGACCTTCCAATTTATATGTGTATTATTTAAGTTAATTAAATAATTATGCAATCTTTCTAGATAAGTAAATTAAGCCATTTACTTTTCCACATTAAATACCAGTGGTAACGCTTGAGAAAACTTGTTCATATATCACACTATTTGAATATGCTCACCTTTGCATGACCAATATTGACATTTCGAAAGGGGACTGAGGTGGCTTAGAAATGACCTCAACGATGTTGGATTTTTATCAAAATGTCAATATCAAATTATACTAGCAACACTTCGGTCTGTATTCCAGAAAGTTCTACGGAAACATAATCTGGCAAGATGTCCCTGCTTCGAATCCCGGTAGGTGCAAATATTTATATGATGAATATGGATGTTTGTTTCCGAGTCATGGATGTTAATATGTATTTATGTATGTTAAAGTATATTGTATGAAATATACAATTGTCTTGTACCCATAATACAGGCTATGCCTAGTTTGGGGCAAGATAATTTGTGTTAAAGTGTGTCAATATTATATTATATATGAGGACCTACCGCTCGTCCTGTTGCGTCAGTACGGTTTGCACTTTGCAGTTTCATTACCGTTAGGTGAATGTCGTGATATTTTCGTGCTATTACTGCTTTATTTTTGAGGTTTTCATTGTTACGTTTTTGTTATTAATAGTTCTGTAGTTTCCCTTATTCTGTTCGCTATATTCCCCAGATTCTTTAATTGATTTTACATAATAATAATAATAATAATCAGCATCACAACACAACACAACACCTTTACATCAATCAATAATAAAGAATAAATTAATCGTTGTTTTTTTATTAATAATAATATTCAAGTGATGATTGTTTTGCACACCGTAACAAAGCAAAGATGTGACGTCATACACGTGAGGTCCAGAGGTAATGTAACCAGGAATCACTGTCTTCATAACCTTGCATAAAATAGACATAATACATTTAATTCAAGGAATACATGGAAACAGTGGGAGGTTCCTTTGCACCGGATACCGGCTAGATTATGGGTACCACAACAGCATTACTGTGTTTCGGTCTAAAGGGCGCCGTAGCTAATGAAAATACTGGGCAAATGAGACTTGACATCTTATGTCTCAAGATGACGAGCGCAGTTGTAGTGCCTCTCAGAATTTTTGGGTTTTTCTATAATATTGAGCGGAACTGCATTGTAATGGGCAGGGCGTATCAATTACCATCAGCTTAACGTCCTGCTCGTCTCTTCCCTTATTTTCATTAAAAATATGGAGCCATGTTATGTGTAAAAATTACGAGTGCAAACACGGGGTTGCTCAGAATTTTGGGATCTGATGAATCCTGAGCAATTCTGGGTTATAGAGACATGTTGCATCACTTACTTATCAGGTAAAATACTTACACGACTTGTCTCATCTTAATATATATAAATTACGGGTCACGTTGTTTGTCCGCGATGCACTCCTTAACTAATGAACGGATTTTAATGGGGATTACTTCATGGAGTGCAGTTTAGTTCAACTTGAGATATAAGATAGTTTTCTTTTCGATTTGGGACACATAATTATTTTTATTTTCAATATTTGTTTTGTATGGACATATTTTCTATGAGAGAATTTAGTGACGCACGGTTTGATAGTTCCACTGTGAAACAATTTCATTACAACAACAGGGAGCATTTTTTACGAAATAATTCTTGATGTTTTGAAATATTATTGGCAAATTCCTATAAATTCTGTCTGGTCAGCTAGTTTTATGATAAAATTATGTGTATAAAACTTCTTGGGGTTTCACCGTGTTAAATTGAAATGGTGTTTGTTACTGATAAATTGGTGATAAATTGTTCTGCAAAGGCTAAAATTTGTCTTGGCCAGTTGGCCATATTGTCGTACGACTAAAGTTTAATAATGATTATAGACTTATGATATTATGTGAATTAATAAAACTAATTCATCAAGTATTAAATTAATATTAAGTATGTTACTATATTGATCTGAAAATTCATTGAGTTCTTTTTGAAAAGATTATAGAAACGTCATCAACAATGTTCTAAATAACTAAACCAAATTGAAATTAAAAAAAAAAGCGCGATCTAGAAGTGAGATACGCCGGAGAGTTAAAAAGTTATAAGATTGACCGCCATTTGCAGAAAGCATCCTTAAAGTTAATGATTCATTAAATATAATACCGTCACTTTTTGACAGTCAAAATAGCATGTGATATAACGGAACATTAACTTTAATTAATATGCTTTCTGCAACTGGAGATGAGACTAACACATTCAAATGGAGACAATAGAAAAGGGAGTGAACGACACGCCACAAATTAGGATATCACTCAACCATCTGGATGTGTGGCGGTCCTCCACAGTGCGCTTTTCAAGGAGCATTCTTTCACGTACTATAAAGCTGTGGAATGAGCTTCCTTGTTTGGTATTTCCGGGACGATAGGACATGGATACCGTAATACTTTTGTTTTGAACATTTTCTGGGATCCTGTTATATATGCATATACACCGCCCCACAAGAGATTTGCTAACTCGACTTAGCCGAGTAGTAGGCATTATAAGTTTGTATGTTCCTGGTGTTAACATTATGGTTATGACAGTTTTCAATCCGCCTACAACGACACATAATTTAATGAATCATAAAATGATATTACGCGGTCCCGTTGTTATCATTCGATACATAAAATGTTACCGTTTATTGGAACGAGTTAGCACTTTCGAAGCAATTTCGTTGAGATCGCGTGTGATACGGCACTTACCGCTGGTGTAAGGTAGCGCTAGGCGTGAACTTAACATGCTTCATCGTGATTATATTGTTGTGTGCATACCTAAATATATACCGCGTTTAGAAGTATATAATTAAAAGGATGAGCACCCTTTTTTTATGGAAAAGGAGGACAAACGAGCGTACGGGTCACCTGGTGTTAAGTAATCACCGCCGCCCACATTCTCTTGCAACACCAGAGGAATCACAGTTGCCGGCCTTTAAGGAAGGTGTACGCGCTTTTTTTGAAAGTACCCATGTCGTATCGTCCCGAAAACACCGCACAAGGAAGTTTATTCCACAGCTTTGTAGTACGTGGAAGAAAGCTCCTTGAAAACCGCACTGTGGAAGACCGCCACACATCCAGATGGTGGGGATGATATTCTAACTTGTAACATGAGGTGCGAAGGTGAAACAGCTCTTTTGAACACTCCCGGTGATAAATGCCGTAGAAGACACACAATGAAGCAACGTCTCTACGCAACGCCAAGTGATCAAGCCGTTCACAGAGCACTGGGTCCCCGACAATTCCTACTGCTCTACGTTGCACGCGGCCAATGGATCAAGCTGATACTAGGGTGCGCCAGACCAGAGATGACAGCAATACTCCATGTGTGGCTGGAAGGTCTACGAAGAGGCGGTAAATGCTAGTTGGACTCACAGACAAAGGACTCCACAAAACCTAATACCACAGAGTAGGGACACAATACAAGTAATAGAACAGTATAGCGGATTGCTAGGGTTGGTATATACAAAAAGTAAAATAAATATCTTTTCACCACTGCCAAGGAAATGTATGACCGCGACCAACGATATCCAAATAGACTTGTTTACAAAAAAGCACTCAGGACTACTTTGTTCAATAAAAATTGTCATGCCATGTGTATTCAAATATTTAATAAACTTCCCGATGCTATTAAAATGTTGAATATCGGTCCTTTTAAAACTCAATTATATCAATGGCTAATTAGTTACAATTTTTATGCTGTATCCGACTTTTTAAATTCGTGATTTTCTTTTTTTATAATCTTGTGTTTAACTTTGACTACATAATTTGTATATGACATGTATATTTTGTGTAGATGCTAATATAATGTAATCTTAGAATTTTATTATTATATAATGACATGGAAGTAATGTAATTTGCATGCCCTTTTTGGCTAATGTGTTGATTCGTATAGAATTATTTTATGCATACACACATTATGCAAATAAAGAATTATTATTAAAGATTGACGACGCGAACCTCGCGGCGCAGCTAATTTAACTCGAACACGTACCAGTCTCGGTGGCGCGGCGTACGGCGTGGCACTCAATAGTTTTGACATCCCAAGATTGCTTAGCGGCCGTGTATGTCGTGTGTATGTGTGCGTGCGCCGATTCGGGCGATCTCGTATAAAGTAGCTAAAGTACTATTTTATTACTGTATTGTGGTAGGGATGGATACTTACGTCCCAAACTGAAGTGTGTGTGTACTTATGTATGCACGCAAGAAGTTACTTCTTTAGCCTAACGAAGCAAAAATCATTAAAATGATTTATTCCTCGTGCTATTTTAGAATTATTGAAAGAACAATTTTGTAAAAATATTTTATTTATTTCTTAATTATTCAATCATTTGATATATTGCCCTTCATAGTAACATTATTTTAGATGCAGAATCTTTTAAGGAAGCAATGATGATGATGCTTTAAAAACGAATACTATCAAAGCTTATATTACAAGCATGCGCATCCGCCAATAGGTTACATAATTTGATACATTACATTAGGTAGTATTGCATATAAATAATAAGGCAGGATACAGGTGGGGCTCATCGGAAATAGCAACAGATAAAAAACAAATTAGCCGAATCAATAAACGAGTTCCTATCCGTATCATTGGATCTGATTGGAAACGAGTAACACCAGTTTTGGTATACTTTCTCTCCCCTTCGAGACTGTTAGGCATCAAAATTTGCAAATATTTATTCTACTGAGTTGTTTGGCCTTGTGCATTAGTGTTTGTCCTCTATAGAGATCGTTGTACTTCAGTCGATTGCGATCACTACCTTGAAGAATCATCAAATGAAATCAGAAAGTATTTATTTATTTTTACTAAGCATTAACCAGCAATTTGGAAAAGTTGAGTTTCTAAGCAAATAGTGCTTAATCCGTAGGCTAGGTGCAGATATGTTGATATACGGTACCTAAAGCAGAGGCTACGTAGGCTATTCGTCTTCTCAGCAATCTTCGTGTTATTTTGTATCAAACAAAGCAGATCGTTCTCTCTGTCGATACTTGCCTTTCCGTTCTGGGAAACTCTGATTGCGCGCGGTATGCTTCAGATCGGTGTGATATTGGCGCGCACGCAGCGTTCTGCCAATGCGTATTATTTTACGTGTATTAATAGATTGCTTATAATTAAGATGATTTGAGTGAATGTATCTGAAAGCTATTGAAATAAGCTATAAGACCATGCAAAATATACCATCTTATAAACAAAATGAAGGTCAGAACTTGGTGAGGGAATAGTGTGCCGTTTGGCACTCTCGGTTTTGGTGTATCTGAAAAATATAGTGCTCTGTGGCACTGCCGATTTCGGAAGCCTAGTTAGAAGTAGACATAATTAATGAAATAAGTGTGGGGTGGTGTAAACAAAGATCGACCTAGGCGTATACTCCATGATGAACACCACATATCCAGATGTTGTAGATGAAACCCAAGAGCGTGGCGCGTCGTATGAAGTGACCAAATAATTCGGAATTGTGAGTATTTAAAGCTCAAACTTGACTTTCTCTGGTTTACATTGACACCAGAATCAACTCAGAAATACACGTCAATTTTGCTTAAAATAAAAGATTTGATTTTTCGGTACATCGTATGTGTTTCGATATTTTAATAAAAACTTACAATATTGTATAGACCTCGGGCTTTAATAAGTCGGTAGGCAAATAAAGAAAAGTGAGACGTCTTGAAATGGGTGAAATTCACATTGATAATTTGGGTCGCTATATATTCGTATATGACGAAGCTAGTTGGGCGTATAAACATAAATGATGAAGGTACGAGGTTTGAATTTAATTTTAACTAATCCAACTAAGATCGAAAATAATATGACAACGCTTCAGTAAAAAGAAACTTAACTAATACAAAGTTACGGCTATATTCTGTCATATCAAACAAAAAACTTGAGAAAAGGTTTGCTTCCTATACATAATATATATTACTATTTCCCAAACCATTAATACATACTTACTTGAAATTTAAACGTTTAACTCAAGTGCGTAGTAAAACTTATGTTATAAGAATTGTTAGTAAATTTTGTAAAGCAATCAAAAAGAGGTTCAACAATATAGGTCTTTCGTTGACTCGACGTAACAAAAAAGCAAGGTCGGCGCTTTGTACTGCAAATTAAACAGTTTTAAATAAAACATTTTACCTTAACAAGCTACCTTCAACAACTTTTCAAATAAATCGGTATCCTTGAAGATTACTGGGATCATACCTGAAATTAAACAAAATTTCAATTGTTATTAAAATGTAGTGTTATCAATACATATAAAAACAGTTAATGAGTTTGTTTATAACGTCAAAATAAAAGCTTTTTTTAAATGATATGATATAATGTTTAACCACCCGAGAGGTATTTTGACCCATTTATTGACACTAGAAAATTAATAATATAAAATCTGCCTGTATATTTTTTTTATGGAATAGGAGGACAAACGAGCGTACGGGTCACCTGGTGTTAAGTGATCACCGCCGCCCACATTCTCTTGCAACACCAGAGGAATCACAAGAGCGTTGCCAGCCTTTAAGGAAGGTGTAGGCGCTTTTTTCGAAGGTACTCATGTCGTATCGTCCCGGAAACACCGCACAAGGAAGCTCATTCCACAGCTTTGTAGTACGTGGAAGAAAGCTCCTTGAAAACCGCCACACATCCAGATGGTTGGGATGATATCCCAACTTGTGGCGTGTCGTGCGAAGGTGGAATATATCTGTTCCTTCTAATATTAGGGCTAGACCAAATTTGAGATAGCCTCATGTAAGGGATAGGAACTGGCAACTATGAGTGAGCTCTTGTTATACGGAGTAACTAAAGCCAATTTTTGTTCCGCGCAAAATGATCTGATTCAATAACCAAATTGTCATAAATAAAGAAAATCTACCAGAGAATCGTAGCAAGACGCCACTTAGTCACAAAATCTTATGCAATAACAGGAAAAAAATATTTACCAGTTTCTAAATAATAGAAGTAGGAACATTGTATCTAATTATCTGAATCTAAAACTATATAATATAATATCAGCACTGAATCTCCATTCTATCTTATATAATATCCAATTGCGTGTACTCGTTCCATTCATAATTATAACAAAAACTTGTAGACTAACTTAATGATGTTACGTAAATTCTTCATTAGCTCGTTTTAAAAAGGAATTTGGGTGATCCACATTTCCTCAAATTGTCACATCATAAAAGTATTTTATTTGTTAAAAATTAGTTCAAGATTTCTAACTTTCAAATAATTTCTATTTTAGCCTCCTATAATAATTAAAATATTACGTAAGCTTCAATTTATACTTGGAATTGTTGCAATATGCTATCGTGGTTACCAAATAAAATAAAAAGAAAAATTTTGCCTTTTAAACTTAGCGGGTAGAAATGAATGTCCATTTATATTATATTCTTTATTTTTTATAGATGAGAAGGACAAATGAGCGAACGGTTCACCTGATACAGTAATTACCGCCGCCAATACTCTCTTGCAACGTCAGAGAAATCACAGGAGTACCAGTACCATCCTAGAAATACCGCAGAAGCCAGATTATTCTGCTGTTTGGTAGTACGTAGAAGAAAGCTCCTTGATGACCACACTGTTAAGAAACACCACACATTCAAGATGATATCCAGCAAGTGTATGGTCTCAGTGTCCGTGATAAATGCGGTAGAAGACACACAATGATCATGACAGGACCATTAACAGAGGCCGATATTCGGTTTTTGTTACTATCGCATTTTTTCTACAATAATTTTTTAATAAATAATAAATAAAATTGGTCATTAGATATCCTATTACATTTTTATGACCATGCTCTTCATATCTCATGGCAATTCATTTTTAAATTGTAAAAACAATTTAGGTCCAATAACACTTCCCTGTGGTACACCTACGAAGATTAGTTACTTCCGCAGATAGAACGGATATGAAACTCGATTGATTTGATACATATCAATGCCGTCAACTATATACAAAGTTGAAACTAAATGTATGTGCTACAACATAACCTTTAAACGATTATAATACGCCTCTTAATTCATTAGAAAAAATATTTTTATATAAATACATATTATATGCAATTAAATCACAAGTAACGATAAGTTACTAAAAATTGAATTTAAACAATTAATTACTTTGCATTTTTAAACTATTTTATATGGACGCACTTAAACCTGATGGTATGTGATCAGCACTCCTCATACGCTTTTGCAAAGCCAGAGGAATCATAGCAGAGGCACCACTTTTCGGCATATAAAATAAATGTTTGCGCCTATACATATTATGTAATCTAAGGTGTCCATGTCATGTGCAATGATGACGCAAAGGGATAGGTTGTCCCTAATTCCAGGTGGGGTCGATTCAATCTGACATAGATACGGCCAGAATAGTATATTTTAGTTACTTCTACAGCATTATGAGCTATGGTATCCTTTTATGGGGTAATACTGCTGAGATCAATACGATGTTTGTGCTGCAGAAGAGAGCCGTTAGAGCCATTTAACACATGGGATATAAGAATGTCGTTAAAGAATAAGTTTAAAGAAATAGATATTATGACAGTGGCCTCACAATTCATTTACGAGAATTTGATGTTTGTACAAAGGAATAAAAATAATTTGACAAAACTAAGAGACTTACGAGTACATAGTATTAACACTAGAAATAAGGGTAGACTTGCCATGCCTGCCACAAGACTCCATAAAGTCAGTAATTCTTTTAGCTTCAAGTGTGCTCTTAAACAAATTCAAAGCCTTCACAAAAAGTAAATTAAGCAGCAAAGGCTATTACAATATCCAATATATTTAAATGATAAAGCAGCCTAGAATTGAACTGCTCTACATAAGTGTGATTTGTTTTATGTGATTTTAATTGTTTGATGTTATTTATTTATTGTTATGAAATTAAGTGTATGACTGAACTTAAGCCATTGTTAATAAATGTTATGAGTTCAATAAACGTTTTGATTTGATTTTGAATCCCCGCTCTATAGAATATTTTCCTCGTTAGGGTATGGTTGTTTCAGTATATTCAACATCCTACACAATAAGAGACGCTCCGACCTTAAACTTTGTATTTTTCCAATAAATTAGGTTATTTTAATATGGATACTGGGAAAAATTTAAGGAGGATAAAATTTGGTGAGTTGCTTGACGGTTGTACACAGAATAAGTCCTGGTAGCCTGTACCGATGACAAAAAAATTGAAAATGTACCTTAATGAATAAAGAAATTTCATTACAAATAAAAGTGTTTTTTTTAAGGCTTGCGCAACAATTGCACCAAAGGATTTCAAGGTTCTGTTGCTCTTAGTAAATGTATTAAATTGTGTATTAAAAAATGAAAAACGAAAAACTGTAAACAAAATAATCAACTGTTATTGTAAGTAGAGGTACTTCGTGAACAATATTAATTTATTATTTGGTACATTTCCATGGCAGGCTTCGTCATGGTCGCTTTAATGTTTTATGTTTATTAAGTGGTTTCGTGGGGAGGGCCTTTACTTTAGGGAGCGATGGCTGGTACGGCATACATTCTGCTTGTATCGTATACAGCGCTGCTTTCAGTGACTGGTCGATCCATTAAGCGCGAATTCTGCTATTGTTTACTCACAAATCTTTGGAGGTGTTTTGTAGTCATTTACTCTAGAGTTTGTGTTGCATCATTGCTGAATAAATATTTTATAAAATGCTGATACTATCATTGATGATTTAGATTTTCTCTTCTCATCAAATAATAACTTTTCCGAATAACAGTGAAAGTAGTTGTTAAACTGAAACTTTGATATTCATAAGTGAAGTTTTTTTAAGTACATATATTCGATTGATTGATTAATACATACTATCGAATAATCTTTGTTTTTATGGAAGAGGAAGACCTGGTGATCACTGCCGCCCTCAGTCTCTTGTAACACCAGAGGAGTCACAGGAGCGTTGCCGACCTTTTAAGAAGGTGTACGCGCTTTTACGTACCACGTGTCGCACAGGAAAAGCCGTGAAAGGAAATTCATTTCCGAACAAATGTAATCCCAATACACGTCTTTTCATTTATGGCATCAAAATATTGTATCAATTCTATGCTTGAATTTCTTCACATAATTAATACATTTAACGTTACTTCCGACACAAGCCCTTAAAATAATTTAGCAGAGAAACCCAACAAGGTAATTCATTTAAATAGTAACCATTTAGCACATGACCTAATGCGCTTAGCGACTAGGTATGCGATAAGTCCGGTTTGATTGCTAAAGGAAATCTCTTGCTTCATTAGCGCTGTCCGTGTATACGTCGACTTTCTTAAATCAATCTATTTTGCGATGTCTATTTGCATAGATTACAGTTTTCCAAGTGAACGCTACAATTCTACTATCAATGACCTTTTTTTGTTTTCATTTGAAAGACTTTGAACGCTTTCTTCATCAAGCTACTTTTTTATAAATTTGACTCAAGCTTCTGTCTTTCCTAGATGAGACAGAGTATTTTTTTATGACAGTAGTTCAGCTGATGGTAATTGATACGCCCTGCCCATTACAATGTATGCAGCTCAGGATTCTTGAGTAACCCAAAAATTCTGAGCGGCACTACAATTGCGTTCGTCACCTTGAGACATAAGATGTTAAGTTTACCCAGTAATTTCACTAGTTGCGGCGCGAGAAATAGGCGCCGTTGTGGTACCCATAATCTAGCCAGCATCCTGTGCAACGGAGCC
This sequence comes from Leptidea juvernica, assembly GCA_949711755.1. Classification (NCBI taxonomy): domain Eukaryota; kingdom Metazoa; phylum Arthropoda; class Insecta; order Lepidoptera; family Pieridae; genus Leptidea; species Leptidea juvernica. The sequence continues at coordinate 11,328,211 of CATIXQ010000019.1, forward strand.
TCCCACTGGTAATATATCCACAATGCTCTACCATCCTGTAGGGTCTTAGCTTCACGTTACTTCACCCCAAGTCTTTATCGTAGCTTTCGCTTCTGCAATGACCGCTCACCTGTTGTCGGATACGGAATATGGATTCGTACGTAAGGCGGAGTGGGTGACCAGTCCAGTGCCATTTGCGGCGTTTGATCTGCTGTTCAATTAACGTGCTCAATTTAAGTAATGAAATTAAAGATGCATTTTTGTGTGCCAAAAAATTACGGGACAAGCTAGACGTTAACCTGATTGTAAATGTTAAGCCCTGCCCATTACAATTCGACATCGCAATCGCGTCAAATCAAATCAAAATCACTTTATTCATGTAGATCAAGGAAATGACACTTATGAATGTCAAGTTTCGTTTCTTTTTACATTTACCGCCACTTCGGAATAGGTTGAGCTTAAATGAGAAGAAGTTGCGAGAAACTCATTGCTATTCTTTTAAAATTTGAGACATAAGATGCAATTATTAAGTCTTAAGGTGGTGAAAGTATAGCATTTCCAGCTATGAACACTACTTAATCCTGTTACACATATCCTGAAGTCTTATTTGTAGGTTGCTAATGCTTGCTGTTGGTTATAGTTAACACTGCCGAGCCTTTTTGAACTACCACATTTCTTTGAAGTTAAACAAGTTTTATGGCATCGCGTGACGCATTTTTTTGGTACTTCTCTCAGAAAAGTTATTCTTATAGCTTGTACTTTTTTGTGTAGGTTCATTTATTCAGATTAGTAGTGAATAACAAGGATTGTAAGCATACCAACTGTTTTCCACGCAAGAATTTTGAAAATATTGGCTTTGTTACATAGATGGCGGGCTGGCAGCCGTGAACTCATATCGCTCAAGGTCGCTGGCATTTAGTGTCGCCTTAATAGTCCAGAAATTTACCACTTCGTAAATTTCTGGACTTATGGCGACTTTCCTATCGATAGTGCACAAATAATGCTTGCACACCTCACTTGACAACAGAAAAAAGCGCTCATATACATACGAATATATAAAGAGATCCAACTATCACAATATTATTACTACGACATATATTCACAAACCAACAATCAAATTATACCTTTATTAGCAAAGTATTTCTTATAGGCTTTATACAAAAACTTATCCAAAAATTCATTATTCATTCAATTAAACCAGTCTATGTCACACTTATACTTTTTGTAGAAATCGCTTCTTTTCTTGGAAATAATTAAGCTATATTGTGAGCAATAGGACTTAGCAGTTAGCATCCGCAGGATGATTTTTTACCACCATTTCTTCCATTAAATGTAAGGAAATGGGAAGACACTCATCACTTTCCAAATTATTTTAATTGTCATTATATTAAAAATACTCAAACGTTACGACCTACACGAGTGACTTAAAAAAATGTAAATTAGTAAAAAGAAACCACATAAAGCGATTACGTACCTACAGAAGATACAAAATCCCATACTGTGATACACGCTGTAAATGAAGGAATGCGAGCATTATACAAAAATTAAGATAAAAGTAAAGTAAATAGAAGTAAAGTCAAAGTAAAAAGTAAGGCAGTAAAGTCCTCGAATGGCGACCACGTACCGGAAGACGCAGTGTTGGTAGGCCCCCCATAAGATGAACCGACGATCTGGTTAAGATCGCCGGAATACGTTGGATGAGGACCGATCGTCGCGGAAATCTTTGGGGGAGGCCTTTTTCCAGCAGAGGACTACTTCCGGCTGATTATGATGATGTTGATGAAGATATAAGTATAAATAAATTAATTTATGCTATATTTAACATGATGCAGAATTCTGAATGTCATGATCATCTAGCCACTTCAAATAGTGACCGTTCTGGACGCATAGACCAGCCATCGCCTGCATCAACCAAATTTTGGCGAAAGCAAACAACCCACAATCAATGAAAATTAAGCGACAAAGAAACAAATTCATATATAAGGAACTGGAACCAGTGGGAGGCTCCTTTGCACAGGAAGTCAGCTAGATTATGGGTACCACAACGGCGCCTATTTCTGCCGTGAAGCGTAATGCGTAAACATTACTGTGTTTCGGTCTCAAAGGCGCCGTAGCTAGTGAAATTACTGGGCAAATGAGACTTAACATCTTATGTCTCAAGGTGACAAGCGCGCAATTGTAGTGCCGCTCAGAATTTTTGGGTTTTTCAAGAATCCTGAGCGGCACTATATTGTACTGGGTCCTGACCTGCTCGTCTAATCCCTAATTTTCATAAAAAAAAACTGAATTCAATAGGCACATCGAGTGTAAGGAAAGTGTAAAACTAGAATCGTCGTAATAAAATTAGTACATACAAGTTATATACCGGTCGGATACAGATTTTCTATCGCCGTGTAAGCTGATGATGTAAAAACTCGACTACGATACTTGATCGATTTATTGTCTGCGGCAACTCGATTCTATTTAGTACTAGAAAGTTTCTCAGACATCATTTTATTACATCCATCTAGTTTTTAGGTATCCGTTCTCAAATGGGTCAGATGGGATATAGTCTTTGTTATATGACTTTATTTACTAGTGTTATTATGTTTATGTCTGTTGCATCATTTTACCATATAATTTGAAATGATTTGTAAATCGATGTACTTAAATGTAAATCTTGATATAAAAGAGTGGCAATGAGTTTCTTGCTACTTATTCTCACTAGCTCAACCCTTTGCGAAGTAGCGGTAGATTCAATAAGAATTTTCTTTTTTTTTTGACATTCATAAGTGTCATTTCCGTGACCTACGTGAATAAACAGATTTTGATTTGATTTGATTTGATATATTAGATGGATGAAATTAGCACGAACTAGCTTCAGAGTGATAAAAATTCTATGTTAATCCAAGGAAGCGATATTTGAGTTTCTAACGCTGGAGTAAGAAGACGGGACATAAGTATCCAAATGTTTTGAGTTTTCTTGAGTGTTAATTCCGCCAATATTCGTCTTCAAACAATTTTGGCTTCTTCACCATTGTTACGTATCTCTTTCAGGAGTAATACGTCATAACAGCCGACCAATCACAGCGTGCCAACTCACTATATATTTCGGTTAAAATGGCACAAACTCAGTAGTGGATGCGAACTTCTATTTGATAAGAAACCTATGCCAGAAGGCCACGCTCTTCTACATTAATAAACTTTAACAGTAGTAGAAATAATGATTAAATAAAGTAAATTTTAAACTGATCTGTGATCACATATTATTACTTTAATGTTTCGAACTCCGATTGACATTTGACAGTCTTGTCAATTTATCAGTCAGCACTTTAGAAACTTCAGAAATTGACAAGCTGATACATTATCTTGTTTACTCAGTCTACGCATTAGTTACTATAATATAATTATCTTTAAGGCGACGTCACCAAATGGCCCAACGGAAGACCAGCTCTGGTTTTCAATCCAGTAAATATGCTGAGTTGGGACCACTTTGTGACGTATAGAAAATAATATTTCTCAATTTTGTTTTATGTTTTACGATTTACAAGAATATTACAATATTCACTTATAGAGAAAATATATTCTTATTACTATATATTATGTGAGCTGTGAGAATATAACAATATCTATAATATATCGATTATTTTTTCTTGTTTAACTATAAATATTAACAAAGTATTACTTACTTCGTTAATATTTATAAAAAGTGGAAAAAAACAGTAAACACACACTAGTTGAAACACCTCAAAGGAAATAACTATTTTAATGTACTATATCGTCATGAAAAAACTTTTTTTTCTTTCATTTTCTTTTTTTCTTTCAAATATTAGACGCACATTTTGATTCTATAGAAAACATATAACATAACAAAAAGTGTGTATGTATGCACGCAAGATGTTATAATTCTTTGGCCTAACGAAGCAAAAATCATTAAAATGGTTTATTCCTCTTTATGTTAATCTTAATATAATGTTAATCTAAGTTCTTAAATACCAAATCAAAAGTCAAACAGAGCCACTACAGAGCATAACACTAAGGAGGGTTGACTGAGTTATTGTCGGCCAGCGTAATTATTATATTCTAAGTAATAATTCAACAATTATTCTGCGTTCTATTCGAACTAGGGCAAAAATATGCCCGTCATCCAATTTTCAAATTGAGGAAATAGATTGTATGGTATCAATACTTCCCACTCGTTCCAATAGTTTTATTGTTTGACGTATGTACAGTATTTGATGTTTGAATTATATTGATATACTAGCTGATACCCGCGACTTCGTCCGTGTACACACATGACTAAGCACGTAGTACTTATAAAAATCTTTATTTCTTAACAAAACTTAAGATTATCGTTCATAAAAATTATGATTTCACATTTTATTTGAGCTAAAATTAAACTTATATTTTACCTGCTGTGAAAGTTGGTAGGATATAAAAATTCTAATTAATTCTTCATTTTAAACTATTCTTTCAATCTGATTTCTGAACGACGGGGTCTCATCAAAGGATAAACAATGTTGTTGTTTTTATTTAATTCCGAGCATTTTCATATTTATTCACATTTTCATATTATTCCTTTTAAACCTTCCCTGGACTGCCACAAATAATTCAAGACCAAAATTAGCCAAATTGGTCCAGCCGTTCTCGAGTTTTAGCCGAGACTAACGAACAGCAATTCATTTTTCTATATATATATATATATATATATATATACAGCATTTTAACGTAATTACACACATTTGAATTGACTTAGGTATGAGAATATATCAATTTATTTACTGCAGAGCTGAGCCATAAGGGAAAAGCTATTATCAAAATGTGTTTCAACATTGAAAAGGAACACAAAACTTAATAGGTATTTGATATATTGCAAAAATATGTGGGGCGCTCCTTTGCACAGGATGCCGGCTAGATTATGGGTACCACAACGGCGCCTATTTCTGCCGTGAAGCAGCAAAGTGTAAACATTATTGTGTCTCGGTCTTAAGGGCTCCATAGCTAGTTAATTTACTGGGCAAATGAGACTTAACATCTTCACAATACAACTTCTTATGTCTCAAGGTGACGAGAGCAATTCTAGTGCCGCTCATAATTATTGGGTTTTTCAAGAATCCTGAGCGGTACTGCACTGTAATGGGCATGGCGTATCAATTACTATCAGCTTAACGCCCTGCTCGTCTCGTCCCTTCTTTTCATAAGAAAACTTCTAGTAGTAGTTCATTACATATGACCAGCTAGCGTACATGTCATGCCGATGACAGGCGTATGACGCCAAGCTATATACAGGATCGAAAAATAACGAATTGTTGGTTTTCATGACTATCTCTTCATTTAATTATACGTGTTATTTAGAGATAAATTAATTAGTTATAATTTATAACTAACGCATTTTGTTTCCATCCCATTAAATACTTATTTTTTATATTTCAGAAACTATTATGTTAGAATCAAACGTTGATACACTATCTGTCACTACGTTTTTTGAAACATCCCGTGTGTTTATATTAATATGTCATTATGATGACGGGCATGAAATGTACGCTCCCTGTCTATGACAATGCTAACAATGAGCGGGCGCGGGGTACTTAATTTATATGGCAAAAGAACGTTTGCCGGGTCAGTACGAGTATATTATGATACTTATAATAATAATAATATATAATAATAATATTGACACACTTTTTACACAAATTATCTTGCCCCAAGTTAAGCATATATAGCCTGCGTTATGGATTACAAGACAATGATATATTTAATACAATATACTTACTTAAACATACATAAATACATTTAAACATCCATGACTCGGAAACAAACATCCATATTCATCATATAAATGCTTGCACCTACCGGGATTCGAACCCGGGACCTCTGGCTTTGTAGGTAGGATCGCAAACCACTCGGCTATACAGGCTATACTTATGACAAATCGTTCCACCAATAGTGCAGTGACGATGCAAACTTACCTGTTTTTTTCATGTCACAACAATAACGTTCTAACTCGTTCTATACATAAAGATAAATCAGGTCGAATAAAAACAAAACTGAACTATGGAACATGCCACAAAAAACACCTAACTAACCGCTATCCCAAGAAATCGCCCAAAATGGCACATATTTGAAACCATTTCATGACGGTTTATACTTATATACGCCTTAGCTTATATTTTTACAAAAAATAATTATATATTTACACAATATGAGAAGAAAATTTATTTTTTCATTAGATTTCCATATATTATAGACAGTGCGAAGTAATATCACAAAATACCCCAATATTTCACAGTTGGAGCCACGCTAATAATTATTCAATCTAGATAAAATTGTTCGAAAATGTATTAATTGTACAACAATACTATTTAAAATGATATAGTTTTGTTAGTTATGTAAAGGAAATTGTATTATATTTCTTATAAATTATAAATGCTTCTAATTCTCAATTAAAACTATGGCGATCTTGTGCGAGAGAGGTTAACCTAGCTCCGCTCTATTCCTCAAGGCCATTCGCTTGGTCGCCAGCCTTAATAAACTTCCACTGCTATATCCTATACATTACCGCATTTACTCCAGTTGTTTAAAATATTCTTGGACAAGAAGCAGCAATGTAAAATATTTATTCAGTTCAGATCAGTTCAATTTAGAACCCTATTCGGACAGTTGACACACGACTAAGGAGAAAAGTGTGCTTACATTGTCTTTATGCACACTATTACCGTTCCGCTATCAGACAAAAAAAGTGCGTACACCTTCCTTAAAGGCCGGCAACGCTCTTGTGATTCCTCTGGTGTTGCAAGAGAATGTGGGCGGCGGTGATCACTTAACACCAGGTGACCCGTACGCTCGTTTGCCCTCCTATTCCATAAAAAAAAAGACTGCGCATGATATGTCCTTTTAAGTGTTAAGAAGAACGTCATTGTGTCATATGGTAAGTATAATATATTTAAATATATAATTTTTCTGTGCGTGTGTTGACAGTGAACTCCTCTTAAACGGCTGTACCGATTTGATTGAAATTTTGTGTGTGTGTTCATGTGGATTCGTGGATGGGTAAGATTCACAAATGAACTACCTTCTAAATGGCTGGACCGATTTTGATGATTTTCTTAGTGTTCCGGTGAATTTGAGAATGGTTTAGATTCTCAATACAGTCGACATATAATTCTCCTACGTATGTTAGTGAACTCCTCCCTACGTCTGGACCGATTTATCAAATTTAACAATTGTGTACAGGACACCGTCTGTTGGGTCCGGTACTAATTATATAATGAATATAAATATTTCTGTTCTTTCTATAAGAGGAAGATTTAACGATTCAATTTCAGTGTTGAAAATTCGTGTTGTTCTGCGAGCGCCTATAAATAGATCTCTCTCATAATTTCTCCCCAAACACGCCTGAATACGTATAGGTAATAACTTAATTGGTATAATATATAGAATACGTGCATATACCAATGCAGTAAGACCCGAGTTTTGAGCGTAGTTCGTAGAACGGACATTTAACAGGAATGCGGTCAAACTGCGTGTTAATACATTGCAATACGTGGGCCTGTAATTCACTGTTTAGTATTTACGATTCTACGAGATAAGCCATGCTGACACGTGCATGGTTTTTTGAACCGAATCCAAAAATAAAAATCAAAACTTTAAATAAATAAAAGTTAAAAAACTAAAAAGCACGCTTTGTATAAAATTCAACTAAAAAATAGAAAATAAATTTAAATTGAAAATAGTGTAAAAAATATATATTTTACTGTAAAAAAGCGTGGGGTGCTTTTTAAGATATTATTAAAATAATAATTCTTCACACACCCCACGCTTTTTTTTTACAATAATATATATTTTTTTTACACTATTTTCAATTTTAATTTATGTTCGATTTTTTAGTTGAATTTTACATAAAGCGTACTTTTTAATTTTTTTTTAACTAATATTTATTTTTCATTTTTTAGTCAAATTAGTGTAATGTCATCGGTCGTCGATAAATCTACAAAGTTTAAACGAAATCTAGCCGTTTAAAGTGGGTCAAAATCGCGCCCAAAGAAGTCGGTTACAAACATACAAACATACAGGTGAAGCTAATATAAAACGTATATAAAATAAACATTGTTGCTATTGAATTTACTCTTTAGTTTTATATGTTACTATTATATATATTTCATCACGAATATAATGTTATTTAATACTTGATTTCTTGTTATATCGAATGTGTTGATCCCTTTTAGGATATATTCTGACTATAGTTTAAATTTTTTTAACCGACTTCAAAACGGAGGAGGCTCTCAATTAGATTGATATATATATATATATATATAAATGAATTGCTGTTCGTTAGTCTCGCTAAACCTCCAGAACGGCTGGACCGATTTGGCTAATTTTGGTCTTGAATTATTTGTGGAAGTCTAGAGAAGGTTTAGAAGGTGAATAAATATGAAAATGTTTGAAGTCGGTTTATTATTTTGTCAACAGTACTTTTACGTGTTCTAATTATTCCTTCATTAATGTTATCACTAAATTTGTAAAAATTCCGTTTAATGGACACACCGCTTGTTGCAGAAAGCACATTTAAAGTTAATGTTCCGTTATATCACATGCTATCTTTGACTGTCAAAATGAAAAAGAAAGTGACGGTATTTAATGAAACATTCACTTTAAGGGTGCTTTCTGCAACTAGCGGAGAATTTAGAATATATGGAATATAAAGAAGTAGATATCGTGTGTAGTTTAAACAAACTTTCTGTCCCTAGGTTCAAATTCGAAGTCAAAGTCAAATAAACTTTATCGTCGTTATAAATATTTCTTTTAAACTACTGAAACTACCATGTGTTCGGAAAACGTAGATTTCGTAACTTCTACCCCATTCGAAGACTTATTTTACTGTAATTCGGTCTGAAGAGCACCGTATTTAGTGAAATTACTGGACAAATGAGATCTGATAACTTACGTCTCAAGGTGATGAGCGCAGTTGTAGTGCCGCTCAGAGTTTTGGGTTTTTCAATAATCCTGAGTGGCACTGAATTGTAATGGGCAGGGCGTATCAATAACCATCAGCTGAACATCCTGATCGTCTCATCCATTATTTTCTTTAAAAAAACCTATTATTTTTTTCGTTATTTCTATGTGACTCGCTTAAAAGACATTGCTTGTGGCAGTGACTAGAGACAATATGCGATGGCTGGTCTATGAGTACCGTAATCAAAGAAAATACTATAATAGGAGATTTGCAAGAGCAACATCTCAAGTTAATTTCCTCTTATGCAAATATTGGGGTTGAGCAGGCAGCAGGGCAACTGTAAAGTAGATCCTGTAGATGAAGCCACAACCTGAGAGTTGAACAAAGCATACAAGATTTTATAACGAAACATATTGAACGTTTAATATGTCGTAAAAATTTTGGGGTACTTTGCCTGCCAGCATGACATTAATCAAAGCGGTGATATCTGACAGGAGGGTTCGGCCGGTGTCGCCGGTAGAACCTAAGACGAGATCTTTAATATGTTGCGGTGTAAGGCCATCCAGGCCTTCAGCCGAACCATTCTTGAAAGACATCACCGCTGTCTTAACATCTTTAATTGTGACCTGCAAAGGTAACTGAAGTGAAGCAGGCTGGAAGAGAGGAGGTGCTGCTGATAAAGGATGTTTCTCTTTTAGGGCGTTCAGCGTTTCTTGCGAATCAGGCGCAACGACGTCGTTTGAGAATAATAATAATTGTGCTGCACCTTTCAGGTCCCCATCACTTTACTCTCGACTTTCAGGGCTAAAAAGCGTGTTGATGTTTATCTTTTTATTTACAGTTCATTCGTACGTTTATGTGTGTACTTTTGGTGGTTTATTTATGTTTATTTATACTCAAGTAACCTTGCAGAGATCGTGTAAATATTTTGTAAAATGTTGACACCGTGCCTTCATATCATTAAAGCTTAACTTATATAAGTAGTTCTGAATGTTAAAAGGTGTCAATAACTTCTATGTTGATAAGTGTACTAACTTTTTATTATTTGGGAAATGTAGCTCTTAAATCTGTAGATTTACTATGCCCTCTTCATGTGCTCGGTCGGACACTCTATGATGACCATACAAGTGATGAGGTGATTTGGGCTAACTCTTAAAGAAGCTTTCCCTTGCATCATCTTCATCAGCCGGAAGACGTCCACTGCTGGACAATGAGCTCACCCAAAGGTTTCCACGACGATCGGTCCTGCGCTGCCCTCATTCAACGTATCCCGGGGATTTTGACCAGATCGTCTTTGATGTAAAAAATATAAATCTTAAACATAAACCCTTGACTAATCGGAGTTAAATAAATGGATATTATACTCTTCAAAGGATTAAAACGCATGTACTTGTAACTGGATATGTGCTATAAATCCTTTAAAAAGTATTTTATTAAAATGTGTAACACTTGCCTTAATCAAAGAAAATACTATAATCAAAGATTTACAAGAGCGACATATCAAGTCAATTTCCTAATATGCAAATACTGGGGTTGAGCAGGTTATCAATTGTAAAGAAGATCCTGTAGATGAAGCAAAGCATACAAGATTTTATGACGATACGTCACCCGAACGGTTAGCTCAGATGGCAGAGCACTGGCACGGAACGCCAGAGGTTGTGGGTTCGAGGCCCGCATCGTTCATAAAATGAATGTTTTCAAATTTTATTTGTGTATTAATCCTAGAAGTGAGGGTTATCACTTTAAAAACATAACAATTATGTTAATTATTGTAACTTAATCACATGATCAAGGCCTATAATCTTTAATAACCTTTAATAGGCGCTGAATTCTAACACTCAGAACTAGCACTTATCATTCTTACAGCAGGGCTGATTCCTGCTGCCAATTTCCACATTCGCACGACACGCCACAAGGTAGTATATCATCCCCACCATCTGGATGTGTGGCGGTCCTCCACAGTGCGGATTTCAAGGAGCTTTTCCATAAAAAAGAGCTCTGGGATAGGTTCCTCTTGCCTTGAGTGTGAGGGCTTTAATGCACCCTATTCTGTCTGCGGCGATAGCTCCAGTAGGCTGTTTGATCTTCGTATGCCTTTTGGCAGAAACTACATAGGCTAGATTCATTGAAGATTTGCTAGGTCTGATTTAAATGCTAAATGATTTAGGAATTCGCTCCTATTTCTGCCGTGTAGAAGTAAATTGTAAACTTTATAGTGTTTCTTCTTTCTGAAGGACGCCGTAGCTAGTAAATTACTGGGCAAATGAGACTTAACATGTTATGTCTAAAAGTGACAAGAGCAATTGTAGTGCCGCTCAGAATTTTTGCGTTTTAAGAATCCTGAGCGGCATTGTAATGGGCAAGCCGTATCAGTTACCATCAACTGAACGTCCTGCTCGTCTCGTCCCTAATTTTCATAAAAATGGATTGATTGAAACGGAGCACCGGTGTTACGTTTTTGATACTATTATTTACAAGATATTATTGAGCCCACTCTAAGTGTTATGCAACAACCTATCGTTTAAGGCTAACAACAAGCTGCAATTAATGCTACAAAAGAAAGGCGTATTCGCCGCGTGTCCGCCCATAGATAAATCAGATCGGTTCGTGTGACGTAATATTGTGAAAGTAAATTTCAATCCCTGTCAAGTGGCAAATTTGATCTACGGCCGAGAAGCATTTTTAAAATATATGAAAAACTAGCTGCAGGTCTACTCTTATTCAACGAAAAACGAAGTTACGATCGAAGTTTCGTGAGTTTCCTACTACGGTTCCATTCGTTTCGAAGTTTCGTCCCGAATGTCATTCTTTGACATTTGGAATTTCTAAACGAAACCAAAGATGTTACATCGATAAAAAATGCTTTCAATTAAAAATCATTAGTACTAATTTGGCATGTTTACATTGCGTATGTAATACAGATAATTTTGCTTGTCATTAGTTACTAGTTACTTTCATTTACTTTCATTATTATTATAACACTAGAAATAAGGGATTGCTTGTAACTAATTCTAGTAGGATTCATAAGATTCATAATAGCTTTAAGGGTAAATGTATACACTTCTATAATAAAGTCCCAGCCACTGTTCAGGCATTATCTATAAATAAATTTAAATGTTTTATAAAAAAATGGCTCTGTCGTAAATCCTATTGCTCCACAGCTGAATATCTAAGTGAGCGGATAGCCTGGGACTAGATTATGATTATTTTATAGCGATAGAAATGACTGTACAATATTGTATATTTTTATTGAAAAGAGCGCAAAAAAAGAATGCTGGGAGAGTTTCTTGCGCCGCCGAAGCAGTATCTAGTATATTAGAAATGACATCAAAAAGAATTCTAAAGGAATCAATTTTAATAAAATAAATGCCTTTTATGCCTTTTAATAGACATAAAATAAATAGCAGCACAGAATTTTTTGAAAGTCGTTGGATTTAAACAAAAATAGAGTACATGCAAAATATCTCAAATCGTAAAATGTAACTTGTTTATTTTTCAAATTCGTAAATTGCGAATTAAATCTATTTTTACGCGACTTGTGTGCGTGAAACAACGCTATTAGGGAAGCGGTTCTACTATTCGGGGCCGCGTATAAGTAGGTACTTTACCAGAAGAATTATTAAAGTGGCAAGGTTTTATTAACCGACTTCGAAAAGGAGGAGGTTCTCAATTCGATTGGTTTCTTTTTTTTATGTTTGACACGTCTTCTTTAGTTTAATGGGGAGTGCTTGCCATTTGATCCCATAAAAATTTAACATAGTGTGGTCTAGTAGTTTTCATTTAATTAATATTTTTGTTTACGTGGATGATGTTATTTTAGTTTGTGTACGGCATTTTTAGGAGTTTCCATTTAAGGTCGGAACGCATTACAGCGGCGCGTCGCTTCACGTCGCTAGACGGTACCTACCGCACAATAACTGCAGTAAGCGGCAGCTCGCGTCATTTCTGTAGCATTTCGCGTGCGAGCGTGCATTACAAGATGAGCGATAGTGATGAGAATGTGGTCATTATTTTTTTATTGTGTGCAGAAGAAGAAATTATTAATGGAAGACAACAAAAAAATTTCAAAGTCAAATAAACTTTATTCAATTAGGCTTCAACTTAGCGCTTTTGTATCGAATTTAAATTGTTCTTTTAAATTACTGAACCTATCATAATGTTCGGAAAAAGTAGAGCTCTTGAAAAGAACATACAAGTAGTACAGCGGCCATTTGTTTCAATCAATAGAGTAGTTTACAATGGCTGTAATAAACATAATAAATTATTTTGTAAGGGTATGCATCCAATATATATGAATAAATTAATAATTAAATTATTTTTATTTAGTTATTAAAATTAATTAAATTATAAGACAAAATTCTATAGACTTAACAATTAACAGTATGCATACTGAAGCGACGCGCCGCTTGCTGTGTCGCACTGAGCGTCGCTACACTGCGCGTCGCCTCAAAATATTCTCTAGGAGGCAACAAAGCCGCGACGCGCAGCGACGCGCTAATGCGTTCCGGCCTTTACATTGATTATATATTATTATTACTTACCCGTTTTCTGATAAGTTTGTTGTACGCTACCTGTAATTTATAGCTAACAAACGTTCTTCACAATCTTTTAGTGTCCCACAATAGTTCACTATTGTGGGACACTAAAACATAGGGGATCTATATTGTATAAGGCGGGCGGAACCTTTCGCAGGCGTACCCTCCTTAAAAAGCTCCTTAAAAAGAAATACTTCGTCTAAAACCAAACAACCCAAGCGGACAGGCACCGACTTAAACCCATTCAATTGGTAGCACATACAAGTACCAGTATTTGTATTGTATTAAATTAAATCTTTATTAAGTTATTTTATACTTTTCAGTTTTCGAAGTCGGTTTATTTTATCAACACACAAACACCGCTGTTGAGAACTTATCACCATAGTTTGCTCTCATTTTCACAATATGCTCATGTCGTAGAATAACTAATTAATATGGCAGAGTTAACTAGGTTTAAGAAACACCATTTAAGTCACGTAGCGAGATTAGTTGGTTAAGTGTTATCATTAATAGTCTTTTTACAACTTTGACCTTCAAAAAATGGGGTTTTGTAATTATTATTAAGGTATTTAGTACCTACGTGGTGAATTAAGGTTTGACGAGGCCTTGTTTTTTATTTCAGAGTAGGACAAGCGAACGTATTGCTGTGGGGCAGCGCTGCCGATATTAATAAAATATTTGTGCTGCAGAAGAGGGCTATTCGCGCTATTTATAACCTAGGTCCTAGAGAATCATTGAGAGCAAAATTCAAAGAAATTAACATCTTGACTGTTGCTTCTCAATATATTTTTGATAATGTAATGTATGTTCATAGGCACATAAGTGAATTTGCCAGAAACTGTCATAACCATAATGTTAACACCAAGAACAGACATAAGCTTATAATGCCTACTACTCGACTAAGTCGAGTTAGCAAGTCTTTTGTGGGGCGATGTATTTGCTTTTACAACAGGAAAATGTTCAAAACAAAAGTATTACGTTATTCAAAAGAATTGTTAAAAAACGTTTGTGTGGTAAAGGTTACTATAACATAAATGACTTTCTTATTGATACCACAGATTGGGAATTGAGCGACCGCCCTCAGGCTATTAAATAATAAGCTTAATTGTACAATGTTACTTTGTAAATGTTACTTTAATTGTAAAACATATTTTTGATGAAAAAAAAGCCCGCTGAGTTTGTTGCGCCCATTCTTCTCAGGCCTGAGGCATTCACTTTGGAATGGGTGGTAGTTTTTTTTTTTGACTTTCAATAAGTGATTTCACATCCTATTTTGAATAAAAATATTTGAATTTGAATTTTGAATTTATTTTGAATAAAAATATTTGAATTTGAATTTGAGTCAACGAAATAACCGTATTTCACGACCCTTATTGGACAGAGGTAATTCTGTTCTCCATTATCAGGGATCCGTACTCGTAAGTTAAATTCAAATTCAAATATTTTTATTGAAAATAGGATATGAAATCACTCGTTGTAAGACAAAAAGTATCACCCATTCGAAAAAGTATGCCTTAGACCTGAGACAACGGTCGCAAGAAACTTAGAAGGCTTCTTTTTTTTAATAACAATATCGTTACAATGTCATATAATAAAATGTATTATTTAATAGCCTGAGGACGGTAGCCCAATCAGTGTTATTATTAAGAACACACAAGCGTTCCATACCAGTGGGAGGCTCCTTTGCACAGGATGCCGGCTAGATTATGGGTACCACAACGGCGCCTATTTCTGCCGTGAAGCAGTAATATGTAAGAATTATTGTGTTTCGGTCTGAAGGGCGCCGTAGCTAGTCAAATTACTGGGCAAATGAGACTTAACATCTTATATCTCAACGTGACGAGCGCAGTTGTAGTGCCGCTCAGAATTACTGAGGTTTTTCAAGAATCCTGAGCGGCACTACATTGTAATGGACAGGGCGTATCAATTACCATCAGCTGAACGTCCTGCTGGTCTCGCTTCTTATTTTCATAAAAAAAGCGTTTTTAAACAATTCTTTTGAATTTCCTAATGCATTTGTTTTGAATTTCCTGGGATTTTCTTGTAAAAGTATAATATAAATCGCCCCACAAAAGAATTTATAACTCGACTTAGCCGAGTAGTAGGCATAATAAGCTTATGTTTGTTCCTGAATCCTAGTGTTGGTGGTGTTTCAAGAAACAGGAACACTATTTATTCGTTAAATTCTTAGATTAAGGATTGGTCTCCGCTGCGCTCCAACTAGATACCGCAGGCGTAGTCGCAATGTGCGGAACTTTTTACTACGCCCAAGTGGGCGTACTCGAGCCAGTCTCGAACAATGTGTGACGCTTAACTTTGTTCTGTTAAGCTTTGCTAATAATTGAAACAAATATTTTAATTTGAACTTGAAGGCTATAAGAATAACTTTTTTAAGATAAGTACCAAAAAAAGCGTCAAGCCATGCCAAAAAACTTGTTTAACTTCAAAGAAAAGTAATAGTTCAAAAAGGCTCGGCAGTGTTAACTATGACCAACAGCAAGCATTAGCAACCTACAAATAAGACTTAAGGATATGTGTAACAGGATTAAGTAGTGTTCATAGCTCGAAATGCTATACTTTCACCACAAAACTTGTCTAAAAACACCATGTTTGCGTGTTTTCTGCTTACTCTTCGCCTTAATAGTTGCTGTAATAAAGAAGCTATTGTTCTTAGGTAGTGCGGTATCTAGTTGACCAATACCTAACCTAAAGTTCAATTATTATAGTAAAAACCGCCGCGCATTACAAAAGGGGGATCCTTGTCATATTTGTCTCTGTAACTGACGTAATTATGATATCGATGGCACCGTGTCCCATTGTCAATGCGCGTGGATTTAGTCACACATAATCGAAACACATTAAAAATATTTTGTTGTGCGCTATTAAAATCAAAAATCAAAATCAGTTTATTCATGTAGGTCACGGAAATGACACTTATGAATGTCAAAAAATAAAAAAATTCTTATTGAATCTACCGCTACATCGTAAAGGCTTGAGCTAATGACAAGAAGTAGCAAGAAATTCATTTCCACTCTTTTATATCAAGATTTAAGATCATTTCAATTACAATACAATATTATGTAAAATGTAAAATGATGCAACAAACACACTCAAACGTCAAATAGTCAATGTCTTACACGAGTAAGTCAAAAAAGTTAATGTAAATTAATACAAAAGTTATTGAGTACAGTAGCTGCATCATCCACATACACCATAAAGCAATAAAGGTATTCTGTGAGCATTTTATAAGCGATTATATTATGAAAAAATTACAAGAAGTAATGTACTTTATAATTATCGCAGGTAAATAGGCCATATTATGTTGATGAGGTCAAAGAATTTGAGTGATTAATTATTAATTGCCTGCAATAAGGGTATCATTATTCTAATGACAACGCGTTAACAATTTATAACTGTAAGTTTAATTAGGTAAAAATAATTTGAAATGTTTAATTAAGAAATAGTACATATTATTATTATCTTGTGTGTGTGGGACGCGACTTGCGTCGACACTCTGGCTCCTTCTCATGTCCAAGTTACGTCAGTTGGTGCTGGGGCTGCTGCTTCGACTGCCGAAGGCAGCAAGCATCGCAAATATGTTGGTCTCAGTGAGTCATACATCTTTGTTACGTTTGGTGTCGAGACACTTGACCCGTGGGGCACAGAGGCGCGGAGAATGTTCAAAGTACTATCTTCGCCCCTCAATAGGGCTACTGGAAACCCAAGCACTGGCAGCTATTTCGGTCAACGGATCAACCTTGCTATCCAACGTGGAAATGCTGCCAGTATTCTTGGTACGCTTCCCCGTAATGATAGTTTTAATTTAATGTAATCATAGTATTGTAAATGTAGTTATAAACGACGACCTGTATAGCTGAGTGGTTAGCGATCCTACCTACTAATACTGTTTTCCACGGTCCCGGGTTCGAATCCCGGTAGGTGCAAGCATTTATATGATGAATATGAATGTTTGTTTCCGTGTCATGGATGTTTAAATGTATATATGTATGTTTAAGTATTAAATATATCATTGTCTTGTAACCCATAACATAGGCCATATGTGCTTAACTTGGGGCAAGATAATTTGTGTAAAAAATGTGTCAATATGTTAAAAATATAAAAAAAAAAGATTTGTTTCATTGTTTTTTTTTTATTTCATGAAAATAAGGGACAAGACGAGCAGGACGTTCAGCTGATGGTAATTGATACGCCCTGCCCATTACAATGTAGTGCCGCTCAGGATTCTTGAAAAACCCCAAAAATTCTGAATGGCACTGTAGTGCCATGTCTCATTTGCCCAGTAATTTCACTAGCTAAGGCGCCCTTCAGAATGAAACACGGTAATGCTTACACATTACTGCTTCAAGGCAGAAATAGGCGCCGTTGTGGTACCCATAATCTAGCCGGCATTCTGTGCAAAAGAGCCTCCCACTGCTAGGGCTTTTTATTTCTTATGTAATATTATCAACAGGTAATATTAACGGTTAAAAACATATTAATACATACATAGTGCGTTACAGTAGTATTCTATTCAGCAATATATACATTAGAAATACATTCCAATATCCAATTACAGTTAATTAATACACAATTGGAATCCACTCCACATACTTTCGTATCGTGCATGAAGCAAGGATTTATAGACTTAAATAAGTTTTGTTTTAAGCCATTACTCATTACTACTGGATCTGCGCACGCGACGATTGTTAAAATGTTAAGGCTTGCTACACACGCTTGGTTTTTATAATAGTTAAACATGTACCCCCTTATTCATAATGGTCCGCTAACTTTAAATAGCCGCTTAGGAGTGTTTTTTTCTCATTCTGACTTAGGTCAATAGAAGAAGACGGAGTGAGAATTAGCAATGCTTTAAGTTAGCAGACTATTATGAATAAGGGGGTAGTATCACGCGTTATTAATGTTAAACGTTAAATATAAATAAAATTAAACATATATAAAAGTGACACAAACATTAAAAGACATTGACTGATATTCTGGCATAAAGAAAGACAAAATTAATAGTACCAGTGGAAGGCTAATTTGCACCGGATACCGGCTAGAATATAGGCACCACAACGGCACCTATTTCTGCCGGGAAGCAGTAATGTGTAACCATTACTGTGTTTCGATCTGAAGGGCGCCGTAGCTAGTGAAATTACTGGGCAAATGAGACTTGACATCTTATGTCTCAAGACTCTCTAGGTGACGAGCGCAGTTGTAGTGCCGCTCAGAATTTTTGGGTTTTTCAACAATCTTGAGCGGCACTGCATTGTAATGGGCAGAGCGTATCAATTATCATCAGCTGAACTTCCTGCACGTCTCATCCCTTATTTTCATAAAAAAAAAATAATTTGGCACCGACTAGGTTTGAAACCTTTCAATATAGCACAATAATACAAATAATAGTATTTTATTAATAGTAGATTTGCATAAAAGGTGAATTAATTTAAATCTTTATGAAGTTATTTTAAACTTTTTAGTATTTGAAGTCGGTTTTTTTTAAACGTAGTTTTTTATTTATTCGGCAAAGTCGCTATTGATAAGAATCAACTACAGTGAAGCGTGACCAGGCTTAATGAGTAGAAAAAAATAAGCAATAAATAATTCATAAAAAGTAATAAAAGTTCTTTTCTATTTTTTTTTTGTAAATTAAAGTAGGTACTACCATTGCCTCGGCTCATATCGCCTTCTGAGATAAAGAAGTGGCACTAGAAACTCTCTGTAAAAAACAGTTTGTTAATAATTCACTTAAGTCAATTAAGACGGCTCGAATCATCGACGATCAAGTCATCTCCGATCGGCTTGATTCTCTAGCATTGCGTAGAGATGTGGGTTCTCTCTGCATCTTCTACCGCATTTATCACGGGGAGTGCTCAGAGGAGCTGTTCGGGTTGATTCCAGCGGCCGAATTCCACCATCGGACATTACATGCAAAGTACCATCCGCATCACGTAGACGTCTGGCATTCCACAACCGCGCGTTTTGTTCGAAATTTCTTGCCTCGCACAGCCACTTTGTGGAATCAACTACCGGCAGCGGTCTTCCCGAACAGATGCGACTTAGGGACATTCAAGAAAAAAGCATACTCCCACCTTAAAGGCTGGCAACGCATTTCTTGACACACCTGTTGTTGCGGATGTCCATGGGCGGTTGCCTCACCTCTCCCCATCCCGTGAGCCTCTTGCCCGTTTGCCCCCTCTCATATATAAAAAAAAAAGTTATATGGTCAAAAAAAAGTGTGTGTGTACTTATGTATACACGCAAGAAGTTATACTTCTTTGGCCTAACGAAGCAAAAATCATTAAAATGATTTATTCCTCGTGCTATTCTACGTTTTTAGAAAGCACAATTTTGTAAATTTTTAATTATTAATTTTGAAAAATCTTGCAAAAATGGCTTTCACAATTAATTATTACATAATGAATACGGCTGTATGGGCGTGAACCCTTTGCCTGTCCTAATAATGGACGAAGAAAACAAATGACGCAAACCTCAGAAAATTTTAGGAGCGAACTTCAACCTGTTACTTTTGTCTGAAAATTTCACTCTCATAATTTTTTCATAACGCCCCAAAAGAAGTATAACTTCAATATTGTCTATTAATAAAAACAATAATTATCCTCTATGTCATTTGTAGACCTCACAATCTTCACACGTTAAATTACATAAAAAATAACGTGCGAATCAAAATAATTATTTTAAAATCATAAATCATAATTCAAAAGTGTATGACGTAACTTTTACTTTCATAATTTGTCTGTATGTGCTTAATCACAACACATTCTTGTATGATATTTGAAAATAGCATTTATATCATTAGATATAAAGTATAAAATTCTTTTACAAGTCCCAACTCACATGAGTATCAATGATTTTTTTGGATTATAACGCTTATTTCAAAAGCCGTAAAGTTTTAATTTGTACAGTCATATACCATCACGCATGGGAATTATTCAAATAATAGTTACGTGACCGTCTGGACTCTACAGTCGCATCTAATTAATTAGTAATTACTACCTCGGTGCTTTGCAATTTGAAACCGATTCGGCAATTCGGGAATTATTATTACTGGCTGTTAAAGTTATACTTTTTTACAAAATTGATGGCTTGTGTAAAATGAAGATGATTGATGATTTAATATTAAATTGTTAACTTATGAAAAATGTTATTCTATACTTTAATAAACCAAATGTCACGAACTTAGATCATTTATATGTCTAGATACACTGGACAGCTGTGAAAACGTCGAAAAAAATTGAGGTTGACTGTTAACCTCAATTTTGAGCAAAGCACGCACACTAACACAAAGTGACATACAAATCGCAAGCGTAAGACGTAGCTTGATACGCACACTAAAGTAATAAACCTGGATTGTTTTCATTGGTAATAAGTAGTAAAAGGCTCTAGCTGGATATATAAATTATCTAAAGATGCGTACAGACTGGTGAAACGTAACATGAAATGTATAATCCTACCTTTCATTGCATGTAGCGTACATTTACTTTTACCAAGCTTTTTTACCAGCGGGAGACTCCTTTGCAAAGGATGCCGGCTAGATAATGGATACCACAACAATGCCTGGCACAATTTCTGCCGTGAAGCAGTAATGTGTAAGCATTACTGTGTGTCGGTCCGAAGGCCGCCGTAGCAAGTGAAATTACTGGGCAAATGAGACTTAAGATATTATGTCTCAAGCGCATTTGTAGTACTGCTCAAAATTTTTTGGTATTTCAAGAATCCTCAGCGGCACTGCATTGTAATGGGCAGGGAGCATCAATTACCATTAGCTGAACGTCCTGCTCGTCTCGTCCCTTATTGTCATAAAAAAAAAGCTTGGACGCACACCGTGCATTTATTATAACGAACATCCTGCGTACGTCTGTTTCCTCCATTTAGCCGCGAACGCGCCCCTTTGTGTTCGTTCAAAAAACCGACAAATCACGGGTTGCTTCGCGCGCGGCTTGTAACGCTCGTAGCGTGCGCGTGAAATGCACATTTCGCACGCACAGGACGTCCAAAATATGAGAAATTATTACAAAGTGTGTTACCTTTCATGATATATTGCAGTGATATGTACGGCGAATTCTTTCATTGTACCATGAAATGTTACGTTTCACCAATCTGTACGCACCATTAGGTCACAAATTTTGTCCAGATACAGCGAACAAAAGCCAGCGAACGATCTCCTATCCCTTTCAAACGTATTTCTACACAGACTCTATCTCTTTCGTTTTTAGCATTCTTTCCGGCTTAAAAGAACACACAGGCGGAGCCTAAAATATGTAAGACCGTATATTTCCTTACGGTTAAACTTTGTATACTGTTTTATTACCTAACTAAATAAAAAAATACTAAAGATAGACCGGCAATGCTTAAGCTGCGTTGGTTAATTATTATAAATAGCATTATTTTTAGCTGAACTCAAATTATTATTTTACTATTTTGAAGACACGCGTGATTTGTGTTAGTTGTTCATCACCTTCCTGACTATGGGGGATGTCTCATAACCACAAACCTAATCAAATTATAAACCTAAACCTATAATCCTATTTAAAAAAATGAGCGAATGATAACACTACATTTGTAAGGCAAAGCCTGACTTTGAAGAAACTTTTATCATCAGTGAGCTAGACAACGCTATTGACCTATCGCTCTATTGGAGGAGGCCAGCAGCGGGTATACCGCTAACCTTAACATTGTAAAAAATAAATTGAACTTTATATTTATTGTAAAAAGTTGAGATTTAAATATAGTTTTGACTGTACTAGACAACCTAAACACAATATTTCAAGCAGAATATATTGGAATCACTAGAGCAGCTCAGACAGTAGCAGCCAGAGATGTCAGAGACCTTAACATAAAGATAATCCCAAACAGTGCATCCGAACTTCAGGCTCTACAAAACAACACCATAACATCTGTCCTTATACTGGAATGCCATAACGCACTTCAATCCATCGCAAACCAGAACAGAGTCACTTTGCAGTGGATTAAAGGACACAGCAACTCACTGGGCAATGATGCCGCAGATGAACTAGCCAAAAGGGGATCCGAAGCTGTAAGCATATGGACCGGAGCCACTGCTACCCATACCTCAGGCCCAAATTAAAAAATGGCTGCGAGAAAAAAACGGAACAATCCCACCTTACAGAATGGAGAAACAGCAAAGGTTGCAGGTAAACAAAGAATGCAGTTCCGGTGCCCCCAAAGAGGTTCACCCGCAACCTGATGAGACTACACAGGGACAATATACGCACAATTGTAGGTGTAGTCACCGGTCACTGTCCCTTGAACATGCATCTGTCTATCATAGGTGTAACAGACAGCCCCTTGTGCAGAGGATGCATGGAGGCAGAGGAAACGCCAGAACACGTGCTTATGGAGTGCAGTGTGGCCGAACAACGGGCACAAATACTCCAATCACCGGATGGATCCGGAAGCGATGCTGGTGATTGGAGAAACTTTAAACCTGCAGAAACTTAAAAAGACTGCTAGATTTCTGGAATGATCTGGATTGATTGGAGTAAGAAGACATTTAAAAAAAACACAATGGCCCAATCAAGAGGTTAAGTGTGTAAACAGCCCAGCTAAACTATGTAGCTAGTTTAAACTGGAGACACTCGATCTTCGGAAAACCTTACACCCACTTGTAGAGTGGCAACCCTTCTGCGATTCCTTTGGTGCTGCAACAGAGAACCTGCAGCGCTGATTACTTACCATCAGCTGAACTATAATACTGCACTATCTTCCATTTTTCAATAAAAGTAGTAAATGGAATGTCTGTGTGTAGAATAATGTAAATTCTCGTACAAAAGTAGTTACAAGTCATACAGCATATTTTATGTATTTTGTAATATTATATAAGAATCTCCTGGGTATTAGAAAATATTGCTATACCTATGAAAGTTCCGTCAAAATACGTCCACTTTAGCCAGAACGGGCAGATACAAAATACGCTTAAATAACAAGCCGAAAAAATAAGTAGAGAACGAATAATTTTAAACATAGAACGATCTTTCTTTAGACATATTAGTCCGCTATATAGTTTATTATATTGTCCGAATGATCCTGGTTATGGTCATGTTAAATTATATAAGTCATCCGTACCGTTTAATTTAAAAGGTACAGTTAGTGATATTTCTGAGAAATCGATTGATAGATAGATATATTCGTACAGGTCAAATCAAGTATAATATTCAAATGCAAAAATTTTAGAAGGAATTAACATTAAAACCTCATTTTCCGTCCATAGACTAAATCTGTGTCTATGGAATTTGGAAGGGTGCTAATTTCGACATCGCTCTACAAGCTTCTGACATAGATAATAAATGTCGTTGAGAATTGCACAAACTATTTACTTATTCGGGCAACGAACGCGAATCAGTTTAGCAATTCATACATCAGCATGTTTAATTAGCCGTGATGAAACTGTCGTGACAGAATATCGTATTTGTTAGGAATTGTAGGTTTGAGTCACTAAGGCCGTGACCACAACAAGAAACTTATTGATGAATATATTTTTTTATGAAAATAAGGGACGAGACGAGCATGGCGTTCAGCTGATGGTAATTGATACGCCATACCCATTACCATATAGTGCCGCTCAGGATTCTTGCAAAACCCTAAAATTCTGAGCGCCACTACAATTGCCCTAGTCACCTTGAAACATAAGATGTTAAGTCTCATTTTCCCAATAATTTCTGCTTCACGGCAGAAATAGGCGCATATTCAAGATACTTATCTTTAGCTGATAGTTTCTCAACCTTATTTTGCTCATCGCCCACTTTGAGAATATGTTTTTTTTCTTTTACTTTTTAGACTATATTTTTTAATCTACCCACGCCCCATCTGCGCTATCTCAATGCCTCCTAATTTTCTCTGGGTCTCCTACTGCCCCCCCGAAAGTTTCAAACACCCACAAGGGGTCGTTATCGCCCACGTTGAGAACCTATATTAGCAGATGAATACTATAATACTGAAATCATACATTATCATCACATCAGATAATTAATTAAAGTCGATTAGGACATTTTGAAGCAAATTTACTGCAATTTTACAAGTAGTAGTATAATAAGCACATTTTCGTACGGTAGGTTTTGTGATATTACCGCATTATTAATCTAAATTTTATTGCTCTGTGACTGCAAGGACCAGGAAATTAAAAAATAAATAATTAACATGTCACCCACTGTTTGAGAAATTTTATTTATTTTTTATTATTTGCTACAAGTTATGTATGTATATAAATTAATGTATATGTGTTTCTAATGCAAAGTTACATTCTTAAAGGCCTATTTATACAGTCTTGTGTGTTATGAATTCTAGTGCAATAATAACAATTGCTTAGTTATGAATTTTATTGAATATCGTATTAATACAAATATTAGTATTTATAAGTAGTTTTTTTTTATTAAAATAAGGGACGAGACGAGCAGGACGTTTGGCTGATGCTAATTGATACGCCCTCGGCCCTGCCCATTACAATGCTGTGCTGCTTAGGATTAATGAAAAACCCAAAAATTCTGATTGGCACTACAACTGCGCTCGACACCTTGAGACGTAAGTTGTCAAGTCTTATTTGCCCAGTAAATTCACTAGCTACGGCGCCCTTTAGACCGAAACACAGCAATGCTTACACATTACTGCTTCACGGTAGAAATAGGCGCCGTTGTGTTACCCATAATCTAGCTGGCAACCAGTGCAAAGGAGCCATACAAAAAAAATATAAGTAGTAGCTTCATATTTAGATTATATTAGTATTAGATTCTAAGACCACGCAGATTCCAAAACGTGCTTGCTAATTACTGTCGTTCGACTCGGCCCGTCACAGAATACGAAAAGCGGCAAACATGCGAATAAATAGTCCTAAAGAGAGATCGCCATTTTTATTTCGAAGGGATGATGAATAAAATAACAAATATTGAACTTAAGATTGCCTTGTTTTACCAAAAACTTTTAACGCAATTCGATTCCTTACCTTTTTAAAAATAAAAACACTTTATTCTGGTCGAGCAAACAAGAAATGCTACATAATGAAATAGTGGGCACTGATCTCCAGAAAACATTAAGCTAGCCAATGCACGAAACATGCGAGACAAAAACTCCTTGTTGTGTAAACAAAAATAAACTTAAGACGGCATAACTGTCAATTAAAAACCGCATTGCGCTAGTTCATGAGTTTTGTACCTGCGTTAAAAACAAAATTTCCAGCGCGTTTTTATATGCAATAAATAGCAAAGGGTACAGGGAAATTTACTAGCACTTATCATATATTATGTATTCTTCTAAAGATTCCAATTCGGTTTAATAACTTCGAAGGTTCTTTAAGTTAAACACTTTGCTGTAGCGCCTGTCAGACAGCAAAGTAATCGATTTCGGCACGCTATATGAAAGAGAATTCCATTTTCACAGAGTTTTAAAAGGGCTGAAAGTATAATTTTTCTAAAATAGATATTATTAAGTACTTCTTATTGTTCTTAGAACGGCAGAGGTCTTGTAATATTACCTCTCTGTTAAAACAAAAAGGGACATAGAAGTCCCTATCCAAAATGAACAGACACAAAAATAATTGAAAAAAGAAGCAAATAACGGATAATATATTTTACGCCTTACTTGAAGAATAAACATAATATATGTAGGTACATTGGCCCAGTCGCATACAAATAAAATAATAAAATACAACAGTAGAAGTTATAAAACTTGTTTCTCAAATCGTTGAAAATATTGTTTTAAAGATAATTTTTAAAACTTCTACGCCTTTGCCGTAAAAAAAGAAATCCTAAATGGCTCATTATGTATTATGACAGTTGCAAATTCCACAAATATACCACCAATACCAATAAATATTTTGCACATCTTGGATATTTTAAATGTCAAGGTGAGTCAATATGACGGTTGTTCAATAAAGTGACGTAAAAAAAGGCGCGAAAGCTAACGTATGTAAATTACAGATTATTATGCTGAGCTCTAAAGTCGTATAGTTATAATGTTAACTATGTACTAAGGTACATAGATAACTTTGTTAGTTAGTTAGTCTTTTAATAAGAACTTGAATAATATGATATCACTTCCACGAGTATCTACCACCATTAAAAAGGGAATGAGTACTGTTTTATATTATGATTTTAGTTTTCATAGTGTTTTTATTTTTCCTAAATATTTCAAAAGTATAATGAATTTTATTAATTTTCTTTTCATACAACACTAACTGGACGTAATTCCAGAAAAACGGTCCAAATCACAATCAAGTCGAAATTGAGTTAAGAATACAAAACTGGTCGCGCAATTCATTTTAACCCTCTGGCATAATGGCAAATGGCAGCCCTACTGTCACTCTTTAATTGACATAATGAATTAGTAGCCCAGCCCACATGTATGGAATACACTAATATTTATTAAACTTTAAACACGAATTCCTTAAAATGTGATGTTTGTGGCTTGGAACGTTTTTCAGGAACTACGTCCAATTATGATGCGAATTTTGTTACTTTTTAATAACAAATCGTACGTTATCAATAAACCACAGATACCCTATAATTAATAGCATAATATAAGTAATTGTCTTATAACTCTCGATTCGACCACGACCTCCGAATATGATAATCAAATATTTACATATTCCAATCTGAAGGACCCTGATTGCTAAGTGATTTGTAAGTAAACATATGGGCTTGTTATCACAAGTAACCTGTTTAATTTTAAAACACTATTTTTTTAATTCATACTTTGTTGACGATTGGTAGATATATATAAGACTCTTATAATAATAGCAACATATGGGTTCTATCTATGCCAGTTGGATTTTTTTTTAAATAAAAACTTCCGTAGACACGCTGAGACATTATTTTGTAAATATTGAATGAGTTTGAGCCGTCACACTTGCATATGTAACGCATGTTACGGGTAAATCAGCTCGAGTTGATTAAGTGACACTGCAGCACACTCGCTCGCGTAGTATTAATTATTAGTATTATAGAAAATTCGTATTCATTTTAACGAAAATAAGGCTATTCAGAATTTCACCTACACTTGACCAAAATTAATAAAAAAAAAATAAAAAAGGTATTTATTTCACACCTAGTACTTAAATAATAAATGCATTATAGTTTATACATATCATTATTCAGTTATTTGATGTAGTTAAAGTATTCAAATATTATAATTAATCAATTTATTGATAGGATATATGATAGGAAAACCTAATGATTTATATACATTATACATTTTAAAAAAAAAATATCATAAAGATTTGAGTTTTCTTTAGTGTTGATTCCGCCAATATTTGTCTTTAAACAATTCGACACGTGTTTCGCCTCTACACGAGGCATCCTCACGACATGTTGAGTCGCCAAAATCTGGCACGAGTCTCGTGCATTAACACTAAATAAAAATTAAACTTCAATAAATTTTCTTAAAATATTAGCATTTATACATTTACATTAAAAAAAAAAATAATAAATTTTTTATTCATTACTTTCAATTGGTTTACTGTTAATAGTGTGAACTATTTGAGGCCTCTACTGGCCTCCTCCAAAGATACCCTCAACTCTCAAAGATAGCAAGTAGTGTCCATCTGTAGCATTTACTTCATCTGCTTTTAGGTCTTTCTCTTTTCCTAATTCCCCAGGGGCCTGGCCATCCAATATTCAAATTACTAAGGAGTTCATTCCAAGCGTGGCTGACTGTTAAGGACATGTCAATTAAAAATAGGTTACAGTTATAGTAGATTCGCTTTCCTTTTCTATCTGGCTATAGATAACCTTCCTAAAGGAGATCCTTTAGGAAGGTTCTTCTCTCTAAAGGGCTGGCTATTTATTTATATTAAATCAACAATAATTATCGGTCCAAATTTAAAAAAGCGAGAAACGATATTATTTCAATATTTTTTTCACCAAACTGCCTTAAAAAATAAGATTGAAAAAAGCTTAAAAATATGATAACTTAAAAATGGTTCACTTATCAATGGGAATACGTGGAATTACCAATAGACCCGTATAACACGAATTGAACTTCCACTTATAAAGTTTATTGAATCACCAATGGGTCTTTTACACAGGATGCTGGTTAGATTATGGGTACCACAACGGCGCCTATTTCTACCGTGAAGCAGGAATGTCGAAGCATTACTATGTTTCGGTCTGAAGGGCGCCGTAGCTAGTGAAATTACTGGGCAAATGAGACTTAATCTCATCCATTATATTATATCGTCTCAAGTTGACGAGCGCAATTGTAGTACCGCTCAGAATTTGGCACTGCATAGTAATGGGCAGGGCGTCTCAATTACCATCAGCTGAACGTCGTGCTCGTCTCGTCCCTTATTTCCATTAAAAAAAGGCTTTCGTTATTCACGCGGACAATGTTGCAGGAAATAGCTAGTAACATAGCCGTCGTAATCAATAAGCATACATCTGGTGAACGCGGAGCTACTCTGCGACCGGTTTCATGGGGTCAACACTTTCCTTTTTGAGAGACGAGTGACGACCGATCTCAAGTCGCTATCATGCTTCCTTATGTCATTTGTAATAGAAGGTTTATATTTCGGTATGTGTTTACTTTTTAGATGTTCTACTACGACCCAGTTCTGTCATGCCGGTTATGAGGGCGAGCTGCTCGAAATTGTCGAGGATAAAGTGCTCTGTCAACGGCTCGATCACCAGCCGTTGCGTGGAGACATCGTTTCATTGTGTGTCTTCTACCGCATCTGGGAGTGTTCCGAAGAGCTGTTTCACCTGATTTCTGTCGCTGTTTCTTCACACGACCTGCTACAACTTGGAATATTATCCCCATCTGGATGTGTGGCGTTCCTCCACAGTTCAGTTTTCGAAAATTCTTCCACGTACAACCAAGCTGTGGAATTAGCTTCCTTGTGCGATGTTTCCGGGACGATACCGCATGGATACCTTGAAAAAAAGCGCGTTCTCCTTCCTTAAAAGCTAGCAATGCTCCTGTTATTCCTCTGGTGTTGCAAGAGAATATGGACAGCGGTGTCCGCCTAAAACCAGATGACCTCGTTTGTCCTTTTCTTCCATCAAAAGAGCTGACAGCCAAACTTCATGATTGAAAGACACTTTAAGAAGAGGACGGATTATGATTTATGGTCAGTTTTAGAGAGCACGGCTTGCTCTAAACGCCATGATAATTTGGAGTCCCTAAAACAATCCGTAAGATTGGCAGTGAAGAATTTTCCTACGGAAAGAGTGCGTGCTTCTATTGATAACTGGCCTCAACGTTTAAAGGACTGTATTGCAGCCAATGGAGACCACTTCGAATAAGTTTTTATATTTTAAATCGTTTTATATTGTGATGGTTTAAACTAACACACTGTAAAAGTAATAAATGTTATTTGCAATAGAATATTTTTTTCTTTGTTTCAGTATTCATGGCAACGCCAGATTCAGATAGGACTTCCCATAGCGTTGACCATTTCACAGGGTCAAAGTTCTTCTGATAATCCACAAAAGATGTGATGAATTATATCAATACGGTGGCAAAGTAGAAAATCTATAATTAGAATAATCTCACGATGAATAGGCGACACAAGTAGGTGTTTATGTCAATATTTAATAGCTTAGTGTTTTTTTTAATTTAATTTTTTCATAAAGAGAGGAGATCTAACTGACAATATTTGCTACAACTTCAGCATATAGCACTTTGCACAATGTATCAGTGCACAAAAAACAGTTACAATGATAGATTCTATGCAAACTAACATAAATCATAATTTAATCTTTACCCTTACTTCTGTTCCGCCATTTTGTTCTTATACATCGGTCAACTGAAAGTCAGTTAGCGTGTATGTGTAAATTCATAATTCATGAAACTCGCGACAATATCTTTTCAATATACAGTGATAGGACAAATATATCATATGACGACCCATATATAGCCCAGTGGTTACTGAGCTAGAAGTCTCGCGTTCGAATCCCGGTAGGTGCAAACATTTATATGATGAATATGGGATGTTTGTTTCCGAGTCATGGATTTTTATAAGTATTTATGTATGCTTAGGTAAGTATATTGTATTAAATAAATCGTTGTATTGTACCCGTAGTACATAATACGCCTAGTTTGGGGCAAGATAATTTGTGAACAAAAGTGAGTCAATTATATGCAGGATTTAAAAAAAGTCAAAAATACTTAAATTTGATATTTTTACATCCTTAAAGTTATCTAGCATATCAACTTTTTGATAAGGTCATTCTTATTTAATTAAAAAAATTAATATTCTTTTCGGGGCGAGCTCTTCAAATTTTCACCTCTGTGGACTCAAGCGCAGTGAATTAAAAAGAACAACTGAGTATCGCTAATCGAATTATGCACATTTTTAAAAGAAGAACTACATAGGTACCATGTGAAAAAAGTTTCAGTGAAAAATCTCAAACCATGAAGGTTCTATGTCAATTCGAAGTACCTATTACAACTAAAAGGGAATTTCATACTTCAACCCCTTTTATCTTAGAGCAAACGCATAAGCTGTCCTTATGGAAAAACCAGCTGCCAACGGACTTCACAGCACCAGAGTCCTCGCCTTACTGAACAATTCATCCATTATTTCCAATCTGTTTTATCTAATAAACGCGAAGTAAAGTTATTCCAATTTTAAAACCTTTGCCACTACGGAAGACGGGGAGAAGTATTATTTATTATGGTCGTGGTATTAGTGGTCATATAAATTACATATTAAACTCATATTAGTCGTGTAATTTAAAAATAGAACGATCTTTTACTCCGAAACATGACAACCAAAGACGTTAATTATCAAAGATTATATTTACATTTCGAACTGGCTTCAAATACAAAGCTGTCAGTTAAAAAAAACAATTGAACACTAAATGCGGGAAAAACTAATGTTGTTCGTCAAAGTCGAGTTCAAATGAAGACAATGAGTATAATGTACTTATTTGAATGCCACCTGAAATTCAAGAGGCGTCAAGAGCCGTTTAGTTTTAACTTCCGCTCATTATTTGAGAAAAGTACAATGTAGAAGCCCTAGCTAAAACTATCTAACTAACATATATATGTGTCTCGGCTTCATCTCGTTCATCAATACCTCTTTTGCTGGACGTTGCAGTAATGTATTGTAAACGTTGTCTTATGATATAATAATACTCAATAGCCCTATTATAAATACTTATTTATGAGATACAGTTCTTACGGCCTGATACCATTGACCGCATTGCAACCGCATTTTAACAATTACGAACAATTACTATTATTTTAACGATTAGTTAATGCAAACTGCCATTACTTTAACAAATTATTAATTTTTCGCTAAATTATATTATACTTACCCAACCATTATTAAAATGCAATTTCGTATCCTTTTAATATCGTTTTAAATTTTAAATTTGAAAACGTCCATGATTTGACGCCGCTGGTGTTGCAAGAAATCATAAGCCGGTGATAATTATACATTATACTAGCTGACCCGATAGACGTTGTTCTGTATATAACAGAAAAAAATACTGTTTTATAGGAATTTGTCAATAATTTTTCATAACATCAAGAATTATTTCGTAACTTGTGCTCCTTGTTGTTATAATGAAATTGTTTCACAGCAGAACTGTCAAACCGTGCGTCAATAAATTCTCTCGCAGAAAATATGTCCATACAAAACAAATATTGGAAATAAAAATAATTATGGGTCCCAAATCAAAATAAAAAGTATCCTATCTTTCAAGTTGGACTTAACTGCACTCCATGAAGTAATCCCCATTTAAATCCGTTCATTAGTTTAGGAGTCCATCGCGGGCACACAACGTGTCACGTAATTTATATATATTAAGATAAAGAATCGGCCGGTACGTTTGCATGTAATTTTTATGAATTTGTCAATTTTTTCAATTGATTCCTTGAAAATTCTTTTTGATATCGATCACTACTATCGCTTCGCAAATTAATCTCTGAGAGAGAAAAAGGGTGTAAGAAACTTTCCTAGTACCTACCTACTTTTGAGTTGTTTTATAAAATTTAAAATCTAGTTATATAATTCATCTAAATATTAAAGACAGGTTTGACCAAACAACCGCTTGGTCGGGACTCGAAAAAGGGTATTAATAATTAATAATTTAGGTCCCAACCAATTACAGCCCTGTCGGTGGATTACATGAGAATGTTTAAACTTAACAATCGATTCTCGATTTTTTTAGAATATACGAATTGACTTTACGATATTTATCAGGCTAATAGAAAATCTCGAAAATTAAATAATATAATATTATTATTAACAGTCGATAAAATATTTTTGTTAACAGAGTATTAAAATATCTTTATATTAAATAAAATCGCACCTCAGTGGACTTATTATTCTTTAAGACAGTAAAAAAAAATTCAGAATAACATACCTCTAAAGAAGCGATGAAATTTCCCGTCCTTTCGGGTATTATCTAATTTTCACAACACTCTTCAAATTAAGGCAATAATATTTAATCCTTATTATTAATCATAATACATACACAATGCATAATCCATAACATAACTTATTAGAGCATTTGATACTTTAAAAAAAAGAAAAGTTCGGTTCGAATCTGGAACGCGAGAATCGTTTATAAACCTACAGAGCTCACGTGCGCGTAGCAAAGAGGTTGTTTATCAACTAAAGTATGCTGTACAGGTGAAGGCATGAGGCTGGGAGTGCCTTTAAGTCTAGCCTCCACTGCATCAGATGATATTATCATTCTGTGTTATTGATAAAATATAAGTAATTATGATACATAAGAATTATGAAGTTTCTAATTTTGAAAATAGAGTGAGAATAATAAGAAAAAACAAGAGCTCAATTCACACGTGGTAGAAGAAGACACTTCAACAATTTTATCTTCAAGATGAAGAATGTAAAATTTCGGGAAGAGATTAATTGTAGGTGTTAGTAATGATCATAGTGATACAAAGTTTGATAATTATTTAACATTTTATTTGTATATATTACATAGATGTACTCAGACTCAGACCTTACATTTTTCGGATTATGATAACTTAATTATGAAATAAATACCAACTTAATATGGTCAATATATCTATGGAATACTGCGTCAATTACTGTTTTTGATCTTGTTGTTGATAGAGTGCGAGTGCGGATCGTTTTCAAATTATGTTTAGCGTCCAAAAACTCAATCAACGGAATCGATGCAAATACATATCTTAAAAATCCGTTGCAAAAATGTACATTAAAATCCCTACTTCAGAATCTTCGGAATTTTATCGTATTCTTTTTCGAGAATTCGTGTTACTTCTGGTGTGTATTTAATTAAATTTTCGTGAATGAATTCAATAAGGTATTAATTATTGATTGGTTGGTTGGGAGAAATGTAGAGAGTAGCTCTCAATACTAAAATACTATTACCTAATTTGGTTTGAGATTCACATATTTCTCCCAATTTAGAAATCTGAACTCATAATGATTTCAGTTGTGGTTTATTTAGTTTCTTTTTTTATTTGAAAGCTGGTGCTTCCCGTGTGGTCCCAGATCTGACCATGGCATCCATGAGAAAACCATAAAAGTCTTAAATTTGCTATACATACGTATAGCAAAGTGGATGATAAATTTACGAATAACTCAATATCGCGCCAACCGATTTCGATGATTCTTTTTTTATTGGAAAGGATATACTTCAAAGATAGTTTGGTGAGAGTTTGGTTAGGTTCTGATTACGGAATACATGGCAAAGTAACGGAACACTTCAATTAAGCGCTTACGTTCATTGCTGCATTGAAAAATTTAGTATATCTACACATATTTAGACAATTTGTTAGTTAGTGTACTTCAAATTCACTAAAAATAAAAAATAAAATTAACAAAAAAACAACCGACTTCAAAAACACTATTCAACATCAACAGATATAATATGCACTAAAAAGTAATAAAATAATTGCGTATTTTTATACAATCTAATTAATAAATCATCCAAGATAGGTTTGTTACTACATACATAGTTATAGGTGAGATGTGCTTGAGTCGTGAGGAGGCGAGAGGCGAGAGCGGGTCGCGGCGGAAGGACACCGATTCCAAAAATAACAATAATCGTAACTAGAATTAGATTTATGTTAAAAAAAAAATTACACTATTAATTTAGTACAATAAAGGACTACTTAAACTTCATAATACATAACTAAGTAAGTTCACCCTTGAAATTTCATTATTAGTCGCAGGTATTTTGTTATTGAGTTTTAAATTGTCTTTGTTATAGCTTTATAGTATATCTTGCTGTGTACACCAGGCCTTCCAACCTGTGCTTAGTGGTGTAGCAGCCGGTTTTCCGGACGACCCGAGGCATAGACAGGTGAATTTTGCAACAAATTTGCTCTAGGAAAAGTTTTGGTGCATATCCGTATTTAAAACAGTGTGTCTCACTATTCAATAGGCCAGTGTAGCAATTCACAAAGGTAGGCAAAAACTGAATGATTTGTAGTTTATTTTTTAAGACAGTTTACAAATATTTATGAGGTATTTCAAACTAATGTCGAAACTTATTTTTATATACATCGACGATAATTTTTTTTATATTGTTATTCCATTACAGATTTTTTTTTAAACTTATCCAAGGCTTTTGATCGCGTCCGATACTCAGGAAAGTACACCATTACGGAATCCGTGGTATCGCTCTGAATTTATTACATCCTGCCTCTGTGATTGACTTTAGAGAGTTGATATTAATGGTAAATGAACATCTGGTTCACATGTAATAATGGGGGTGATACGTGGCTCAATATTAGGGCCATTTCTTTTCCATATCTATATCAACAAGCAAGTTTTCAAACTACTTAGTGCTACCACTGTTGTGGGCATAGGATTTCTTCTTCTTCTAAAGCATTACTGTCCCAATAACGCTGAATGGGATTGCGATCCGGGCTGCCTGTTGACCAATTCTTGGAACGTATCCTAACCGTAAACGTGCAGTTGAGTTAATACCCATTATCTTGCTGTAGAGTAAAATTTTCGCATATAAATCCCATTTAAGAATCACAAGTTCCGTTCGACCGATCATCGAAGTGCCACACCACACCATACACGAAACCCCTCCAAAAGGAACACGCTCATAAGTGCAACTTTGAGCACATCTCTCCCCACGCCGACGATACTCTTCTGCGACCGTCTGCACCATTTAAACATGTCTTACACTCATGGTGAACAATATGGAGGCCCATTTGCTCTTCACACCAATTCAGATGTACACGCACAAATCTTAAACGAGACTTGTCATGGGCTATTTCTCGGCCTAAAAGGGATGATTGCCGTATTGTTCGTCCACTCTCGTTTACTCCACGCACTTCATTTAGCTCTGTTAAATCGGGTGGTAGCTCGAGTTCTGCCGGTACCGGGTCTCTTTTTGTAAGAACTCGTCTCTACAAACCTTTGATATACTCAAGAAACCGTAGACTAGTTCCAATTTGAATTTCTACCAATTGTTTGCTGATCCAAGCTTACCCGCACCAATGCCACAATTTGATTGCTATTATATGGTTACAAAACTTTTGAAAGACCAATAATCAACACTATTGGTAACTACCTACAAAACAACAATTTAAATCGCAAATGAAAAAAAGAAAAAAATTCTAACTTTACTATCCCACGATTTTGAATGCATTATTTTTTAACCTTTTACTTCAGTTTTCTTAAGATTAATGGACAGTCTCGACATTTTCATTTAGTTTAATATAATTCAGTAGTCATCTTGAACTCATATGCAGTTTATAAGTCAATCAGTGCAGTTATCTTAATATATATAAATTACGTGACACGTTGTTTGCCCGCGATGGCTATACTAATGAACGGATTTTAATGGGGATTACTTCATGGAGTGCAGTTTGGTCCAACTTGAGAGATAGGATAGTTTTTATTTCGATTTGGGACCCATAATTATTTTTATTTTCAATATTTCTCTTGTATGGGCATATTTTCGATGAGAGATTAAAGTGACGCACGGTTTGACAGTTCTGCTGTGAAACAATTTCAATAAAACAACAGGGAGTAAATTCTCAATGTTTTGAAATATTATTGGCAAATTCCTAAAAAACAGTATTTTTTTTTGTTATGTACATAACAACGTCTGTCAGGGTGGCTAGTATATATATTATATACATGATTATAACAAAATAACAATCAGTATAGTGAGTTCTACCCAATGAAGAAGTGCCCTCAAGTATAATTCAAGAAAACAGCTAATTATGAAAGTCACGATTGAAAAACTGATTGTTTTATTAATTTTAATTGTATGATCACTCTTATTAAGTCTAATTTAAGTCTCAATGAAGATTGATAAATAAGATTGAACTAAATAATAATAATTTGAGTGTTGAACTATCAGTGGCAAACAGGATAACAATTTGTCTGGTTTAATGAATACTAGTCCCTGTTGGAGATGTATTGTCCCACTTTGATGTCTTAGCTTGAAGGTCTCAAGTTGTTTCAAAGAGCACAGTTTTGCCCCTACCAGAAAAGTAGCCAGGGCATTCGCCATCAGGTACATACTCGTCTTATGAACAGGGCAGTGCAGCTGTTGCATACCCACCTTTTCCCTTGCAGGCCGATGCAGAACAAAAAGCAACACAACATATTGCATACTCTCCCACAGAAATCCCCTTGAGGTGACAAATGCACAACACAAAATAAGCAACACAACATGAATCATAAGACTTAAAATTACTGATTGATTACAAAATACTATACAAAGGAATATACAAAATCACTTCAGTCTGTTTTCACTGGCGGTGCTGTCCGCCATATATCATCTTCTATAACATTGGTTTTACATCTTTGTTTAGAATAAGTGCTGGGTTTTGCATATCCAGCTGACATTGTGCTATGTCACTTAATGCTCCCTGTATTTTTTCTAGAAGGATCTCTCCCTGTCTTACAACCTGACAACAAACAAACAATATTATAATTTATTTTATTTCAACAAAATCTTTTTGGTCTCCTGTTAAGTAATCACAACCTATGAGCTCTTGCAATGCATGTTGAATACATGGAATGATAATAAGTGAGAATTACGGCCAGTCTACAAGCTTACGGTGTGATTGACACCACACAACTATATTATTACTTTCTATGGCTAGCAATTAATGTATTGAATAGTTAGACAAACAATCAAGTGTTGGGTCACAATAGTTTTTTAATATTTTATAAAGAAAATAAGGGATGAGATGATCAAGATGTTCAGCTGATGGTAACAGATATGCCCTGCCCATTACAATGCAGTGCCACTCAGGATTCTTGAAAAACCTGAAAATTTGGGCACTACAATTGCGCACATCACCTTGAGACATAAGATGTTAAGTTTCATTTGCCCAGTAATTTCACTAGCTACAACACCCTTCAGACCAAAACACATTAGTGCTTCATGGCAGAAATACTCATAATCATAATCTAGCCGGCATCCTGTGCATAGGAGCCCCCCACTGGTAAAATGGTGCCCCCCATTTAATCTTCTCATCAGGTGACCTGTAATTATACATGATTGTCCTACCTATCTATAAAAAAATCATAATGAACATGTGATTGAGTCTTACAATACTTTAAAGGGTTTGCATTTTGATTACTAGCCCTAGAAAGGTATAATATAGCTGTGGAACAGTAATCATGCTAATGGCATCTAGACACTTTTAAACACACTTGGCATATTTAACAGCACTAATACAGCAGAGTACAAAATAAAACATAATCTTATATGTTTTTAAATACAATACATATTTAAAAACACAATATTATGTTGTATTTTTGCAGTTAATGTGCTAAAATTAAAGGTACATAATCAGGTAACATAAAGTTCTTTTACACAAAAATGTATGGATTTCTTACTTCTTCTAATTGCTCAGCAGCCTCTTTATTCTCAGCCTCCAACCGTCTCAAGCTCTGAACCTGTAGTTCAGTGGAACTTTCTTCACTCGGCAATGATTCAATCAATGTGTCAATATCTTTGGCACAACGTGATATAAGGGTTGCAAACAACATAGCATAATCTTCTTGGTTTTGTTGCTGCTGGGGTGTTTGGGAACCACTTCTATCAAAACCAGGAAATTTACTTGGTGACGAAAACTGTTGCAGAATACCTATACTATTGCAGAAATGTTCTGCTTGCTGAAAATACAATATAATGAGTATTTAAAAAACGCAATTTTTCTTAGTAGTAAGTAAGTAGGTTTGTATACATTATAGAACTACCTGATTTATTGTATCCTGTAATTGAGTAAGACGGTCAGCCATTTTTATCGTTTTAAAAAATATATAAAACTAGAATCGAATGTATTTCAAAATATTGCAATTAATAACAACTATCAACAATTCATTGAAATAAATAACATCATTCATCAATACTGTTACTGAATACACAGTCACAATAATTCCTAATTCATGACAGAACTGTCAAGTGTCAAAACATTTAATACTTTTTTATTTTTCCTTGCGAACAGGCTATAAGCCAGGGGCCTTACTGATATTTGAATTTGAATTGAATTTTCAAAGGCAATTATTTTCAGTAGTTTTAAAAAATATTTAGGACGACACTTAACATAAATGAACGTCAACTATAGAATCCTCGAATCTATCTACATTTGGTGCACGTCAGTTTTAAGCACTACGAGGGAAAGTCATATAACAAGATTGCTCTTATTAATATACATATATTTAGAACTAAGAGGAGTAATTAAAAATTATAGTTTCTACAATTACCTCCTCAACAAGCCTCTTTATACATAGAAATGCTATCGACGCTTTTCCATGAAAAAAGGGGTAAAACCGAGTTTAACTTCGC
Organism: Leptidea juvernica; assembly: GCA_949711755.1. Taxonomy (NCBI): domain Eukaryota; kingdom Metazoa; phylum Arthropoda; class Insecta; order Lepidoptera; family Pieridae; genus Leptidea; species Leptidea juvernica. The sequence goes on from CATIXQ010000019.1 coordinate 11,367,405, forward strand.
GCACTGAGTATCAACTGAGGGTTCTTAATTGTTTCATAAATGGAACATAATTCTATAAAAAATTGCCTGTGGTTTTGAAAAAAAAGGTCCCTACTCTGTCTGGCCAGAAATCGCTGAATTGACTCATTGTTTTGATATATTATCAAAGCTTAGATACATTTTATAAACTCAATTTGAAACAGGCTATCTTAGATAACTTTTTAAATTAACTTAGAGAAGATTCCCTCTGACTGTTAATCTTTCGTCTCTTACAAATGGCAGATGTTAAAAAATCCTCAAGATTATCTTTAATGTTGAATAAGTAGGCTAATGAACCCGATTTGTCTATGAATAAGCTCATTTTTACAGTCTGGGTCTGTTCCAGCTATGAGCGCTCGTAAACGTACGCTCATGTTGATATTCCTCTGCATCAAAATCAACATTGTTCATCCGATTACGTTCTCGTACCATAACCTTAATTCTATTCTTCCGTCACCAAAATATGCCTCCACCTGAATCCAATTCAATCCACAATTTCAAGCTCATCACTGATTGTCAACACTCATCACTGATTGTCAACAACTAGGTACCCATTCGAAAAGGTATGCCTCAGACCTAAAATAAACGGGCGCAAGGAATTCGCGACTTCCTTTTAAATAAAAAATTGTTAAAATGTAAAATCGTACAATAAAATCATTTAATTGCCTAGCTCGCACGCTCCATTCCCAATCTGTGGTAGCATTAAGAAAGTCATTTATGAGTAACCTTTACCATACAAACGTTTTATATCAATTTTCTGGGATCCTGTAAAAGCATATAGGTACAATGCCCCACAATAAACTTACTGACTCGACTTAGCCGAGTAGTAGGCATTACTCTGTACAAAATTGATGCGTATTGTTATCGTAGAGCATCGTCCACAAATTCCTCTTGTTTTTTTTTTCAAATACGATGGCATCATTTTTAGTTCTTTTATGGAAAAAGAGGACGAACGAGTGTACGGGCCTGGTGTTAAGTGATCACCACCACCCACATTCTTTTGCAATACCAGAGGAATCACAGGAACGTTGCCGGACTATATTATGGAAAGTACCCATGTCGTATCGTCTCGGAAACACCGCGCAAGGAAGATCATTCCACAGCTTTGTAGTACGTGGAAGAAATCTCCTAGAAAACCGCACTGTGGAGGACCGCCACACATCTAGATGGTGGGGATGATATCCTAATTTGTGGCGTGTCGTGCGAAGATGGAATTCGGCAGCATTCATCGGGTGAAACATCTCTTCGGAACACTCCCCGTAATAAATGCGGTAGAAGACAGACAATGAAGCGTCGTCTCTACGAAACGTCAACTGATCCAGCCGTTCACACAGCACTGGGTCCCCAACATTTTGAGCTGATACGGGGGTGGGCCAGACCAGAGATGACGACAGTACTCCATAATATGTGGTCGGACCTGTGCTTTGTAAACAGTTAACAACACTATCCTACGGGCGTGCACTCATATAGGCAATTAGACAGTGCCTACCTTGCTAGAAAACCAATGCACACCCCTGCCTATGGGTAAGTTTTTCTTCAGGGCATTTTTACATCATGTGACCTGGCGTTCGACATTGCGATGTTCATATAGAATCCACTTTTCACCACACGTAGCAATTCCAAAAATCCCTTCATTTCTATACCTACCGGTTCAACATGGGAAGGTAAGCTTCACCGCGTGTCTCTCTCTCTTTTGTATAGATCTCAGATATATCATTGGGCATTCAATTTATAAGCTTTCTATTTTACGGATTTGTCATTTGGTAGGCACAAATGAATCAAAATTGTGGGTATTAAACCATGCTGCTTATTTCCTGTTAGTTTGATGCTAATCGGCTTCTACAATCGTATTAAATTCATCATTTATTAGGTATATTAGCAACTATTCTTCTTCAGATAACATTCTTCAAGTTGAAGTTTCCTCTACAATTAGCGTTATGGTATTGAAATTGCGAGGTATTTCTACTGCTTTAATTCGACCCCGGAACATGTATTCAAAAATTACTAAAATTTTCAACGTATCCTTTAATTTTAAGTAAGGTAAAAGGAAATACAATAGTGTATAGAAATAAACAAATGTGTAATTGGATTACAATTCATATATACAAATATAGAATTCATAGCTGTGATGTGATAAATGTATCACTCTAAAATCTTGCACTATTTCATAAAAAATATCTAACTATATAAACCCCAATTATTTTGAATGAAAATGAAAAAACAATCTAACTATAAATAAAATACTTACGCCTATAATAATGTTCATCAAAAAAGCAAACCTACCTCTCTCTACCTACATTGAATTTTGTCATGCAATGGAAGGGCCAGGATGTCCATGGGTGGAATCATTCGTTAAAGTTACCACTAAAAATTCGTTATTTTTAAAGTGATATCCCTCTCTTATCGGCTTAATTAAATTAAGTACTTAACCAAAATTTATGATAGATGCGGGACTCGAACCCGCGACCTCGGCTCCTTAGCACAGGATGCCGGCTAGATTATTGGTACCAAAACGGTGCCTATGTCTGCCGTGAAGCAGTAATGTGTAAGCATTATTGCGTTTCGTTCTGAAGGGCGCTAGGTAGTGAAATTACTGGGCAAATGAGACTTTACATCGTATGTCTCGAAATGATTGCAACAAGCGCAATTGCCGTGCCGCTTAGAATTTTTGGGTTTCTTAAGAATCCTGAGCGGTACTGCATTATAATAGGCAGGGCGTATAAATTACCATCAGCTGAACGTCCTGCTCGTCTCATCCCTTACTGTCATAAAAAAAGCCAATCGTTCGATTGAGGTATGGTTCGTCAATCTTGGTCTATTATGTATTATTCAACTCTCAGGTTATAGCTCCATCTACAGGATCTACTCTACACCTGCTCAACCCCAAAAATTACTTATTAGGAAATTACTTGAGATGTCGCTCTTTCAACTCTAAACACTTCGATACTTTATCTCTCACTTCTGGGATTAATTAAATTAAATTCGATACATTACACTAAATATTACAAGGCAATCTCAACCTTTATAATTACTCTGATGGTGCTAAAAAACTAGTAACCAAAATTAAAAACGATGCGAAACGGTTGGGAAGAGCGCTCGGACGGAACCCAAGAGGTCGCGGGCTGCGAGTCCCGCATCGTGCATACATTTTGGTTACTAGTTTTTTAGCAACATCAGAGGAATCATAAAGGTGGAGATTGATTTGTAATATTTTGGTGTAATGTATAGTTTTTGTAACAGAAACCAAAGACGTTAAGTGATCAGCGCCGTTCTCATGGCCGTTTTCAATAACATATCTCTAGCTATAGATATGGTTCTGTCACCGTTTAATGACAAGATCTTATCTATCCATAGTTATGTCCAATGCTTTATGTTGATATATTGAAATGTAAGCAAGCGTAAAATGATAGATTTGTCTACTTCTAATAAGTAAAACTAAGGATAGATAGGTTATTGAAAACGGCCATTAATTATTACTATCTGATTGGCAAATAAAACACTACATTTGATTTCGAAACTTTCACATTTATTCATTCAGTCCTGAACTACTGCCCATAGAATGATAAGCCTCCAAAGTAGAAGTCATATTTTCATTATTACATGACTCTTATATTCAACTATAGTGACAAATGAACAAGATACAAACAAAACAATATCTAGATTATGGACCTTATGCTACAAGGTGTGTAAAGTATGGCAATTTAAAAACCATATTTAAATGTAAGAGTTATTACCGGTTCAAACATCAAAGTCAATAATATATATTATCTATTATAATAATCTCAAAACAACCACCATAAAATTTATTTATTTTTGTAGCACAACCATTTCTAGATATGTCGCAAAATAATACACACAATTTTTAATCTATGTCTAAAGTTATAACATTAAATAATTTTTTACTCTAAAATAAATAAAATAGTATATTAGTTTTTAATGCAAATTCATCCATAGCATAGGTAATTTAAATCATTATTATAATATTGACTTTTGTAAAAAAGTAACACATTGCTAAAAGCTACAAAAACTTTTTAAGTAATACCTATTGACTAGAATATATTGACTAGATAGGTTAGCTGGAAACAGTAATAATTGCTTGACTACTTCTAAATAAATATTTTTCATAACATTACAAATCATTTGTTATTAATGTATAAGCTTCGATTGGTCTTGAACTATTACTTTTAAAATACAAACATTCCTACATATAATATACTGTTTTAATGTCCACTATATATAACTACAATGTCATGGCTCAAATCAACTTAATTCTTAGCAATTTTTATGCAAGAATCATAATATATTATACACAGTGTAGTAATTTTACATAGCTATTATGTGGTGTCAGTGAAGTCCAGTATTTATAAAATTAATGACCTTTTATGAATTATTAAAAGGCACATCATATTATTGAATTTATAACATAAATATTTGAAATAATAAAACAAGAAAAATCACTGGGACATAATATACATTAGAATCAACACAATATAACGATAATGTAATGAAAACCACTTGATTTATGTAGCTCAAGGAAATGGCACTTATGAATGTCAAAGTTTTCCTTTCTTTTGATATTTACCGCCACTTTGGAAAGGGTTGAGCTTTGATGAGGAGTGGCAAGAAACTTATTGCCACTCTTTTAAATCAACATTAACAGGTTCATCTTTTTACAAATCATTTCAGTTATAATATATGTAAAGTGATGTAACACAAATACTCAACACCTTACTTGTATACAGGTAAGTTAAACAAAGGAAATGTAAATGAATATGTAAAAACAAGAGTTAAGGAGTACAGTTGATCAACCCACAAACACAATAAATAAATAAATGTATTTTGCGAGCATTTTATTGGCCATTATGAAAAATATAATAACCTTAATTTTAAAAACATGAAGCATTCCTGGTTACAGGACTATCCTGCCACCACAAGTAGCGCCATTTATAATGTTTTGCAAACTGTGAAACTTAAGGATTAAAGGTCTGTCTTATGTCATGAGTGTTATATTGGAGTGGAGTGTGGTAGCCCGTTACTTGTCTTACATTCTTGAGATATGTTATATTAGTGTGAAGTAGTACACTACTTTTATAACCACTCCACAATAAATAAGTATCCAATATGGATTCCTTGAAGAATGCATAATTGCATTTGGTTAATCTATAAATAACACTTGACACAAGTTTGTTAGTTGAATGTAGTGCAAAAAAATTCATATCTTGTGGGCAACTGTTTGTCAATGGAATAATTTACAAGATATATAAATAAAATATTTATATATCAAGTTTTATTTTTTTTTTTTTTATTAGGAGTTTTACGGAGTTTCCCTGCAAATTAGCTCAAATGCTTGGGAAACTGAAGTGGCAGTGGGCAAGGTGCATAGTTCGACGGACAGAAGGCTGGTGGGGCAGAAAAGTCCTCTTGGATGCGAGCATTCTTTTGGATGAGCGCAGCGCAGGATTGATTATTGTGGAGATCTTTGGGGGAGGCCTTTGTACAGCAGTGGACGTCTTTCGGCAGATGATGATGATGATAAATAAAATGTACACATCTCACTTCTCAGGAAATGGGTTTGTGGAACAATTATTTTGCAGCATTATATGTGGATGTTCTGGTGGCAGTTGTTTAGAAATATTTAAGATTATATTTTAGGTAACTGCTCTATTTACTGAAGTCATGACCATTTATTTCATGATATATTCACAATAAGGGACTAGATACTGGAACCTTAACATAAATTTATCATTACAATAAGTATAGTGAAATTGTATGTAAAGGATCAAGCAACATATTATATATTAATATATTGAATAAATAAATTTAATTCATGATAATTACTAATTTATAAGTATGAAAAGTCAATAAACAGTCTCCACATGAAAGAATACTTAATCTCTACACAAAAAAAGATAAATTATAAAACTAAACAACAGCAATTACAAATTAGTATGTTATTGTGCTAGAACACCTAACTTTTTTCTTAATTGTGAATCTACAGGAAGGGCTAAGGCCCACTTTCTCACTCCAACCAACATTAAAGAACTAAGGACTAGCACAGCACCTCCAATAGAATATTTGCTTGGTATTTCTTCAAAGAACATAACTTGCCAAAGAAAGGCAAATACAATGTCAGCTGAGCGGGCTATTGCAACAGGGCCCGCCTGTTCCATTTGTAAAGACATTGTTAGTAGTATTTGACCTAAATAACTAAATAAGGCTAAGCAGACAACAAGAAATCTTTCTGTACCACAATTTGGCATACATAGGACACCAAATACAAAAGAATAAAACAAAGTCTGTATTATAGCAATAGCACCAAAATTAGTCATAATTACAGAAAAATGTAACCCTTTCAGGACTCTTAAGAGAACATAGGCATTGGCTCCAAATATTGTAGAAATAAAGGCAGCAATTGCTCCCCACAATGTATTATTGTTATTTGATTCAACATGGTCATTTTTAAAAAGAAAAGGTGGGTGAGTGATTAAAATAACACCCAATAGGGTAAGCAATATTGATATTGTGTTCCATATACCACATGGTTCTTTTAAAAATACTCTAGCAAACAATGCAACAAACACAGGTACAGAGAATACTATAACAGATGCATCAGCCAGAGGCATATTCCTAAATGCATAAAAACTTAACATTAAACCAACCGTTCCAACAATTGACCGCAATATAAGTAATATTCTCTTACCTTCTGGAAAAAGTGGTTGTTCTGTGTATATTACAATAGGTACAGTTGGCAGTAAAACGCCAATAAATCGAAACATAGCAAGCTGCATTGGATCAATGTTAACAAGACTCTTTACTATCACAGAGCATAAAGAGAAAAATAATGATGATAATGTTGCTAGAAGTAGGCCAAGGTATGGACATCGTTTTAACAAAGGCCGCTTGTTTTCGAGTAGATTAGGGTGGGTTTCATCACCGCTACCAGCGGACAGTTCTACTAGATGTTGCAGTTCCAAGTGTTCAGGCATTGTTGTTTTGTTAGTGCTGAGACTGAAATAATAACCCAACCTTAAGAGAACTGAACTATATGAATATTAAATCTTATCTCTCAAAGCTTATAACACATACATTATTTGCTAGATAGAAGCAATAATTAATTCTTCATTTTACTGTCAACTTAGTAACATTAATTGTTGTTCCATATTTATTATTTGAGTCTACAGACTCAAAGTTCAGGTTACAATTTTTCGCTTAATTAATTGGAATATTAATGGAATTAACTAAAATTTATGGTATTTTATTATGTATTTTTTTTGGGATCTTATGACCTTTTATTCATATTAATCAAAAGAGAATTTAAACACTACGTAAAAATCTTTAAAATTGTCAAATTCAAGATTAACAAAAGAGTAATAAATAGAATAAGTCTAAAAGTAGGTACCTACTCTCAAAGAGAATTAAACACTTAGTTACTACTGCCTACTCTGTGATTGTCAAAATATTATATATGTTAAAAGTTGGACTTTAGTTTGATTATGAAAACGTAAATTATTTAAATATTGATTTAAAAAAATGTGTGATTGATAAAGATATTGGTATACGACTGGCTTATTTAATGAAAAAAAACACACACAAAATTAATACTGGGTCAATAGACAATATTTTGGTTTAAGTGACGTTTACTTATATTTGTATAGTTTTTAAGTGAAATTTTTATTACATCGTCTCAAACTTTTTCGTTTGTGTGTCGCATGTCGCGTGACGGTCGGGCGGCGCCTATAGTTCGCATATTGGATGCAATTGCGTTCGGGTGGAAGAGTAGTTTCGAACCCCACACACTTGATAATTTTTATTTTTATTTTATGAAAATGTAAAGCATAATATAAATTTGTTTTTTTTCTATGCTGATATTAATACCTATGTTATTTTGTGCAAAGAATGCATCATGGTTTCATTAAACCACACAATTGCTTTTTAATTATTTTATTTATTAAAGAGCACATGATGTACTTCAAAGATTATTGATACGACGTAGGCAATATTAACTCCGTTACGTTACGTTTTTGAGTACATTTTTTATTTTATTTATTTATTTATGAACTACCATGAGAGTTACATTATGATATATTAACATAAATCAAGTCTTAGGTGCTAAGGATCGAGGTCGTACAAATGTTTGGCTATATCGGATCCGTGCATAAGTTCAAACTTGAGGAGCTGATTAGTAATTATCCTTAGTAGGTACGGGTGCAATCTAAGGTCCCTCCTCACATGGAGTATTGCTGTCATTCTGGTTTGGTGCGCCCCAGTATCAGCTCAATCCATGACCGCGTGCAACGCAGAGCAGCTCGAATTGTCGGGGACCCAGTGCTCGGTGAACGGCTGGATCATTTGGCGTTGCGTAGAGACTTTGCTTCATTCTGTGTCTTTTACCGCATTTATCACGGGGAGTGTTCTGAAGACCTGTTTAACTTGATTCCTGCCGCCGAATTCCACCTTCGCACGTACACGCCACAAATTAGGATATCATCCCCGCCATCTAGATGTGTAATGAGCTTCCTTGTTGTCGTTCGGGGACGATACGACATGGGTACCTAAAAGAAGCGCATATACCTTCCTTAAAGGCCGGCAACGCTCCTGTGATTCTTCTGGTGTTGCAAGAGAACTCTTAACACCAGGTGACCCGTACGCTCGTTTGTCCTCCTATTCCATAAAAAAAAAGTTTCGTTCTTGAAAACATGTCTTAAGAGCTTATTACCTATTACATTGTTTAATCTGTAAGAAATCTACAGTACACTAGACTTGAAGTACAGTTACATGGGGTTGCACGTTTCGAAATTTTTGTATCCATATATCCGACCGAGCTTTCACACTATGTTATAATCAGGTTCCACGATGTTCCCGTTAAATATTACTGATGATGAAACCTACTAGGTACACTACATACTTCTGAAATATCAAATATTTGTTTCGTCGAAATTATTTACAAAATATGTATTTTATATGTTTAGTATCCTTTTTCAAGCTATAGCTAGTTTGCCTGCAGATGTTTTTTCGAAAGTGCCTTAATATTTGCTTATTTAGGGCTTAATTAACGTTAATTTGCGTTATCCACGACTCCACTAAGTACTCCAAGTTACTATTCGATAAACAGATTGATGCTAAACACACAAAGGCTTGCGAAGCCTTTAGAGTTATAATTCGGTTATCTAAGCCAATGCGACAAATAAGAACATTAAAAATTATAGTTTTTATTGATTGCTACGTACAGAAGGTGTGCGTAATAACAGTATAGGCTTTAAGGGTAAATGTATACACTGTTATAATAAAGTCCGAACCATTGTTCAGGATTATCTATAAATGAATTTATATGTTTTATTAAAAATGTCTCTGTCGTAAATCCTACTACTCCACAGCTGAATATCTATGTGATCGGACAGCCTGGGACTAGATTATGATTATTCTATAGCAATAGCAATGACAGTACAATATTGTATATTTTACTAAAAAGAGCGCAAATAATAATGCTGTGAGAGTTTCTTGCGCCGCTTCATCAAAGGAATCAATTTTGAGAAAAATAAATGCCTTGCCTTTATATCACTAATGCGCACCACACAACTTGACCAAAGTTTCCGCGGCTGTTGAAAAATACATAAATATTAATATCCTTGCCTGAAAATATGTATTGGTTTGAGCTGATGCCACCAAAATAAATAGAAAATAAATTAAAACGAAGTGTTTAGAAGTTTAGCAATAAAATATAATAAACAATATGAAATTCGGTTTAAGCTGATGGTATAAGCATACCTACCATAATTAAATAAAATGAAAACAAAGTTAATATAATCATAAACACTGTTAAAATCTTGCATTGTCCATAATAAGAATTGGATAAAATTTAATACTATACTACCTATATGGCGTCTAAAATGTGGAAATGGAAATACCTAATTGCAAACCGCGGCGCAGTCAGTTCAGTTTTAATATAAGGTACTCTGTGGTTATTACTCTGAGTTCTGACGAAGATCATAATATTGTGACGCTAGCCTTATTATATTATTATAATTTACTCTTTAGTCTCTACAGATTTCGAATCCCCTAAAGTTTCAGTGATTATTTTAACATTGCTTTTGTTTCTATGAATTGAGACACATTTTAAGATAAAACTTTATTATACTAAGCACGGGACTTGTTTCGTGAGACACAATGTAATAGGTATCTCTTTGTATCACATATTTTGGTGATAAGCGCCATCTACTAGTTCTTGAATGTATTAACAACTACTAAGAAGTATGTTACGATATGTAACTTTACCTTGCTTCTAAGCTGTATGTAATTAAAACATCTATAACTTATTAGCGTTCCTATTTAAAATCAATTTAAAATATTATGGTAAATTTGTTGTGATAGTTTTTTGTGATCATGTATCTATCATATTATTGTAAATTAATAAGATACTAGCTGGAATGAAAACCGCCATCTATTGGTATTTGGTAATACTAGTATTATAATTATTAGACATTCAAGTTACCTATATTGACTTCATCATCATTTAATAAAATAATACATCTGTTTGTTTTGTTTTTGTTCTGTAACAAAAGATGAAATCAAAATTTAATTTCACGCAAATAAAATGAAATAGGCCTAACCTTCACTTTCCAATGAGTTGACTCGTATGAGTGTTGAGTAACCTAGGTAGGAATAGGTAGTACGTCGCGTGACCTAGCTACAAAAATTCATAGAACTTTCACGTAATACTTATAGCTATCTCTTTCCGACATAAATTTATTTTATTATTACTTGGATTTTGCTTTATGAGCGAGATAGACTTTTATTAAAAAACTTTCGTAAAGTAAATCCTCGAAATATTACTATCGAAATTGAAATTTGAATATAAATTCAACTAAAAAAACACCACTTAACCTGATATCATTTATTCTTGCATAAAAAGTAGTGCCTATTATCTCTTTCTTTCCTAAGTTGTTATAATGAAGCCACCAAAACATCAATAGGTACATTAAGTTTAAGCATTTACACATGTACATGTTATGACAGTATCACTGCTGCAAATAAAATAAATTAATAAACATTGGTCTCATTCTCAAGTACTGTCCGTCTGATATAATATTATTATTTTCAAATTTCAAGCATTAAAAAATCTCTAATATGAAAGATGATAAATCACTTATCTCCCTCGCACTCGTATGTAAAGCAACGAGAGGTCGCAACTCGGAACGAGAGATATCCCCACTCGTTTTGTAGAAATTCGATTGCCTCATTCTCGTACATACATCTGTGCTCTATGTCTGTCTTTCTTTTTTACAAATACTAGACAGTCTGTTTCTGAAATTCTTAAATAAGTTGTGAAGTGATGTCAATATTTTTAATAACTTTAATTTTGTAGTAAAGATAAATAGGTTGCTTAGTAATTAATTAATAGTTTTAATAATTATTACTGATATGTGAGTGAGCTTTGTATCACGTTTCTCAGTACGTGGTTGTCACAAAATGGCTGCCGTAAAGAAAACGACGTACAACTTTGAGAAAATATGTCGCGTTTGCTTACAAGTAAAAAGGGAAATGAGACCCTTGTTCGAACAGCTGACTGCGACAATGCTGATGGAGATATCAAAAGTGCAGGTGAGATGATGATTTTGATAATTTTAGGAACATATTGTTATCTCTGTCGCACTTGTACAAATGCGTATAAGGCGCTACTATGCTATCTGTCCACGCATCCAGTCATCTTTGTTTAGAAGTCTGGGATAGCGTCAATGCACGCTACTCTTGTAATATTCTCAGAATTGATTGAGAGATATGCGGCTGTCCTTGTCTTATTTGGGCTATTTGGAATGGGGTTGTACGAGACACAAAAAACAAAACAATTACACGAATGGGCGTATGTAAATAGATAGAATTACAAAGCAAATTACTTATTATAAATTAAAAATAAATATTATAATATGAACCTTAATAGTTTCTATTAAATAAACACTACATTCATGAAGAATAAATAGAACATAGATAATATGCATTACTATAAAGTTACGCAATGTGTTTTATGTATTGTGAATGGTATTCAATTTGGAAGGATTTCAATTTTATATCTTTTTTCTTTCGAGTCCCGATTATGTTAATGTTAAGGTAAAATACTTCTAACAACTTCAAAATCCACCTATTAAATTATTGTTTTATACTAGGTACCTACTGAGGTATTTAGTTAGGTACATACCTTCATTGTTTTACCGATGTTACTAATTTCATTAGGACTTTTTGTTTGGTTAAAATTGCTTTATTTAATGAACTTAATATCTTATGTGCCTTGATAATTTTATACGTCTGCAGCTGTAAAAACGACTAAAATAATTGAGTTTAGAGTAAGCCTCTATTTTTAACAATGCACGCACACTAACACAAAGTGTCATACAAATTGTGAGTGTAAGATGTAGCTAAACTATTAAACCTGGCCTGTTGTTATCGGTTGTCTAACAGCAAAAGACTATCTAGAGTCTACAGGTAGATCTTATAAATTGTCTTATCGCCACTCTTGGAGAAGTTTGTAAAGTACCTACTCTTTCATACTAATAAATATACCGCTGCGCTCCAACTAGATACCGCACTACCTAAGAACAATAGCTTTTTATATAGGAGACTTCTTGCGGCTTTCAATCGTCGTAGATATTAAAAAAGCTCCTCGCAATATAATGCAGTAGAAGATACACAATAAAGAGATATCTATTCGCGACTCCAAGCGATCGAGCTGGTCACAGAGTATTATTCCCGAAAATTAGAATATTCGTTGCACGCGGTTCGGTGATTTACACACCACTTATGAAGCGGATATCAAAGACTGTTCGTCTGTGCTAAGAACAACCCCTAACCAATATAAAAAAATTAGGAAAACGGTTGACACTAAAAGCCATCCCTGCAACTTCCCGCTAATTCCATACCTTAACGCTTCAAACTGTATTTATGACGATTTTAAGCTGACGCAGAGATCGTGGGTTCGAGTACCGCATCGTTCATAAAATTTTGTTTTTAAAATTTTATTTGTGTATTAATCCTAGAAGTGAGGTTTATCACTTTAAAAACATAACTAATTGTTTAGATTTACAAGAGCGACATCTCTAGTCAATTTCAAATATTGGGGTTGAGCAGGTTATCAACTGTAAAGTAGATTCTGTAGATGAAGCGACAACCTGAGAGTTGAACAAACCCTACAAGATTTTATGACGATACGTCACTCGAACGGTTAGCTCAGTTGGTAAGATGACTGGCAGGTCGTGGGTTCGAGTCGTTCATAAAATTTTATTTTTCAAATTTCATTTGTGATTTTGAGCTCTTAGAGCTCAATTAGCTGTTCTATGTTTTTAAGCTCTTTATAAAATAACTCATAACATGCATATGATCAGATATTAAATTTAGGAGTAATTTGTAGTAAAAAATATAATATTTCGGAGTAAAAAATATTCTGAAAATGATGTCTGTTAAAGTTTAATAAAACACAATTTTTTAATTTTTCAAACGGCAATAACTTTTGAATAATTTAACTGATTTTCACGCGGTTGGTTTATTTTTTTGGCGGCCCCATAAAGAGATATTTGAGTTTCAATTTATCTCACTCGTAATTTTGAAGTAGGTAATTACGAAAAAAACCTTTTGTCAGTTTTCAATCGATCAATTCAATTTTGGAATCGATCGGTAAAGCCGTTTAAAAGTTATTCCAAAAAAAACACATATGATAAAAAACATTGTAGTTTTTTTATATTCCTTAAAACCAACCGGTCCGAATTGTATTTAAAATAAATCTAAGTTGGTTCAAGCCCTTTCGAATGGCTTCAACCGCGCTGAAAAGTTATAAGAAGTTTACATATCCATACACACACAGACACACACACACGTATACATATATACACACTTACGGACACTATGAATATGACAGCGGAGCTTAAAAAGATTTTACCCCAGGAGGGTACCGGCTCTACCAGAGCCCGAGAATCCCTCCCCGAGCACTACCTGATTCCTGCCGCCGAATTCCACCTTCGCACGACACGCCACAAGTTAGGATATCATCCTCACCATCTGGATGTGTGGCGGTCCTCCACAGTGCGGTTTTCAAGGAGCTTTCTTCCACGTACTACCTAGCTCGGGCTGCCCTTCGTATTCTGGGGAGGGCACAAGCTGTGGAATGAGCTTCCTTGTGCGGTGTTTCCGGGACGATACGACATGGGTACCTTCAAAAAAAGCGCGTACACCTTCCTTAAAGGCCGGCAACGATCCTGTGATTCCTCTGGTGTTGCAAGAGATTGTGGGCGGCGGTGATCACTTAACAACAGGTGACCCGTACGCTCGTTTGTCCTCCTATTCCATAAAAAAAAAAAACTATCTGGTGAAAACTCTATTTTCGAAAAACGCGGCAAAACCAAATCGACAAACGCGGCAAAACCAAAAACTTAATGAATTTTTGAAAATTTTCAATTTTCTTAGCGGGAAGTTAAAAAAATTGAAAGTTCCTAAGTGGTATCTATTCGGGAATATTAGAGCCGGTTGCTTATTAAATATAATGGCTTAGCAAGGCATGATTTTTTCCGAATTGCTCGGTTTTGCCTACTAGTTACGAGTGAATCTATTTAATACATTGTATATTTAAACACAAATACAGGTCCACAAGGGCTGGTTTTAAGATTTATTACTATTCTTAGGTTGCGGTAGGCGATGGATTACCAGCACAGCTGTGTCTGCAGTGCGTGCAGCAGATCTCCAGGAATAACGCCTTCAAGGGTATGGTGGAGAGGAATGACATCGTGCTGCGTGAACAGAAGGCCAGGGATGACGATCTTCTCAAAAGCATACATGTATGTACAACGTTACTACTATGTCCATGACACCACAGCCCAATAGGCGATGGCCTGGTCAAGGAAGAACCTCCATTCTATCCTTTTCTGTGCTAACCGCATCTATCTAGTGGTTGCTACAAGGTTTTTTTTTAAATAAAAATAAGGGACGAGACGAACAGGACGTTCAGCTGATGGTAATTGATACGGCTTGCCCATTACAATGCTTTGCCGCTCAAGATTATTGAAAAACCCTCGAATTCTGAACGGCATCACAACTGCGATGTCAAATTTTATTTGCCCACTAATTTCACTAGCTACGGTGCCCTTCAGACCGAAACGGAGTAAAGTTACACATTACTGCTTCACGGCAGAAATAGGCGCCGTTGTGGAACCCAAAATCTACCCGGCTTCCTTTGCAAAGGAGCCTCCCACTGGTAATCGATCGATCGACCTAGACTTAAAATTGAGAAGAATAGAGGGGAGGATCGGATCATCATGGAAACGAAAAGCCACAATAGGAATATTATGGCAAACATTAGGGAGAGGCCTTTGCAGGAGGAAAATCTGATACTAATATAATTGATGTAGAAGTGTTTAGTACCTACATAATGGGATTGGAAATAAGGAATATTAAAATACATTTTTTTAAATGAAAATAACGGACGAGACGAGCGGGACGTTCAGCTGATGGTAATTGATACGCCTTGCCCATTAAAATACAGTACCGTTCCGCCACTACAATTGCGCTCGTCACCTTGAGACATAAGATGTTAAGTCTCATTTGCCCAGTAATTTCACTAGCTACTACGGCGCCCTTTAGACAGAAACACAGTAATGCTTACACATTACTGCTTCACGGCAGAAATAGGCGCCATCCTTTGCAAAGGAACCTACCACTGGTATATACATAAACTTATCAATTTAGTAGAAATGTATAATGTAGTATCAGAAATAATGCCGAATGCACGGACGAGTAAAAAAAGAAGGACTCCGGGCCGTGATATTAGCAAGTGAAGCACCGTTATGATAGTGTGTGTGCGGTAACGTGGGATACTAGTTAAACAATTTTTTCTCCCTTAAATAATCATATATGGCCACAAATACTTGCCGCCTATTGGCATGTAGTAGTGTAAGTGTGTGCGTGGGGCTATGTATTTACACGTTAATCGGCTTGTTTTGGTGCTACACTGTCATGTAAGGTGACACGGAGTTATTTTTTTACTAGTCCGTGGCCTATTGTGTTGTTATTTCGTTTCAAATGACTAGAGGTTCAATTTGATTGATTTCAGGCAGACGGAACAATATCCATACAATGCTCTGAGACGGGAACATTTCTGAAGTTCGATGACACGGGACTCAGCAGTAATCAAATATTAGAGGGATTCTTTACAGTACCACTACAAACTAATCAGGAAATTAATAAAAATGACTTTGAAATGGAAAAGGTAACTGTAGGTTCCCAAATTAAACTTATACCAAATTAAGGCGCAGTTGTCAAAAGGCCAGTTTTATCTATTAAAATTAAATGTTATTTATAGTATATATATATCCTACCTACTAAGATAGAGGTCCCGTTAAGCTATTTTGCCACCTGACCTGACCATTCGCAGAAACGTTGTAGGCCTTCGCGGTATACCAATGTAGTATTGACGTAGAAACACCGCACAAAGAAGTTAAAACCTCAGTTTTATTGTAAGTACGACAAAGTTACCTGAAAACGTATTGCATCTATGACAATAAGGGACGTGACGAGCGGGACGTTCAGATGGTGGTTATTGATACGCCCTGCCCATTACAATGCCGCTAGGATACTTGAAAGATCCAATAATTCTGAGCGTCACTACAATTGCGCTCGTCACCTTGAGACATAAGATGTTAAGTTTCTTTTGGCCAGTAATTTCACTAGCTACGGCGCCCTTCTGACCGAAACACAATAATGCTTACATATTACTACTTCCCGAAGCAGAAATAGGCGCCGTTGTGGTACCCATAATCTAGCCGGCATCCTGTGCAAAAGAGGCACTCGTTAATGCCAGACGTCTATAAGATGAGTATAACATAAAAGAATTATGAATTTCAGATACAGCCAGAAACAAAAGCTGAACAAAAAGACGAAAACGAAGCCCTGAATTCAGACGAGGAGAACTATTTACAAATGGTTGTATTCCAAAGTAATAATCTGGTAGGGCCCGGCAGACACATGTGTAATCTGTGCCACAAGGAATTCAAACATGCGAGGTGGCTAAAGTTACACATGAGATCCCATTCTAACTGGATTAAGGCGAATTGCAAGAAACCGCCCATGTGCCCCATTTGTGATCGAACTTTTAAGGTAATATAATCACCAACCAACCAACACTAACATAAAAACCACACTGTCTCATTAAATCTTTTGTAAACATTTGGAAAAACATTGATAATTTATTTTATGCAACTTTAAATTTTGGAGGTGTTGAGGAATTTTTTTTTATATGGAAAAAGGAAGACAAACGAGCGTACGGGTCACCTGGTGTTAAGTGATCACCGCCGGCCACATTATCTTGCAACACCAGAGGAATCACAGGAGCATTGCCGGCCTCTAAAGAAGGTGTACGCGCTTTTTTTTAAAGGTACCCATGTCGTATCGTCCCGGAAACACCGCACAAGGAAAGAAGATTGAAAATAATTGGGTTTAGGGTTAACTTCTATTTGAGCAATGCACGCACACTAACACAAAGTGACATACAAATCGCGAGTGTAAGACGTAGCTTGTCATGCACACTAAAGTAATAAACCTGGCCTGTTTTCATCGGTCGTCTAGCAACAAGAGACTCTATCTAGACGTAAAATATCTCGCATAATGCCTTTATTTTATTGACGGTATGTGGGATTTATGCATCTCTGCTGTATTGTACTTTAAGAATGTACTCAATAACTACAACTATGTTTTTACTTATTAATTTACAATTTTTTGACTTACCCGTGTAAGGCATTTAGTAATTGTCGTTTGTGTATTTTGTTGCATCACTTTGCATATATTGTAATTAAAATGATTTGTAAATTTAATTGAAAATAAGAACTTGTAATACCACTCTGTTTTGAAAAGATCAACCTTAGAGTTTCTTGCTCGTTCTTCTCTAAGGAAAACTGCCTTCCGAACGAGCTGTATGAAAAAATTATATATTTAAACTTTAATGCAATTCCCCTATTCACAGTTTAATTATTATTGAAACAAAACTAATCTTATAACTATATTTACAATACTACAACTACATAAAATTAAAACTATCATGACGTGGAAGCGTACCAAGAATACTGGCAGCATTACCGCGTTGGATAGCAAGGCTGATCCGTTGACCGAAATAGCTGCCAGCGCTTGGGTTTCCAGTAGCCTTATTGAGGCGCGAAGATAGTATTTTGAACATTCTCCGCGCCTCTGGACCCCACGGGCCAAGTGTCTCGACATCAAACGGCACAAAGATATATGATTTCCCTATGAAATAAAATATTTTCATTTTGATTTCTTAAGATTTAATGGTGCTGATCGCTTGCCTACCATTTATCCGTAAAAAAAAAATTATTATTCGTTTATACGATTTCAGGGCCAAGGTATGCTCAAGATGCACATGAGAACACACGAAGACCGCCCTCCCAAACAGCCAACTTGTTCCGTCTGCCAACGAACCTTCCCAACAAAGACGCTGTTGTACCGCCATAGACAAACACATTTCGAACAGAAGTCCCATCAGTGCACCGTGTGCGAGAAACGGTTCTTTAGCGCGTACGCATTAAGGTCGCATATGGCGCGGCACCGAGGAGAGAGGCCGTACGTGTGTGCCGTATGCTCCAAGACCTTCTATAACCCGACTGATTTAAAGGTAAGAATTGAAGTGGCGTTTTTAAGCTATTGCATAGCTTCTATCGCGGGCCTTGAGCGTGGAGACCGAATCCAGAAATTCCGTAATGAAAATAACCTAACACTTACTTACTAGATGTATATAGATATTTCGCCACGGTCATTTCAGTTGCCGTGGAACAGCGGTTATTACGTATGCTTTTTGTGGAGAAGGTCCCAGGTTCGAGCCTGGGGTACGTCTTGATTTTTATTTAATTTCTTTATTTTTTTTTATCACGCTTTTCTATTTTTTATTATTATGACAAGCATTTTTATTTATTTTCACCTGTCCCGTTGTCTGTCTGTAATCAAATCTTGCAAGTTAAATTTTACTCACTTCCCGTTTACTTTTTTTTTAATTTATTTTATTATAACAAAAATACTGCATATATAAAATAAATAAATAATTATAATTGGATAAAAAATGCTATGCAATAGCTTTACCGCGGCAGTCCCTGAGTGCCACACGTCTTTTTTTTTATATTGGAGGGGGCTCACAGGATGGGGATAGGTGAGGGGAGAACAGGTGTCAAGAAATACGTTGCCGGCCTTTAAGGTGGGAGTATGATTTTTTCTTGAAGGTCCCTAAGTCGTATCTGTTCGGGAATACCGCAGCCGGTAATTGATTCCACAAGGTGGCTGTGTGAGGCTAGAAATTTCTTGTAAAACGCGCGGTTGTGGAATGCCAGACGTCTACGTGATGCGGATGGTACTTTGCATGTAATGTCCGGTGGTGGAATTCGGCCACTGGAATCAAACCGAACAGCTCCTCAGAGCACTCCCCGTGATAAATGCGGTAGAGGATTTAATAACTGTACTGTTATTTACAGTGTGTGTGGATTGATGCATCTAATGCAGCAATCTAGGCAAACCTACTCAATAACTCTCATTCCTTTTAGTTTTTTTTTACTTCATTAAGTTGAAGCGATTGAGTATTTTTGCATGCATCAATTTGCGCAGATTATGTTTAAAATAACCTGAAGATGATGAAGCTTGCCTGCATTGCACTGATTTAAAAGAAATGCGATGGGTTTCTTGCTACTTCTGATCAGGTATATGGGAAAAAGTATAACTTTTACAATACAAGGTTAATTTTCTGACCTAAATGCATGAGAAATTCATTTTATCTGATAAATATTTTTTTAATATAGATATAGGCCCAACTGTTTACAGGCCACCAGTTATAAGAAGAAGTAATCTCAACCTAATTTAATAAATAAAATAAACCCAACCTCAAAATGTTGGTAAAAAGAACATCCTTAACGGAGATACAGCAAGATAGAAAACGTCAGCAATTCTTTTGTTACTGTAACCGATTTTGATTGACAAGTCGTAACAGTCAGCCACCCTTAGCATTACCCCCTTAGTATTTTGAATATTAAACCTCTAGCTAACGCACACATTGACAAATAGGCACGCATTATGTTCACGTTATACCTGGGGACATGGTAGTACCATCCTTTTCTCGAAGCACTTCAGGCCATTTTCGACCCCCTATAACTTCTTCTTCATACGGGCGCTTTCCGCAACTCGACGTCATATGCGCCTATTTTGCGTGCGAGGGTGGTAGAGGCTACTCCAACCAGCCAAGCTCCTCCAAGAAGTCACCCAACTTCTTAACGTCTCGGAAGACTTCCGGAAGAGAGCGTGGTGACCCCAGGTGCTTCGCCCTGTAGTTTGCCACCTCACTGCATTCCAGCAGAACGTGAGCGGCTGTTTCCTCTGCCCCCAGGCAACCAATAGAGGCCTGTCCGTGACACCTCCCTATAACTTCGTTATGCATAAAACTACAAGCCTGAATTTGGATAGTAAGCAAGCAGACATTGTATAAACTCAGTATATTTAAAATTTCATTAAATTTGAACCAGTAGGTTATAATATAATAATAATATTGACACACTTTTACACAAATTATCCTGCCTCAAACTAGGCATAGCCTGTAATATGGGTACAAGACAACGATATATTTAATACAATATACTAACTTAAACATACATAAATACATATAAACATCCATGACTCGGAAACAAACAAACATATTCATCATATAAAATGATTGCACCTACCGGGATTCGAACCCGGGACTTCTAGCTTATTAGTCAGGGTCACTAACCATTCTGTTGTATGGGTCGTCATTAAATTGTGACCGATATTCATAATTTTCACCAGTTCTAGCAGACAAAGAAACTTCTTTGTCTGCTAGAACTTGTTGAAACTTCAACATAGTATTAGCGTTTAGTGTATAAATCAAGAAAAAACATACAATGTTTTGCATAAATCAAGGGAAATTCTAAATATTTTGCAACCTCGGTTTAGTTTTCTAGATACACCAACTGCATAAATAACTTTGTAATCTCATATACAAAATATGGGATTACTATGTTTGTTATGCAGTTGTTGTATGTGTTGCAAGCTTACGTGACACTTTCGAGAGTCATATCTATCTAAAGTAAACTTGTAGGTATTAAGGCGGTATATTTAAAATTTCATTCAATTTGAACCAGTACTTTAAGAATTGTAACTAGTCAAAATTTCTTAATTTTGTCACCCACTGACTGACTGATCATCGAAAATCTAAGACACTTCTAGCAGACATAGAAGCTTCAAATTTCGAATACAATAAGTATTTAAGTGTATAAATCAAGGCAAATTCAAAATATTTTGCAACTTCGGTCTTGTTTTCTAGATACACCAACTGCATAAATAACTTTGTAGCCCTTATAAAATATTTAGGATTACAAATGGTATTTATGCAGTTGGTCTTTTTTTTTTAATGAAAATAAGGGACGAGACGAGCAGGACGTTCAGCTTAAGTCGTTAGGCTTGATAATTACTTGTTGGGGCTGAATAAATTGCCCGACTTGGTATTAGATACATCGATCTCACAACTTTTTAGAAGACGTGAGTTGCGCTATTTGGTTTTTATTTTACAAGTTATGTTTTTGATGGTATCGGGCTGTCGGCCGTCTATCAGATAGTATAAGTCTATAAATGCAAGGATGTTTAAGTTGTTTGTAAAAATATTTTGCTGTTATACCTCTCGGAGCCACTTCTTTGACATTATAGTTAATATTATCAGTGGGAGGCTCCTTTGCACAGGATGCCGGCTAGATTTTGGGTACCACAACGGCGCCTATTTCTGCCGTGAAGCAGTGATGTGTAAATATTACTGTGTTTCGGTCTGAAGGGCGCCCATAGCTAGTAAAATTACTGGGCAAATGAGACTTAACATCTTATGTCTTAAGGTGACGAGCGCAATTGTAGTGCCGCTCAGAATTTTTGAGTTTTTCAAGAATCCTGAGCGGCACTGCATTGTAATGGGCAGGGCGTATCAATTACCATCAGCAGAACGTGCTGCTCGTCTCGTCCCTTATTATCATATATTATAAAAAAAAATTAGTTGGTCATTTCATGTTAGGATATATAATACTTAGTATTTATCACTTGGTACATATTATAAAACAGTCTTTCGCCGCGTCTGTCTGTCTGTTCGCAATAAACTCAAAAACTACTGCACCGATTGTCATGTTGTTTTCGCCAATGGATAGCGATTCTCGAGGAAGGTTTTAGTTCATAAATTGGTTAGCTTTTGTATATATTAAACTAAAGATATTTGTTGGAGGTGCGGCGGGCGGAAATAATAAGCCGTCTGGCAGCTTTCAACGAAAACGCTGTTTAAACCCTTTGAGATATAATAAAATAATGTATTTAATGGTCGAATTGTGTATCTTAAATAGTTCTACAGAAAAGCCCACAGTGGCTTATGTCTATTTCTTATGGATAACTTACTATATTCATTTAAATACTTTAAAAAATGTACAGTTATAAAACGGTAATATAAAAGCTGTTTACACAAATACGATATTAGTCCCTATCAATTTATTACTACATATTATAAAATCATTAATTTTTTTTCTAGTGGCAAAACAGCGTCTGTCGGGTCAGCTGGTTACTAATAAAATAAACTTGTAATAAATATAAACACAATACTGCAATCTCTTTTATTTGTTTACTTTTCTCAACTTCGAATCATGACAGTATATTAATTATTATAAACAGAGGTGGTGGACAATGTGCCACATTTAAGATCATCGAATTTTTTGTCTTCGGCGTCTTTAGTTCGGAAAGCTTCTTCGAACGCGATCTTGCTTCGTTTGGACAAATATTCGGGAAATTCAACGTTGAATCGTATTATTAAATTGCCTTTTGCTTTTGTCGGACAGACGGGAATCGGCAAACCTTCATCCTCAATAACCTTCTCGTACGTGGGTGTTATAACGTCTGTTATTTTGATGCGAAGAATTCGATCGTCCAGAGTTTTTATTGTCAGTGAAAATCCGCAGAGAGCTTCTTTTAATGTTACAGTTTTCATCATTAGAAGATCGCTTAGTCCTGATCTGACGAAGTCATCATGCGGTCTATCTTTCGTTATGAATATAACGTCAGCAGGGATCCTTGTTGGACCCTGGTCGCCTTCTTCCTTGAAACGGATCTCTGTGTTCGGATAGATGCCGGGCTTTATTGGTATAGACAGGACCTTCTCCCGAAGATTCAGGGTTGAGCAGGATTCGTCAGTAAACACTAACCGTTGTATCTTCATTTTCTTAAGTCCGCCTCTGTATACTTCTTCTAACGAGAGTGATAATGGACGCACTAATGCCGGATCTTTTTCCTTGTAGCCTTTTCCAAGGGGCGAATCGAACATTGGTTGGGGATTCTCGTAGTAGTCTAAGAGGTCTGCATATGGATTAGTAGTGCCGAAAAACTCTTCAAACGTTCGGATCGGTTCACCATGGTAAATGTAAGGTTGGATGTATTCTGTTGGACCAGGTATCCCTCTTTTCAGCCCTTCCTCACCATACTGGTCGTATACGGCTCTGTGTTTATGGTCAACAAGGACCTCGTAAGCTTCGCCGATGAGCGCGAATATTCTTCGCATGTTCTCATCATTGTCGTATCTCTCTGGATTGTATTTTAATGCGAGCCTCCGGTATGCTTGCTTAACCTCTAGTTGAGTGCAGTTTCTTTTAATCCCCAATATTCCGTAGTAGTCAAATCCCATTATTGTTGTAAAAATTGTACCACGAAAGTTAATAAATAATGAATTGTATCAAATCTGGCGTCTAGTGTCATCGGAAATTTTATAAGATCACAGACATACGAAAAATACAATAGGTTTCAACAAAGCGTTGCTTAGCCGAGCTGTCGAAATCAATGTCTTTTTACACTCTTTTTATAAGCTTCAACTGTATTTATTTTGTTTGTAACAGTACTCATTTGGGCGTGATTTTGATCTTTAAAGGGCCAGATTTCGTTCAAACTTCGTAGATGTATCGAGGACCAATGACGATACACTCAATTGATAAAATTATTCCATTATTCAATTTGTAAAATAAGATTTTTGTTAATTTATATAATTTTCACCTATCGTCTAGATTGGAATTGGTGTTAATTTTAAATTTCAACCACTATCTTTAACCGATTTATCTAATATTAGGAAATTTTCGAAAACAAAAGAGAATTTTTCTATAAAATAGTGCTTTTTAGTTTTTTTTTAAACTATTATTTATATTATATTTTAATCTAATGACGAGTTGAATCCAATGGCAATGATTCGACTCCAAAAACTACAATAATCGTAACTAGAATTAGATTAATTAATTATATTGTATAAAAATACGCAATTATTTTTATACTTTAAAGTGCATATTATATCTATTGTTTTTGAAGTCGGTTGTGTTTTGTTATTTTTTATTTTTGATTTTTAGTGTATTTGAAGTACACTAAATAACAATTTGTCTAAATATGTGTAGATATACTAAATTTTTTCAATGCAGCAATGAACGTAAGCGCTTTGCAATTTGATTACAGACAGTTAAAAATTCTGCCACAGATCGCACCCTTACTGTAAGTCGTTAAGGAGTCCCATTGATCATCATATTCGACTACGACAATTACCTACTTGACCATAACTATTTTATGGTAGATGACTTAAATATCCGGATAGCATAAATAAGATTCGGCCGAGTATCGTTAATTTGCTCTTACGAATTGAAGAGTTCCGTTACTTTTGTCATGGATTCCGTAATCAGAAACGAACCAAACTCTCACCAAACTAACTTTCTCTAACCAAACTTCACCAAAAAAATTAATTAAAATCATAAAAGTCTTAAAAGCAAAGTGGATGATAAATTTACGAATAACTCAATATCGCGCCAATTTCGCGCGATTTCGATGATTCTTCATAAAATCGATATTCGATTTCTCGTGGATGCCATTGTCAGATCTGGACCAAAATACAATGGGACCAAACGGGAAGCGAGCTTTCAAATAAAAAAAGAATTATCAAAATCCCCAGGTTCACCCAGACGAAAGTATTGAGGTAACAAACTCGCTCCTCCTGTTTTGAAGTCGGTTAAAAACATTGCAAAAGTTATTATATTTCTACAATTTTATGTGCACCATATCATATTTACATAAAAAATTTAGTGTTCTTTGTATGTAATAACCCTTTCTGTATCTCCCATACGAATTTTTACTAAGCTGGCCGTTATCATTAATATCTCATGCTTTAGGTCCATTTCCGCATGCACACGGGAGAAAAGCCACTCAAATGTTCGGAATGCAACAAGGCGTTTAGGCGCCACTCCACACTTTGCCAGCACATGAAGAAACACCGCGGTATCAGGAACCACGTGTGCAATATTTGCAACAAAGCCTTCTACGAGGTGTCCAAACTTAACGCGCACATGAGAGTCCATACAGGTGAGATTGCTCGTTGTGAACAACAGAGAATCTAGATCAAAAGGTGCCTGTACATTATTGACTACACTTAGTCTGGCCATAAATACTGTTACAATTGAAAATAAAGCTCGGTCTACGCAGTCTTGGTTGGAAACGAACGTTTCGGACTTCATCAGAGCTGAAGACTGACCGTCGTCTAGTCCCGATACCGCTATGATAATTTGGAGTCCCTAAAATGATCCGTACGTATGTCAGTGAAGAATTTTCCCATAGAAAGAGTGCGTGCTTCTATTGATAACTGGCCTCAACGCTTAAAGGACTGTATTACAGCCAACGGAGACCACTTCGAATAAGCTTTTTATATTTTAAATTGTTTTATATTAATGTATTCATCTAACACACTGTAAAAGTGATAAATGTTATTGCAATAGTTTTTTTTTCTTTTTTTCAGTATTTATGGCAAGATTAGGTACACATCGGCCACATAAATTAGAGTTTTGCTTTCGTCACTGGTTATGGCACAGCTTAGTATCAAATATTGACCGTGTCGATGTCAGATCTCCTCGATTTATTGAAGATCCAGTGCTGTGAACGTGTGTCTTGATTTATCCATGCCATTTTTGAGCATCACGCTACAATTTTGGATATCATCTCCACCATTTGTGTGGCGTTATTCTACAGTGCGCTTTTCAATGAGCTTTCTTCCACGTACAACTAACCTATGGAAGCTGCTTCCTAGTGCGGTGCTTCTAGGACAATTCGACATAGGTAGCCCCAAAAATGCGCGTACCATCCTAAAAGGCCGGTAACGCTCCTGTAATACCTCCGGTGTGTGGTGCGAGGTGAATGTGGGCAGCTGTGATTAGTAACAGATGATTTATAAGTTTGTTTGTCCTCGTAAATCCATTAAAATGGTAGCGTGTCTGTTCGTTCAGAAGTGCGCCCACCTATATAGGTCTGCCTATGCAGTAATGGGGTGGGGGGCTTAATTCCCGCTAGGAACAATCCATAGGTACTTTTTCAGTTCTTGATGTTATTAGTAGATTGGTTCGAATAACGATTTCGGATGGTTTTCGAGCGTGCGAATTGAGAAGAGAAACGCGCATTTTTATGTAAAAGGATAAACGAACGTACGTGTCACCTGGTGTTAAGTAATCACCGACGTCCACATTCACTTGCAACACCAGAGGAATAACAGGAGCGGTGCCGGCCTTTGAGGAAGGTGTACGCGTTCTTTTGTACCTTACCCATGTCGTATCGTTCCGGAAACACCGCACAAGGAAGTTCTTTTCTTGCTATTCTCCCTTTTGATGAAGTATGTCCTATCATGTCTTTTCAGGGGAAAAACCCTTCGAATGCCAGTTCTGTACCAGAAAGTTCACGCAACTATCGGCGCTGATCTATCACCGAAGAACGCACACGGGCGAGAAGCCTTACTGTTGCAAGGTGTGCCCGGCCAAGTTTACGACGTCGTCGGCAAGGAACAACCACCTGTTGACTCATACTGGACTGAAGAAGTAAGTTGATGGCAGTTGTAGTACGTAGAGTATCTAGGTGGTCTTTTTATGAAAATAAGGGATGAGACGAGCAGAAAATTCAGTTGATACGCCTTGCCCATTAAATTCTGAGCGGCACTACAACTGCACTGGTCACCTTGAGACAGAAGATGTTAAGTCTCAATTGCCCAGTAATTTCACTAGCTACCTTTAGACCGAAACACTATAATGTTTACACATTACTGCTTCATGGCAGAAATAGGCGCCGGTAAATAGGTATTAAAAATGTAACGGTAATTAAATGATTCATTGCGGGACGACTGTGGCCTTTATATTCATGCATTTCATTGCTGCGTACGTCGCTTGCAAATCGCCGGATATTGAGGGATTTGTGCATCAGTGGTGTGCAACATTACGTAAAAATTAAGAAATACAAATTAAATTTGTAACCAAAACTTATGAATGATGCGGGACTCGAACCCGCGAGCTCTCGGGTTCTCTCTCCGCTCTTTCCAATTGAGCCAACCGTTCGAATACGCATGGGTCGTAAATGTTGGTATATCTTCTTCAACTCTCAGGCTATGGTATGACTTTATTTACAGGATCTACTTTACGGCCTATATCCTGCTCAACCCTAATAATTGCATAGAATATTTGGGCTTTCAAGAATCGTGAGCGGCACTGCATTGTAATGGGCAGGGCGTATCAATTATCACCAGCTGAACGTCCTGCTCATTTGTTCCGTTATTGTCATAAAAAAAAACTATTTCTCGATGGTGAGCTCTAAGTCACTTGTGATTATATTAAAATAAGTTCCACCAAGCTGTGATTATATTAAAATAAGTTCCACCAAGTTGTGATTATATTAAAA